>OX419721.1:45394608-46594608 GCA_948474765.1 Patella depressa
ATATGTTTACATAACATAACATTACGTCATGATTCACGATTTTATTATGCCTAATTAACCCGTGCATAGCAGAATACTGCAGTAAAACTAATTGCATGACAAACGAGGCTATCAAGTCGATTGAAATGTAAACAATACTGTTTGGAAACCGTTTTTAATACCTTAAATCACTGTCCTACGTTTTAGGGAAGACCCAGATTAAACGAAGGACTGTCATGTTGCTGTAGTTAAGTGATAGCTTTCATTGAACGGAAAGAATAGACACACTCCCGCATAAGTTCAAGAAACAGACGCTATTCCAGCAATGGCGAGAGAGGGATTTCTCGGGCCATTGCTTCAGGAATATGGACAGACAGGTGCGTTGACATATACGACAATATTTCAATGTGTGCATATAAAATATAAAAATTAAAATCTCCAAGACCATATTCCAATGGATGAGAAAATAATGATGGCTTTGGACTTTTTTAATAGCTTGACATCCTCCGCTTGTGAAGCCTGGTAACTAGTCATGGATCATAGAATTTCCATTCATCTTGGTAATTTCAAACAAATTCCACCTGCAGGGGGAGACATATTACAATCACAGTTGTATAGAGAAAACTAAAAATTATTGTTTTATATTTTACTTTATATAAAATCTTAATAATTTTCACTGTTAATTTATATACAATAAATATACACGAAGCACTAACTACAATAATGTCTCTTAAACCTTTTTCTTTCTTTTACGTTTCAGTTTAGGTTTAGATTTTTTAGTCTGACGACATCGTGGACAAAACCATTCTTCATCTTCAGGTGGTTCTTGCACTATATTTACACAAACCCTGGAAAACAACAGAGCACAGCAGAGTAAGTATTCATCAAATGTTTTTTTATGACTTATTATTTTATCAGCAAGCAAATAAAAGAGCTCTTTAGTGCATCCTCTGTACAGGGCTGGGGCCATTACATTGCCAATGTAATTAATTACATTACCATTACCATTACTTTTTAAATGTAATCATTACAATTACTTTCCCATTTTTAGCAAAGTAATTAATTACCATTACCCATTACATTGAAAGTAATTAATTACCATTACCCATTACTTTATGACAATATAAATAAAAATCATTTTTCACATAGAAATTAAAAAAAGAACACAATTTTCTGCCATGAACAGCCTACATAACCAAACTCAAAATAATCCTTGCATCACTTTAATAGATATTTGTTTATGAATTGTTATTTCTATAAATTATCAAGGCAAATTTTCATGTGATGGACAGTGGTGATAAAAACTGATGAACTTAGTCGAACATAACTGATTAGAGATTACAATTAAAACAGAAAGGATTGAATGTAAACCAGTTTATATGTATTCATATTACATTATAATATGTATTGCAACCCATTTGGGTCAATTTCTGGGCCCAGAAAATATCAATTTAGCTCCTTTAATACGTAATTTATGAGATTCATAATCAATCCAAATAGTCTGTCTATAATACATTGTATAACTGATAACCATAAAATAATGAGATGCTTGAAAGCCATTGTTTGGTTTGTCACTTGTTACTTTGAGATTAAGATTAAAGGGTAGTAAGACTATTGTCTTTTAATCTAACTGATTGATTGATTGACTGAGTGATTGACTGTAAATTAACACTAATCTTTGATTAAAATATACTTCTTTTCAAAGATTCACTTATTTGGTTACATGTCTAAAAAAGGATCCTGCATAAAAAGTAATAAAAGAAAATGTTGAATGCCTTCTTATTTATATTTATTAAATCTGATTTAAATCTTTTTTTTTTTAAAGAATTATAACAAATTGGATTTTGTGTCAGATACACTTAATTTTCTTCTTTGGGGCTATAAAATTTGATGTTTATCATATGGAAATATTTATATGTGCCATAAAATGTAATTGAAAAGTAATTGAAATGTAATTGACCATTACATCATTTTTGGAATGTAATTAATTACATTTCCATTACTCATTACTTTTGAAATCTTCCATTACTCATTACATGGCCATTACTTAAAAAATGTAATGATTACATTCCATTACCATTACCCATTACCATTACCCCAGCCCTGCCTCTGTATCCCCAATGGTCTCATTTCGTTCTACTCCACTAATCCCAGGGCCAGTTTCCAGTTTTGTGTCCTTGATGATTGTGCTATTTTCATCGACCAATCCCATAAATCATTAATGGCAAAGGAATCAACCAATCCCATAAATCATTAATGGCAAAGGGAACTAACTTTCATCGGGTAAAGTAAGCAAAATGCAAAGACTTATACAAGAGCAGCTAAATCTGCCTATTGCAGAACTTTCTTTAGGCCTGAAATGTTATCTAAATTATTAATTAGATATTAACTAACTTATCCACACCATAATCAACCCTCGATGTCATCGCTTGCCTGCGATATTTACTTTCAATATCCTGATTTAATCTTGAAATAAATAATTGAGATGATGATGGTCGAGGCGAGGCTGAAAATTCAATTGCTAAATTAAATTCTCGGTTCAGAGTGAAACGATTTGACAGAAATTTTCAGCAGATTTTGTGCTTTTCAACTATTATAGTAGTGAGAACTGCCAGCTCTCAATATGATTAAAACTCAGATCCTATTTTGTTTCATTTTTATAGTTCAAAATTTTGTTTAACTTGTCTTCTCCACACTAGTACACTAGGATCTGGAAGAGATGTTATCATTGACATGTTCTGAATGGTGTGAGGTATTAACCGATGAAATAGTCTGTTACGGTAGGCTTTGGGCATGTTTTGAAAGGAACTGTGGGTAATTAATAATGATTGGATAATACAATGTCTGACATCATAGGGTCAAAAGCTGCTCATATGACCTTAGCTTCAATCAAGAAGGCTACACCAGGGCAGATATTTAAAAGGGTATGGTGGAGTAGAATGGAATAGGATCTCTGGATATACCGAGGCTGTCTTTAGTGTAATATAATTAAATGTTATGTAATGTTACACAATCCCTTGCAAATAATGCATGGCGATTTTTGTTGACTTTGTGTTTTATAATTGAAGAAAGGATTTAAAGTACCGGTAATATTTTTTTTTTTTTTTGAACAGTTAAGAGCAAGTTTCTTAATTGGAATCCAAAATTATGAATTAGGAAATTTCGTAATTAATCCCCCATTCCCTTTAATAAAACCAAACAAACATAATTTCTAGTACATGTAATTTGTCATGTACATGTAGCAAGTTCGTTGTAATGATTGTTAATTCTTGCTCAATCTGTTGTAGGTAATATATGAAATAAAATTTGTTAAAACGTTATAATTAGTTAAAAAAGTAAAATTTGTTAAAACTAAAAATCTATATTAAAGTCAATTGATCAATCTATTGTTTTCTGGGGTAATTTATCAAAATTTGTTAGCTCTAGATATTGTACAACTGAAATTAAATCAATTAAAGAGGTAGAACTCAGAACAAAAATAGCAAACACACTGACATTCAATCCCAATTGTCATCTACCCATCAGAATCATTATTCTAAAGTTTGAAAAAGATAATTCAAAAAATTTTGCCTCCAGAGAGTGGTGAGACAAGGACAAGTAATATTATGCTAATTCAAGGGCCTTAACTCCAGAACAAAATAACAATTGTGTTGTCTACTCATAAGAACCATTATCATAAGTTTGAAAAAGGGAGATGAAGAGCAAAATTATGCTAATTAAAAAACAAATAGCGATTGTGCTAAAATTCCATCCCAACTGTAGTCTAATCATAAGATCCATTATCCTAGAGTTTGGACATGATTTGTCAAAAATTGAGGCCTCTAGAGATTGGAGGGACCCCTTTCCTCGGCAAATGGATCTCGTGGGAGCTTTTGTGAATGCAATGAATTTAAAATCAAGACCTACCAATGATACCAATCTGGACAACCATCACAACCAATCATAGGACTTCCATCATCCTGCATTTTACAAGCTGGACAAATCCATATCTGGTTCCCAGCAGCATCCTACAATGAATGAATGAATGAATGAATGACAATAAAAATAATAATTCCAACTCAACCGTCTTTTTGGTGTGGTGTAAGAAGAGTCAGAACAGTGATATATACTGAGCGCACTAGAAAACGCATCACTTATAACAAAATGATCCTGTGAACATATCTTATTTATTTTGCTTCTTATTGTGAACTATATTAAAATGGGAACACATCAATAATAACACATTTGTAAACTAATGATGTTTAATCTGTAATCAACAGTACATAGTCAAAGGGGTCAAAACTAAAAGTACGACAAAGATGGTTACTTGTCAGAAGCGTGTGTGACCTCCATTCGCTCTTACGCACGCTGTGCAGCACAATTAACCATCGTTGTCGTACTTTTGGTTTTGACCCCTCTTCTTTCGTAGGTGTAAATATTTGGGACCTAGAAATCGACACAAATGGGCCATAAAGCATATTATAGTGTAATACGAATGTATATAAACTGATCTACATCCAATCATTTCCGTTTTTATTTTAATTTGTATAATCTTGTGACATTGTGGAATATGTATTGAAGTGACTTGTGGAATGGGACCGAAACGCATTATGGTACACGATTCGTGTACCAATGGTAACATGTTTATTTTGTCTTAAATATTAAATATCAGAAGCCCATCTGTTCCCGATAAGATCACAACATCAGTGTTGATTTAAATTGACAAATAATTGGTGTTTTCAATTTCGAAAACTTTTGATGATATTGAGTTAGAGACTTCGCTACTATAATTTAAGTGTGCAATATATCCGCAGTGCCACAATATTAAATCTAAAATTTGATATGGTTTTGTTGACAACTTTTAAAAGTGAAAATATGGACAAAAAGATACACTGGAAAAGATATGTTCTTCCTTTAAAAAAAAATCCCTATGGAACAATCTCACTGAATATGAAAATAAAAAAAAGAGGTTATCTTGCCATTCTTATTTTGCCTTTTAAAACTTTGTCAACACAACACAACACAATACAAAACATGATTCTCTTAGGAAAAGTTTTACAATTAGTTGCTCAGCAGGATTTGGTGATATGATTTTGTTTCTGCAAAATTTAAAGAGAAGTTTACTTACAACAAAAGTTCCCACAGTCTCAGCCACAACTCCACTGTCAATATCATCTGAACCTGGTGACGCAGGTGTTCCAGTTTTTGCACTATGACCTGGAGATTCTGGAGACTTTGTACGTGGTGAATATCTCCGAGGTGATGGTTTCAGTACTTTAGGAGAGTTTTTATTTTTAGGTGGACGACCTCTACCTCTGCTCGGCGTTTTTACTGGCGTTGTTGGTGATGACTTTGGGAGAACTATGGGGGATGGACACAGGGGTTTTGTTGGTGGTGATCTTACTGGTGATGAGGGAGGAGATCTTCGAGAAGGTGAAGAATGACTTGATGATGCAGGAGACGCAGGAACTGTGGGAGGAGTTGGGGACCGAGAGCGTGATCTCACTAGAGGATTAACAGCTTTTGGAGGTAAGGGTTCTGTCAATTGTTTCTTTAGTAATTTCTTAGCAGCTTTGGCTATTTTTTTACTCTTCATTAAACTTTCTTTTTCTTTTCTTTGCTTCTCTCTTAATTCCTCTTCCTGTCTTTCCTTCTCGGCTTTTTTCCTCTGAAGTTCTAATTCAGCTTCTTTCTGAAGTTTCAATTCCAATTCTTTTTGTTTTTTTAACTCCAATTCTTTCAGTCTCTCAATTTCTTTCTGTTCTTCCTCTTTTTTCCTTTTCCTCTCACGTTCTAATTCAAGTTCTTTTTCTCGTTCACGCTCCCTTTCTTTCTCTTTTTCTCTTTCCCTTTCTATTTCCCGTTGCTTTTCTAATTCTTTTTCTTTTTCTTCTTTCAACTTCTGTTTTTCCTCCTTTAATTTCAGTTTTTCTTCTTTCAACTTCTGTTTCTCTTCTTTCAATTTTTGCTTCTCTTCTCTCTGTTTTTGTTCTTCAACTTGTTTTGCTAAGGGTTTGATAACTCTGGAAATATAGTAACATAAACCAAATTCAAAATGATGCATTATTACACATTGATGCGGACCTCCTAAGTGCATGCACTTATCGATTAAATAGGTATGTTAAACACTATAAAAAGTCATTTACTTAAAGAATTAGTCCTTAGACATTTTAAGGCTTTTATTATGGAAAGAGGCAAGACCACTACTCCCTACTCCTATGTCAAATACCTATGTGATGCTAACAAAGTTGTTTATTATAAAGTTCATTAATTGCCAAATAACATTTGTGGCCATCAAATAAGCCTATAGGATGTCCTTTTAGTTATGTTAATAAGAATGAAACTTGCAGTTTAGGTATCTCAGGTCTAGATGGAGAACCTATGGAAGGTCTAGATGGAGTCCCTGGTTCTAACTTCGGTGATGCAATAGATGTTTCTAAAGCAGAAGCTGATGGAGAATTTAGAACTGAAGTAGATGAAATCGGCGTTCCACCAAGTTTTATATTTAATTTCAACCGTGGGAACGTAGGTGTTGATGGAGGTTCATCCTTAATTTCCTAGAATCAAAATAAAACAAAATTACACAATGATACATACCGGTATACCTTTAGTGTCATAACAGATGGGGCATACAATCAAAATAACACATCAATTTGATTCAATACTTTATTTTGACGTAAATCAGAGAAGTCAAGCTCATTTACTGTAAGTATGTAAATGGTTATGACAGTTATCTTTTAAAACTGTCATAGCTTGGGCTGGAGTGGAGTAAATTAATTTAAAAATTTTCAATATATTCATTTTTATAATAAAACACTAAAATTTATTTCACTGCGATATTTCAACAAGATTTTAAAAGTCGTTATCAACCATATATCAACACAAATAAATAATTACTACCGGTAAATGCTAAAGAATATATTCATTTTTTTATTATATATAAAGGGCTAGCTCTTTATCTAAATCTGACATCTTGCATTAGTTTGTTTAATGACCTTAAAGCTACCTTTGGCTTCTTCTCCTTATCATATTTTGATTTATCTTTCTTCTTTTCTTTTTTCTCATCTTTATCTCCAGCCCTTTCTTTATCCTTTTCTCTGTCCTTCTCTCTATCCTTATCTTTCTTCTTTTTCTTCTTCTTGTCCTTATCTCTTTTATCTTTCTTGTCCTTTTTATGTTCTTTGCTCTGAATCACAAAAAAAAATTTAATTCAAGACTCCATTCTCTCAGATAGGTGGCAGATAGAGAACATGTCGTTTACAAAAAAAAATTTCCAAAGAACAAGTCAACTACATGTAATAACGAGATAGCGAATCCAGACGAAAAGACACTGTGTTCCGCAATTAGTGATTAAGTTAAGACATTTGGACTACACTGTAGTATCATATTCAGTTGATGCCTGATTTGTTGCTAGAAATCCTGGCGTTTACTTAATAGATTAAATAAATATCCTGATGGGGTTTTTTTCTCAGACAGATGTATAAATAATGACAAGCTATTTGTCTTACAGTACAGCTATATGAAATGTTTGACAACTAACAACCATGTATATATAATATGAGAATATGTGGTATTTACTTTATAATATAAGTAATGATGTGCCAATAATGCTGATATAGGTACTACCCATCAGATGCGGACAAGCAGACATCAGCGAATACAAATATTACGAATTAAAATGCCCAAAATGTCATGATAATTGATGTAGATAAATGTCATTGTTAGTCCGGAAAACGCAGGGTATTATCTTGGGAAAAATGCGCAGTAAAGTATCAGCAGATATTGATAGGTCATAATGAGCAACAGGGTTAATAAATATAATACATATTTCAAGAGTTAAAGGCTTGACTTTTTCACCTCTACCTTACCTTATGTTTTTCTTTATCTTTTGGTTTCTTTTCACCATCAGTTTCAGTCTTTATAGATGCTGATGCTTGTTCAGTTGAATCCTTTGATGTGGGAACAGAAGCATCTTCTCGAAGCTCTCCCTTTGGTTTCGGACTGTCAGGAAGTGTTTCAGTTTTAACTTCAATAGGTAATGCTGGGGTAGGAATGGGAGGTGGTGAAGGAGATGGGGGAGCAGGAGCTTCACTTACAATGCTATCTACAGGTTCTTGCTTTATTTCTGGTTCCGGGCGTTCTGGACTATCACTAAAAGCAAACACTTTCATTGCATCAGTTAAATATTTGTCAGGCAATTTTGGAATAACAGGTTTCTTTATTTCAGGCTTTTGGGATTTAGAGATGAGTTTCTTTTTCAATTTTTCTCTGACTCCCTTATCTTTAGATTTTCCATTTTTCAATTTACGTTTTTTCTTTAGTTTATCGTCTTCCACGTTTGGAGATTTTGGAGTAGCTGATGATGATTGTGGTTCTGAATCTAGTTCAAGTTTTATTTCTACTGATGATGTGTCATTATCTTCTGAAGTTTGTCTAATGACAGAATTTATAGTATCATCCATATCAGCAAGATCATGTGATTTGGGTTTCTCAGAGTCACCTGTTAATGTCTCTTTATGCTCAGGTGAGGACTTTATTTCTTTGCTTTCAACTTCTACAACAGACTGACGAATAACTTCATCAATGCAATCATCCACAGTAGCTAATCGAGCAGATTTTTGTTTTTCTTTCATATCAGATTCAGATGCAATTACTAAACGTTCTGGAGAATCACCCCGTGAATTGGATGATTCGTCATCTGGATTAGGTAGTGAAAGAAGAAGTTCATCAGTCAAAGCTTTTTCTGGTGGCAAAGGCAGAGACTGCTTAATTGCATCTTTATTTTCCTTTTCAGTCTTGCCATCTTTCTTTAAATTTTTATTTTTATTGATTTTAATGGCTTTACCATCTGCACCATATACATTTCCCAACTTATCAATACTGATTACTTTCTTTTTCTTCTTTTTATCACTCAAGCTCTTTTTACCATCCTTAGAGGAACTCTCACCAACTTTGCTCCCACTAACACTTTTCTTTCCATCATTTTTACTTAATTTAGGTTTCAATTTGAACTTTTTAGATTTTATTGAATCTTTTGACAAAGATTTTTTCTTTTTTTCTGATATGCTTGAATGATTATTTGATTTATTGTCAGAGTCATATACAACATCTATGTCTGATTTTTCTTTCTCACTCTCTGAATATTTCTCTTTCACTTTATCTTTTAACTGTTCTTTAGGTGATGGCTGGGGGTCTCGGAACAAAGCCTGTTTAAATCCAGCTGGTGGTGTGCGATTATCTGGTAATTTTCCTTGTCTTTTTGGTGTTAGTTCCCCTTCTTGAGACATGGAAACACTCATCATTTCATACTGGGATGGATCAGCTTCTGGTGGAAGTGATGCACTACTTATTCTGAAATATAAAATAGAACCACTCAACAATTTGACTATTCACTCATGCTACTGACATCTTTACAGTTGTTATCATTTCAAACTTAGTTTTTCCGCAGTATAAAATAAGAAAAATAAAATGTGGGTAACATCCTACTGTTCTGCTTTGACCACTCTTAATCATTGTGCCACTGTGGCTACTAAGATAAAAATGACATCATACAAGCTATGAGCATCTTAAAGCCCCAATAACACTCTTGTTGTAACTGAAAAATATGTCCCAATCTTCATTCTGGTCAACAAATCGTATTATGTTAGAATATTCCAATTAAATGATGATATAAATTTCATCTTAACACACCTAATTTCAAAAATTGGAAAAATGCAACCAATTGATTTGAAAAGTCTAACGTAAACCTTTTCAAATGTGACTTGGATTTTAAAATATTTTCGAACTCTCTGGACAAATAAAATAGGTTGTAATAGATAATTTACACAACAGGTAGGACATTTAAACATCTAGTACTTAGAATAAGGGTATTATTTATTTTCTGGAGCTGCCAAGCCAGCAAGAATGTTATTGTCCCTTTAAGCAAAGTACATTTTACAGGGTCTTGTAATTTATTTTTTAAAACTCTACACAATATCGCATTGAAAGAAAAATAAAGTCGTTCATATCTCAGTAATAGGTTGACATGTATCTGCCCCAATCTGATATGATCACACATGACATCTGATTCCACTGTATAGTAATGAAATTACATCAAAATGAAATCATTGCTTTGCAAATCATTGACAATCACCATGGAGATATCATATTGCCTTGTTAATAATATGTTTCAAAGAGATTGATGCTTAAAGTTGCTTTCCCGGGTACAAACTGGGTGATTTGATGATATATTAGCACTAAAAACATATTCAAACTAATTTATCATAATTTTGTTTCAAATCCTTCTCAAAACACTGTAATTGCCAAATATACCCTGCTATGAAAATCGATCAAAAGAGGCCATGTTAGCGTCAGGGGATTACCCTTCTCCCTCCCCATGGCAACCGCGGGCAGAGACTGGTGAGAATTCATTGCATACACAAGACGTTGTTGTCTGTAATCGCTAGGGCTGGGTAAAATATTGATATAAATCGATAGTATCGATTGGACGGCCCTGAAAAGCACTATCGATAGCGGTGGGTTACTATCGATTATCGCTCTTCGTCTATTTTTCTTGCGTCTGAAATGTCAGTGGCTTCTTTCAGTTAATCATAATACACCGCTCACTTTAACTACTATCAAGTGAAGTTCACTATTTCTGTACGTGTGCCTCAGTAATAGAGTACCCGGTACAATAAATAGTACACATGGACATCAAAACGCTTGTTGATTTTACCGGCAAAGCTAAAAGTGCTGTGTAGAAGCACAGGAGCAAACGATCTTTCGCAACTTCGTATGGTGTCGAACTTTGAACTTACACTGTATCCAGTCTTGATGAGGACCGTGAAAATAAGTTTGTTTTCGATACTATCGATTATCGACCGACATTTCATTGCCGATTATCGATAGTAAAAATCACTATCGATACCCAGCCTTAGTAATCGCTGACTATTTATTACAAATATCGAATCCTAATTAAATTCTCAGATTATCCACTGCCTGCGTCTTTTTCCGTGATTTTTATCTCAGAAAGTGTTGTAGGTCTAACTCTTTATAGAGTTTATCAACATGTACACAAAGCGCTCAATGTGCATGTGCAGCTTCCGACGTCACGCGTGGGTTAGCCCTAATCGTTGGGCTGTCGATTAGGGGGAAGCCTTACATTTTTGTCCTGTATACGCTCAATGAGTGTTTTTCAGGGAATCCAATATTTTTCTAGTAAGATTGGATATCTTTACTTTCCATATATACCAAAATTGCCATACTTTTATTGGCAATAACCACCTGATAAATACTTTGCTGGGAACCCATCTTTAAAGCTTTATATCATACCTTGGACGTTTATTAGGTGGACCTTCAGCTGATGTTGTAGTTGAACGACTTTCAGCAGCAGCTGGACTCACATCCATAGGTGATGCAAATTCTGGAGCGAGTCCAACCACCTCTGATGACAGCGGCTCATCAACATCATCTAAAATTGATCAAATAAAATACACATTTTAACTTCACTCGTACTCTCAGTCTGAATATACCGGTATGTCAAATCAGATAATATTCGTCACCACATGACACCGTTAGACAGAACTTCGGACATTGCTACACTTTATACAGAGGTTACCTTTAGCACAATTCATGTTTGTGATATGTACATGTACAAAAAATAGTAAATGGATAACACAACAAGGAAATTACAGTAAAATCTACAAAAATGACAGCACAATAAACATTATGTAAAATGTAAGAAAATGACTACACAATTTTGATTAAATATTCACCACTGGTGCAAATAAATATATAGGTAAATAACCTAAACTGACAAACTGAAAGGTGAAAACCAAAATCTAATTTACATATACACACACCTTTTCCACCAGGAAACATGTGAGGTAAATACTCAGGAATGTGTTCCTCACGATGTTGTAATATTTCTCGGCTCCTTGGGTTAGGAAACTGTAAATTACTTTTCTTTGGAGCTGGAAAAGCCACAATTTCCTTGACAAAGGGAACTGGTTCAACATGACTAATATATTCAGTAAGTTCATCCAGTCGCACTCCCATCTGTTGAAATGCCAAACCAACATCATCAAGATTGACTTCTGTTCTACCAACTGAAACAAAAATAAAACATATTATATATAGCCATAAAAAATATAATACTTCCATAATGCAATCATGAAGATTAGAACATATAACGGTTGAGCATAAAAACAACAACAGATTATTTCACAGTTTCCCAACATTTATATTGTGAAATGCTGTAATATAGCATCCACAGGTGGGCTTCTTTTTCATCAAGGTCATATTTTCACATGACACAAATTTTGCCTCTATGCATTTGCTGCACCAAACCACAAAATAACTTACTTGAAAATTTCAAAATGCATCTGACATAACTTTACTATTGAAGGAAAATGAAGTCTACATGTAACAGTATATTGAATGACCAAAGCTTTGTGGATAATTCATTTTTCTGAAGAATCTGAATATTGTATAGAGGGGGTAATAATGAAATAGTTTTATTTTATTAAAACGATCAGAATTTAATATCTAATAACTCGCCTATTACCCCCCAAAATGATAATTGTTCATTATAATAGTCAAAACACCATTTAACAATGTAGATAAATGAGAGAGTAAACATACACTGTTCACTGTAGCGATGTGCAATATTTCCTAGTTCCAAAATATATCGTTCCATTACATCTGTCAGAAGTTCTAAGGGAGTGACTTGAGTTGAATTCCATCCCAAATTCTGACATATTTGAGCCACTGCTATTTTCAGCACACTTCGACTATATTCAGTAGCCATATTTCAATGCTGGCTGAAATGAATAAAAACACAAGACTGGACATGTTAAGCTTCATACACAAGACAACAATTTAGGTACAATATAAGGTGAATTCCTATCGAACTCAGCAAATTTTAAAGATTTTAGTACTCTGATATGTCTCGCATTTACAAACTTTCACAGTCAAATCTTAAACAATTGATGATCAAAAATTCAGAATTGACCTTTCTGTCCGTCCCTATTAAGCTGCAATATCGTTTCTCGCCGCATCTGTTAAACTTTATGTTATAATTAATCACTATTTTCAAGTATGATTTTATTATTCAAAAATATAAACAAAATACATTTGAATTGATCCACCATAACACGACCCATGCTGTCTTTTGTTTATGTTTTTTAATCGCAAATTTCAAATGGTTTGATAATTATAAATTTTAGTCCGATGTGATGAGATTACCATCAGCAAACAAAGAAGAATTACAGTGAATAAAAATACATGGTAAGTAGCCTTAACAGATATACTGGGGAGTATTAAATAAATTAGTGGTGATAAGGCCTGTTGCAAGGGCACATCGTTTGCAATATTGCAGTCTGTTCCAAAAGGAATTACATGTAGTGATTCACTTGCTTCTAATATAGAGCGAAGCTCTAAAGCATCGCGTGAAGCATAGTGCTTGAGTAAAACTCTTTTCTGGTAACACAGGAGCATAACTCAAATTGTCTAGTGGCAGTCAATTCTTTTTATGAATTGTCAGATATCCTCTTACAGTCTCACACAACAACTTTTTGTCTTTGACGGAATTATTAGTGAGCAGAAATTCGCCCATGTACATGTATCACTTACCACTACATGTAATGTATATAGAGGGATACCACCGGTAACTGGTGTTTTCCTTTCGTGTTCGTCACTTTTGATTGTTGAGACCTTTATTGCTCATCTATCGTAGCTATGATCTCTGCGTTAAAATTATATTTGGAAAGTGTTTAAGAGATTAGTTCTATCACATCTATGTGATAATGACCAGGCTACTGACACCAGACCAGTCATATTTCATTATTTGACAACAATCACATCAGCTTCGCTCTACTCAGGCAATGGCAGTTAAATAATATTAACTGGAGCCCTGTCCCATAAAAATAAAACCGATATTGATGATAGTAGTGGTGGTAATAAGTGAATGATAGTGATATTCATATTCACATATTGTCAGTATACTATATAATATATATAAGCAAACAGAATTGGGGAGATTGTAACTGGAGAGTGATTTCAAATTGCACAGAAAGAAAGTCTGAAGTTGGTTAGTTTCATCGTTAATTACCTTTTCATTTGCGCCTCTGGTGCATATATCTATCATTCGTCATCGAACCTACCATGTACATACATATAACATCTTATATCTTGTTAGATGCATAATTATTACTTATTTACCATGAATGAAGTACGGTAAAATCCTAGTACAAATTTTTTTCTCGGAGTTATCGTTCTTGGTTGTTAAAAATATAAGACCGGAAAGGTAAGCGAAAGGAAAGGACATCGTTTGATCAGGATGGTATGTATTTGCGTCCTTTCTATATGGACAGACACTATTATAAAACATCAAAGCCAAAAGACTAGACTGCAATATGTTGGTATTCGAACAATATTTTGCATAAATTCAGAAACGAAAAATATTCTTTGTCTTTCTTATATATACATCAAATTTTAATATTCACACTATGCGCATGCGCAGTGTTAAATATTTTCCAAAGAAGCCGAAGGATTAGTTTACGTGTTGTCAAGAATATTTCCATTTTATTAACGGCAAAAACACCACAGAAATGGATTGACTGAGCCAATGGTTAAAGACTTTAGATATCCGTCCATTGATGTAGAAACAGGTTAGCCTATTTTATCATTGCTTGTGGAATTATTTCAAGATTGAATAGCGATGTTAATCGGATCTAATATTTTTGTTTCTTAAATTAAGTTAAATACCGTACTTAATCTTCAGCAATAGGCCTATTATTTTTAACATTCAGGAATCATAAAGGATTACAGATTGAAATTATGCAGCCAGGCAGACAGGCCTCACTGAAATATATTAATCATTGACCTAACGTCGGGTATCCATAGACTTACGCTTCTTTGTGATTAGGTCATGCCATATATTAAACGTTGTTTTAGCTGAAGATCTTTACAATACAATTTTTACTACTCTAGGCCCTAGTACTAGTACCATATTGAAATTCAGCTGATTGAGTAGTAATTTATATAAATTCGTACCCACTACCCAGTTTTTATCAAGTGAAGAATATATTTGATTTGTAGTTTCTTATCCAATTCTGTAATCGGGTTGCAGTTGTGGCGACAGTCAGTAGGCCTATGTATGTAGTCGATCTCAACGTATTGATTGGGTGGAAATTGACTTGTGACTGTGAGGAAGCTTTTCAAGTCCAAGACATAGAACTTACGCAATTATAATAGTTTAAGTTACTAAGTATTCACTAGTTCACTACTAATGTAAAAAAAATTGTTCATTTACAGAACATAACAAGGAAAATCTTAATAGTTGAGGTCTGTTAAATCCACAAGTAATTCTGTCAATTTGCCAAAGGAAATGGGTTTGTTTGATATGTTAGCAAGATGGTTGGGAGTAAAGAAAAAAGAAGCCAATGTACTAGTTGTTGGTTTAGATAACAGCGGAAAGACAACGATTTTAAATCAACTGAAACCTGATGATACAAAAGCTCACGATATAGTTCCTACTGTAGGATTTAATGTGGAGAAATTTGCCACTAAATCATTAAGTTTTACAGCATTTGATATGTCAGGGCAAGGTCGTTATCGAAATCTCTGGGAACATTATTATAGAGAGTGTCATGGTGTTATATTTGTGGTGGACAGTAGTGACAAATTAAGAATGGTTGTCGCTAAAGATGAACTCGATCAGCTTCTACAACATCCTGATGTTAAAAACCGCAGAATACCAATTCTATTTTTTGCTAATAAAATGGATATGAGAGAAGCTGTATCTAGTGTGAAATGTTCTAGTTTAATGGGATTAGAGCTAATACGGGATAAACCATGGCATATCTGTGCTAGTAATGCAATGACTGGTGAAGGTTTACATGAAGGTGTTGAATGGCTGACAGATCAAATTAAAGATCTGGTTGACAAAAAGAAATAATGTTGAATTAAAATTAGAAGATTTTTTTTTTATATTCACATTTATATTGTAACTAGATGTATTTAAAAAAAATTGTAAATGTGTAAATAGCTTTATTGTAGCTTACTTACGTAATCCGTCCTATTTTTCATTAACTATCGCCGGATATATTACATACATTCCAAAATCTCAACATCAGATCCATCTGTATCGCATAATATGCAAGTTGATGCCATATCTTTGGCTTAGCTTTATGTTTGGTAATGTTACACTTTGTTTTTTCTCAATTACATATAATTAAATTTATATTATGTAAATTGTATATATTATCGTATGTAATTATTATTTTACGTGAAGACACAATATTTTGTTAGATCTGAATATATATATATTATATATATAGGCCCATATATGAATAAACACTAATTATATTCATTGTTAATGACTTTTGTTTAGCTTCATTATGTGTTTTATCTGACATCAGAATGTTGACAAGGATATGAGATTTATAATGATACTGTTACATGACAAGTTATCAGAGCAGTCCATAAGCGCTGTCATGCAAATCTTTTGCAGGTGATTATTTACAAGCCACTAAAAGGTGACTAAGGGCAACAATCCTGAATTACTTATCGGAAATTCAAGCTTGTATACTATTAATCTAAACACTGCATCAGATTCCAATCGATTGATGACTTGAGTGTCCACAAGGTTTTCCAAATCAATAAAGGGCAATAGTTGAAAATAACTAAGATATTGGTGGATTTATTTGCAAGATTCCATAAATTACATGTACTTTAGAAGAGATCAGATTTCAACATGTGGGCAAACTGAACAAAACACTACAAGGGCCGAGGAATATTGTATGGTTTAGTCGAGTTCAAACAATATAGGCTTCTTAAATTTGTCTTTCAGATTATTTCTTATCTTGTGCTCTAGCGGCTGGTAAAAGGGTTATTATAACAAGTCTGAATTTATGATCATTTGTAAATATTACAAGTCAACTGAAAGGCAATTCATTTCTCAGAATGTGCCCAAGTTCTGTTGTCAGTCATATTCCTGAAGCAATGGCGCGAGAAATCCCTCTCTTACCATTGCTGGATAGAAGTCATATTCTTGAAATTGGGCGGGCGTTTTCTTTTTAACGTCCAATCAAATCCCTCCTCTCTTCTCGCATTCGGCATAATTTTCAAAATGGCTGACGAAGAAAACATGTTGGCACTGGATAATCGAGCATAATAAATTTATGCATTGCGGTAACATATTTTGAGGTCTGGTTAACCCCGATATTGTTTGTTACAATGTAGGTCATTGGTTGGTAATGGCACTACTGACCAATAATAATTTAGCACAACAATGTTCACCCAAGATGGCAGTGTGAAGTGGATTAGTTCTAATCAAACAAAACACTGCGCAGGAGTATGGTTGTCAGTAAGTAATACTATTCATAGATGTTTGTTTGGCAGCCATGTGTTCCACAAACTACAGGGGAGTTGGATGTCCGACTGGTTAGCACATGCGCCTTGTATCATAAAGTCTGTCAATGAGTCGACCAGAGTAGTTTCGATCCCTGGTTGTACGGGACAAGGAGTAGGGTTGTCTGTCCAGTGTTCAATCTCATGGGTTTTCTCTGGATCCTCCGGTTTACTCCTACTGTTAGAAATCCTTAGGCGCAAGCAGTTTATTAAAAATAAAATTGAATATGTTAGTTCCAAAATGACCTAGTTTGTGTCAAATGGATGTTAATCACCATTTCTCTCTCTTTCCAAAAATTACAGTAAGTTAATGTCATAAAAAAAAAATCAAGATGATGGAAAAGGAATTGCATAAGTTTTATTTGGGGAATAAAATATATAACACTGTACAAGCTCAAACAAGAACAAGTTAAAACACGATAAGGATAATTACAAGATAATGGTAGGTTATCCTATAGTCAGTCAATACTAAAATACATTAATTACAAACATCTTATTATCATTATCAGACTGGGAGGAAAATATATAGGGAGTATAAGCTCTGATTAAAATATGAATGCTGGTTCGCTTGAAAAAAGCTTTTTATTACATTTTTGTCTTTTTCCAAATTCAAGAAAATGTTGATCATTATAAAATGACATAATTAGTATTGCTAGAAAGATAATTGAACATTGAATAGTTTGAAACAAACCATTCCTGCATATTCACATTAGTTTTTAAACTATTAGATGTGAAAAACAAAAACTGTTTTATTTTTAGCAAATACATGTATGCAGGATTTGGGTCTTTTTTGACAGCAGTATCACACAAATTGAAACATGAAATAATTGAGGTGATCACTATTTATATCACGCCAATCAGCATTAAAAAAAATTAACATTTCACCTACAAAGGAGAATGAGATAATTTAAAGGCGCTTCTACTCCACACTATCAGATAGTTAATAAGAGTCCTAATAATTAGTATGTTAACCACAATAGCCTAGATTTAAATTACATTAATGAGCATTTATTCAGCAGTTTATAATTATATATACAAATTGTGTGCAGTTAAAACATATTGACAAGATAACAAAGCTAACATGAAGTTTATACAAACTTCAAAAATTGTAACAAAATTTATATTTTATCAACTGAGATCCTCTGTTGTGTCAATTCACAACATTAAGATCAACCAGACATTCTGGTATAAATACCAATAATTATATTAGTCTGTACATCGCCTAGGCCTGAACAAGGCAATGAGCACAATGTTGTGGTTAACCAAATACTTGACTAGTCTGGTATTTTTAAGAAAGTGTCATGGGGGAAAGAGAAACAAAAGTTAAACATGTACACTAATAGCTTGCAAAACTTGTCTCTCTGCTTCATTATTATGTAGGCTGAACATTGAATAACATGGTTGTTGAGATAACTGCTGTAAAAAGTCTGTTAAATATACCTGAAATACACAAAAAATTACCATGTGCAACTTCCGGTTCAATGAAGTTTTTTAATGGCCAAGTGATAGCGTTTCAGGGTTGATTTGTAATTAATAGAGCAATGAAATGATGAATTTGATTAAATTGGAAGCTGTATAATGATCAAATAAAGTCCCGTTGGCAATAAATACGACAGGAAGTGCTAGAACTTGGGAGTATTGCAAGATGATAGCAGACGAAATGTCGTCAACAAGTCAAAACAAAATGGCGGGTGATGAACATTGTTAATACTGTAATATAAGTCAATGTGTAGTAAGAAATTTTATTTGAATCCCTTTAAGAGCCTGTGCCTTTCAACCCCAGCACAGCCTTCACACGATAATTACCTACACCAATTAGGAGAGTTATTGTGTCCCAAAAAGTGTGACGGACGGACAGACAGACCCATTGTAAAAGTCCCCTGCTTTCTTCGAAAAACATCAATGAGAATTAAGCTATGATTAAGCAAAAAAAAAAAAAAAAAATTGATAATCATTAATTTGGCAAAGTAAACTTGCATATTGTAGAGAAACTAAGTATCAATAGACGCCCTGCTATAGGAAGTTGGAAAAAATAGGTTGCCAGGTAATGAAACATACGCCCACACAGCAGCTAAATCGTCCGGGCAGTCAACAAGAGTTATCGCATATTAAGTAATTATCAGAAAATCATTAGAATTTGTTTGGTTTTTATAAAGTTCTGCTCCATGCTAATCATTTAATATTATGGAATAAGCTGTCACCTCCACTGGATACGAAACATTTAATATTATAGCGACTTTTCGTAAATCAGGGGCCATAATTCAGGAAGTTACGATCAGATATGTCCAAATATCGAAAGGAACCAAGATCTTTATGTTATAAACATGAATTTCAAATTTCATCAAAATCAGTTCAAAATTGTGACCTCTATAGGGTCCACAACCTTGATATAACATATTTTCACACTATTCGTGTACAAACAGCGGCCATTTTGTCCGTCAATTTTGGTCCAATTTTCACGAAATTCCACATCATCTTTTATAACAATGTAACGGTGATATAATCAAACATTTTTTAAATCGGATAATAATTTTGACCTACAGAGGGGCCACAAGCTAAAAAAGGCAATTTTTCGGTCAATCACGGGACATATTTCAGGAAGTTACGATCAGATGGGCGCAAATATATAAAGGACCCAAGATCTTTGGGTTATAAACATACATGTAAAGTTTCATCAAAATCGGTTCAAAATTGTTACCTCTATAGCTTGATAACATTTTTTCACACTATTCGCGTACAAACGGCGGCCATTTTGTCTGTCAATTTTGGTCCGATTTTCACGAAATTCGATCTCAACCTCCATTTCCATGTAACGGTGGTATAATCAAACGTTTTTTTAAATCGGATAACAATTTTGACCTCCAGAGGAGACCACAAGCTAAAAAGGGTGATATTTTGGACAATCAGGGGCCATAATTCAGGAAGTTACGATCCGATGGGCGCAAATATTGAAAGAAACCAAGACCTTTGGGTTATAAACATACATGTCAATTTTCATGAAAATCGGTTCAAAATTGTGACCTCTATAGGGTCCACAACCTTGATATAACATTTTTTCACACTATTCGCGTACAAACGGCGGCCATTTTGTCTGTCAATTTTGGTCCAATTTTCACTAAATTCAAACTCAACCCCCAAAACTATGTAACAGTGATATAATCAAACGGTTTTTTGAATCGGATAACAATTTTGACCTCCACAGGGAACACAAGCTAAACAGTGTGACTTTTCGTAAAATCAGGGGCCATAATTCAGGAAGTTACGATCAGATATGTCCAAAAATCGAAAGGAACCAAGATCTTTATGTTATAAACATATATTTCAAGTTTCATCAAAATCAGTTCAAAATTGTGACCTATCTATAGGGTCCACAACCTTGATATAACATTTTTTCACGCTATTCGCGTACAAATGGCGGCCATTTTGTCTGTCAATTTTGGTCCGATTTTCACGAAATTCAAACTCAACCCCCATAACTATGTAACGGTGATATAATCAAACGTTTTTTTGAATCGGATAGCAATTTTGACCTCCACAGGGAACACAAGCTAAAAAGTGTGATTTTTCGGACAATCAGGGGCCATAATTCAGGAAGTTACGATCCGATATGCGCAAATATCGAAAGGAACCAAGATCTTTCGGTTATAAACATGCATTTCAAGTTTCATGAAAATCGGTTCAAAATTGTGACCTCTATAGGGTCCACAACCTTGATATAACATATTTTCACACTATTCGCATACAAACGGCGGCCATTTTGTCTGTCAATTTTGGTCCGATTTTCACGAAATTCGAACTCAACCCCCATAACTATGTAACGGTGATATAATCAAACGTTTTTTTGAATCGGATTACAATTTTGACCTCCACAGGGAACACAAGCTAAAAAGGGTGATTTTTCGGACAATCAGGGGCCATAATTCAGGAAGTTACGATCCGATATGCGCAAATATCGAAAGGAACCAAGATCTTTTGGTTATAAACATGCATTTCAAGTTTCATCGAAATCGGATCAAAATTGTGACCTCTACACTGTTCACAAGCTAAAAACGTGATTTTTCGTACAATCAGGGGCCATAACCCATGAAGTTACAGTCCGATACATGCCAATATCGAAAGGAACCAAGATCTTAGGGTGATAAACCTATATTTTAAGTTTCATTGAAATCGGATAAAAATTGTGACCTGTAGACTGTTCACAAACAATTGTGGACGGACGGACAGGGGCGACGACAATATACGTCCACATAAAAATGTGGGCGTATAAAAAGGGGGGGGGGGCTTCTTGTAATTCAAGTTATATATATTTCCTTTAAAAAAAATGTCTGTCACAGTTTAAATGAATTAATTATTGATCAGTAAAAATATGTTCTTAGTTTGATAAATATAAATTCAACAAAATATTTACCCTCAGATCGACTTGGTTTATTGGGTCAGCCATTGTATCAGGATCTTCATCTTCCTCGTCATCTAAATTTAAACCTGTAAAAATAAATTACTATTAGTTACAAAAAATATCCGTTTTTCATTGTCAGTGTCCACGTTTGACCAAAAATAAAAATAAAGATGCAAGTGATAATAATGCTAATACTCCAAAAAATACAACGCTAATTGATTTAGAGCCCAATGGTGTCCACTGTACTGAATGTATGTCTTAAAATTTTACATACTTTACAAAAACCTAATACAGAAATGTCAAAAGCATTCTAGCAAGCATTTCTAGCCAAATTTATCATGTTTTTTCCAATAGCCATTGATACTGCCAGTAATGTCTATAACCTTTTTCAATTGAACTCATAAAGCAGACTCTTTCCTGGTAGAATATTAATCATCCAATCATATCTTAATAAATATACCTTGATAATTAGCATCAAAATCACTGAGTAAGTCTGCTAAACTTTGACCTGATGCTACATTAAAATCTCCATCAACATCATCACCTCCTTCATCTTCATCTTCCCAACCATTCTCTTGCTGCAATAATAAACATATTTTATGATTTAGCGAAACATTATAGAGAAACAAAATAGTGTAGTAAAATGTCAAATGGAAAGATATTGGAAAGACTAGAATTAATGAAACAGGAAACAATTTTGTTAAAAATTCTAAGTTTCACAGAATGTGTTTATTAGCAATAAATCAGAACAGCCAAGGAATATCAAGACAATATTTATAATGTGAACTTACAGTTTTTGTAATCATAATAGTTTTAAAGTAAGGCCACACAAAAAAATAAATTCTGGTTCTCAGACAATCATTTTTTTTTTTTAAAAATCTGATGCCGGAGGGTAGTTTTTGGAGGGTTATTAGGCTTTCAGACTTTTATTGAAATTTAATTTTTCGATTTTTGACCTTTTTGCATTTTTAGCACTTCTGAACATAGGATTTCTCAGTGACATTTTTTCTGATCAGATAATGTAATATATCATTACAGAGTCCTGCAACTTTGTAATTTCACAAAATGGTTATCAAAACTATACCGACAATAATCTCCATACCGGAAGTATTCAAAGATAGGTTGCCAGGCAACGAAACATACGCCCACAACAGCTAAGTCGTCCGGGCAGTCAACAAGGGTTGTCGCATATTGTTTCTTTTATCAGTAAGGAGAACATTTACAACACATGATAATCTTATTACGAGTAATAGCCCATTAAATAATTATCAGAAATGATTAGAATAGTTTTGATGGTTTGTCTCAAGGCCTTTGTCCACAAGATATTTCAAAGTGATCAAGTGCCAGATATCACTGAAAATCAAATAGGATTCTTCGTCTCATGACCCTAAACACTGTGTACAAATTTAAAGTCAATCGGATATTAACTTTAGCCTTTAGAGCGTTCACAAGATTTTTCAAAGTGATCAAGGGTCATAACTCTGGTAGTAATTATCTCATATCACCGAAAATCAATAGGCTTCTTCGTCTCATGCCCTTAAACACTGTGTATAAATTTAAAGTCAATCGGATAATAACTTTAGCCTCTAAAGCGTTCACAAGATTTTTCAAAGTGATCAAGGGTCATAACTCTGGCAGTAATTATCAGACATCAACAAAAATCAATAGGATTCTTCCTCTCATGACCTTAAACACTGTGTATAAATTTAAACTCAATCGGATATTAACTATAGCCTCTAGAGCGTTCACAAGATTTTTCAAAGTGATCAAGGGTCATAACTCTGGTAGTAATTATCGGATATCGCTGAAAATCAATAGGCTTCTTCGTCTCCCGACCTTAAACACCGTGTATAAATTTAAAGTCAATCAGATATTAACTTTAGCCTCTAAAGCGTTCACAAGATTTTTCAAAGTGATCAAGGGTCATAACTCTGGCAGTAATTATCAGCTATCACCGAAAATCAATAGGCTTCTTCGTCTCATGACCTTAAACACTGTGTATAAATTTAAAGTCAATCGGATATTAACTATAGTCTCTAGAGCATTCACAAGATTTTTCAAAGTGATCAAGGGTCATAACTCTGGTAGTAATTATCGGATATCGCTGAAAATCAATAGGCTTCTTCGTCTCATGACCTTAAACACTGTGTATAAATTTCAAGTCAATCGGCTATTAACTTTAGCCTCTAGAGCGTTCACAAGAAATTGTGGACGATGGACGGACGGACGGACGGACGGACGGACGGACCGACAGACGGACGGACGGGGGCGACGGCAATATACGACCACATTTCCATGTGGGCGTATAAAAATTGAAACAAGCCAACAGTGAGGCTGATGTCCCCCGCCGAAATCCCCAAATAAATAGATGACACATATTAATTAATCGCACATTTATTTTTTTCAAACGTATCGAGCAATCAAACTGTACACGAAGTGTCATCCAAAAGTGTTTTATAAAGAAAAATGCTAAAACCGACGAGAAAAATGAAAATGTACCCTAGTTAGGGGGACCCTAAAGGCAGACAAAAGGGCCCCCACGCTTGACAAAAGGGCCCCTCTGGCCAAAGGAAAGGGCCCTCGTGTCCGAGTCAATCGTTTCTATACACTGTTACTGTCGAATCCATTACTGAATGAGAATGAAGTCATTGTATTGGCATAAAAATCACCAATCAAGATGAACCTAAGTTATCTAAAGTTATCTTGTCCTAAGGTATCAACTAATCAAATTGCTTATCTCTGCCTACCCTACCAAGAAAATGCTAATCTTCGAACTCCATCAAGGCATTGACCTAATAAGCATACACACCAATTTTGATTATTTTAACTCAATTCGAAGGAGAGTTATTGTGTTCCAAAGTCTCGACCAATCAAATTGCGTATCGCTCTGCTTACCCTAAGCAGAAAATGCTCATCTTCGAACTCCATCACGGCATTGACCTAATAAGCATATACACCAAGTTTGAACATTTTAACCCAATTAGAAGGGGAGTTATTGTGTTCCAAAGTCTCGACCAATCAAATTGCGTATCGCCTTGCTTTCCCTGAGCAGAAAATGCTCATTATCGAACTCAGTCAAGATATTACTGTAATGAAACTATACACCAAGTTTCATCACTCTCACTTAATTAGAACTAAAGTTATCGCGTCCCAAAGCATCAACCAATCAAATTGCTTATCTCTGCTTACCCTAAGCGAAAAATGCTCATCTTCGAACTCCATCAAGGCATTGCCCTAATAAGCATATACACCAAGTTTGAACATTTTAACTCAATTAGAAGGAGAGTTATTATGTTCCAAAGTCTCGACCAATCAAATTGCGTATCGCTCTGCTTACCCTGAGCAGAAAATGCTCATTATCAAACTTAGTCAAGGTATTACTGTAATAAAACTGTACACCAAGTTTCATCAATCTCACTTAATTAGAACTAAAGTTATCGTGTCCCAAAGCATCAACCAATCAAATTGCTTATCTCTGCTTACCCTAAGCGGAAAATGCTCATCTTCGAACTCCATCAAGGCATTGACCTAATAAACACATACACCAAGTTTGAACATTCTAGCTCAATTAGGAAGAGAGTTATTGTGTCCCAAAAAGTGTGACGGACGGACGGACCCATTTTAATAGTCCCCCAACTTTCTTCGAAAGGCGGGGGACAAAAAAGGATAAAAAAAAAATGGCGCTCTTGCGAAAAACCTGATTTCTCTGTTCGATATTAAAATATCTGATATTTTGAAAAAAAATAAATTCCCAAAAGTAACAAAATGGTGCTCTTGCGAAAAAAAAAAAGTGATCACTATGTCAGATTTCTTCGAATGAAAATAAATAAAGTATTGGTTGATAGACTGGATAATGAACTATTATTATATGAAATCAGAATAAAACCCTGTTTGATACCTGAAAGCCGGTTCAGTGCTGCTTGCCGGTCTAGTTGTTTTTATTTTTAAGCACCACACAAAATTTTTATGAATGTAATATTTATTCAACTCTTAATTAGTTTTCAAATCCCAAGTCTCCAATTTGGTGACAGTTACTTGGCATCAATACCATACTTATATTCAAATCGAAAGCTGAGCTCTCAATATATTTTCGGTCAACTCTCTCACAGTCATATTTCTCAGGAAAGATAAGGCATTTTCATCATAAAAAAAGAATGATTGACTGCAAAATGAGGCCATCTTTGTGAATAATAAATTAACATTTGATTATCCAATGCCGATTGTCAAGTGTTTCCCATGGTTACATACTTGATAGCCGAGTAGTATTCTTTTCCTCAAAAAACATTCAATAAAGTTACTAACCTTGATCACAAGAAATATGAACAAACAGAAATTAACATTATTTTTATTTTTCAAATCTCTGCCTACCCTAAGCAGAAAATGCTCATCTTCGAACTCCATCAAGGCATTGACCTAATAAGCATACACACCAAGTTTGAACATTTTAACTCAATTAGAAGGAGAGTTATTGTGTTCGAAAGTCTCGACCAATCAAATTGCGTATCGATCTGCTTACCCTGAGCAGAAAATGCTCATTATCGAACTTAGTCAAGGTATTACTGTAATGAAACTATACACCAAGTTTCATCAATCTCACTTAATTAGAACTAAAGTTATCGTGTCCCAAAGCATCAACCAATCAAATTGCTTATCTCTGCTTACCCTAAGCGGAAAATGCTCATCTTCGAACTCCATCAAGAATTGACCTAATAAAAACATACACTAAGTTTGAACATTCTAGCTCAATTAGGAAGAGAGTTATTGTGTCCCAAAAAGTGTGACGGACAGACAGACAGACGGACGAACCCATTTTAATAGTCCCCCAACTTTCTTCGAAAGGCGGGGGACAATTAATATAGAAAACATCTTACACTATCATCTTCATCTTCATCATCGCCTGGTTCAGCTTTTGACATGGCGGTTTCTATCTGATTAGATAATTCATTTATAAGTAGCTTATACATCTTTACTAATATAGGGATCGTTGTCCATTCATCAGGATCTAAAATGGAAACCAGTTAAAACATTTGATCTTGGTATTAGTCCACTATCAACCAGCCAACATTGAGACTGGTGTCCCCTCGCTGTATTCCCAAAATAAATAGATGACATGTTAATTTATTACACACTTATCTTTTTGGAAAATTATTGGGCAATCAAATCTAGTCTAAGCAAAAATTGTAAATGATTGAACGCAGGTAAGGTTTTGAAGCAAATGCTAGTGAAACTATGTACTAAGTTTCATCACACCCCATCTGTTCTGCTTGGATTAATCATTAGGATTTAATAATGACACACATCATTGTTAATTATCAATCAACTTATCATTAATCCAAGACAATTGATTGGTATTACCCATAGACGCGATCAGAAATATCAGCCAGTTGATTAATTCATACTATGCCACCATATGATTGACACTCAATGTAATGGTTAATCCAGGATAAATATGATTAGAATTTTAAGATTTTTTTCCTCCTGTTCTGAAAAAGAATCACCAATACCGAAAAACATTATCCCCCAAACCAAATTTTAATTGCCATGTTCATATATTTATTGCAAAGTGTGACTTTCGCGAACGACAACATGATCCCAGTTGCAGCTCCATTCACCATAGCCCATTTTTAAAAGATGAATATATCACAATTACCTGAGGATGTTTTAGCACGTGTTCGTATTCCTGGTCTCTGTATTTGTTCTCCTTTTACTGTTATTTCCTGTAATCGTCTGTCGTTTGTCTGAATTGTGTGTAGTAACAGTTTACATAATGCTATAGAACTAAAAATAAAAAATTATCACAACTCTAAAATAGTTTTGTTTGTCACCTTGCATTTGTATCTCTTGCAACATATGACAGTTCATGACTCATGCTGACATTACATAATTATTTTTTTGGGTTGTATTCCAAATTGTTTTCAAATATGAGTGAAGTCTGTGTCACTACAGGCCCGGGACTGTACAGCACAGTGGACGCTTACGGCTAGCCCCCGGATCAATTCACTCTTTTTGAATTGCTTTGTTTGTGGTCTCTGAGTACAATGTCTTGTCCATATATTTGCTTTTTTTGTAGAATTGTGTGTGGTGCAGTCCCCCTGCACTTACTATTTGAGTGATAACAATATTAATTATATAATCACTAATCATGTAAATTAACAAGTAAATCTTCCTAGTTATACTTTTTAAATTTTCATCTGTATGTAAGTGTGTTATCTTTTAGAGGATTCATATTAATGTTTTTAACATGATACAAAACAAAACAATGAAGACAAAAGAGAGAAAATGGGTCTTAACATCCATTCAACACAAGCTAGGTGATTTCAATTTCTTTAGCAATGGGATGAAACCAGACGTCCCAGAGAACACCCTCAAAGTTTGAGAGGCGACCCTAATCTTGACTCAATGAAACACCTCAAGATCTGCAGCGCACATGTTAAACCAATCAGCCAACCAAACACCCTGAAGACAAAAGACTAACCTGACTTTTCTTTCATAAGACCCATAAAAGAGATGTTGTCTGGCACACCATTCTGTTAATACAAATCCTAGAGCTGGTTGACCTGTAGGACTTGGTACGTTAGTCAGGAAATCTAACACAGCTTCTAACTGTGTGTGAATTAAATGTGCAAACACCATGACTAATGACTGAAATACAAGGAAATATATAGTCTCAAAACTAGACAGCCTGTGTGAAAATCAAATGTCAGTTAGGTTGTTGTTGTTCTTGGTGTTTAACGTCCGCTTCCACCGAAGGTGATATCGCAGACAAGTCTTATTTTTTCATTTTCATTATCTTAGCGCACGCGCAGGGGTCTTTGCTGTGGGAGGAAACCGGAGTGCCCGGAAGAAACCCACAAGGTTGAGAAGGGGCCCCTATCTCCATGCCACATACGCTCACACCACGGCTCGAAACCACAGCCGCAAGCCAGAGGTGACCGGCCAGCTAGAGGTCGAAGCGCGGCCCTCTAGACCACTAGGCCATCCCCCTCCTGTCAGTTAGGACAGGTGTATGTCAATATATACAGATATACACATCTAATCACTGTTAGACCTGCACAATTTTATAACAAGATGTTTAGTTAACCTGTCATCTATTTAACATAAATATGTCATTATCTCCAATATGACCAGTGTACTTTTATAGATGATAAAGTGTGTTTTAATTGACATGATAACATCAATTTCATCAAATGAGTCTTACAGATTCACACTATAAATTAAAAATATACATTTTATCACTAGTTTCATGGCAAAAAGATTTTTTTCCACACACTATTTCTTACCATAAATATTTCTGCTTCCAATATTTAGAAACATTTTTCTTTCACAATGCATTTGAGATATCAATCCGATAATCTATTATAGATGTGACGTTTTAACCAATGATGGCTACCTAAAAGTTTTGTTCAAAAAGAAATGCAGTTAAAATTTCTAACTTACCTGAATGACACTGAGACTTTCTGCTTGTAATAATTTACTTAAAACAGCTCTTAACATCAAATCTAGATTATCTCCTAACTGCTTTCCTACACGACTAATCACAACAGATACCAGACGACCAACAAATGATGCTGTATGTTCGGAAGTTTTGGGGTCAAGAAGTTTTGACACAACTTGAACGATATAGAATAATCCAGTTTTACCTGTAAAACAGACAAAAAGTTTGTAACAGCACAAATCTTAACATTGTAAATATATTACTAAAGTATATGACACCAACCCCAGATTTCACAAAGCATTGTCAGACTTAAGTTAAGAATTGATTCAACTTTCAATCACTTTGCACATAGTTTCTTATTGATGTGTTTGATACATTAAAACAACAAAAGTTTTATAAAAGGCTATATTTTAGTTAAAATACGGAGAACAATTTTGAGTAAATTCTTAACTGAAGTCTGAGAATGCTTTGTGAACTGGGTGCCTGGTTATATAGGACAGTTTAAATAGTTTGTATTGGCATGCATCTTAACATTGTAAAAATACTATAATAAATGCAATTAAAATAAAGCAGTACTTGATATATTGTTACAAAACATATTGTAAGAGATAAATTGCCCACAATCACAATGTAAGTCAAAAAATAGTCCTTCAATAAATTATTTCTTACCACTTTCATCTTTCCATTCCATAACTTGTTCTAAATCAACTGATGCAAAAGCTCGTAGACATTCGCCCCCACTCTGCAACAATAAACATCAATTTAATTCATTTGTTTGTTTCCAAGTTCCAAATCGAAAAATAAACTACACAACTGAATCAATAAACAAGACAAGCATATCAATTTTAATTTAAACTAGAAATTATTTTTGTTCTGTTAATTTGGTTGTCAATCCATTAAATGCTAACACGTTTCAGGAAAAACTTGTTATGGGCATGGCATAGTTATGATCAGGCAGCTAATTAAATATGCTGACAGTCAATGCCTTTAAAAAAGGTTTCCTGAATTTACTTTATAACAGATATTTATAGGTAGGTTGATCTTGGGTCAACCAATCCTAATTTAAACACACTGATGCATGAAAATTAGACTGTAAACCCCATCTCATTTACTGAAAGCACCCTTAAAAAAATGTCTATAGACTAAGACAAACCTGACTGAACGACCCAAAAATAATGTGACACAGGATACACTAAAAACAAATGACAATGCATGGTTCTTTAACAGTCTGAGAAATCTATAAGATTGTGTAGCTGACCATATAGTTTATCAAATGTAGTCATGGAATCCATAACAGAGTTGATGGCTTAGATAATCTGCATTTACCCACTCACTGTACAACCAATGTGTTTCGTGTCACTAACCTGTAGTGAGCTATTATCATCAGTTTTCATTATACATTCTATACAAGAAGGAAAAGCTGTGTTCATTATTGCACATGATAGAGGTTTCTGTCCATTCCGCACCAAGGTTGTCAATATATCTAAAGCAGTCTGAAAATGAAAAGTAACAATAAGATAATATAAACATTTTACACGATAATCACACAAAATACTGAAGTGTAAGAATTTATAGCACTATAAATCAATGCTCATAATAAGGCATTCTAGAATAGTTTCTTACAGATATAATATAGGTCATGTACCGTATAGTTTAAGTTTACTTCACCTAACCTGCCAAATTCTGAACATTTATTGTAAAAAAAAAAAAAAGTGGCTGAAAGTCACACAATGACTTGCTTTTTTGCATACATTTCTTCAGTGCAACTTTTTTTACATTTTCTAATGTATCTTTTTTATATTTAATTTCATCACATGCTATAAGAAAATAATTTGATTTTCATTTATAAATAGAAACTAGAAAATGTTTCCTTGTATCACTTGTAGAATAAAATAACAAATTGTTGTAATATCAAATAGGTTCAACATCAAAAGAATAAAATAATAAATTGATGAGTTCGGAAACTTAGGGTAGAATGTTAAACAATAAGTCAAAACATAGACTTTTTATAATGGCTATCCCCATTTAGTTTAAAACATTTTTTTTTCCAAATCTTGTCAAGATTGAAATAGTAAACCAATGCAAGCAAGTTTGATATTAACAACCCCATGAAATTTGACTTAAAACACAGTTTCGCCTTATGGCTAGCTAAACAGTCCAAGAAAATTTTGAAAAATTGATTTTAAAATTCTGAACTGTTGATCAATTGACAAGTTCTCAATGTCAGGGGCAATAACTCTGCAAATAATTGATGCACCGGTCTTAATATCAATACTCCTGTCTATGTGTTGTAGAATATGCCAAGGAAGTTTTGGGAAAAAGTATGATTATGAAAATACTTTTCATGAAGGCATGTAATACATTGATACAGATCATCTTTACCACAATTGTTGAAAATTTCATGAAATTTGGTTGAGAAATGGGTGCGAGTAAAGTAATATTTTGACAACAATCAATCGGTCTTGGGCAGTAATGCTGAAACTACATATCTTTACGCTCATACCAGAACCTAGAGCAATTTGATGAAAATGAATATAAGAACATGTGGACAGACAGAGAGATAAACAGGGATTACAACAAGGTGGTCGTACTAAAAGCAACAAAACCAAAACAATCAACGATAAAAACAATCAACAATTAAAACAGAAGTTACAGATGTAAACTGGGTGGTGGGTTCAAAATGTTCCATGCTTTTTCTTCTATAATGAGTGTTTGGTTCCTAAAATCATATCTTTATAATCAATACTCAATTAAAATCAAAGGCACAGTTCTATTCTTAACTGGTCATCATGTATTAGGATCAGATAAAGCAGAATAACAGTTCAAATTTTATCTTTCTTAGTTTAAGATAATATTGCTTAGATCAACTGTTGAAATTAGATTCTAAAAAACAAGATAGCATGGTGCTTACATGATAACAAATAAACCTTGAGAATCATTTGACGTCAGTGTGAGTTTGATTGATCCAATCATTTTAACTAATAACTAGTTAAGTTACTGGTCATTCAAGTTACAGATTAACTAAAACATTTTTCAAAATTGGTCTTGTCAAGCCATTAATAAGAATTCGGTGACAGGGCAGTACATTTGCAATAAATCTTTGTATGACTCCTAATTTTGGACACTATTCCCCCTTAGAACAAGCTCAATGATCCAAGGAAGTTTTAATAAAAAAAAACAACTACTAAAAACTAAGACATGTAGAGTATTTAAAAGGCCAGACAGGGGTGACCAGTATACTCGCACTTGAAATGAATCATATTACAAATAGCGATTTGAGAAACATCTGCTGGCTGTATGCCATTTGGAAAAGCTATTTTATGTTGTATAACTTACTGAATTTAACCCAGGCATCTTGTCCATGGGTGATCGAAGTATCGATGATAATGTTGGCACTAATCTTTCTTCGAACTTTCTACTACAACCAGGATTTTCTGCAATTTCTTTTATTAAATCTTGAACAAGTGACACTATAAATGGATCTAACAAGATATAAGAAATATATTAAAACAGATTGCAATTAATTAAATGAAATCATATATTTACAGCAAAAAAATATGTCTTATGCGCTAAATTTTGACATAATTTTACATACAGACATTAAATGATAAAATATTTTTATGCATGTAGTGATAGATCTAAAAAGATTTCTGCATAAGTACAGCACATTAGCAATTTCAATATGGGAAATGGGAATCAAACATGCAACATTATACTACCTGAGCAATGTTTAAGATATACAGCTATTGCAAATGGTGATATCTTCTCTTCTATAGATGTTGTTAACTGTTTATCAACCTGAATTAGAATCAAACTGTAGTGTGAAAATTTCTTTAAGCCAAGAGTAATATAAAGATCTACAGCTAGACAAGCTATCAAACTTTTATTTCTTAATTAAAGTAGCTAAGTCTCTAACTCAATATCATCCAAAATCTTCGACAATGAAAACATAATTTATTTGTCAATTTAAATCAATATTGATGTTGATCAATATTTAAGACAAATTAAAAAAAAATACCATTGGTACACGAATCGTGTACCATAATGCGTTCACGCCCATTTTTAACAAGGGACTTGAAGAACGAGGCCAGATGGTGACGCATATCCTTATCTAGAGAGCATATACTAGTGCTCCTACGGTTAGTCGGATAACCGTAAACGGTTAGAATTGGACGGTTAGACGGTTCGAATTGAGCGGTACGGTTAATTGGAGATGTCCCCATTAAATGGAGTTATCTCCCATTACAAATGTCTCCATGACGACAGAGCACCATTTTTAAAATTGAACAATGTAACTTGAGATGCCCCCGTTAACCCAGTATTATAACGTGTATGACCTGTCAATGAGCAGCTGTTTGTTTTACAGGAATCTAATAAAAAAAATATTATTCTCGGGTTTTAAATATTATTGTTTAAAAGTAACAGGAAGTTAGTTACTGAGGTCAGGTGCTTTCTTCTTTATAACTATTCCACTTTATTCCACGATATATATTTATCTTGAAATAAGAATATTTCGCCGAGCAGTCGAGAGGTACGTGTTGCTGTTGGAGCGGTGGAAAACAACCCACGTCTTAAAATCTCGATAATCGGGGGAAGGCAGGGCAAGGCAAGAACAATTACAAAATAGTCATCCTGTATTAATGCGACATCATTACTGTTAAAAATCTACCAATTTAAGAAGCCGAAGAGAATTTGCGTCGGTCACGTGTTCGCTCAGTCAGTCAGTGCAGTTTTTATGCCGTGGCGTGAGATACGGTTCGATTGTTATTAGTGTTATGAGTTGAGTTACATCTTGATCACACACAATCTGTAGATAATTAAAATCTAGATAATTTCAAAAACAATAAAGTAGTTTTATCAACAAAGCATCGAGGGTGGAGATTGGAGTTGTGGAACTGGTGAAATAAACTCCATCACCAAATAGTACAACACTTCCGCCATGATAATCTCTGAATTCGATGATCAACATTTGTTTTTTTTATATTTAGTACTTTCAAATACTTACAAAGAGGAAAAACACAGGATTTAAGACTAACCGGTTAATAGTTACGGTTATTCGAATAACAAAGATAGGTTGCCAGGCAACGAAACATACGCCCACAGCAGCTAAATCGTCCGGGCAGTCAACAAGGGTTGTCGCATATTTTTACTTTTTTCGGTAATGAAACATTTGTAATACACTAAAAACTGATTAAGAGTAACAACTCATTATGTAATTATCAGAAAATCATTAGAATTTAATTGCTTTTTATAAAGTTTTATCCCACGCTAACAATTAGTATATACATGAAACATTTAATATCATGGATTTAGCTGTTCAGTTATCTAAATTCATTGAAAATCAAAATCCTTGTTCGTTTCAACACCTTAAACTCTATGTATCAATCTGAAGTCAATCGGATGGTAACTTTGGCCTCTATAGCGTCACAAGAATTTTCGAAGTTATCAAGGGAGATAACTCTGGCAGTAATTATTTGAAATCGCTGAAAATCAATAGGCTTCTTCGTCTCATGACCTTAAACACTGTGTATAAATCTAAAGTCAATCGGATATTAACTTTGGCCTCCAGAGCGTCGACAAGATTTTTTGAGGTGATCAAGGGCCATAACTCTAGCACTAATTATCGGAAATCGCTGAAAATCAATAGGCGTCTTTGTCTTATGACCTTAAACACTGTGTATAAATTTGAAGTCAATCGGATATTAACTTTGACCTTTAGACCGTCCACATGATTTTTTAAAGAGATCAAGGGCCATAACTCTTGCACTAATTATCGGAAATCGCCGAAAATCAATAGGCTTCTTCGTCTCATGACCTTAAACACTGTGTATAAATCTAAAGTCAATCGGATATTAACTTTGGCCTCTAGAGCGTCCACAAGATTTTTTGAGGTGATCAAGGGCCATAACTCTGGTAGTTATTATCGGAAATCGCTGAAAAACAATAGGCTTCTTCGTCTCATGACCTTAAACACTGTGTATAAATTTAAAGTCAATCGGATATTAACTTTAGCCTGTAGAGCGTCCACAAGCAATTGTGGACGCCGGACCGACGGACGGACCGACGGACGGACCGATGGACGGACCGATGGACGGACGGACGGGGGCGACGACAATATACGACCACATTTCAATGTGGGCGTATAAAAATTCCTAACCATAGGAGCACTAGCATATACAATAATATAGACTGGAATAACCAGATGCTAGTGATTGGCATGCGATTGGGACTAAGGCATATTTCTCCAAAAATAACGGATTTGAAATTAGAGTAGAGACGGAAATGATTTGAATGTAAATCAGTTTATATACATTCATATTACATTATTATATGTGTTTCGATGCATTTGTGCCAATTTCTAGGTCCCAAATATTAGCGATTTATCTTCTTTAAATTGAGAGCAATAGATGACGACCCTCCAGTCTATAGAAATACTAGCCATTTCAAACGCTATACTAATTTGATTGATTTATGTCTTTATTTTATAAAATGGAGTGATAGACCATAAATCAGTTCATAATTTCGATCTAAGTCTCACCTGGTAGAATATTGACACACAACGACAATTGTGAAAAAAGAAGAACTCTTACTTTCTATTATTCGCTATGATTTTTTAATTTTGACCAAAAGGACAGTTCTACTATGCAAGTAGAATTGAGAATTCAACTGAAGGACACTATGGAAGTTCTCTATTTCAACTTACCGATATAATAAGTGTCAATGCTTCTATGACTAACCCTAACACGTCTGCTGAAAACTGTGTTCCCATGGTAATTAAACCATCAACAATGTTCAAAACAAAAGGCACCAATATTTGTGTGTTATTATTATTCTTTAAATGTTCACAATAATTATACAGAGCTCGTATAGCTGATATTCTAACACTAGGTGCCTGGGACATGTGAAGACCTCCCACTGATGCCTGAATACATCTAAAAAAAACAAAACATATCAATATGAACAAGGATACAGAGAGAGAGAGAGAGAGAGAGAGAGAGAGAGAGAGAGAGAGAGATGGGGTTTAACATCCACTCAATACAAACTACATCATTTTGAGACTAACAAGTGGTTGAATTTTATTTCAATAATTTGGTTGCCCTTATGGGTCATTAGCACTAGGAGAACCTGGAAAAAAACCCTGAGGTTGGACAGGCGACCCTATTCCTTGTCACGTACAACAAGGGAATAGAAACCACGTCAGTTGACTCGATGACATGCAGTATGATACAGCTGCACATGCTAACCATTCGGCCATCCACCCTCCTAAACAAGGATGCTACAAGGCATTAATGCAAACCAATAAATCAGAGCGCTTATGTCAAATTCGCGTCTAATCTTTGTTACCGTTTTCCATAAAATTATTACAAAATACAAACTAAAATGTTCAATTATACAGATCAATTTTAAAAAACCCTGATACAGTTTTTATCTCCACATCAAAGACATGTATTAATATAATTTTTTATCTTAATATATCACATAATATGAAGAATAAATAATTAAAACTTACTTTTCCAGTAAATCTGGCTTCATGATTTCAGCAAACCTACTGGCTGTCCACAGACAGCGACCTATTAAAAATGGTGAAGCTGAAAATGAAAAGAATAATAATTAAGAACAGAATCTTTATTTTTTTTAATACAGAAAAAATCAATCAAGTAGTAGATGATAAAAAGAAACTATTTAGGGAATAACGTACAGTTCCTTTTAATTTCAATAAGTAGCTTGAGCATGGGGGGGGGGGGGGTATTAGCATTAGGAGAAACACGAAGGACCAAAATCATGCCACTTGACTAACTGACAGACCAATAATCTAAAGTGCTCACTTTAAATCATTTGGCCTTTCAAAACCACCAGACCAGTGCAAACCACAAAGGTTCAACCGTCAACCTTACTCCTTCCTTGCTACTTAATCATAGTGTTGCATGCATTAGACTGCTTTGCTACACTGTTACTATACTATCACTTACAATATTCAATTACCTGCTATATTTAAATCTGCTAAAACAACTGACTGGAGAAAGGAGTCTATATCAAACTGAACTTTGGATTCTTGAATGGACTGGATGATCATAGATTTAACACTACCAATTGCCAACATGCATGACTCATGCAGTTTCCACCTGAAGAAGATTTTTAAGACATTATATAATCAAACTGACAAAAAGCAATCATTGGAATGGTTCAATCCAGTAATAGTGCATATTTTCGTGCAAAAGACAAACCAAATGATTTGAATAAGATAAATAAAGTTCCAAATGCAAAGAGGCTTACCAGTTGTGATTTCCTGCATTTTTACCAATTTCTGCTTCATGAAGATGTCTAGATATGGCTTCACACAAAGCTGGTGCACTACTTGTAGGAAATTCACTGGATATTGACTGAACAAAAAGCAATTTTACAGTTAAAAAAAAAAATTGAAACTAAATAAAAATAAATAAAAAGTTGTAATATTTCAGAAAATGTGCTAGCATCTTTTTATTTTTGTTTTGAGTTAGGATACAATGTCTTCTGCTTCATCCACAATCAGAGTTCATACTCTAGGTGTTGACATAAACAGCAATCTAAAAGCATGAAACTAACAAATCATATGGCAACTAGAAGTGAGCTAGAGCAGTAGCTCAGAATCACATGTAAAGTGCAGGGAATGCTTACAGCTAGGATCCATTCATTTGATCTGATATATATTTGTTCTTTTAGGTGTCTGTGTATATTGTGTGGTGTTCATAGGTTTGTCTTGTGTTCAAGTTCTTTTGTGTTACTTACTAAGAGTAAATCTTGAGCTGATATTCTAACAGAGTAAGAAAAACTGTCATCATCTTCATCTTCTACAAATTGATCAGGATTATTCGACCATAATCTTATCTGTAATTAAAACATATTGAAAAATAACTATATAATCAAAAGTGTTTTATTATTTAACTATCACTGAAATGGTAAATGTTCGTTATTCTGAGACTAACATATTCATATTTTTTAAAAAAAACCTGGATAGTGACATTTCCATTATACTATTCTTCCCCTTCCAGATGTGAAGGAAGCCACTATGACTTAGTGACTAAGATGTTAGCTTGCTAACCTGGAGGTTACAGGTTTGATACCTGCATTAGTAGAGACTGTTTATCAGGATTTATTGGCGTGGTTCCGTCTTGTCATTGGTGCAGGAAAGAGGGCCTGGCAAGAGACAATGTATAGTCGTTCTAACATGATGAAAATCAGAGGTACCCTGTACACATCGGCGTACACATTAAAGATCCCTTGGCATAAGAGTAGGCAAAAATTTCTTTCATTAGTCCAGTCAGAGCAGTACAGTAGTTTAAATTGGATGAAGAGCATGTAGAAACATCAATGTCCATGGAAAATTTCTCCCATAGTACACTACGCATGCCCGCAAAAAATATTCCAAATATCATATTAAATATACCAACCTGATCTTCCGACATCTGCATATATATCACAATATAATATATAATATCATTAACTGTTTTCTTCACAGTACTACGAAACTTTGATGTCTCTATTAGACCATGTACAAACTCAAAAATACTGTAAACTAAATTCTCAAATCCAAGAATTTCACCTGTAAAATATAAAGAAAAATCAAATTTAGGCAGAATCTATAGAACTAAGTTGTATGTACATAAAGTACCATTCAAAGTGAAATCAGAGAGAGAGAGAGACAGAGAAATGGGGCTTAACGGCCACTCGACACAAACTAGGTCATTTCGGGACTAACATATGGTTTAATTTCATTTCAATAATTCGCCTACGCGTGGGGGTCTGAAGCAGTGGGAGGAAACCGGAGTGCCCAGAGGAACCAATGAGACTGAGAAGGCGCCCCTATATCCTTGCCACATATGCTCACCAGGGATCGAAACCACAGCCGCAAGCCAGAGGTGACCGGCCAGATAGAAATCGAAGTGCGGCACTCTAGACCAGTAGGCCATCCCATTCCCCCCCCCCCATCAAATACATAATATGGACTTTAATGTATGCTATAGTAAGGTATTTGAAGTTCAAGTATCAAACTTTTTCAGAATTTTAACCTCTGTTACACATGGTCAAAATGTAAGGTGAAAATCGGTATTTTGTATGTTTCAGTGTACAACGAATTTCGAGAGAAAGTGAAATGAAGCTTAACATGCCGGTGCTAATGTTCTGCTCCAACTGGGACAATGAAGACAGACATGCACTGAAGCGCTACAGAGCAGTCAGGCTGACTGAATGTTCACCCCTATAGAGAATGATTTTTATTATTTATTACGAGGACAATTTTGCCGGACAGCTGTGACACAACCTATTTTTATATCGAATTCCAACTGACGGTAGATCTTTTACATGCACATCAATATGTGCACGAGACCTTGGTTTTTCCATCCCATCCTTACGATTATACATTATACAACTAGAATTAATAATTTAACCCAATGAGTCAACCATCATTAAATAATTGCAAAGGGAAAATTTCATAAATCTATTTCTCAGATATACAGTATTCAAATCACCTTCGGAATCTACAACTTCATCTAAATCCTCTAACTTATTTACAACTGTACGCACATAGCTATACTTTGGTCAAGGTAATTCATCTGGAGACTTGTATAAAATCACATTTGTATAGTCTGCACACTGTGCATTATAAATCGCAATTTTGTGCAAAACTTATCAAACAGACAATATTATAATAAATATATCAAGTTTCGTATAAACATTTATTTTTCCCATCCAAAATACTAAAATTTATGAAATCTTTTGAAAGGTTTTGATTAAATTTCTCATCAACGCAGAATGTATTCTTGTGTTGGCACTTTTCTTTAAATATAATATCTCTTCGGAAGTTATTGGAGTGACTATGCTGGACAAAAGGAAATAAAATAACACCTAATTTTAGGTGTAATTATGGTGTTTTACCATAAATACATTTTAACAAATATTTTATGGAATAAATAAACAGTTGTAGTTTTGTAGTAACTTTCAGATACAGTCTAACTGGTTAACAAAGGATACAATTCAGCACTTTGTGTAAATATTGTCCAGACTGTTGGTAACATTTGTGGTAACCATTGTGACATAGTTTTAGGGAAACTTTTTACTAATGTTGTTATAGCCTGAAAAATGATTAATCAACAATTTTACAAGCATTACAAAATTAGAATGAGCACAGACTTTATCAAATAATAAAAAAAAATGCTTTCTTCCGTTTCAAGCATATTGTTTTCTTTATCTACTTAAACCTATCTTAATGTTGATTTGAAAATTTATAAGTTGGAATTAGAGTACCTTGACTATTTCTGTTTTCAAACCACTGTCAGAAGTATGACTATCTGGTAATTGTAGAGCTAAAACTAACGCTTCCGTAAATTGGGGCAGAATAGGAAATAACAGCTGTTTAGCTACACCCTGAAATAAACACATTTCCATTTTACTCACGTAGAATAAATAACAAACTGAAATTGTCATTTAGTTTTTAAAAAATAGGTTGCCAGGCAACGAAACATACGCCCACCAGCAGCTAAATCGTCCGGGCAGTCAACAAGAGTTGTCGCATATTAAGTAATTATCAAAAATCATTAGAATTTGTTTGGTTTTTTATAAAGTTCTGGACCCATGCTAATGTCTAGTATACGAAAAATTTAATATTATGGATTTAGCTGTACAATTATCAAAAATTCATTGAAAATCAATATATTTGTTGGTCTCAAGACCTTAAACTCTGTTTCAAGTTTCATCAAAATAAAATTAAAATTGTGACCTCTACAGGTCCACTTGATATACAATATTGTTACACTATTCGCGTACAAGCAGCAGTGTAACAGTGATATAATCAAATGGTTTTTTTTAAATTGGATAATAATTGCGACCTCCAGGGGGACCACAAGCAATAAAAGGCGATTTTTCGGACAATCAGGAACCATAATTCAGGAAGTTACAATCCGATATGCGCAAATATGTAACCAAGACCTTTAAGTTATAAACATGTATTTTAAGTTTTATCAAAATCGAATTAAAATTGTGACCTCTATAGGGTCCATAACCTTGATAAACATATCTTTACAAACGACGGCCATTTTGTCTGTCAATTTTAGTCTGATTTTCATGAAATTCGAACTCAACCTTCATTACCAAGCAACGGTGATATCATCAAACTTTTTTTTAAATCGGATAATAATTTTGACCTTCAGAAGGACCACAATCTAAAAAGGGTGATTTTTCGGACAAACAGGGGCCATAATTCAGGAAGTTAAGATCCGATGGGCGCAAATATCAAAAGAACTAAGATCTTTGGGTTATAAACATACATGTCAAGTTTCATCAAAATCGGTTCAAAGTTGTGACCTCTATAATATCCACAAGCTAAAAGCGTAATTTTTCGTACAATCAGGGGCCATAATTCAGGATGTTACGATCCGATATGCGCAAAAATCGAAAGGAACCAAGATGCAGACATGCATTTCAAGTTTCATCAAATTCGGTTCAAAATTGTGACCCCTACAGTGTTCACAACCTTGACATACCATATTTTTACACTTTTCGTGTACAAACGGCGGCCATTTTGTCCGTCAATTTTGGTCCGATTTTCACGAAATTCGAACACAACCTTCTTTACGGTGTAACGGTGATATAATCAGACGGTTTTTCAAATCGGATAATAATTTTGGCCTCAAGAAGTACTACAAGCTAAAAAGGGCGATTTTTCGTACAATCAGGGGCCATTATTCAGGAAGTTATGATCCGATATGCGCAAATATCAAAAGGAACCAAGATCTTTGAGTTATAAACATGCATTTCAAGTTTCATCAAAATTGGTTCAATATTGTGACCTCTCCAGTGTTCACAACCTTGACATACCATATTTTTACACTTTTCGCGTACAAACGGCGGCCATTTTGTCCATCAATTTTGGTCCGATTTTCACGAAATTCAAACACGACCTTCTATACGGTGTAACGGTTATGTAATCAGGGGCCATAATTCAGGAAGTTATGATCCGATATGCGCAAATATCGAAAGGAACCAAGATCTTTGGGTTATAAACATGCATGTCAAGTTTCATCAAAATCGGTTCAATATTGTGACCTCTACAGTGTTCACAAGCTAAAAACATGATTTTTTGTACAATCAGGGGGCATAATCAATGAAGTTACAGTCCGATACATGCCAATATCGAAAGGCACCGAGATCTTTGGGTGATAAACCTATATTTCAAGTTTCATTGAAATCGGATAAAAATTGTGACCTGTAGACTGTTCACAAACAATTGTGGACGGACGGACGGACAGGGGTGACGACAATATACGTCCACATAAAAATGTGGGCGTATAAAAATCCTTAAGATCACAAAGTAAATAAATTTGAAAACTGTCAGTAAAGATAAACTTATTGGTAAAAAAATTTGGATAGAGATGTGTAACAGGGGTAGATGAATGAATGAAATGTGGTTTAATGTCACGTCAGCATCAACATGGGTTAAAAGGGCAATTTCATATTTTTTAGTTATATTTTTAAAATATATTAAAATGAAGCCCTAAAGTAGATTGTATCTCTAAACAGTTCTACCTTGTTAAAGAATAATCCTATAATTCACTATTGCCAGTTGAGAAATTGGCAAAAATATCATTTTCAACTTCAAATTCAAACGTTTGAAGATCACCATTGCATTGAGGGGAATGGGAAAACAAAGGAGGTAATTCAAGTAATTGTGTTATTATTTTCTGTGTCAAGAATTTTTATGCCTGTGAAATATTGTCCATGATCGTATAATAGTGAGTTGACAACCTTTTGAGCAAAAGACATAGAAATAATTATGTTTTTACTTTGTTAGAAAATATGAAATTTCTGCTTTAATGTGGTTAATCTGTAAACATACACCCTGGTTGACATTTAAAACTTAATTTATTTCTACATCTCTCTTACCTTCTGTAATTCATTCATAGTTGAAATCATTCCTATACAAACATTAAAAATATGTACAGCTCTTCCTCTTGTCCGCACTCCATAAACCTTAAACATTTAAAAAGATTGGTTTAATATAAATTGTAAAGACCCATTTTATATTCAGTATTATACACATTTTCATAAGCAATATTATCAATCAATAGTTCGATTTATTACACAATAATATTCTTATTCAAAAACTAAATTTCATTTATATTTGAAAGCAAAAGTGTACACACATTATCAGAATTCAAAGAGGATATCGTGGTAACAGAAATAATCTGTAATATCTAATTCTATTGCATATAGTGTTTACAGAAAGAATTCGAACGTTCATTATCAAAGTAATTCAAGGCACTTGCCTAATAAAAAAAAACATTCTAGCTCAATGAGACCCTAATAGTTATTGTGTCCCAAAAGATGTGGCGGACAGACAAATCAATGGTTCATTGTAAGTAGGCCAACATATTTTCTGTGAATAAGGTATTTTACAACTTGTAAAGTTGGATTTATCATTATTTCTTTAAGTAAAGAGCACAAAAATACATGTATTATAATCATATGCCAAACCTCTGCCTGTAGAAATATATTATATAACTCTGGTAGAATAACTGGAGCTACATGAGCCATCTGGGTATCTGTCACATCCTGGGAAAATTCTTCAATATAAAAAAAATTTAATAAACATCAATTGAACAAAATAATTAAATCATTGGTTTTATTTTGGCAAAATTTAATACCAGTAATTCCTTTTAGGTGATGGAAGTGTTTTATTCAAAGTAGCATCTTATGTCATGAAAGAGTCATAACACAAAAGTGGGAAATTGAAATTGGGTCCTATTTTCTGCTCTGACTCGCCTAATGATGGTGGCAAAGTAGTAAGGAAGTTATTGGCTATGTGAACCTATGAAGTACATGAAAAGTTGAGCCTAGCCCTCTTTCACTCAGCATTTCAAATTGTAAAAGTGTTAAAATTAGTAATAACAAGATTGAACAATATACTTTGTTTATTCCCCACTTGTACTTTTGATGCCCAATTTACCAGAAATGAAATTTGGTTTAATGTCCTGCTTTTGACACTGACTTGGTTAATGAAGACAAGCATATACAATGCAGTGTGCTAGGGGGGAATTTTGCCAAGGGAGTGGCACTGCATCCTACTCTTATTTCAAATTCTAATTGTCTAGATTTCTGTTACATGCACGTTATTCTGAACACATGACCACAGTCTTTAATAACACCTGAACGACTAGACACTGTTCCTCGTCAAGCCATTAGTGCTGCGCCACAGACAAGGAGAAACCATGTCAGAAAATCCAGAGGAACTTCTTGAACGTATGTTTTTATTTTAATAGATGTTTAATTCGCATCTAACCCCTTTTGTTGTAATGTATATTGTGCAGTGCACATCTGAACACATTCTTTTTAAAACTGACACCATATAAATGATTTTATATAATTATAATATAAATCGTATGGTAATGTGAAATGGAACAATGGCGTCAAATGGAGAAACTTTATACTAACCTGTTAAAACTCTCATGGCTCCATGAACAGCATTAGGATCCCCACTAGTCAACTCTCGCATCATAATATCAAATAAATTTGGCCATGTTTCTGGCCAATCCCAGTGTGCTATAGCAGATATTGCATACGCAATACTTGTTCGAACTTTACTGATTGATTCACGTAATCCAGAGGGCAATAATTCCCTAATTCTGTGCTTGGCCTGAAGATTTAAAGAGACTGGTTACATTCATGGAAGGGAATTATTCATCAAATAATTGATATTTGAAATTACTCCAGGGTATTACCTTTCATTTCAATGTCTGATTAATTACTGGTGTCAAAAGCAAGAAAATCGCATGCACTGCTTGATTGATAACCCTTAAAGTGTAAAAAAGGTAATTGTTAAAAGTATGTCCAATAACAGGTTGGAAAAAAAGCTAATAAACAAAGATGGCTACTTTACACAAATTACTGAAACAATATGTCCTACATATTACTCTGAATGGGAAATAACCTCTTTGAACTCCTGGGGTACAGTAAAGAAAGAAATGAAAATTTGTCTCCGCAATATGTCATAAATACTGACCATATCGCCAGTAACTGGTGGGCGGAATTTATCAGAGTGTTGTGACCAATGTGCTTCCACATACTGTTTTAATAAAACTGATGCTAGCTGCCTGACTGCTAAAGGTCCATTTGTTTCTATTGTTACTTCTGCTAAATGTACTCCAAATTCTGAAAAATGAATACCAGGTATTGTTACATGTAGGTGTCATAAATTTTTCAATTCAATCTTTTTACAACACTATCTGCCAATCTAATCAAAATTAGATCTTTATTACATCTATTCTCTATTCTGTTTAATGGTGGAGGTCCAGATTTCATAGGATGCCATTGAACATGGAAAATTATGTTAGTTTTCATTTCTTTGCATCACAAGCTTCGGACTGCTTCCATATTTCAAACACACTGCAATGGTATTTGCTTTAATTTGCACCTTAGCATTGTGACCTCTTTCAAATGACGATTTCCCCCTAAAATGAAAACTGATTGACCAGTCAAAACCACTTTTGGTAATAATTATGCAAATAACTAACCCACACTACAAATTATAATCAATAACTTGAATAACACGTCTACATGTATGTGTGGTGATAATTGTAAGGAATATGAGGTTAAATTTAGGAGTGAATCATTTTTTGTGCTTTATTTAGACAGTGCAAAGCAAGGTTGAAAAGTATGGGGACAAATCAGGGCTCACACTGTTGGTCATAAAAATATAAAAGTCGCGATTAAAATCTGATTTGGGCGAAAATTTTGGCGATAATGTTTTGCTGTAGTGGCCATTCTTTTTGAGAACTGACGGAAAAAAATCTTAAAATTCTAACTGTATTTATATTGAGTGTCAATCACATGGCTAAACACTATAATAAACTAAACAACTGACTCATAATCCGGGTCGCGTCGATGAGTATTACTAATCAGTTTTCTAGGATTAATGATTAGTTGATTGATAATTGCTAATGATATAATATTTAAAACCTTATTTCAAGTCATTGTTTACTCCTAATAATTAATTTTATCAGTGATTATTTCATGTTTCGTTTCATACTAAAACAAAAAATGGTAATACATGTAATCAAAATGGCCAACAGTTCTATCGAAGGGAATTAAATATTTTGATAATTGAATTCCGTTTACTGCGGCTTCATGGAATAAGATTCTGATACCTTTAACATTCCTGAAAATAACAATACATGTAGGTCTATTGTACACCAAACACATACATTTATAGAAAATTGGCAATCCTTGGACGAGAATTGATGTGTAAATATGACGATGTGTTTTTTTCACATATTTTTGGCAGATAAAATATTCAAGTTGGCGGGAAAAAAATATGAACATTTCTTCACATAAAAATTATCGTCCATTTTGGCGGAAAAAAATTGAAAGCCAGTGTTAGCCTTGGGACAAATTGATACGGTACTTGAAAAGGACATTAGAGCATGACCAGTAACAACTACAGTTATTAAAGTGTAATCTGGTTAGTATGATTTACTCACATTCACCATTATTTCAACTCAAATACATATAACAATAATCTTTATCGATATTTAAGCCAAATAGTGTTAACTTAAAATTGTTGCGTTCTTGTGTCATATGATATTGATACTGTATTCCCCTGGATATTGACATTATTGTCACCAAGTGAACAAGGGACATAACTTGTGTATTGCACAATCATTAGCTTGGTAATAGCATTCGCATTTATTTAATATTTATATCGGTTTGAATTACCTATATCATTTTGTACATGATGTAAGTCTCGAGTTGATATTCGAAACGTGTCTCATAAGCGCGAGGAGTTGCCTCGCAAGATGACTGATTTAGGTTTTAGATTTGTATGAGGATATTTAAATGTTAAAAAATTCCTTTTTCTTTATTATAATGTCATAAAAAAAATGGGTACATTGACAGTTGAGTTTGTGTGTTGGATCTGTAGTAACTTGGATCTGGTGTTTGACTGCATGATTAGGCTATATCACTAGCCCTCAGTCTCAAGAAATTCCATGGCTCTGTGGTGAGTGACACAGTGAATGACTCGGTTTCTGACCATGACTCAGACTGCCCTCACTAATACTAATGACTCAATTGCAACTCCGGATAAATGACCACTGTAGGTTTATCGACTACTGTTATTGTGTTACCTTCAGTAACTTCCAGTGCTTTAATCTGGTTCTCGCCGTCAGTTCTAGTGCCATGATCGGGCGATAAAATGGCAGATAAACTGTCCACAAGTATTTCTTTAAGCGATCGCGTGCGATCAACAACTCCCGCCATGATGGAATAAAATGGTGTACCGTTACAAAGTCATTGAAACGAAATGTCGGGATGCAATGAATAATACAAATAACTATTACACATTTTGTAAGATTTTTTATGTATGATGATTAAAAACTACTTAAAAGAAATCTAGTCCAGAAATCATAAGTTTTTAATTACCATTACTATATTTCGTTTCATGTTATATTTTCAATTATTGTTTTGGGAAATTATACAATCATAGTTGAATGATCCAATGACGTATTACCAGATACGCCATTGTATTACCCATTCCATATTATTGAAAGCTGTGCCCATGTCCATATCACGGCATTATAAACAATAAATGTATGCTACTATCTAGAATAGAAATACAAAATGTTGAAAATGCATTAGGCTACATTTTTACAATCGCGGATGACAATAATGGTAGACCCAGGATCAAAGATAGTCATACATACAGGGTCTGGCTAGTACTAGTAGTACTAGTAGTAGTCGAACATAAGTCCTAGCCATTATGGAAATTGTTAGATTTCAAAATACACTTGTATTATAAATTTCCCCTATCTCCAAAATAAATTAATTATTATTAAAAGACGTGCTTCTAATTATTGATTAATGTTTGTTCTTAGGTTTGGGTTTTTCGATCTATCTTCATGTCAGGATGGCCGAGCGGTCTAAGGCGCCAGACTCAAGGTTGAAACCTTCACCTTCAGTGGTGATATGAGGATTCTGGTCTACGAATGTAGGCGTGGGTTCGAATCCCACTTCTGACAAATACTTTTGCTAAATCGATTTTGAGGCGAGTTTGGTATGGAAATCGATTTCGAATATATTTCATATTTTAACATTATCACTTCGTCAGCGCCGCTGGTGTAGTGGTATCATGCAAGATTCCCATTCTTGCGACCCGGGTTCGATTCCCGGGCGGCGCATGATTTTTTTTTTTTTACTGGTAGTAGTGGTAGGCTATGCATTTTATTTTACCGATACTATTTCTGTATCCTAAAAAGAAAAGCCAAAAAAAAACCCCAATTACTATGTATCAACAATGTATTTTCCCATAACTTTAATTTATATCAAATTATATTTCAAATATGAAACGCCCCTGAAACCTTCATTTTGGCGGGAAATTTGAACGCTGATTTATGTCAATGCAAGATGAAATTCACTTTCCATTTCTGGAGCAAAATTGGGCAAAAGTAGCTGTGGCAGTGGCGCTTGACTATTGCTAAATACGTATACCCATTGTCACTCTAGTCATTGGATACTTCTGGATTTACTTACACGGACTAGAATAGCAGAAAACGCATATTTGCGTTGGTTAAATTTTCAAAATTTTCTCTGGGAGGGGAAGACCCCCAAACCTAGCGACGATTGCTTTTTTGGAATTCGAGTCAGTCAGGTAGGCTATATTAATTGAAGTTGTGTAATTCACTGGCTGGAATAGCAGGAAACAATGTTTGCGGCAGTTAAATTTTCAAAATTTACTCCCAACGGTCCCGTCTTCGTGAACTGTAGCCTATACGATTGACTGGAATTCAAGTCAGCCACCTTAATCAGGCTATATTTATTACACCACTTTGAAGTTTACAGGTCACAACTCTATGGAATACAAAATTTTCTTGGGGAGGGGGGAGTTAGTATACAAGGTAAACTCCGCTTCTTCACCTCTCGAGGAAGACCGGCGCCACTCTCTGTAAACCCGAAATTTTTACGGGCATTTCGGGTTCTGCCCCCCTAACTCAACTGTCATCGAGGACGTGCGCCTATGATATTGAACTATAGACTTGGCAGGCCAAAGTATAAAATATTTTTGACACTGTGATAAGCCATTGTTACACACACTGTAGTCTTCAACATCTGTCATTATCCTCAATTGTGTTAAAAACATACTGCCATCTTCCTTAAGTTGTGTAGGTGAAAGATTGGTAGTCCTTTTTAAGAGGAAGAGCCTATAGTGTCTCTCTGTAATGAGTATTTCCAATGGGTTTCCTATTGGGCCCTGACAAAGGTGATTCTTGGCCCACAAACTATTTTACAGACTAGTCAGCATTATTATAATTTTCCTAATAAACATTGGAATAAATAGAATAAATACAGTCATTTGTCAGAAATAAACATTTTATTTGTGTCTAAAGGCATATTGTCAAGATTATAGTTCATTGGTTTGTAAGTATATAGATATAGATGATTATTTCACATGCTCTATATTTTATGAAATATTATAAATAAATGTGCTGATACAGTACTTTAATTTACAAAAGGAACCTTACCATTTAAATGACCTGCTTTAGACTAGTAAGTGATTGATTCAGACCTGAATTAGAGTCCGAGGCTCCATAACACTAAATTTATATAGCCATCTAATCAATTATCACCATCATACAGTACCCATGCACAACATTGATCAAGGATATGTTTATTTATATATATCTTTATTGATCCTGAAGAGTATTACAAAATAAATCTGGGATGCGGTGTCAGTACTGTCAGGATATATACCCCCTCCCCCACTCAAATAATCCATGCCTGTACACCCCGGTGATAGCTGCAGGGAAAGCAACATCATATCAAACTTAGCCATAATCTTGTCATTATCATAACTTGAAGTGGAGATGAGAATTGAAGTGTCTTATACAGGTCATTTTTTGTATTTCAAAACTTAAACTGAGGTCATAATATATATATAGAATAACAACATACCAGGAAAGGTATCATTTGTGATTCCTTATTCCTTAAGGGCAATGAGACACAAAAATCTAACAGACAAAATGGAAGATCACAGTATACTATACAGAATTCTTATTCTCACCGAAGAACAAGTACTGCTGTGTATTGACACGAAAACAAGATACTCATAATAACAGCCATTAAAAAACAGATGTGACGTCAACCTTTGATGTTGGTGTATCATTATTTCAAATAATCATCCACGCAACTTGCCAATGGTAGGATATATATACCAGTAAAATATTGGACTCGTGTGACGGATTTCACTGTAAAAGCATGTGCAGGGTGTCTGTATTTTAATTTGTTTAATGGTCTCAAGCTTAAGGCATTGCGTATATTACTTAATGTCTCACTCTCGACCATTAAACAATACATAATGAACAGTGGATGGCGTAATATGGTGTCTTAATATGTAACTAGCTAGGATACAATTGTATTATACATTGTATATATATAAAGGTTTTTATAAACAAAGACAAAAAAAAAAAAAAAAAAAAAAAAACATTTGGCAGAATGTTTGTAAAAGGATGTCACCAGACATTTTGAGATAATAATATTCAAATATTAATATTCAATCAAGATAGATAAAGGAATGAATATATTAATTTGCCATTATATAACCAGACATACTTCTACAATTCTTAAATAATTTATTTAATACAACCATAAACTGTACAGCAAATTAAAGAGATCACCGAATTCCATTTATTATAATTATATATATAAGTAGCACTAAACCATCTTCTCTTTTATAATCACATTACTGATATATATTAAATATTATATTACGAATAAACATGAAAGTCTTATTGGATTAATAAGTATAACAAACTAAAATATATATTACTAGCAGTACCTATAAATTTTTAAGTTTGACATTACAGATATATATTCCATTATTGGTGAAAATTGGGTCATTAATTGTACCCAAATAAATATGAAAAAGCAATATAGGCATTAAGTGTAACAAGGGTATTTCCATTTGATAATCACAATGCCATTTGTCAGTCACTTAAATGCAATAAATGTGTAAAGAAACTCTTCTAGTTTATGGCATATGTTATTTACATGTATCATACATGTAATTTGAAATTTCACAATCAATCTCCTGTTTCACAAGGCATACATGTACATAAGACAAACATTTCACTATTTACCTCTGTTGAACTTAGTGCTCATAATTTTAATTACACTTTGCATTTCAGTTCGGGAAATAAGTCCCTGAATTATTCAACAGTCTATCACAGATTGGTTTGAATGTCTAATATACGACCAACTTCATGTTCAGGTAATACTTCCTTCCAATTCTTCTGAAGTAGTTGTAAAAATTTGTTCTTTTCGTTGCTACTTTGAACAAGAAGTGTCAATCGAAATTCTGGAAGTGGTTCACGGTTTTTTGACTCCTTTGCAAAACTAAAATGATCCATGTTCACATCCACTACAATTTCTTCTCTGTCATCAGCAAATACGAGCTGCACCAATTGAGGTATACGTTTGTACAAAACAACTCGTTTTAAGTTAATAATTTTTCGTATTTCAATGATTTCCTGCCTTGGTGTTTCTGGTAGTCCGCGAACAAAATCTGGTAATGGGTAGGTGACAATGTCTTCTGATGCCAGACAGATGTGGGTGTTTGTTAAGATGAGGGTTCTGGGAATCCCTTTATCCAAGACATCTTGTTCAACATCATCACATGTTATGTAGGCCAGCATATACATCCATAAAACTTGATCTTTCCCAGAACCAGATTTTGGAATTGCTCGTGGAACTTTACTGAGTTGATCCCGAATTAAGTACAGAATATCTTCAATGGAGTCTTCTCCAGGATAACAGAATCTGACCTGACTTGGATGGATATACTCTAGCCCTTCCACAGTTGATTTGGTCCTTCGTGCAAAAGCTTTGTAGAAATCTTGCTCCAGATCATTGTCTGATTTATCTGCAACTGGTGAAGTGACCATTAATGATAACATGGATTTAAACTCTTCCAGTAGGATCTCTGTTAATATCCCATCTCTAGTAACAAGTGTAAAAACCGAATTCTCATCCTGTCCTGTCAATCGGACACACTGATCAAACAATCCAACATTCACTTGTTGTAGCTCAAGAAACTTAATAATAAATAAAGGTTTGATGAAGCCACGCTTTCTGGAGGCACTTTTGTCACTACTGCCTGAACTCTTCCATGCAAAAGCTGAATCCGATTTATGTCTGTTATGATTCATCCACGGCGGCCTGGATGTTCCACCACCTGCAGAGCCTTTATCAGCTAGCACATAAAGAGCACTGGTACTAATAAGAACCAACGAAACAATTTCTTCTTTTGGATCACTGTAAGTCACAACTGTTGTCCAAAATACCCTTCGCAGTTCCTCACCTTTTTCAAATTTGGCAATATTAGCATGAAAGAAGGCAGCTAAATCTTTACCATCCATCAAGGCAAATGGTTTGAGTTTTGTTGGTATGTTTTTACAAAGATTATAGTTTCTGAGAGTTTGCTTAAGATGGTCCTCTAAAGATCGTGTCATGTAGTTAATGGGGGAAGCTGAACAAGCAGACAAAAGACCAAAACTATCACCATTACGGGAATCACTGTGATCTGAATCAGTTTCTGATCTACATGGAGATCCTTCATCAACAGTTGAAGGTATTTCTAGTGTAATATCTGGAATATTTTTCTTGGTTTCAACAAGGACATGAGGTAGTATATCCTGAACATAATATTTATTCAAATCAAAACTAGAGGGTAGCGAATACACATCACCGGATTTATGAGAGGTGTTTTTTTTATCAGGACATGATATCGGATCATTACTTCCTTCAGGTTCTTCACGGAATGTAGGTGACAGGCGATGAGCAAATTCTGCACGTAAATTGGTCAGGCGTTCTAAGAAAAAGTCTCTGGTAGCCATGGAAGGGAAAAGAATATCAAAATTTTGTGATAGTGCTTCATGAAACATCATTGATAAACCAAATGCTGAAAATCTAACCAGATTGGTCTTCGAGGATTTCAACTTTGGCTCTGAGTCTTGGTACATTCTTATATCACTGATTCTTGCCATAATGTCGAACTCTTGTAGCACTTCCAGTCTTGGAGACTGATAATTTCCTGAGTCAAAAGTTGGCCACGGCCACTGACAACAAGACACTGGCAGTAAATAAACACGACACTCAGATAAGAATAACAAACAGTTTTTTGATGTTGCTTTCTGCATCACACAGACTGATAAAACAATTCTATCAGATGACAGGAGAGCTGCCTCTTCTCGAGCAAATATTAACTGAGCAATGTCTGAATCTTGTGATAAATCTAGAATGTCGGGAGAACTTTTTGAAGGGTAACAATTTGCCTTGAACACTTCCAAAAAAGATTTCACCATTTTATTGTCCAATCCAATAAGTGTAAAAATACCCATGTGTTTTACAAACGCTTCTTCAAATCGTAAATAACTATGGGATAAACCAATAATAAGCTGTTTAATGTTACATATTGGCAAAACATAAACTGGTTTGATATCCGGAACATCATCAAAACTAGATTCCACGCAAGCTAAAGTTTCGATAAAAAGTTTATTTCTAGTAAGCACACAACAACAGGACTGTAATACATCAGGCTTGGAAAACTGTATCACCTTACACCATAGAATATCTAATATTTTATCACTGTCACTTCTCTCCCTTGTTTCTAGCTCTTCTGGAGTGAGGAGTTGCTGTGACAACCAATCAACGAAATCTGTATTATTCACGCTAGGTAAATCTGCTGTATTCACAAGGGACATTCGTTTTCTGTAATAGAAATATTTAGAATTAATTTTCCAATATGACAATTGTAGAAGGCTGTCAACTTTGATGACTACATAACTGATTTTTAGTCTTTACATTAAAAAAAATGAAAATGTAACCTAACATTACAGTTGTTCAAAACTTATTTTTGGTTGAAACCATTATTAAAATATGACAATTAACGTACCTTTTCTTTTTCACTGAGTCAATGTTTGGTAACACCACACTTCTTTCACTTTGTGACGTTGTTATTCCTGATAATCTATCATGTCTATTTATTTTATTTTCCTAAAACAAATGAAATACAACGTAACACCACTTATATCTTTCAGTTTCTTATTGTATTTGTGATAAGCCAACATGCTTATTTGAATAAAGGAACAATCAGCCAAATCATATTCATACAGGTATGTAAAACATAATAGGTTAAGAGACACATAAAGATGGTGGTCACAGGGAAACCAATAGAAACTAATGTAAACTTGAACTAACCACCACTTGAATAAGAATTGCGGAAGGAAACAGGAGAACTCGGAGGAAACCCACAGGATTAGGCCTGCAACCCTGCTCCTTGGCACATTCAATTAGAATGCTGTCTATGATATTGGCAATGTAACATTGCACAGAGCAAATTGCTTCAGAGACAAAAGTTAAAACCATAGTTGTTTACTTCTTCACTCACAAAAATTACCTGGTTAGATTTGACAGTATCTTGGTTGGATGTGTTATCAATGCCTACTGTTAGTTGATCTAATTTTGTTATTGGTTGTAAGGTGCTGCCAGTTATATCCTGTGATTGTGTGCTTTCCTCATCCAGTGCTAATGATTGACCTAAATATAGAATAGCAGTAAAGAATAATATAGAATGAAAGTTGAGTTTCAATAAATCAGCAATTATGTAAATATGAAAGGAGGTGATTTGGGGCCAAGTTCAATAGACCACATCCAGATTCTGTCACTGACATAAGTAAATATCTCACACAGATTTCAAAGTGATCTTTAGGTGCACTGCCAACATAATGTAAAGTTTCAGCTAGATGGCGTAGACTTGGTCTCAATCACACTAGCCTAAACTCTTCATCGACAACAACAACCATTAGATATAGAAGAAATATCATCATTTGTTTATATGGTAAGACATATGCGGATATGTACAATAATATTCATTTTAATCGAATCAAGACTAAACATCTGCACAGTCTTAGCGTTGTTTTGGAACAACCACACTTTCATCAACAACTCTGTTGAGATTGGTCAAACTATAGTCTAGAATAAACAGGATTCAGACTCTCCTTGAATATTCTACATAAAAACATTCCACCAAATGTCTTTAGCTAAAAATATGACAATTCTTATTGCTTTAGGCTATAAATCATTTTTTTTAATTATGTTACTAAAAATTTAATAAAGCTAAAGATTCCTAATCTGAACCCTATTTTGTAAGCATGGTAATGGGCTTGGTAAGAAATGCATTGGCTGTTTATATAAATAGAAAAAACTGACAAAGTCTATGAAATAAAGCCTTCATGTCGTGCAAGCCATATAATTAAGCCAAAACATTATTATTGCGAATCTAGAGAAAACAAGAACCTCTAAACCTACTTTAATAAAATGTTTAAAATATGAAATGTAATTCATGAGGATACATACTTGATTACCTGAGAAATGGGTGGGGTTATGTAGAGGATGGGTAGAGCTGGTGGGTGGGGCAGATCTCGATAAATTGGCTGGGTCACCTGTTAGTTTGGGTGGGGTACAACTAGATGCTACATCACTCAATTCACCGCTCTTAAAGAAAAATAAGATAAAGATAAAAAGATTTACAAAAAAAATTGATACAAGAATATATTTAAGATAAAAAAAAAACACTAGTTTTTGCTCCATGAGAATACATTTTAAGTGAAGAATAAAGATAAAACACAATTTGTGTTATTCGTAACCTGGGAAACTAGTTTATTGCTCCACATAGCAGGGATCTTGAAAACAGGAATATGAATTTCGGACGTGTAAGTAGCTGATATATATATATATAATTTTCAATACTGGAAACCTTAATTCTCTAAAAATATAACATGTACATATGTATCTTGAAAACGCATAAGATAAAACACGTATGTTTCCATATGAGTTGACTGCTTAACCCAAACTTATTTTCATTCAAATTCTTAACACTTGCAATTTGTAAGACAAGAAAAAATCAAAATACAGATATATAGGCTATGCCAAAATATTAAATAAGTCAATAATGACAGTGTCAACCATTGCGTGTCATTCTTAATTGTGTTTGTTAAAATTTGTAAACTGTTTATAAACAGATTTTCTTCAAGCTTTTTGTAACAATAATATCTGTCATGGTAGTTTAGATTTGTTTTCCAATCAATTAATTAATCAAACTGGTTAATTGTATTTCCAAAATGCAAGTAGAAAGGTAAATTCTTGGGTGGAAAATTTATTGTCCATAACACCGCTATGTGAAGCAATAAGCTTAAGCATCAATTAGTCAGCGAAAAGACAGTGAATTCTACAAGTTTAAAATTCAATAAAAATATAGCCTTTCCACCTGATAATTATTGGTAATTAATTAAATGAAACATGCAAAAACGGTGGAATAAATTCTATCAGGAATGCTAAAATGTCTTAAAGAAAAGTCTGAACTAGAAGTACATATTCAACCAATACACCACATTCGACAAAGATAGGTTGCCAGGCAACGAAACATACGCCCACAGCAGCTAAATCGTCCGGGCAGTCAACAAGGGTTGTTGCATATTTTTACTTTTTTCGGTAATGAAACATTTGTAATACACTAAAAACTGATTAAAAGTAACAACTCATTATGTAATTATTAGAAAATCATTAGAATTTGATTGCTTTTTATAAAGTTTTACCCCACGCTAACAATTAGTATATACATGAAACATTTAATATCATGGATTTAGCTGTTCAGTTATCTAAATTCATTGAAAATCAAAATACTTGTTCGTTTCAACACCTTAAACTCTATGTATCAATCTGAAGTCAATCGGATGGTAACTTTGGCCTCTATAGCGTCACAAGAATTTTTGAAGTTATCAAGGGAGATAACTCTGGCAGTAATTATTTGAAATCGCAGAAAATCAATAGGATTCTTCGTCTCATGAACTTAAACACTGTGTGTAAATCTAAAGTCAATCGGATATTAACTTTGGCCTACAGAGCGTCCACAAGATTTTTTGAGGTGATCAAGGGCCATAACTCTGGCACTAATTAATGGAAATCGCTGAAAATCAATAGGCGGCTTTGTTTTATGACCTTAAACACTGTGTATAAATTTAAAGTCAATCGGATATTAACTTTGGCCTCTAGAGCGTCCACAAGATTTTTTGAAGTGATCAAGGGCCATAACTCTGGCACTAATTATCGGAAATCGCTGAAAATCAATAGGCTTCTTCGTCTTATGACCTTAAACACTGTGTATAAATTTAAAGTCAATCGGATATTAACTTTGACCTTTAGAGCGTCCACAAGATTTTTTAAAGAGATCAAGGGCCATAACTCTGGCACTAATTATCGGAAATCGCCGAAAATCAATAGGCGTCATTGTCTTATGACCTTAAACGCTGTGTATAAATTTAAAGTCAATCGGATATTAACTTTGGCCTCTAGAGCGTCCACAAGATTTTTTGAAGTGATCAAGGGCCATAACTCTGGTAGTTATTATCGGAAATCGCTGAAAAACAATAGGCTTCTTCGTCTCATGACCTTAAACACTGTGTATAAATTTAAAGTCAATCGAATATTAACTTTAGCCTGTAGAGCGTCCACAAGCAATTGTGGACGCCGGACCGACGGACGGACCGACGGACGGACGGACGGACGGGGGCGACGACAATATACGACCACATTTCAATGTGGGCGTATAAAAAGCATTAGTTGTGTGTTCCATGCTCTATAATAAGTGAAAATATCGAACATTTCTCACCTTTCTGTTAGATATTTGTTTTGCCCTTTCCCTTGTATCTTTAGCTTTTTGTAAGGCCTGTAAAACAGCTACAGTATCTTGTTCTTTTTGATTGGCTTTTTCATTGTCTAAACTCACCTGAATATAAAACAAATTGTTGTAGCCTACTTGTAATATTACTTTTTGAGAGAATAAAACACCAAGTTCATATGACTGGCCTTTGGGGATTCATTCTTCAACTGATCTGAGTACATTCTGCTGAGAAGCACATCTCTTATTGAAAAGGCTGATACCACTTCCCATTTGTCGTCATTGCCCTAAGGATATTAGTTACAAAGTCTTTTGAAATTGGTTACTGTTTAGAACACCACATACCACTTCTCATTGAGAATTCAAGTCAAAGATAACAAGTTCCATTTTTCTTTAGTACATAGAGCGGACTAAACATGAAATTTAATTCAAACAGTTCAAGACCCTCTGCATCATTTGGAAGTCTATATTGTGAAAGTTTAAATTCTACAGGAATATCAGCCCAAAAATGGTCCCATTCAATATTTACAAAGTTCGGATGAATTGTAGTTTCTTCAATCTAGGTTTTTTGAGAGCGTAAGAAGGAACTACCATCTTTTATTAGTAGGGAAGTAACATGATGGGCCTAGTTTAAATCAATGCCAGGAGGTTATCCAGCATTGTTATTTTGATTTTTTCTACATTAAATTAGAAATTGATATTTTGGTGAAAATGCAAATGGTGCATCTGGGCTTTCAAGAACAATAATTACAATAATACATGTACCTCCATCACCCGATCAGCAAAAAGTTCCAAAACTTTAGTTCGGTAGTCTAATACCATGGTAACAGCATTTCCCATTAATAACAAACTCTCCAAACATGGTAGACCACATACAGGTCGGACGTCATTGATCTGATTGATAAAAAATAACATATATAAAACAATGAACCTGTCCGTCTGTTAAACCCTATTTCATTTCACTTGTTTTCTTTTCATCTCTAACAGCCCTATTTTTGAAAACAAGAACTTAAATAGAATACTGATTTTAGCCAATTAATGTTATTATTGCTCATAGTTCATAATGTAGAACTTTTTCCAAATGACTTTAAAAAATATCTCAATTTTTCAATATAATTGTTTGAGTTTCTGTACTGTGTATATGTACTAAAGCAAAAGCCAGAAATTTTACAACTTGATAAAATTGAGACTAACCAATGAGATTTCGTTGTGACTAACATCTAAGACTTCCAATGAAAACAATTTAGAAAAAGCTGAAATAGATATGGAATTAGTTTACTTATCAGTTTAATTTAACTGAAGACGACTAAAGCTGCGGGTGACCCTACTCTTTATCACATACAACTGGGAAATCGAAACCTCGCCAGTTGAATCAATGAAAGACCTTATGATGCAGTGCATGCAGCGCACCCACGCTAATCATTTGGCCATCCAACCCCTTTATCAATAAAGAACTCAAATAACCTGGAATCTTTCAAGTCACAAGTAAAAGACATATCTACAAGCACATGTGGAGTGTTGACATTTGAATCATGAGCAGACACTGAATTGAATACATACTGTAACAAGCCTTACATTACATATCTCACTGACTGTCGGGTTGCTCAGCTGTTAAAATTATTGAATAACTGTGGATAATGAATTTGTTGTACTGTGTTCATGATTCAGAAAAATAAAAAAATGTTTTAGGTAGTTAATTGCTCCGAATTTAAAATGTGTGGTTATTTTGTTTCAAAAAAGATAATATATATCAATCCATTCAGTTTGCTGTCCAACTACAAATCAATCTAATTGGAATTTAGATCTATATTTCGTTTTTTATAATTTCGCTGGCCTACACTACATGCAGATCTAACAAGTTATAGCGGGAGGTCACGTTCAGCCAGTTCAGACGTCAAGCACGCGATATTTGGCCCTATAACATCAGTCATTCGATTAACCAATAAGAATCGTTGTTGCTTTGTTTTGATTTCTATCGCTGATAATGCCTACCCACAATTCTGCGCAAAAAAAGGTCAAACCCTCGATTCAACAGACAATTTGATTGGCTGACCCCTCATTTCAAGCAGAACATGAGTTAAATAACAAGTCTTCCAGATCCTAATGTAGTAAAGACAAGTAAAATGAAATTTTGAACTATATAAAACGAAACGAAATAGGATCTGTATTTTAATCAGATTGACTACAAATCAACACTACTTGTGCAGGAAAAAATTCACCTGGTAAAATTTTCAGTTTATTTCCAGAAAATTTCAACATAGACTGAAGAGCCTCACCTGTTAAATCTTTCAGTTTATTTCCAGCTAATTTCAATGTCTTCAGGTTGCCTAGTTTAGTGTGGAGAGATACAAGATTCGATATTTGATTATAGGAAAGATCAAGATAGGTCAGCTGACTCAACAACTGTAAATATTTCAAGTCGGTAATTTGATTATGACTCAAATCCAATTTCTCAACATGTGGCATCATTTGCTGAAATAATATTCGAAAAATTAAAAGTACATGTATTTTATAGTTGAAGAAATATATCAGAACTTAAACATGCCCAGAGAACAATGCTTTCAAATTTCTTTACCCTGTAATTTGTAAGTACTGTATCAACTTTGGTGCTCACGCATAATACTCCCCTACTAGTTTAGTTACGATATTTTTCCAAATTTTACCCTTTTTCATGAATGCTTTTTTTATGTTATATTTCAAAGAATTTGTACTTGTAGTTAGGAAGAGAATGAAGATCATTGGTCTTATGGTTTAACAGTTCAGAACCTTACGGCCTATCTATCATTTCTTAAGATGGTTTCATAATTGAGTCATCATATACTTTTTCCTTCCTGGATAAATATATACCTGTGTACTGGCTAAGAACACTTAGTACAGACTTAGATATATATGGAAGAGAGATTGTGAACATGGGAAGTATTTAAATCGGTTGATTCTGACGCAAAAAGATTATTAGACACCTGTATCCCAGTCATGAACAGGAAATAACAACAGAATCCCTCATTAATCTACACATCTGGCAAGTACAAATATTATATATCTATTTTAATCTTTTTAATGCATGTCCGACATAATGTGTTTGATATACAAGGGTGGTACTCAAAGCGTGATATAACTACTATCCTTGTCTCTAGAATACAGGTAAAGTCTGATTACCTCCCCTTCCCCTCAACTCCTTGGATTTGCGATATTTCAATGGTTACATAATATACAACGTTTTGGTATAGAAAGACTGTAAATAACAAACTTACAATACAGTCATCAATTTGTGTTATGGAATTATGAGCCATATCAACTACTTCCAGGCCATCCCAGTATGATACAACTAATGTTCCATCTTCTGCTTTCCAATGACGAGCATCTGGTAATAATATCTCCTAAAATTACCAAACACATATTTCTCTCATTGATGCCAATATTAGATCATTACTGATATAAATTTTGACATATAAAGACCTTAAATGATATTTGAGTGTATGAACCTTCAATAATATTGGACCTACCCTTATGTCTGTCAGTGTGTTATGAACATAAATAGATTGCAATGTCTGTTTCACCGTCTCTAATCCTTTCATAGCTGTTGGACTGCAATTAATAATCTAAAAAAAATAATAAGAGAAAAACATTCTGATATCTCTTCTGTTACTGTTAGGAATCCCCACACAGCTAGAAATGGGCTCTAATAAAAGTTGAACTTAATTCATCAAAATTCTGAAGTGATAACACAACAGAGACACAGTATATGCATTATTGCAGAAGCTAGTATTCACACATCGCACATGACATTTTCCATATATTTAACAAATAATTAAGCCCTGAACAAATTTAAATCAGAGCAAATTTTAGCAATCTGATTAAAATACACATCTATATTTCGTTTTGTTTTTTTATACTTTCGATGACCTGAAAAGTTGTAGTGAGAGGTGGTGTGAGGGGTCATATGAACGACATGGACCCTATGATGTCAGACATTTGATTAACCAATCAGCGTTGATGTTTTTTGGTAGGATACCCACAGTTGCGTGCATCACACACCAAGTACTCGCTGCAACAGACTATTTCACATCAACCAGAACGCTGTTATACAACAACTCTTCAAGATCGTAGTGTAGTAAAGACAGTTAACTGAAATTATGAACTATAAAAATGAAATGAAATAGTATATACATGTATTTTAATCAGATTGGCATTTTAGATGAGTTTTTTGCAAATACAAGAAAAACTAAGTCTCATATTCACTGGCATATGTTTCTTTCAATTTCTACTTACCTCTATATACTGAAGGGATTTAAATAATGTGAGATCAAAGGTCAATTTGTTCATATTAATATTGCTGCTTCCAACGTATTCATCACTACCATACACCTATAAATAGACAAGATTAAAAACTAGAGAGAGAGAAATGGGGCATAACGTCCACTTGACACAAACTAGGTCATTTCGGGACTAACATATAGTTCAATTTCATTCAATAATTCAATTGCTCATAGGAATCTTTAGCAGTTGGAGGGAACCATGAGGACCTGGAGAAAACTCACGACGTTGGACATTATTCAATGTCACTTGGGGAATCGAAACCATGTCACTTCACAAAATCCTCAACTGGCGTGGTTTCGAATCCCCGGTTGTACGTGGCAAGGATTTGGGTCGCCTGTCCAGCCTTGTGGGTTTCCTCCAGGTACTCCGGTTTCCTCCCACTGCTAAAGACCCCTACGTGCAAGCGAACTATTGAAATAAAATTAACCCTTTCATTGCTAAGCTTGTGGTACGGTGTAATGCTAGAGCTAAAATATGCAAAACATGCCTATTGCATTCCACATGTAAAACAAGATGTATATTTTTAATCAAAGGAATTTTTTGGATCAAATTTCATGAAAAAACATTCTTGCAGAGAAAATGGGACATAATTGGCCAAAAAATATTACGTGGTCAGGTCACGTGACCTGGCGGCCATCTTGGATTTTCAGAATTTAGGTACTCTTATTCAATTTTCACAGAATATTTTACAGAATCATGTGACAGATGTGATATTTTGTTATGAGGAATATGAAGAGACCAATGTTGTCTATATTTTAGCCAAATTTGGCGAATAAATATCGAAAAGTAACCGAGTTATAAAGATTTTCCTATATAGACATGAAAAGTCAATTTCATTAAAAATCACAATGTGGTCATGCATATTGCACATCGCAGGTAAAAAGTGATATATAGTAATAATCAAAGGGATTTTAGTATTATATTCTATGAAAAACATTCTGGTGGAGATAATGGGACCACATTTGCAAAAAAATATTACATGCTCTGTTCATGTGATGTGGCGGCCATCTTGGATTTTCAGAATTTACGTATTTTTATCTAATTTTCACGAAATATTTAACAGAATCATGAAACAGATGTGATATTTTGTTGTATCAAACATGAAAGGACAAATATTGTGTATATATGAGCTGGATTTGGTGAAAAAATATTAAAAAATAACAAAGTTCTAAATATTTTCTCATGTCAAATAGACAAGAAAAGTCAAAATTTTATTCAAAAACACAATGTGGTCAAGAAAAATATGCATATTGCACACTGCCGGTTAAATAAGACATATACTAATATTCAATTGGAAATTTAGACTTTATTCTATGAAAAACATTTTAGTGGAGAAAATGGGGCCTCATTTGCGCAAAATAAATACCTGCTCTGGTCACATGACCTGGTGGCCATCTTGGATTTTCAAAATCATATTATGTGCCCTGGGGATATAATCAATTCAACTAAATGCAGTAATTGTCTATAACTTTTCAGCATTGGAAATGTGCATAGCTCTCTAATGTTTCTTTCCTGTTTGAAAATAAACAACTTGAATCTATAATGGAGGATAGAGAAATACCCCGAAAGCGTACAACATATAGTGGTATTGATGATGTTTTGTCAAGAAAACAGAGATTCTTCAGATGATTAAGGAGTAGATTCTGACTTCTCAATAATGGATTTCCATTAGATGAATGCGGGAAGCTGCAAGCTAGTTGGCCACAGCATATGCACCGCAGTGTATCTGCACATACATGCTTATGTATATATAGGATGTGGGCAGGCAAGACAGGACAGTCACATAAATGCTATCTCCATGAAAACATCCTCATCATCATTTGGGTTTCCTGAAAATATATAATTTGCAAATGTAACTATATTATGTAAACATATCCAAAAGTTTAGATTGTTCTTGTGACATTTTGTTCTCATCTCACTAAAATATGGTTTGGCACCCACTGATATACAGATGGGCTGCATCACACACAATTACCCAACAACTTTACTGATGACATAATACACAGAAATCGCAAACAAAGGTACATCAAGTAAATCGACAAGGGAGCTAGCCGTAAGAATCCACTGTGCTGTACCAACCCAGGCCTGTAATGATACAAGGCCTCACTCAAAATGAAAAAAAAAATAGAAGAAAGATGGTACAGAAAAAGTGCTACCGTACTTGACGGTGGTTGTCTCTTGAATGGTGATAGTCTGTCAGTTCGCAGCATGCGTGAGAACATCAAACAATTTTAATAATAAGGGCGATAATCTGAATAGGATCTCGGAATATGCTAAAAAAAAAAGGTAAATAAATAAAGTGTAGTGAGCAAAGCCCAACTGGCCAACGAGAACATTCTGCAGTATGAAGGGCAAAACACTGGTCTAAAAGTAAGTGCAGGAGGACCTCACTACTAAGTACTACACGCAAATCAAAACCTACAGAAATAGTGCTACCGTACTTGAACACTAGACACGACTGAATACAGAAACCAACAACGGATATCAAATCAAGTGAACGGATTTAGAGGCCAGCCATAAGAGTCCACTGTTGAACATACAGGCTTATATAATTATACGTATATCTGCTAATAAAACTAAACACATACGTAAATATACGCACGGATACTTTTAGTAATGTGTAAAATAAAAAAAAAGCGTAGGCTACTTACGGAGTTCATCTTGACATCTTCAATGAAAAGTCTGTCATTGAAAAATCCGTATCACTCCCATTATCTGATGATGAATCCCCGTTTTCTTCACATGAATCGGAGTCCATAAAAATAGCATAAGAACGTCATCAATCCTACTATACGTCACACATTTACGGGGTATTTCTCTATCCTCCATTCTAAATTCGAGTTGTTTATTTTCAAACAGGAAATAAACATTTAGAGCCGTTCACGTCTCTAATGCTGAAGAGTTGTGGGAAATAACTCTATTTAACCGAATTAATTATTTCCCTTTGCAAATTAAATAGCCGCGAACACTGACAAGTAAAAAACTGTATACACCGCTATGCGGTGTATGCGCGTTTTTGACGTCATTTTTATACACCGCAATGCGGTGTACTAGCACTGAAAGGGTTAAACCATTTGTTAGTCCCAAAATGACCTAGTTTGTGTCGAGTGGACGTTAAACCCCATTTCTCTCTCTCTCTTTCACAAAATCCAATCTAGCCTATCAGCTTGAGTTTGTACACTGGGGAGGATAACTGGGTTGATATCTGGCATATGGTGTACATTCAATTTCTTACCAAATCGATTTTAGCAGGAAGATTGTTTTAAATCTCTGTTGTTTTTATAAAATTGAATACCACCTACCTTGAGATATTTTAATCTAGTAATAAAATCCAATATATGACCTAAATCTTTTTTAACATCACCACTATCTGAAATATGTACACAATGAAAATCATTGGGGATAGAATGAATAACTTAATTCCTCCAACTGGGCTAATGAACACTGGCAAATACCATTCAGTGTGCAACAAGGGAAATTTTGCCAGGCGAGCAACTGAATCCCAACTGTCAAGGGTTTTTTTTTAACATGTATGCTATTGCTAATATGTACCCTGGAAAATCAGTTTTCTGTCCCATCCAAATAACTAGACACCCTTTCTTGCCAGGCTATTGAGGAAAGGATTAATCAATATATATCATGTTGCTATTGAGGAAAGGATTAATCATAATATATCATGTTGTAAGGACATTTCACAAATATACAAAGGACATGTTTTCTTTTCCATAGCATTTATACTAAAAGCATTATACTTACCACATGTTGGTTCTGGCAATTTTAATCTTTCTGTCAGAGCATAAAGTTGAAGAGCAGAAATAGTATAAGTATCTCGCAGATGTAAAATACTTTCACCTAAACAAAGACAATAAGAGTGTCTACGTGAAATATATAATTCATGTATAATTCATTCTTCCACAATAACACTCACCAGAGAGTTATCAATTTTAAAAATGTGTTCATAAAAACTAATGATATCATATACATGTAGTGGCTTGTGGTGTCTGTATAGAGTTAGGATCAAATTAATACAAACTCAGGAGATGACTTTCTTGATACATGAAAGATCCCCAACTCAAAAAGAATACATTCTATGCAGATAAGATGTCTTTGTAATTGTACAATGTTTCGGTCTTCATTGACCTTCATCAGATACATAAGGATTATATATATATATATAAGGAAAACATGTTACATGCTATTCCCCCTTTTTTCTGGAGATGCTTCCCTTATTGTTAGTTTGTTTTTTTCTGTGAATGAAGTCTGTAGACTGTATCACTGCAGGCTCAGGACTCTACAGCGCTGTGGACAGTTTTGGTAATCCTCCGGATTCATTCACATAACCCAATATATGTGTTTGTTGTTGAGGTGTTTGAATATTGTGTCTGTCCCTAGGTTTTTTTTGTGCAATTGATTGTGTGTGGTGCAGTCCCTCTGACCATACTATTACAGATGACGTCAAGTGATTATGTTATGGATTAATTTTCTATAGACACATATTTTGCAAGATTTTAAGTCATATTGAGGTGAATATGATTAACAATTTTGACATTTAAGGATACTCCAAAAAAACGTTACTCAGACCTTAATCTGGAACATGATTACTACCGAATCAATTTTATATTTAGTAAAATTTTTAGGACTTTGAAGGGTTAATTTATTAGGATGTTATACTTACCCCTGTTGTACAGCTCTTCAGCTAAAGCCTGGGTTATACCATGAATTTCCTGGAATACAAAATTGACAATAAAATGTTATTGTTGAATAATAAACACAAAGGCCACAACCAACGTGGTTTTAACACATTTTTGCAAATATTCACCCTTTTTTTTAGGAAGGACAGGATGTTAGACAGGGCAAATTTAATGGCAGTATTTGGTGTCTGGTTATTCCAGTATGTTCAGATAGTCTTCCTGTGAGTCAGATATGTTTAGCGGCTAGCCTCGTTCATTCAGTCACTTCATTACAAATGACACTTGAAAGTATAAAATATCAAATTAAAACTTACATATTGCTCAAAGTCAAGAAATGTTGCTAAAAGTGGAGGTATCTTTTGGGCTAAGTAATAGATAACAGTCTGCAAATAAACTTCCAGATCCGACTGTCGTTTCTTAATAAAAGCATCGCTCTGATTTCCAAAAACTTTCTTTGGCGGTAGCAGAGATTTATCTAATCTATAACTGGATACAAGCTGTAAATTTGTAAATTAAAATTTGTACAAAATATTTAGACATATAATTCTGCTATTGACCTATACAAGATGCTAGTAGGACGTACAATCACTAAAACATTCATGTCCAATCTACCTGAAACAAACACCAAGATCAGAAGACATGACTGTTTGTAGGGATAGAAAATTTGAAAGAACTTTTATTATATTAGGTTACAAATAAATTTATAAAAGCTTAATTATATTTTAAAATGCATGTCATAAAGACACTTCAAAGCTGGTTATTTTTATTGTAATTCTATGTGTCACCAATTTTAAAGGGACAATCCCGATAAGAACAGAGTCTCAAAAATTGAAGTCCGAGCATTTATGAAATTTATGGACCAAAACATAGAGGCATGATGTATTTACCTTGTCTCAAAATTTCAGCTCAAAATATTGAGTCGTTTTGACGTTAACGTCAACACTGCTTATCCGGACACGTAACCCTTTTAAGATTTCGGGTCAATTTTTTCATTGGGTGACCTGCTAATCGATTCTCGTTTCTTGAGAAGTCTATACAGTGAATGACCCATGTACTGTACTTGATAACAAAAGGTAAATTTCACCTACATATTATTTTTATAGAAAAAAGTCTGGTTTTATCCCTATACTGTATAATACAACGGTCTCCATTTCCAGATGAAGACTGTCAGGTTTAAGTTATTTACAAGCATATCACAAATATCGGGTTAGTTGGTCGGCCTTAGGTAAGGGGTTTTAAGGGATTTTAACACAAAATTAAGCAGTTTTATTCCCCAAAAAGTTATCGGGATTGGGCCTTTAAATAAGTGTAATTATAATCTAATTGTAAAAGAACAGCAACAGTGATCATTCTACACAAGTTTTTCATAAACTGTCAGTTGGTTATTGTCATTTCAATAGGGTCACAATACCATAACGATTTAAGTGAACAGAAAAAAATCCAGTAAATAGTCTAAATCAGCTTTAAAATAAGAATCTGTAACACATGTTCGAAACAAGTGGGGTATGGTGCCCGTAGGCCCTTTTCAACCAATCTGATTAAAACACAGATCCAATTTCGTTTCGTTTTTGATAGTTCAAAATTTCGTTTTTACTTGTCTTTACTACTCTTGGATCTGGAGGACTTGTTATTTAAATCAAAACCAAAGTAGATTTTAAAAAACATGGGGGGCGCTAATTGGTTAATCGAATGATTGATAATGACCTGTGCTTGATAACCTGACGTCATAGAATGCAAGCTCCCACTATAACTTGTTAGATCTACATGAGTATAGGCCATCGAAAGTATAAAAAACGAAATGAAATATAGATCTATATTTTATTTAGATTGCTTTCAAACAGGAGTTATATTACTGTTAGTCACTTTTGCACTGTTACTTATTTAGTTTACATATATTAAGTTGACCATTATGGGGTCCCTTGATTTCACTGTGGGCCACCTACACCAACAATCAACCACATAGGAGCCTGAGTTTCAAACACTACTGGCATTGGTGTGAAATGTTGACTTATCGACTAATGCATTATAACACTTACCTTATCATGAAGTTCATGGAAGTCACTGTATCTGTGTTCAACAGTCCAGGTATAGGATCCAATATTAACTTCTATTACATAAAGCTGAAATACAATAAGAGTAAATATTGGTAATAGCAACACCTGTTCATGTTGAACAATTTACATACTTTAAAAAATTTTTAATAGTTATTTTATTTCGGCGGAAAAAATATCTGGCTAAAAAATTAAAATGAAAAATTGTTGGAAAAAAATGGAACCCAGAGTGAGCACTGGTCAAGATTATAACATTTCTTCTGTAGACAGCATCATTCTGGTACCCATATATATGAGAATACAAATGTATATAATAATACTAATACACAGCTAAATTACAGTACATGTAAGTGCATATTAATGGAGCTAAAACGTCTTTGATTTAGATGAAATAAAGTACAGTATTGAATGTGACAAGTGCCATTAGATGTAGATCTGATTTTGGTTTTGAATGATATTGTGGTATTGTCATGGGTCGACTGACAGTGAAACAAAAAATAGGTTATCTATCGTCGCTGACATTATCTATATATGGACATTAAATATTTAATAAAGACAGATTACAATCCAACTCTCAAATTGGCAGAACCATTTACCCTTTATTGCAATACCAGTGAAATGAAATCTCTGGATGTACAAATATTGAAAGGTAAGCTTATGAAGCCGCATTTGATGTGCTTTTGAATATGATGGATCCTATTGATACAGGTAGGGTACAACTGGGAACCATGGATAATGTATACCTTGTTGTTTGAATCTTATTAAATCGAAATAGATTCATAAGTTAGAACGTTTGCATCGTACGGCTATACAGTTTTATAAGATTTTGTCCCGCAGGGTCCCCTCTCTTTATATATTTGTTTGTTGTCAACCAAATAAGTGATTGTGGAATGCGGGGTATAGGATTCTGATGCAAGCACAACCAGCAATTATTCATGTGCATTTCAAAAGAGACTGATGGCCATCTTACATAATAATACAGTATTTAGCATTATGTTCTTTAATCATATTTAATGGATAAAATATACACCAAATTATATTTCAGTTATAAAAGGAGGTAACTGATATGGCATGCCATGACGCAAAAGAATTCAATTTTTTGCAAATTATCACATATTTGTTGTAGTAATTATATTGCTGCTAATATTTGGCAGTATTTACTTGTTTTGGGTGCTAAGTGTAATAGCGAGTACATGTACGTAACTCACTATTTTTGAAAAAGTTCAAGTAATATGCCCTTTTTGCATCATTATGTTGTAGTACATGAAGTGGTGGTATTGATAAATCATCCTGCTCTAAAAATCAACAAATAAAATTCAATAGATTTGGTTTTATTTTATTTGTAAAGCAATCTGCCCAATTAAAGGGACATTACAATACATAACTATAAGAATAGATTACATAAAAAAGAAAGAACTGACAGTTCTCACTATATTAGTTAAATATTTGAGGATATGCTGAATATTTCAGTCAAATTGCTTCACTCTGAACCTAGATATTAGTGGCTGAATTTTAAACTAGCCTCGTTTATGATTTCTACAGTTGTAACGATAATAAATAACGTCTCTATTAAACATTTTTACGGTTATTTCATCCACCACAAAACGTATTCAAATCCACTAATCATTGCAGTTGATAATTAAATGGACCTTATAAGGTACACTATAGGGTGTAAGTTAATTTATATATAATTAATGGTAGGCCTACATGTACATGTAAGTTAATTAATGTCTAATCCTCATTAATAATTTAGATAATACCTATGGCCTATGGTCTAAAAGAAAGATCTGCATTATAGGTAAATTTAGCTCTTGCATAATGTATGTTTAAGTCAGTTCCTGGTCATCCGTAAGGGGTAGTTTTAACCTAATGCTTTGTAAATTAAAAAATAAATGATGATTTAATGTAACATTTATCAAAAGAAAATTGGGTGTCAAAAGTAAGTACAGTTTGGTCAAGCAGGTCAATTGCAGTCACATGACTGTCGACAGAGTGCAGTCAGCAATTTGCGTAATTTAGATCATTAGGTCATTATAAATAGACATGGCAAATCCGAATAATCATATAATAATGAGTATGACAATGCATGTGTGAATGAATGATGTCGTCAGCTGATCTACAAATATATATTTAATAGACAGTATACACGCACTGTAAAGTTATCCTTCGATACTGTACGTGGAATCTTGATCGTTCTTTCATGGGAGGAAGTTAGACTGTCGGCATCCTTTCCAAAATGTGCCATTTTATCCCAGTAACATGGTATAACATGAACAACAAATTAAATGTCTTCACTGACTTCAGCTTCTGGTCCTTAAAATGTCAATATTTTCATCCGATGAAACCAGTTAACGCCCTCTAACGGCAGTTGGAATTATCTACCCCGGAAAGTAGTCTTCGACTTCCAGTTACTAAAATATCGCATCTGTCGCTACAGAAATATAGAATTAGACAAGACAGGCCCATTTATAGTTTTGGATGTTTTTAAATAAATCCGTAGATTCTATGGATAGATTAAATTTTTTTAGAAGTTTAGCCGAACCTGCGTGTTTAAATCTATCGGCAGGATGATTTACCCAATAGGCTACTACCCAATATAACAGAGACAATATACTAATATTATACTATATAATATGAAAGGGGGTGGGGTGTCTTTTTCACCTCCAACAACCGTCGATTCCTTTTATTTTTAATTAGCCGCCGACGAACGCCGCTTTTCTCAAAATAGAAGATATTATTAACTAAAGTCTGAATAGAGACTATTACATGTACATTTGCCTAAACATAAAATCTTCAACCTTTATGATCATTATTTTCCATGATAATATAAGTCGACCGTCGATTCCTAATTGCAATAGCTGTCCGCCGGCTGCCGATTTTTCTCAAAATACAAGAATAGAGACCATTGCATTTGCACGCTCATGAAAACTTCAACATTGAAAAAACAAAACAACATATTAACACAATTCAGAAAAGGGATTATTTGATTTGTACAACGATAAAATCTTAAATAATAATGATTTGTTATAATTTCCACCACAGATTTCAAATATTGTTCATATTAAAACAACATCGCAATGATAGAAATTAAAAATAATTAGATACAGTCTATGATAATAACGACTTTTGGGTGGGTACAAAATTAAATAACATGTACATAAGAAATGGCTGCCAATATTTTATAAATACCGCCAACTTTAGCACACTATACTCACAATGCACATTATATTTCACATGTTATCTTCCGCAATATAAATTGGATTTAGTTGGTCTTAAATTAATAATAATGCCTAAATGTGTGTCCGGCGGGGTGGGTTAGAAGTCTTCATCCCACCCACAAACACTTGAACAAATAATAATTCTCCAAACTTGGAATGGGCTGAAAATATCTTTACATTTTCATAATTTATCGCGGACATTATTCAAAACAGCTGACAAACCTAACCAAAATCATCAGTATAAACAGAAATAATTTTAGTTTGTTATAATAATTGTATCTGTGTAGCTTATTACTTAGATTGGGCTGAAGCGTCGAGATTATTTCAATTTACAATTTAGAAAAGTCATTAAAAGTCAGATTATTCATTCATATTTTAAAAGTTAAAAATGCCCTATACATGATTGTATGTGCGTGCACATGGGCTGAATGATTATTATTCCTTTATTTGTCTAAGATACGTGAAGATGACAATGTGAAATCGCACGTTAAATTGACAGAACTTAATTAACTGTTTACAAGTGTATGAATTTCAGGCCCGTAGCTAGCCAAAAATAGTTAGGGGGGGACTTCTGGGGGCGCCGATGTACGGGGTTTCGGGTTAGCCTTACAGACGTCTAGTGGGACAATTTGACGACCCCAAACGCGTGTTCTTGCTATTCCAGTCCCTGAGACAGTAGGTGGTCTGATAAAGCTTAGATGGCCGAGTCGAATTCCAATCAATCGTGTATATTCCACGTTCCTGGGAAGAGACACCTCACAAATCATTGAACAAGTTGTGGGCGCCCAACAAATCTGATTAAGCATTATGTACTATTTGCGGCCCAACATTTTAAGGAGTCCCACCATTCATGTCATTATGGGCGGCTCTCCGAGATAAGGCACCCCACAGACCAAGTCGTTTTGGGCGCCCAATTCATTCGTGGGCGCCAAACTAATCTCACTAACATTATATCATGGGCGCCCCTCCTGGATGGGCCCCCATAAATCACATCGTTTGAATTTTGAAGATTATCAAGCCGTTTTGGGCGCCCAATTCATTTATGGGCGCCTAACCAATCTCACAAGCACTATATTATGGGTTCCCATGATCTCGGCATTATGCACGCCCCTCTAGCATGGGGCACCCCACAAAACATGCTGTTTGAATTTAGAAAATTATCACGCCGTTTTGGGCGCCCAATTCATTCGTGGGCGCCTAACCAATTTCACTAGCATTATATTATAGGCGCCCATGATCGCGGCATTATGGGCGCCCATTTTGACTAAGGCAGCCCACAAATCATGCCGTTTTGGGCACCCCATTGATCTAGTCGTGGGCGCCCGACCAATCTGATTCGGTACTATGCACTATGTGCTGCCCAACATTATAAGGCGGTCCATCAATCATATCATTATGGGCGCCTCTCTGGGATAAGGCACCCCACAGATCAAGCCGTTTGAGCGCCCATTCTGTTGTGGTGTTAATCGAGTGGGTCATTTTGAGGCGCCTCACCATTTGGCGAGGCGCCATAAAATCAAGTGGCAGTGGGTGAGCCCCAATATCGTCAATGTCACTCGACTATTACGGAGACGTTGGTCTTTTAACTAAGGGGTAAAGGGCGCCTTTGAGAGAGCCGATTTAAACAAGGGGTAACAGGCGCCTTCGGCGCCCATGGGCCGAAATTTTCCAAGGGGGGGGGGCTGCCCCCCTTGCCCCCCACTAGCTACGGGCCTGAATTTGCTCAGGAATTTAATTTGATTTAACAACAAAAACAAGGGCGATACCATTAACCCGTGCGGATGTATAACCCTTGTATAGACTGGTTGATTATTGAATGGAGGAAGTAAGATAAGTGTATAATATAGAATTAACAATTCTCCGGGAGTATATTGCTACTGTTCATTACTATAAATAACGAACATATTATTATTGCGACTATAGCGATGAAAATAAATGCAGTATGAGTTACAGCCAGAGCTCTATATATAAGGCTCTGGGTACAGCTATTGGATATTGGAAATAAATACATTTTGAAACAGTGGTCACTGGATACGTGGGAGAATCCCGACTAACAAAAATGAGAGGTCAGGAACTTTTATAACATTTGTTCTATTTTTATCTTCTTTGTGTTTATTACTATACAAGATATTCACGATAAGATATAATTTGGTGATTTATTATATATTAAAGTTTGGGAATTCCCAGGTTTTTTTTTTTGTTTTTGTTCTTATCCTCTATTAATTATAGGTAATGGTAGACGATGTTCAACACACAGGGTATGTTCACCTGGTACCACCTTTAACATAAAGTGTTAGCGTTATAAAAACCTGTTACCTCTTCGCCCAATTCGCCCGTGGCCCAAATTCGCACGGTACCCAAATTCACCATAGAGTTAAAAAAATATTAGAACAGGCAGGCCCATTTAAAGTTTTGGATGTTCCCTAGATTCTATGGATAGATTAAACTTTTCCGAAGTTTAGAATTAGTGAACCTGCATGTGTAATTCGCCCGGGCCTTGAATTCGATGACTTTAACATTCACGGGACATGCTAATTAATTTGATACCAAATTCGTGATGGCGAACATACCACATTGAATTTATGTACATATCTAGGTTTATTCCTGTAGCTATATTTTAATATTCTAGTTTATTTGTTTATTTATCAATGTTTATTATAATACATATATCATAGTCAACGATACATTCTGGTCAGTGTTGGACTACGCGCTATATTTTACAAATGCAACGCTGCAACAGTTTTGATGATCACAGAGCATAGAGCATACTCCTGCGCAGTGTTTCGTTTGATTAGAACTCTCGCGCCATTGCTTCAGGAATATGAGCATAGAGTGTCAGAGACAAAAACTAACGCAATCCTTCGATATACCGTGTGGATCCGAATCCTGTTTGTTTACCAAACACAGGTTGTTTTACCCATATGTTTGTGCAAACTGATTTAAAGAAAATAAAAATAAATGTAAATAATTTTGCATATAATACATCATATTATAAATAATCATAGAAAATTTCGAACACTGAGCTTTCGATTCATTGCTTGAAAACCACAAGGAAGGGGGTAATATTGTGATAGCCTGTTCCACCAATACTTTTATGTACATAAAATAATGTTCATTTAAAATAAAAGAACCCACTGAAACGGCTATACGATTCGTAAACTGAAAGCAATAACGACCATATCTCAGTTAATGTGGCTAAACAGATTTGGTTCAAATTTTACATGCTCGATTTGGCGATGAAAATAGCTTTGGTGTGAGAGCGTTGCGCGTTAGATCAAAGCTCTTTCAGTCTTGCATTATCACAACGAGCAGTGCCGTATGTCATTATCCTAAATGAAAAACAAGTATCGGTTGGGGAGAAGTCTTTCTCAATAAAAGCACCTAAATTGTGGAACAAATTACCGCTTAACATAAGGAACTGTGCATCACTTTCAACTTTTAAAGCAAATCTCAAGACGTTTTTATTTACAAAAGCTTTTTATACGCCCACATTTTCATGTGGACGTATTATGTCGTCGCCCCTGTCCGTCCGGACGCCCGTCCGTCCGTCCGTCTGGACGTCCGTCCGTCCGGACGTCCGTCCGTCCACAATTTGTTTGTGGACTCTCTACAGGTCACAATTCTTATCCGATTTTGACGAAACTTGAAATATAGGTTTATCCCCAAAAGATCTCGGCTGCTTTCGATATATGCATGTATCGGATCAAAACTTCATGGATTATGGCCCCTGATTGTACGAAAAATCACGTTTTTAGCTTGTGGACCCTATAGAGGTCACAATTTTGAACCGATTTTGATGAAACTTGACATGCATGTTTATAACCCAAAGATCTTGGTTCCTTTCGATATTTGCGGCTATCGGAATGTAATTTCCTGGATTATGGCCCCTGATTGTCCGAAAAATCACCCTTTTTAGCTTGTGGTCCCTCTGGAGGTCACAATTATTATTCGAGTTAAAAAACCGTTTGATTATATCACCGTTACACCCTAAGGAAGGTTGAGTTCGAATTTCGGGAAAATCGGACGAAAATTGCCATACAAAATGGCCGCCGTTTGTACGCGAATACTGTTAAAAAATGGTATATCAAGGTTGTGGACCCTGTGGAGGTCACAATTTTGATTTGATTTTGATGAAACTTGAAATTCATGGTTATAACCCAAAGATCTTGCTTCCTTTCGATATTTGCGCATATCGGATCGTAACTTCCTGAATTATGGCCCCTGATTATACGAAAAATCGCCTTTTTTTTAGCTTGGAGGTCACAATTATTATTCGATTTAAAAAACCGTTTGATTATATCACCGTTACACCCTAAGGAAGGTTGAGTTCGAATTTCGGGAAAATCGGACGAAAATTGTTATACAAAATGGCTGCCGTTTGTACGCGAATACTGTTAAAAAATGGTATATCAAGGTTGTGGACCCTGTGGAGGTCACAATTTTGATTCGATTTTGATGAAACTTGAAATTCATGGTTATAACCCAAAGATCTTGCTTCTTTTCGATATTTGCGCATATCCGATCGTAACTTCCTGAATTATGGCCCCTGATTATACGAAAAATCGCCTTTTTTTTAGCTTGGAGGTCACAATTATTATTCGATTTAAAAAACCGTTTGATTATATCACCGTTACACCGTAAGGAAGGTTGAGTTCGAATTTCGGGAAAATCGGAAGAAAATTGCCATACAAAATGGCCGCCGTTTGTACGCGAATACTGTTAAAAAATGGTATATCAAGGTTGTGGACCCTGTGGAGGTCACAATTTTGATTCGATTTTGATGAAACTTGAAATTCATGGTTATAACCCAAAGATCTTGCTTCTTTTCGATATTTGCGCATATCCGATCGTAACTTCCTGAATTATGGCCCCTGATTATACGCAAAATCGCCTTTTTTTTAGCTTGGAGGTCACATATTATCTGATTTAAAAAAACGTTTGATTATATTACCGTTACACCGTAAGGAAGGTTGAGTTCGAATTTCGGGAAAATCAGACCAAAATTGCTATACAAAATGGCCGCCGTTTGTACGCGAATACTGTTAAAAAATGGTATATCAAGGTTGTGGACCCTGTAAAGGTCACAATTTTAATTTGATTTTGATGAAACTTGAAATTCATGGTTATAACCCAAAGATCTTGGTTCTTTTCGATATTTGCGCATATCGGATCGTAACTTCCTGAATTATGGCCCCTGGTTATACGCAAAATCCCCCTTTCTTTAGCTCGTGGTCCCTCTGGAGGTCACAATTATTATCCAATTTAAAAAAACGTTTGATTATATCACCGTTACACTGTAAGGAAGGTTGAGTTTGAATTTCGGGAAAATCGGACCAAAATTGACAGACAAAATGGCCGCTGTTTGTACACGAATACTGTTAAAAAAATGGTATATCATGGTTGTGGACCCTGTATAGGTCACAATTTAAATTCGATTTTGATTAGGAAGGTTGAGTTCTAATTTCGTGAAAATCATACAAAAATTGCCGGACGAAATGGTCGCCGTTTGTACGCGAATAATGTAAAAATATGGTATATCATGGTTGTGGACTCAATACAGGTCACAATTCTTATCCGATTTTGATGAAAAGTCACATTTCTAGGTTGTGTACCGTCACACCATAATCATTGTCGGTTTCGAATTTCATTAATATCAGACTGGAACTGACCAACTAAATGGCTGCTCCCAATACAGTATGAAATACAGGACTTAAAGATGCAGGAAAAATCACTTTCGGTATTGCTTGTTCTCTGTCCATCTCTCGAAAATGTGGGCGTATCCTGCCTGGCAGTGCCAGCCTATCTTTATTAAATGTGATACGGTGTTGTTTTCATATTTGTTTTCTACTATTTACATGTACTTTTATTTGTATGTATTGTATCTTCCTTTTAGGTTTGTAAAGAGCATCTGGGCACTCTATAGGTGAAAGATGCGCTATATAAATACATCATAATAATACTAATAATAATAATCTATTGCAATAATAAAAACTGCTTTATATTGTTCACCTATTCTTTCAAATTATTCTTACGAGAACCGCCGTTTTCTGTTTTTAATTTGAAGTTAGAAGTGTCTTTTTCCTGCTGCTGATTTTTAATCTTATCACCATCACTATCGCAAGAAGATGTTCACCATCTTTTGAATCATGCCCTTGTGGTAAAACTGGCATTGACGTCCATATTGAAATCAAACGGTAAGTTCAGAAGTTGTTTGTGGCGAAAGTCAAATCGCGTAATCCTGAGACGTACGCTGGTCATTCACCTGGAGGTCCGTGGTTTGATCCCGGAGATGACCGTAACAGGCCCCAGATATTTTACAGGCATGACCCCTCTTTGTCATCCGGACAAGTAGAATTTTCGGCTAGACGTGTGAATTAAAGAGAACGAATATATTTGTTTGGAAAACAAAACATTTTGATTTTCAGTTGGCAAAATAAAATAACGTGATAATAAAACGCCAATTACGCTCTCTAAATTGAATACGGCGAATATTGATAGTTTTTATCCCAGTGATTGTGACCTATGCTTTCAACGTACATCAGAACGCACCCAATCTTTAAAAACCCCTGGGTGTGCACCAATATGTTGAAACTGAAGTTATCATGATTGGATCAGATACATTAACTTGAAAAATTGTTGACTCAAAAATTAAATCATTCTACTGTCTGTATGTTTACATCGATTCAGAATTCTCCATGGAAGTTCGGATTAATAATATCTGTAAAACCTGCTTAATTTTCCACCTCCGCTCTCTCTGAAACATTAGTCATCTCTGGTTCGATCGCTTGTATTTTCAAGATTAGACTATTGCAATACCCTTGTTATCTGGAATATCCCACAAACTGATATCAAAACTCCAAACAGGAACTCGCACATTACACCAACCTTCATTGGTTGCTATATTAAATCAAAAATCGATTTTAACCCCGGGCTGAAATTAGTTTTTGCCTTCCGATTCCTGGTTACAAGGAATACAAAAGGCACATTGTACCACACGATAGGGTTATGTAATTCCACGATGGAATCCGTTAGTTTACAAACAGGAACATTAGCATGTCTCTCGTCATCATTTATCTTGTAGAGTCCGGATCATGATTGTTGTTTTTTTTTTAATCATACTCTTTTGAATCGATTTCTATGTCAGATGCAGTTCATTTAATTTTGGTGTACCATGCAGACCATGTAAGCCGTACTTCCGTTCTGAACTTTGTTCCCGTTTTGAGAACTGTACAAATTGTCAAGATCGGCAAAGGGGTGGTTGCTCAGAGTGTGGCCCCAATAAATATGGGAAGTTTTGTCAAAAAGGTCAGTTAATTTGGATATTTTTTTTCTTTATATAGTTCGGTCGTGTAATAAATCATAATGAAATCTAAGGTACATTGTACCGCACGGTAGGGTTATGTAATTCCACGATGGAATCCGTTAGTTTACAAACAGGAACATTAGCATGTCTCTCGTCATCATTTATCTTCTTAAAAATTATGGCCGTATAATAAATTTAATGAAATCTGACGCCCAAAGCACGGCACCTGCACGGAGTCTGAAGTCTTGATAAAAACTGGAACATTGCTCTATTGTCATCATTCATTTTCTTAAATCTGCGATGGATGTCATCCATGGTTTATTTTTTTAAAAATATACGTTAACAAAATATTGTAACTTGTAACACTTCATTAAAATTCTTCTTCTGAAAAACTGCTATATAATGGTTTTGAAGCCAAATATTAGAAAAAGGAAGTGAAAAGGGGTTATCCTACTTTTCTGCGTTAACTATATTGAAGGCAGATTTATATTATTAGGAAAGGAATTAATTGTGATAAACATAACGCTAACGCTACAATATACGTCCACATTCCTGCTTTGATTGATATGGTACTTTTTCAAGAAGGCTAGGCGTTTGGTTTGTTTAGCGTTGAGGGTCATGCCTCAACATCAATAGTTGCCGCCCTTAGAGTATAAAGAATAAGTATACCAAGATAATCTATTCAGAATTGTGCCTTCCTAACGCTAAAGGTAAAAAGTGGGCGTGGCCCTGCCCTTAGAGTATAAAGAGTAAGTATACAAAGTTTGAAGAAAATCCAGTAATAATTGCGCACTGTAGGCGACACAAAGACACACGAAAAGAAAATGGGCGTGGCTATGCCCCTGGGGGTTGGGCATGCACCCCAAACGACAGGGATGTTCCTTAGGGTACAAAGAATGTGTATGCAAAGTTTCAAGATTATAAGTTAAGAAATGTGGCCTGTAGACGAAAAACAAACAAATACTAGAAATGGACGTGGCTCTGCCCCTGGGGGTCAGGCATGCACCAAAAACAACAGGGATCTTCCTTGGGGTATAAGGAATAAGTATACCAAGTTTGAAGAAAATCCAGTAAGAATTGCGCCCTGTAGGCGACACAAAGTCACACGAAAAGAAAATGGGCGTGGCTCTGCCCCTGGATGAATGTGGACGTATAAAAATTCACATAAAGCTGAACCTTCATAGATTCAAACAATGGACAATTATCCTGAACTTATGGGATATATTTTAGATTGTGGATGTTTAAATGGTGGGACTTGTACAAAAAAAGGCAGTTGTACCTGTAAATCTGGATTTGTTGGGAACCATTGTCAGACTAAAAAAGGTAGGTACTGGTAATGTATAGTTTTAAAACTTGATCTTAAAGAGAATTTTTATGGTAAATTACTTTAGGATCTGCACATGTCATTATTATCTAGAGTGAGCTACTCTTATCGACACAGAAATTAAAATCACACAAAGTTCGCTCATGGCAGAAATATTAAAAGACCTGTTTTGGTGGGCGTCATGTTGGCAATAGGTTAGGCATACTTTTCTGAAACAACAGATAGCCTACCACGTTTCATTTTCAGAGGTAGTATGGCTAGAAAGAGGTGGTAAATTTATTCTTTCTTGGTATCAGAGTCTGATTTATAAGATCTATCTAAATATTAAGTCACCATTATATAAATACTTGTACTGTCTACAGTTTTGGATTGTGGACACCCTACAGAACCAATAATTGGTAAAATGGTACACACAAATACAACAGAAGGTGGAGTTGCGACATATAGCTGTCCAAAAAATCATCTACTCTATGGTCCTAAAATACGCACCTGTTCAGACACTGGACAATGGTCAGGACTTACACCCACATGTGGTAAAACAAAATGATTTCTGATACATATTGATATTTGAATGCTCGTGATACAACAACCAATTAGAGAAATATTTATTGATGATTGGGCAGAAAGTTAAACAAAAATATGACTGAATAAAGCAAAAATTAAAGGAGCTAAATCGCTAATATTTGGGACCTAGAAATTGAAACAAATGGGTTGCAACGCGTATAATAATATAATATGAATGTATATCAACTAATTTACATTCAGTCGTTTGTGTTTTTACTCTCAAATCAGTTGTGTTCCTCGAAATATGCCAGAAGTCTCAATCGAATAGAAATCTTGAGGGTCTGGTTATTCCAGTCTACTATGCATGCTCTCGTCGTTTGGTATGACTTGTGGGATGTCTAGCCTCGTTCTTCGAGTCCCTTGCTACAATTGGTGCTGAAACGCATTATGGTACATGATTCGTGTACCACCAATGATAAAATGTTGATTTTTGTCTTAAATATTGCATATCAGAAGCCCATCTTTTCCCTGTAAGATCACAACACTTGTTGATTTAAATTGACTAATAATCCATGTTTTCAATATCGAAGAATATGGACGATATTGAGTCAGAGACTTAGCTACTTAAACTCTTGTGAAAAATAAGGTTCTTACTAAATGTATTGTTTCCAAAAAATGTTTCTGATAATTTTTCAGGAAAGAAATAATCCTAATACTTAACTGAATATTTCTTAAAAAATCAAATCTGACTATTGTTCTGTATATTTAATGTGTATTTGTTTGTAGATTTTGTATTATGATAATATAATATCTTATTTAATAGAATATACTTGTCCAGTTCCACAGCAATCAGACCACATGATTGTGGACATTGATTATGTATCATTCACACTGGGTGACTTTAGTAGCGGTAAGTATAATTAAATTGTTCATCCATTAAAGTGAAACATAATTTTTGGAGAACCTCCAAATGTTTACCTTTGGATGTGGGAAGCAGTGGGCAACAGTAAGTCCAGTAATTTTGGAAATGGGCACTCAATTTTTCAGATCTGAGTATTTTTTATTATAACAGCTTTTTTATGCTCAGCTTCCTTTAAATGGCTATAGATTTGAAAAGAAAGGTGATTTAGATGATACAAAACATTTATTCCTGCCATGTGGACCTAACAAAATCATAGTAGTTCGATGAGACTCTCTGGGCAAAGTGTCCATCCCTTGCAGTTGACGCATGAAAGCAACGTGCCTAAATAAATACATATAAACTAACTGTATAATAGTGTACAAATACAGACATCCCTGATGGCTCATTGAATAAGACATTGGCTTGCTAACCATGGGGTCCCATATTGGATCCTCGTGTATGCAGAGAAACTTCACCAGGATGTTGTGGTGGGATTTCGTCTTGTCAGTGCTGCAGGACAGAGGGCCTGGCGAGGAAAGATGCACAGTCGTTTGGATATCATGAAAAACCAAGGTCCCATGTACACATTCGCATGCACGTAAGAAAGATCTCTTAGCTGTTAGAATTCTATGCAAAAGTAGGCTGTAGCGTCACTGTCTGGGCATAATTTCCTTCATAGCACACTATATGGTGCACAATGTCCATCTTAATTAGTTCTGTTCGAGCGTACAGTTAGGACGTTAAACTCTTAAACCCCATTTCATTTCATTTACTTCTGATGTCATAAAGAAAAAACCTATATATTTGCACTTGATGTACATTCATTATATTTGTTGAATGTTTCATGTACTGTATGTATAGTATAATAATAAAAAAGATACACTACTGAGATCAGTGAAATTAAAAAAGGTTTCTGTTTTTGCCATATTTTGAATTTTCAATCTCGATTAGAACAGAGTCTCAAAAATTAAAGTCTCAGTATTTATGAAAGTTATGGACCAAAATATAAGAGGCATGGTGTATTTACCATGTCTCAAAATTTCAGATAGAAATATTGGGTCGTTTGGACGTGAACGTCAAAACTGCTTATCCGGACATGTATCCCTTTTAAGATTCATTTTTTTCATTGGGTGACCTGTTTCTTGAGAGGTTTATAAAGTGAATGACCCATGTGCTCTACTTGATAACAAAAGGTAAATTTTACCTAAATATTATTTTTATAGAAAAAAGTCTGGTTTTATCCAGACACTGTAGAATACAACAGCCCTCATTTCCAGATGAAGACTGTCGGGTTTAAGTTTAAGCGTATCACATATATCAAGTTAATTGCTCAGCTCGTAGGTAGTGGTTTTTAAGTGATTTTAACACCAAATTAAGCAGTTTTATTCCCCCAAATTTATCGGGATCGGTCCTTTAAATAATAGGCAGTGAAACATTTTTTTCATCTAAAATTTTTAAACTTTTAAAGATATCGAGATAGTACGAACTGCCAATTTCAAATGTGAAGAAGGATTCGGTTTGGTAGGACATGACACATTAAATTGTTTACCAGGGGCTATATGGAATGGAGAACAACCAATATGTGGTAGGTAACTTATGCTTATTATTAAATTGAAAAATTTATTATACACATTCTTTATTTTACTTCCCCCAAGTCCATCATTATGAAGACATGCTAAAGACATTGGTTATGTTTTGATTTTTGCTTTCATGCTTGCTTTTCTAATTCAAGTGTATGACTTCTTGAAAATTAATTTTCCAATACAATAACCCCAAAATAATAATCATCACTATTCAAAAAAAATGTCCATTCAATAAGTGAAATAGAAATTTATGGGATGACTTTTTCAGGCTTTTATGCTAGTTTCAAACACATTTTCTGTGCAAATTTGACAAATTAATGTTGGCATTTTGGACATTTGATTAAGAACAACTACATATCTTTGTTTTGAGGCAAGGACTGTGCCAGCATGTCCAGGGCCTTCAATAGCATCATAACTACCCTGTCCGTGAAACTGCAATAACAGGGATGCAGTGGTACAATTTCTACCGAACGGCAAAAACTCAGTATTAATTATGCTTAATATCAGAAATATATGACCGATGTCTAGGTCATATGTTATTTTATTATTTTTCAATTCTGTTTTAAATTTCAAATCTATATTTTAATTTTCATTAATTCTTGGTTAGTCATAGAGGCAGACAGCAATTAACTCGTCAGTCAAATTATGACAGACTGGCAACTAAAGTGGTTGATCTGTTAAGTCTCTTCTAACTATTGTCACTATAGACAGATGTATGTAAGATGATCATTAGTTGGAGAGACCAGTTGGAGGTCCGATATAGGAAATTTTGATTTGTTAAATTGTTGATGTTAATTATTTGCTCCTGAAATTAAGTGATGAATGAAGATTCATTCCAAGAATCTGTAGTCATTTCTGATACTTAAAGGACAATATTGGTGCCAGTCATTATCACATATGTGGTAGAACTGATTAAACACTTTCCAAATATAATATTAACACAGAGATCATCGCTACCATAGAGGAGTAATAAAGGATTCATGAATCGGAAGTGACGAACGCCAAAGGAAAACACGAGTTATCTCTCTATGTGAATGACTGAAGTGAAGAGTGATGACAGATAAACGGCCGAATTTCTGCTCACTAATAATTCCTTCGAAGACAAAACGTTGTTATATGGGACCGCAAGAGGTTATCTGACGATACAATAAAGTAATTAAGTGCCATAAGATAAGAGAACACGGGAAAAATAGAAATACTCCGTACAGCCCCTTGTTTTTATTCATTCTATAGGGGAGACCGGGGCACATTGAACCGCTTTGTTCACATACATATTTGTACTCATTTCATATCAAATGTTTTTATTAGAAGATCTCTTTATTTCATGATCAAAATTAAAAAAAAAAAGCAATATGCCCTCTTATATGGATCAAACCCCGGTTTATCTGGATTGTATAGATTAGACATATATGAGCTTAAGTACAAGAATTTTGTAGGCTAAGAAATTAACGTGTATGGAAAATTTTTCTCTTTTAAGCGCTTTTTTGAAAAATCCACTGCCTAAGAAAATAATTGACAGCATGTGGCTTATTGATGGAGAAATAGGTCGAAGAAGTTATCTCACATCTGTATAGTGTTGGATTGTATAGTATTATTTATAAAGGATATATCCATGGTGGTTCAATGTGTCCCGTTCTCCCCTACCTTATAAAAACATGGTAATGCACGGACTTTTAATCTGTTTTTCTTTCCTGTTCTCTTATCTAGTGGCAGTCAATTCTTTTCATGAATTGTAAGATATTCTCTCACAGCGTCACACAGCAACTTTAGGTCTTCGAGGGAATTATTAGTGAGCAGATATTCGCCCATGTATCTGTTATCATTAGTCACTTCAGTTAGTTATACAGAGGAATAACTCGTGTTTTCCTTTGGCGTTCGTCACTTCCGATTCATGAATCCTTTATTACTCCTCTATGGTAGCGATGATCTCTGTGATAATATTATATTTGGAAAGTGTTTAATCAGTTCTATCACATATGTGATAATGACTGGCACCAATATTGTCCTTTAAGGAACACGTGTCCACGAGGTACATTCCCTGAGAGTCAAACGGTGTTAAAGCCCCAATACCACTCGTGTTGAAACTGAATAATATGTCCCATTCTTCATTCTGGTCAAATTGTATTATTTTACAATTTTACAAATTGTATTATTTTACAATATTCCAATTAATTGATGATATAAATTTCATCTTAGCACACCTAATTTAAAAGAATGGAAAAATTCAACTAATTGATTTGAAAAGTCTAATGTAAATCTTTTTCAAATGTGACTTGGATTTTAAAATATTTTCGAACCTTCTGGACAAGTGAAATAGGTTGTGATAGATAATTTACACAACAGGTAGGACACTTAAACATCTAGTACTTAGAATAAGGCTATTATTTATTTTCTCAAGCTGCCAAGCCACCAAGAGTGTTATTGTCCCTTTAAATATTACAGGGAATTTATTGAAAATATGTTTAGTCTCTGTCATGAATTAATGAGGGTAGCTATAATGTAGAAAACAGCAATTCTGAATGTGTTAAGGAGGCAGAGTTTGCCAATCCATTGCTGAAACAAAAGATTTATAAAGGTTTTCTAGCAGTTCATGAAACGTCTGTGCAAAATTCTCTACTCCAAGTGGACTAGTGTTTGGAATTTGATGATATGGGGAGTGTCATTGGGTTATTCTTATTCTAGTATGTTGTCAATTTTAAGACTTCCTACTTTAAAAAGGATGTTTTCTCTTATTTTTTCAGTTCAAAGTTGTGAAAAGCCTTCTAATGTAGACCATGGTGATATGATTGGTTCTCATTTCCTACAGGGATCAAAAGTTCAGTTTAAATGTCACCAAACTTATAGATTAATTGGTGCACATACTATTATATGTGACAAAGGATACTGGACTGATTCTTCTCCAATATGTGGTATTTATTGATTTTTGTTTCTTTAATTATGAAATGCATTTATTTTTTTTATTTTTTTACATGTCATAACTGGTCTTTACTTGTCATGTTTGGTTTAACAGTCAAGAGCGTGGTAATAAGTATACATGTATATTGATACTGCACAAGGGTATCAGCTTGAGTGTTATATGGGGAATCACATGGCTAAATTGGTAAGACGCTGGCTCGCTAACCTGGAGGTTGATCCCTGTATTGGCCAAGAAAGTTCATCAAGAGTTTCCGGCAAGGTTTTCCCTTTTCAGTGATGTAGGACGGGGGGGGGGGGGGGGGGCCTGAGAAGAACAGCTAATCATGCATATAAAAAATCAATTGGCAGTTGGAATTCGATATAAGAGTAGGCCATAGCGCTGCTGCCTGGGCAAAATTTTTCCTCATATCACACTGTATGGCATATGCCCGTCTTTATTAGCCCAGTTTAGGAGAAAAACAGTAGGACGTTAAACCCCATTTCATTTCATTTTGAATGTTATATCAATACCTAATGCAATGTCGTGTTCAATACACAATCAAAAGGATGATTTTCAAATCTACATTTAAATAAGAAATAATTATAATATATTATCACCAATGCAGTTTTTCTATTCGAATAAAACTATAAATCGAACAATCTTTATTTATCAGATTTGTTTCTCATTCATAATGAAAAAAAAAATACATTAAAATCCTGCATCTACAAAACAAGTTGGGTGTCTGATTTCAAGCGTGAGGTTACTTGTATTTGTAAGTAAGATATTTCAAGATGTTAGATTCTAAAAATGTTTAAATCGGTTTTAATTAGGATTCAGTTCTCCTATTATTGAATGCTTTTCTTTTCTTACCCTAGAACCGGAACCCAAATGTCCAGAACTGAAAATTAAGTACGGTGAAGTCCATTATAAAGGGAATCGTATGATTGGTACAGAAGCCATCATTTTATGTGATACTAATTATGCCCTGTCTGGAAGTAGGGTAAGAATGTGTGAAGATAATGATAGGTTTGATGTAATGATATGGTCAGGAGAAGAAGCAAAGTAAGCTATTTTGATACGCCCACATTATACAGGGACATAAAAGTATAATATTGTATGTAACCTTTGCCTTGTATCCAATATTCCAAAGGCTTATAAATTTCATGTAACAGATCTGCATAGCAGTGTTATTTGTGGAGATTTTCGAATTTGCAGAGATAATTCATAAGTATCTTCTATCAAAGTTGCTTCGACCTCTTGCTGGCCGGTCACCTCTGGCTTGCGGCTGTGGTTTCGAGCCCTGGTGTGAGCGTATGTGGCATGGAGATAGGGGCGCCTTCTCAACCTCGTGGGTTTCCTCCGGGCACTCCGGTTTCCTCCCACTGCTAAAGACCCCTACGCGCAAGCGAATTATTGAAATAAAATTAAACCATATGTTAGTCCCGAAATGACCTAGTTTGTGTTGAGTGGACGTTAAACCCCATTTCTCTCTCTCTCTCTATCAAAGTTACCCCCCCCCCCCCCACACACACACACACACACACACACACGCAGCCACCACCACCACCACACACCAAATGTATTTTTGTTATTTACTGTGGATGATACTAAAGAAGACTTACGAATAATTGTTAGCCATGTAAATATACATAAGGAAAGATTATATAGAGAGCTGACAGTTCTCTCTATAATAATTAGAAAATAGATAATAAAAACAAAAAAGGCTGATATTTCAGCCAAATTGCTCTACTTTGATCTGAACCAAGATAATTTTCAGCTAGCCTCGATCGTCATTACTGATGCTGGTTCAATAATTAACCAAGTCTTGGTTATCCATATTTGCATTAAATTATTGATCACAAAATTTATGCATACCTACTAAAGATCATCATGGCATCAAGAGTTGATTATGGATCAGATAATTAATGTTCAATTAATAATTTAGATAACATTTAAGGCCTGCAAAGGGAAGATTTAGCTCTTGAATAATGCACGTTTAAAGAAAGGTGGTACAGATTTTACATCAATTTACATCATTTCTATATTAGCTGATATAAAAATAAAATGTATAAATGTTCAGCATGGTTTCATAATCATGAGAAAGGGTTATGGACCATTTTAAGTTTGTTTTGACTATTTGGGGTGAGACATTAAGAGGCTATTTATGTTTAACAACCATGGTGTATTTATTGTTTAAAGTTGTACATATGAAGACCAGGAAGATAATGATGCTGAATGCTATGCTGATAAACCTGAAAATGGCTATCTGGGAGAAAGTGGTGACTTGTACGTACAATATACACCTGTTTTATTTAGACCTTTAGTCAGTTTGATCATACGAGCCATGCCTTCGTGTAAAAATAGTAGGATAAAAACCCACATTTACAAGAACTACCACAAAATATCTTATTTTTAGACACATTTTGAGAGTCTTTAGTCCCCCCCTTCCCCTTGCAACTAATTAATGACTGTAGAGTTAGTTAGTTGAATTGCTAGTTTTGTATGAACATATATGTGTATACTCATACTACATTTAGTCCTATCATGGCTAATAGTCTTTATAATGTCATGGCATTAGGAACACAACAAAATTTTGACTGATACTTCAGTAAGCAACCTATAAGGTATACACTGGTATGACAATGAAGATTTGAAATATAATATAGATTGGTTTAGCAACGAAATGGGCCATGTTATTGGTGCAGTCAGTGGCTTTCGGAATACATAAAAGTCGGTAAATGCAGCCAGTCAAGCAGGCCTGACTTTTTGATCCCCAGTGACTGCCGAATTGTACACAGGACTTCAATTTTTTGTCCCATAGAAACGACTAGATGCTGAGCTCAGAACCTTCTCATTAGTAAACCTGCGATATACTAACAGGGTTAAAGTTAATACATTTGACCCTGATAAATGATGTGACTATACTGGAACCAAATCAGGTCGGAGACAACCGCTCTTGCTATAATCTGTTAGTGCAATCAAAAGACATGTATAATACATAAAATAGTTCATATTAAAATGTCTAGACCTATTTGATTTGGGTATGTTTGCAAACGCATAAATGTTTCAGGGATGACAGAGTAACATATGAATGTAATGATGGATATTATCTTAAGGGTGAAAGGGACAATTTTTGTGTTGATGGGAATTGGATGAAAGAAATTCCATTGTGTATAAAAGGTAAGCTATACGACTTCCATCAGACAGGACCGTGCCTAGCTGAGGGAGGGGAGGGGGGCCATGTTGGTCATAGGTTTCATATTGCATCCAATGGAAACGGCATCAAAGGAGCCCATTGGGGTAACCTATTCATTTCGTATTGTGTAAACGCACCCATTGGGTGTCCAATTTCTTTCAGGGGTGACAACTGCCTCTCTTACTCCCTCCCCCACCCCCCGCTAGCTATGGGTCTGTTGGATTTCTCTGAAGATTACGTTTTGTACATTTATGTATTCAGCAGTATGGAAAAGATTCTCAGATTTCATTGCTTCAACATGCGTTGTGTAAGACTTTGATAAAGAACTGACAGTTCCCACTATAATAGTTTAAAAATAGATTATGAAAAATTAACATGTTGGTCAAAGTACGTCATTCTCATTGAAGTTATGACTGTTTGGGGAATATATGTATCATTGTCTCGATTTTCATTGCTATTGTTGATATGATAACAAACATGTTTTGATTAAATAGTTTTAAATGACGATCAGGTTTCAGTCGGTGAAAATCACAATCATTTGATGACCAAGATAGTTTATTATGGACTTGGACAAATTAAACATAGTTGTCCAAGCAGGGCATAGAATATGGACCACCTTTCATGGGAACTGACAGTTTGTATTTCTGAGAAATAGTAGCACAGAGATTCAGATAGCTGTACATACAGATTTATGTGAGACTTAATGGCACACAGAATTAACCTGTTTGAATTACAGAAATGTATCTGCAAATACTGAGCAATCTGTTGATACAGTTGGCAAGATCTGAGACAGTGCTTATTGTCTTCATATGGCTATAAATCTTTGTATTAGACATTGTTTAAAAACACATCGTTAGACATTGTTTAAAAACGCATCGCCTTTTTCAACATGAAAAGATTGTTTTAATTTCAGTTATTACTTGTCCAGATCTAGTAACACCTAAAGGATGTAGTAGATGTTTTGGAAAACATTGGTAATATTATTTTTTATACGCCCACATTTTCATGTGGACGTATTATGTCGTCGCCCCTGTCCATCCGTCCGTCCGTCCGTCCGTCCACAATTTGTTTGTGGACTCTCTACAGGACACAATTCTTATCTGATTTTGACGAAACTTGAAACATAGGTTTATTCCCAAAAGATCTCGGCTGCTTTTGATATTGGCATGTATCATATCAAAACTTCATGGATTATGGCCCCTGATTGTACGAAAAATCACGTTTTTAGCTTGTGAGCCCTATAGAGGTTACAATTTTGAACCGATTTTGATGAAACTTCACATGCATGTTTATAACCCAAAGATCTTGGTTCCTTTCGATATTTACGCCTATCGGAATGTAATTTCCTGAATTATGGCCCCTGACTGTCCGAAAAATCACCCTTTTTAGCTTGTGGTCCCTCTGGAGGTCACAATTATTATCCGATTTAAAATAACGTTTGATTATATCACCGTTACACCCTAAGGAAGGTTAATTTTGAATTTCGCGAAAAATCGGATGAAAATTGCCATACAAAATGGCCGCCATTTGTACGCGAATACTGTTAAAAAATGGTATATCAAGGTTGTGGACCCTATAGAGGTCACAATTTTGAACCGATTTTGATGAAACTTGACATGCATGTTTATAACCCAAAGATCTTGGTTCCTTTCGATATTTACGCCTATCAGAATGTAATTTCCTGAATTATGGCCCCTGATTGTCCGAAAAATCACCCTTTTTAGCTTGTGGTCCCTCGGGAGGTCACAATTTTTATCTGATTTAAAAAAACGTTTGATTATATCACCGTTACACCCTAATGAAGGTTGAGTTCTAATTTCGCGAAAATTGGACGAAAATTGCCATACAAAATGGCCGTCGTTTGTACACGAATACTGTTAAAAAATGGTATATCAAGGTTGTGGACCCTATAGAGGTCACAATTTTGAACCGATTTTGATGAAACTTGACATGCATGTTTATAACCCAAAGATCTTGGTTCCTTTCATTATTTACGCCTATCAGAATGTAATTTCCTGAATTATGGCCCCTGATTGTCCGAAAAATCGCCTATGGTCCCTCTGGAGGTCAAAATTATTATCCGATTTAAAAGAAACGTTTGACTCCATCACCGTTGCACCCTACGGAAGGTTGAGTTCGAATTTCTTACCCACTTAACAACATGATCCCCAGTCGAATTTAAAGCCTTCTGAAATGCAACTTTATAACCCAAAGATCATAATTCATTTCGATATTTACACATATCAAATTCTAATTTAATGATGTAGGAAAAATCACTTTCGATATTGCTTGTTCTCTATCCGTCTCTTGAAAATGTGGGCGTATCCTGCCTGGCAGTGCCAGCCTATCTTTTTCTGATAAGATCGGTATCCTGCTTACTTCTGTATGAATTTTAACTATATTAGGCTTTGCTCTATCAATTTGTTAAATTCAAGTACAGATTTATTTCCGTACTGTTGGAATGGCTGCACACAACTTCTTGTCTGCTCTGAAAGCATTACCCAAGAGAAATGGGAACCAAATTTAATCTAGTATGCTCAATTCCATGACCAAATGCAACGCACTACTGGGGTCCCACTCTATTTCCATTTCTTGAGCTTAGGAATAGATGCTAGATTATGGTAAACATTTGTCAGACTCTCCTAGTGATCTTAAAATGCCTTTCTTCTTTTTTTATTTTTTCATTCAAGTATTACTCAAAAATGTTGCAAACATTTGCTGAACTTGCATCTTAGTACCATATTTTTCGGGGTATGGACCATCAATTTAGAAGATAAAGACTTTGTGCTTTGTGGCCCATGCAAAGATTTCTATTTCGATGCCCTTAAGCTGAGAGCCTGGAGGTCCCATTTTTCGATCCCTGCGTTGGCAGAGAAAGATCATCTGGATTTTCCAATGGGGATTCTCCATGTCAGGGGTGCAGGATCGAGGGCCTGGCAAGGGGCAACAATAATCATTTGGATGGAATGAAACACAGAGGTCCTGTGTACACGTTGGCATGCACGTAAAAGATCCCTGAACAGTTGGAATTTGATTTAAGAGTAGGCCTTAGCGCCCCTGTACTGGCACAATTTTCCTCATAGCACACTGTATGGCATATACATTTTTTCATTAGGCCAGTCTGGGCAGAAAAGTAGGATGTTGAACTCCTTTTCATCAATTCCTATTGTGGCCACATGCTTTTGTTGGAAAAGGCATCATTTCACCCTTCCTTCTGCCACAATATGGCTTGCTGACCTCTTTTGCTTACCCCCAAACTCCAGGATGTAGACCAATGCAATTCATGGTTTAGGATTAGATTTGATCAACCAATCAATAAGGTAGCAAGAAAACATTTTACACCAATTATACCTTGCTTCAAGATTTTAGTATGCTTTCAACAAATTTTATTTTCAAATCATAGTTCTACTTCTGGGATACCAACAATTGCTGATTGTGTACCAAGGATTTCGGATGTGCATATACCAAATGATCGCTTCCCAAATGGAACTGTCATAGAATTTATTAACGATCCAGTTTTATATAGTTTATATGGATCAAGACGTCGCACTTGTCAAAATGATGGCAAATGGTCAGGTCCAGAGACAGTCTGTGAGCAAAGTAAGTATGGCAACCCAAATTGTATTTAAGGTAAGAAATAACTATAGCCATATGGAAAATGAACCACTAAAGACAACCGAATTCCACTGTCTTTGAGTAAATCTTATGTGTCTTGTGGCCCATTCCAGTCGGTTACGCCGATGAAGAGGTTTCAATATTGGTCCATTATAGGGCCTCCGAGCTCGAAGACCACAAGCCTGCAAGCGATTTCGAACAGTTTGTCAAGTTACCCTTCTACCAAACATCTCTCTACTTGTGGAGGTTGCAGTGACAAATCTGTTTCTAAGATGACGTAATCGTATTGCTTGATCTTCCTGGAGTGACGTCACATGTGGCGCTCCTGCCCTTGGGCGGTCGGCAATAGTTCCAGTTTGAATCACTCTCATTCTAAGATTAATTATTGTCTGCCGTGAACAATTAAAGGCTCTTGCAACAGTGACCACAGACGGATCAGCACAGAGCCTACCTATAGCACGTAGATGTTCTACATTTGAAAGGCGCGGCATTTTCTAACAAAGATGAAAATAACAATTTTAATTTGTTTTTCCAGTTCAAGTTACGTGTGCGTGTTCAGTTTAAGCAAACTTGCATCGATTGACCCCACGAGTTTGTGTTTGCACGTGTTTTTCAGGTTTTTCATCTTTATATGCTCAAAAGTCACGTGATCCACGTGACTTTACAATTTTGTGAAATTAAAGGCTTCTTACTACTTACTATCGTTAGCAACACTTTAAAATTTATTTGACTTACAGAAAAAAAAATTTGTTGAAATTCATCAGTGTCAAGTTTTTAATTTGGCTGAGTATATCTTAATCAGGCAATGGTTTTGGAGATGGAATGGTGGATATCTAAGGTTTATATATATATAATGGGTTTTATATTCATCCACCTAGTATACCCTGGTTCATAACATCAGATGCTTCCCCAGATAGATTGGGTGCCCACAGGTGTTATGATATTGTGTATGTGTTGATAACTTGAATATATAGTCAACCGGTACCAGTGTCCTCTAATTATTCCACAGAAATAGAACTCATCTAACGAAAGAACAAACCCTGGATGATATTTCTATAACCCTTTCATATTTGCTTGTACATGTATGACATATAGATAGAGATTTGTGTATTTCTGTTCGGAGGAGGGATGGTCTAACACAGTCGAAGCAATTATCATGTCTACTGATTTTTTGCACAAGTGGATTATTGAAATATTGATATGTTATATCTTAGTCCCTAATAATCCAGTTTGTGTTGAGTTGAGTGGACATTAAACCCCATTCTTACCCTTTTTTCTCTTTAGTGTGTGGTAAGCCATCCAGTTCTGTTTTGAAACGAAATAAACTGGAAAATCCCCAGGGACAGGCAGCAGTAAGAGGTCAGTGGCCATGGCAGGCCAGTATATATTGGAAAATTGATGAACACTATGTTCGTAAGTGTGGAGGATTTCTGATATATGATCAGTGGATTGTTACAGATGCTCATTGTCTCACAAATGGTAGGTTGATAGCTGCAAAATATTTTTGTATATTCCGTAAGTTGTACACTATCAGTACATCTAAAGATTGCTTTGGTCAGCTTCAAAGTTTTCCTTTTAGATTAGCTGTGTTGGCATTGCGTGCTTATCATTTGATAAAATTACTAAAGCTAAAGGCTATTGGGTTGTGGGGGATGAGAGGTTAAAATAAAGAATTTTAAAAATTACTTAAAGACAACCATTTTTTACTCCTGTGAAAAGCCACTATGTGCCGTATATATCTATACCATAGGAGTTATTTTAAACACAATCATTCTTCACTTTAGATTAGAGATTGATATTGCTTACACTGTAAATTCCCAAATTAAAAAATAACCCAAATGAAATCTTAAAAGAAAACTCGCCATCGTTTAGTTCTGCATGTGTTTTTTAACATTTTAGCGAGAAGTGAAAATCCAAAGGACGAAGACGTTAGGGTAACTTTAGGTCATGTAGAAAAACAAAATGTAAATGCCACATACTTACAGGTAAAACTGACCAACTAATCTACTTATATTTATGGAAGCATTTGTAAAATCTTTGAATTTTATTATGGATTAAAATATATAATACTTTGATACAAGTGAAGTAGTATCACTGCTTTCTTTCGATGTGTTTTGTATGGAAGGGTATCGCTGCCAATATTAAATGCTCTGTTATAATGTCTTTTCCATTGATTACGTGTAAAAAGTACAATGTACAAAGTCTTAATACCAGTATGATAAAGTCAAAATACCTCTAAGGCCAAAGTTAAATGTAAAACGTTTAATGCAACGGGTCAAATGACAAATGTTTCATTGGAAAATGCTGTTTTTGACGCATGTAGAATAGACATTTCCCATATTACATTTGCGCTCTGCCAGTTTTCATTTGTCGTTTACGCTTTGTATATATCATCTTACGCAGAGCATCATCTACTGGGTATGCAAATGTAGATATCATGTGACTAATCAACATATATGGAAACAAGGCCGAGATCAATCTGGCATACAGTAATACAGCACACAATAGCGTTCTGCACACTATAACAAAAAATTATTTACCTTTAAAAATATACACTATCAAATTTGGATGATACTAAACTATATTACCATAATTTACGGAGAGAGGGGGGGGGATATGCAGTATCAAAACCTGAGTCATAATACGATATCATGTGACATATATATACCAGTGAAAAGCACGTTCATGTACAATGTATAGCCTACTCTTTCCTCTCTTTAAGTAGTCTTCGTGTATATTCATTATTTATTTGGCACAGTGGTAAATTAGCCTGTACTAGAGAGAGTGTGTGGGGCCAGTGGCGAGGGTTTAAAATGTCAAAATACGAGTCTTAATACATAATTCCACTTATGGAAAACAAGTTTCTGTGGCGTTTTGAATCCGCCAGTTATGTCCTTGCACATTCATAATTACTTACTTTAGAGAAAGAAAAATCCTCTTTGTTTTGTTGAAAGAAATGTGTTGCTGTCCGACATTAACCTAATCGCAAAATATAGACTGTACTTTCAATTTAAGCGTGGTCCCGTGTACATATTGGTGTACATGTAAAAGATTCCTTGTCAGTTGGAATTCGATGTAAAAGTAGGCCGTAGTGTTGCTCAGGGGCAAACATAAAAATTTTGTTGGGGGGAGTTTAGCAAAAATGCGACCGACTGATGCACATGTCCCTAATACGAGAGGGGGAGGGGTTGGATGGCCGAACGGTTAGCACGTACGCGCTGTATGTTGAAGCCTGACATTGAGTCAACTGGCGTGGTGTCAAATCCCCGGTTGTACGTGAAAAGGAATAGGATCGCCTTCCAGCCTCGTGGGTTCTCCCCGGGTCCCCCACTGCTAAAGATCCCAAGCGAATTATTGAAATAAAATAAATGATACGTTAGTCCTTAAATGACCTAGTTTGTATCAAGTGGACGTTTAACCCATTTGTACCGTCTGACGCCCCACGACCCAGGCTTTACAGCGCGTAAGTACTAATCGTTCGTCCATCCAATCCCCCACTCGTATTATGGACATGTGCATCAGTCAATCGCATTTTCGCTACCCCCTCCCCCCCCCCAAAAAAAAAACAAAACAAAATCTTTATGTATGCCCCTGAGCGGCACTAGGGCCTACTCTTACATCGAATTCCAACTGCCAAGGAATCTTTTATGTGCTCACCAATATGTACACGGGACCTCAGTTAAATTGAAAGTACAGTCTATATTTAGCAATTAGGCTACTGTTGCATGGGTAGCAACACATGTAGACTACTTAAAGAGAGGAAACAGTAGGCTATACATTATACATGGACATGCTTTTCACTGGTATATGTCACATGATATCGTATTATGACTTGGGTTTTGACACTGCATACCCCCTCTCCGTAATTATGGTAATATAGTTTAGTATCATCCAAATTTGATCGTGTATATTTTTAAAAGTAAATAATTTTCTTTTATAGTGTGCAGAACGCTATCGTGTGCTGGATTACTGTATGCCAGATTGATCTCGGCCTCGTTTCCATATATGTTAATAAGTCACGTGATATCTATATTTGCATACCCCGTAGATGATGCTCTGCGTAAGATGATATATACAAAACGTAAACGACCAATGAGAAATGGCAGAGCGCAAATGTAATGAGGGGAATTTCTATTGTACACACGTCAAAAACAGCATTTTCCAATGAAACATTTGTCATTTGACACGTTGCATTTACGTTTTAGATTTAACTTTGGCCTTAGAGGTATTTTCACTTTATCATTACCGGTATTAAGACTTTGCACATTGTACTTTTTACACGTTGTCAATGGAAAAGACATTTTAGCAGAGCATTTAATATTGGCAGCGATACCCTTACATAGTTTTGAACTTAGATTAATGGCTGATTCAGAAATGTGTATTAAAAACATCAGTTGTTTAGTGTCTTTAGTAAAAATTATTGTTGAGATATGTCGAGGGAGGTAGACTCCTGATTCATTAAGAAGCAATTAACATTTGTGTTGATCGTTGCATTTTGCTTTTGTTGTTAAAATGTGATTGTTTCGTTTCTTCAAAGGTTGACACATTTTATACCCACCCAGGCTATAAACTTGAAACATATGAGTCGGACATCGCATTGATTAGATTAAAGAAAACTGTGGAATTTAACAGATGGATCCGTCCAGTATGTCTTCCAAACAATGCAACCTCACATATTCTGCAAGAGAAGGGTAATCTGCCTTTTCCTGAAAGTTCCAATATGACAGGTATTGAGGGCATAGTCACTGGTTGGGGTGGCAGTTTACCACACCTGAAAATGACTAAAGTCCGCATCATTGATCAAGAAGTTTGTAGACAGTTTTATAGAGGTACTTTATAAAAATATTTATGATATAATTCAAATCAATATTAGGTGCTAGTTACTAATTTGTCAAAAAGGATTACAGGTTTACTTTAGCAGGTTCCCTCCTTGATGAATTAAGACTATGGACTTAAAACTTGATTGTCCTTTTAGATTTATGGTACTATATTTTATTGTTGATTCAAGGTTGTGGAGTAGGACTTACAAGCTTTGTTGTCATACTTTACTATTTTCAGTTATTTGAGATTCATTAAGTGTGGTTTAAAGGTCGTGCAGTATCAATATATTACTCAATGTCTAGATTGAGACTTTTAACCCATTTAACCCTGAGCCAATTAAAAGATTAGCTGCCCTAACCCTAAGCTCATTGAACCAGCAGGGCCCCATCTCCTAAGCCAATTAGAGGATTATTGTTAATCCTAATACCCTCTACAAAATTGCAAATAATTTAAAAAATATTTTTTATACATAAAAATACTCTGTTATAAAAATGTTCACATTGCCGTGTTCTTTCCAATGATATAAAATTCAATTTTACAAAGTAGCATGTATATTACTATAAATAATATTGAAAAGCCAGTTCCACTAAAATTATGACTTTTCTCTATCATATTGGCAAAATAATGTGAAAAAGTATCCCTTACGATTTAAAAAAAAAAAATAAAACAAAAATATAATCCCTCGTGTTGGCAGCAGTGTTCTAAGTAAATATAAATATAACTTTTAAAAAGAAATATCACCCCAAATAACACCGAACACAAGCTGGCGACCTATTCGGCTAGCGAGCTATTCGACCGATCCAGCTGGCAACCTGTTCGTTGGCAACCTATTCAGAATTAAGACAACAGTCGCCCAAACTCATCTATTTTTACCAACCAATAAAATCCAACGTTACGTCTATCAAATGAAAGTAGAATAATATATTATTTTTTTATCCATTCCTTTAGCTCAGAATAGAGGTGTAATTTCGCATTATCGTACAAAATTCTAGACATTCAACTAAATATACTCCGAAAGGTAATTAAATAGGCTTTCCAGATATTATTAGTAAAAGTTGGCACAATCATATTAAAGGGGCGCGCTCTCAACCTGAACATAACCAATTTTTTAATATTTTAAAGTGAAAGAACGGCAATATTCCGAGTCGTATTCGGACTATCGTACAAAATTCTAAGCATCCAGCTATATATATTCTGAAAGGTAATTGCATAAGCTTTCCAAATATTATTAGTAAAAGTTGGCACAATCATCTTAAAGGGGCGCGCTCTCAACCTATAAATAGCCATTTTTTCAATATTTTAAACTGAAAGAATGGTAATATTCTGAGTCAAAATTCGGACCATCGTACAAAATTCTGAGCAACCAGCTATATATATTCTGAAAGGTAATTGAATAAGCTTTCCAAATATTATTAGTAAAAGTTGGCACAATCATATTAAAGGGGCGCGCTCTCAACCTGAACATAGCCAATTTTTTCAATATTATATATGTAAAGATAGACCGGTATTTTTTTCGAAGTCAAAATTCGGACCATCGTACAAAATTCTGAGCAACCAGCTATATATATTCTGAAAGGTAATTGAATAAGCTTTCCAAATATTATTAGTAAAAGTTGGCACAATCATATTAAAGGGGCGCGCTCTCAACCTGAACATAGCCAATTTTTTCAATATTATATATGTAAAGATAGACCGGTATTTTTTTCGAAGTCAAAATTCGGACCATCGTACAAAATTCTGAGCAACCAGCTATATATATTCTGAAAGGTAATTGAATAAGCTTTCCAAATATTATTAGTAAAAGTTGGCACAATCACATTAAAGGGGCGCGCTCTCAACCTACAAATAGCCAATTTTTCAATATTTTAAACTAAAAGAATGGTAATATTCGAAGTCCAAATTCGGACCATCGTACAAAATTCTGAGCAACCAGCTATATATATTCTGAAAGGTAATTGAATAAGCTTTCCAAATATTATTAGTAAAAGTTGGCACAATCATATTAAAGGGGTGCGCTCTCACCCTATAAATAGCCATTTTTTTCAATATTTTAAACTGAAAGAATGGTAATATTCTGAGTCAAAATTCGGACCATCGTACAAAATTCTGTGCAACCAGCTATATATATTCTTAAAGGTAATTGAATAAGCTTTCCAAATATTATTAGTAAAAGTTGGCACAATCATATTAAAGGGGCGCGCTCTCAACCTACAAATAGCCATTTTTTCAATATTTTAAACTGAAAGAACGGTAATATTCCGAGTCGAAATGCGGACCATCGTACAAAATTCTGAGCATCCAGCTATATATATTCTGAAAGGTAATTGGATAAGCTTTCCAAATTTTATTAGAAAAAGTTGGCACAATCATATTAAAGGGGCGCGCTCTCAACCTAAAAATAGCCAATTTTTCAATATTTTAAACTGAAAGAATGGTAATATTCGAAGTCCAAATTCGGACCATCGTACAAAATTCTGAGCAACCAGCTATATATATTCTGAAAGGTAATTGAATAAGCTTTCCAAATATTATTAGTAAAAGTTGGCACAATCATATTAAAGGGGCGCGCTCTCAACCTATAAATAGCCATTTTTTTCAATATTTTAAACTGAAAGAATGGTAATATTCTGAGTCAAAATTCGGACCATCGTACAAAATTCTGAGCAACCAGCTATATATATTCTGAAAGGTAATTGAATAAGCTTTCCAAATATTATTAGTAAAAGTTGGCACAATCATATTAAAGGGGCGCGCTCTCAACCTACAAATAGCCATTTTTTCAATATTTTAAACTGAAAGAACGGTAATATTCCTAGTCTAAATGCGGACCATCGTACAAAATTCTGAGCATCCAGCTATATATATTCTGAAAGGTAATTGGATAAGCTTTCCAAATTTTATTAGAAAAAGTTGGCACAATCATATTAAAGGGGCGCGCTCTCAACCTAAAAATAGCCAATTTTTCAATATTTTAAACTGAAAGAATGGTAATATTCGAAGTCCAAATTCGGACCATCGTACAAAATTCTGAGCAACCAGCTATATATATTCTGAAAGGTAATTGAATAAGCTTTCCAAATATTATTAGTAAAAGTTGGCACAATCATATTAAAGGGGCGCGCTCTCAACCTGAACATAGCCAATTTTCAATATTATATATGTAAAGATAGACCGGTATTTTTTTCGAAGTCCAAATTCGGACCATCGTACAAAATTCAGAGCATCTAGCTATATATATTCTGAAAGGTAATTGGATAAGCTTTCCAAATATTATTAGTAAAAGTTGGCACAATCATATTAAAGGGCCGCGCTCTCAACCTGAACATAGCCAATTTTTTAATATTTTAAAGTGAAAGAACGGCAATATTCCGAGTCGAATTCGGACTATCGTACAAAATTCTAAGCATCCAGCTATATATATTCTGAAAGGTAATTGCATAAGCTTCCCAAATATTATTAGTAAAAGTTGGCACAATCATATTAAAGGGGCGCGCTCTCAACCTATAAATAGCCATTTTTTCAATATTTTAAACTGAAAGAATGGTAATATTCTGAGTCAAAATTCGGACCATCGTACAAAATTCTGTGCAACCAGCTATATATATTCTTAAAGGTAATTGAATAAGCTTTCCAAATATTATTAGTAAAAGTTGGCACAATCATATTAAAGGGGCGCGCTCTCAACCTACAAATAGCCATTTTTTCAATATTTTAAACTGAAAGAACGGTAATATTCCGAGTCGAAATGCGGACCATCGTACAAAATTCTGAGCATCCAGCTATATATATTCTGAAAGGTAATTGGATAAGCTTTCCAAATTTTATTAGAAAAAGTTGGCACAATCATATTAAAGGGGCGCGCTCTCAACCTAAAAATAGCCAATTTTTCAATATTTTAAACTGAAAGAATGGTAATATTCGAAGTCCAAATTCGGACCATCGTACAAAATTCTGAGCAACCAGCTATATATATTCTGAAAGGTAATTGAATAAGCTTTCCAAATATTATTAGTAAAAGTTGGCACAATCATATTAAAGGGGCGCGCTCTCAACCTATAAATAGCCATTTTTTTCAATATTTTAAACTGAAAGAATGGTAATATTCTGAGTCAAAATTCGGACCATCGTACAAAATTCTGAGCAACCAGCTATATATATTCTGAAAGGTAATTGAATAAGCTTTCCAAATATTATTAGTAAAAGTTGGCACAATCATATTAAAGGGGCGCGCTCTCAACCTACAAATAGCCATTTTTTCAATATTTTAAACTGAAAGAACGGTAATATTCCTAGTCTAAATGCGGACCATCGTACAAAATTCTGAGCATCCAGCTATATATATTCTGAAAGGTAATTGGATAAGCTTTCCAAATTTTATTAGAAAAAGTTGGCACAATCATATTAAAGGGGCGCGCTCTCAACCTAAAAATAGCCAATTTTTCAATATTTTAAACTGAAAGAATGGTAATATTCGAAGTCCAAATTCGGACCATCGTACAAAATTCTGAGCAACCAGCTATATATATTCTGAAAGGTAATTGAATAAGCTTTCCAAATATTATTAGTAAAAGTTGGCACAATCATATTAAAGGGGCGCGCTCTCAACCTGAACATAGCCAATTTTCAATATTATATATGTAAAGATAGACCGGTATTTTTTTCGAAGTCCAAATTCGGACCATCGTACAAAATTCAGAGCATCTAGCTATATATATTCTGAAAGGTAATTGGATAAGCTTTCCAAATATTATTAGTAAAAGTTGGCACAATCATATTAAAGGGCCGCGCTCTCAACCTGAACATAGCCAATTTTTTAATATTTTAAAGTGAAAGAACGGCAATATTCCGAGTCGAATTCGGACTATCGTACAAAATTCTAAGCATCCAGCTATATATATTCTGAAAGGTAATTGCATAAGCTTCCCAAATATTATTAGTAAAAGTTGGCACAATCATATTAAAGGGGCGCGCTCTCAACCTATAAATAGCCATTTTTTCAATATTTTAAACTGAAAGAATGGTAATATTCTGAGTCAAAATTCGGACCATCGTACAAAATTCTGAGCAACCAGCTATATATATTCTGAAAGGTAATTGAATAAGCTTTCCAAATATTATTAGTAAAAGTTGGCACAATCATATTAAAGGGGCGCGCTCTCAACCTACAAATAGCCATTTTTTCAATATTTTAAACTGAAAGAACGGTAATATTCCTAGTCTAAATGCGGACCATCGTACAAAATTCTGAGCATCCAGCTATATATATTCTGAAAGGTAATTGGATAAGCTTTCCAAATTTTATTAGAAAAAGTTGGCACAATCATATTAAAGGGGCGCGCTCTCAACCTAAAAATAGCCAATTTTTCAATATTTTAAACTGAAAGAATGGTAATATTCGAAGTCCAAATTCGGACCATCGTACAAAATTCTGAGCAACCAGCTATATATATTCTGAAAGGTAATTGAATAAGCTTTCCAAATATTATTAGTAAAAGTTGGCACAATCATATTAAAGGGGTGCGCTCTCAACCTGAACATAGCGATTTTTTTCAATATTATATATGTAAACATAGACCGGTATTTTATTCTAAGTCCAAATTCGGACCATCGTACAAAATTCAGAGCATCCAGCTATCTATATTCTGAAAGGTAATTGGATAAGCTTTCCAAATATTATTAGTAAAAGTTGGCACAATCATATTAAAGGGCCGCGCTCTCAACCTGAACATAGCCAATTTTTTAATATTTTAAAGTGAAAGAACGGCAATATTCCGAGTCGAATTCGGACTATCGTACAAAATTCTAAGCATCCAGCTATATATATTCTGAAAGGTAATTGCATAAGCTTTCCAAATATTATTAGTAAAAGTTGGCACAATCATATTAAAGGGACGCGCTCTCAACCTATAAATAGCCATTTTTTCAATATTTTAAACTGAAAAAATGGTAATATTCTGAGTCAAAATTCGGACCATCGTACAAAATTCTGAGCAACCAGCTATATATATTCTGAATGGTAATTGAATAAGCTTTCCAAATATTATTAGTAAAAGTTGGCACAATCACATTAAAGGGGCGCGCTCTCAACCTACAAATAGCCAATTTTTCAATATTTTAAACTAAAAGAATGGTAATATTCGAAGTCCAAATTCGGACCATCGTACAAAATTCTGAGCAACCAGCTATATATATTCTGAAAGGTAATTGAATAAGCTTTCCAAATATTATAAGTAAAAGTTGGCACAATCATATTAAACGGGTGCGCTCTCACCCTATAAATAGCCATTTTTTTCAATATTTTAAACTGAAAGAATGGTAATATTCTGAGTCAAAATTCGGACCATCGTACAAAATTCTGAGCAACCAGCTATATATATTCTTAAAGGTAATTGAATAAGCTTTCCAAATATTATTAGTAAAAGTTGGCACAATCATATTAAAGGGGCGCGCTCTCAACCTACAAATAGCAATTTTTTCAATATTTTAAACTGAAAGAACGGTAATATTCCGAGTCGAAATGCGGACCATCGTACAAAATTCTGAGCATCCAGCTATATATATTCTGAAAGGTAATTGGATAAGCTTTCCAAATTTTATTAGAAAAAGTTGGCACAATCATATAAAAGGGGCGCGCTCTCAACCTAAAAATAGCCAATTTTTCAATATTTTAAACTGAAAGAATGGTAATATTCGAAGTCCAAATTCGGACCATCGTACAAAATTCTGAGCAACCAGCTATATATATTCTGAAAGGTAATTGAATAAGCTTTCCAAATATTATTAGTAAAAGTTGGCACAATCATATTAAAGGGGCGCGCTCTCAACCTATAAATAGCCATTTTTTTCAATGTTTTAAACTGAAAGAATGGTAATATTCTGAGTCAAAATTCCGACCATCGTACAAAATTCAGAGCATCCAGCTATATATATTCTGAAAGGTAATTGGATAAGCTTTCCAAATATTATTAGTAAAAGTTGGCACAATCATATTAAAGGGGCGCGCTCTCAACCTGAACATAACCAATTTTTTAATATTTTAAAGTGAAAGAACGGCAATATTCCGAGTCGTATTCGGACTATTGTACAAAATTCTAAGCATCCAGCTATATATATTCTGAAAGGTAATTGCATAAGCTTTCCAAATATTATTAGTAAAAGTTGGCACAATCATATTAAAGGGGCGCGCTCTCAACCTATAAATAGCCATTTTTTCAATATTTTAAAGTGAAAGAACGGCAATATTCCGAGTCGTATTCGGACTATTGTACAAAATTCTAAGCATCCAGCTATATATATTCTGAAAGGTAATTGCATAAGCTTTCCAAATATTATTAGTAAAAGTTGGCACAATCATATTAAAGGGGCGCGCTCTCAACCTATAAATAGCCATTTTTTCAATATTTTAAACTGAAAGAATGGTAATATTCTGAGTCAAAATTCGGACCATCGTACAAAATTCTGAGCAACCAGCTATATATATTCTGAAAGGTAATTGAATAAGCTTTCCAAATATTATTAGTAAAAGTTGGCACAATCATATTAAAGGGGCGCGCTCTCAACCTACAAATAGCCATTTTTTCAATATTTTAAACTGAAAGAATGGTAATATTCGAAGTCCAAATTCGGACCATCGTACAAAATTCTGAGCAACCAGCTATATATATTCTGAAAGGTAATTGAATAAGCTTTCCAAATATTATTAGTAAAAGTTGGCACAATCATATTAAAGGGGCGCGCTCTCAACCTATAAATAGCCATTTTTTTCAATGTTTTAAACTGAAAGAATGGTAATATTCTGAGTCAAAATTCCGACCATCGTACAAAATTCAGAGCATCCAGCTATATATATTCTGAAAGGTAATTGGATAAGCTTTCCAAATATTATTAGTAAAAGTTGGCACAATCATATTAAAGGGGCGCGCTCTCAACCTGAACATAACCAATTTTTTAATATTTTAAAGTGAAAGAACGGCAATATTCCGAGTCGTATTCGGACTATTGTACAAAATTCTAAGCATCCAGCTATATATATTTTGAAAGGTAATTGCATAAGCTTTCCAAATATTATTAGTAAAAGTTGGCACAATCATATTAAAGGGGCGCGCTCTCAACCTATAAATAGCCATTTTTTCAATATTTTAAAGTGAAAGAAGGGCAATATTCCGAGTCGTATTCGGACTATTGTACAAAATTCTAAGCATCCAGCTATATATATTCTGAAAGGTAATTGCATAAGCTTTCCAAATATTATTAGTAAAAGTTGGCACAATCATATTAAAGGGGCGCGCTCTCAACCTATAAATAGCCATTTTTTCAATATTTTAAACTGAAAGAATGGTAATATTCTGAGTCAAAATTCGGACCATCGTACAAAATTCTGAGCAACCAGCTATATATATTCTGAAAGGTAATTGAATAAGCTTTCCAAATATTATTAGTAAAAGTTGGCACAATCATATTAAAGGGGCGCGCTCTCAACCTACAAATAGCCATTTTTTCAATATTTTAAACTGAAAGAACGGTAATATTCCGAGTCGAAATGCGGACCATCGTACAAAATTCTGAGCATCCAGCTATATATATTCTGAAAGGTAATTGGATAAGCTTTCCAAATTTTATTAGAAAAAGTTGGCACAATCATATTAAAGGGGCGCGCTCTCAACCTAAAAATAGCCAATTTTTCAATATTTTAAACTGAAAGAATGGTAATATTCGAAGTCCAAATTCGGACCATCGTACAAAATTCTGAGCAACCAGCTATATATATTCTGAAAGGTAATTGAATAAGCTTTCCAAATATTATTAGTAAAAGTTGGCACAATCATATTAAAGGGGTGCGCTCTCAACCTGAACATAGCGATTTTTTTCAATATTATATATGTAAACATAGACCGGTATTTTATTCTAAGTCCAAATTCGGACCATCGTACAAAATTCAGAGCATCCAGCTATCTATATTCTGAAAGGTAATTGGATAAGCTTTCCAGATATTATTAGTAAAAGTTGGCACAATCATATTAAAGGGCCGCGCTCTCAACCTGAACATAGCCAATTTTTTAATATTTTAAAGTGAAAGAACGGCAATATTCCGAGTCGAATTCGGACTATCGTACAAAATTCTAAGCATCCAGCTATATATATTCTGAAAGGTAATATTACCATTCTTTCAGTTTAAAATATTGAAAAATTGGCTATTTTCAGGTTGAGAGCGCGCCCCTTTAATATGATTGTGCCAACTTTTACAAATAATATTTGGAAAGCTTATCCAATTACCTTTCAGAATATATATAGCTGGTTGCTCAGAATTTTGTACGATGTTCCGAATTTTGACTCGGAATATTACCATTCTTTCAGTTTAAAATATTGAAAAATTGGCTATTTTCAGGTTGAGAGCGCGCCCCTTTAATATGATTGTGCCAAATTTTACTAATAATATTTGGAAAGCTGATCCAATTACCTTTCAGAATATATATAGCTGGATGCTCAGAATTTTGTACGATGGTCCGAATTTTGACTCGGAATATTACCATTCTTTCAGTTTAAAATATTGAAAAATTGGCTATTTTCAGGTTGAGAGCGCTCCCCTTTAATATGATTGTGCCAATTTTTACTAATAATATTTGGAAAGCGTATCCAATCACCTCTCAGAATATATATAGCTGGATGCTCAGAATTTTGTACGATGGTCCGAATTTTGTCTCGGAATATTATCATTCTTTCAGTTTAAAATATTGAAAAATTGGCTATTTTCAGGTTGAGAGCGCGCCCCTTTAATATGATTGTGCCAACTTTTACTAATAATATTTGGAAAGCTTATCCAATTACCTTTCAGAATATATCTAGCTCGATGCTCAGAATTTTGTACGATGGTCCGAATTTTGACTCGGAATATTACCATTCTTTCAGTTTAAAATATTGAAAAATTGTCTACTTTCAGGTTGAGAGCGCGCCCCTTTAATATGATTGTGCCAACTTTTACTAATAATATTTAGAAAGCTTATGCAATTACCTTTCAGCATATATCTAGCTCGATGCTCAGAATTTTGTACGATGGTCCGAATTTTGACTCAGAATATTACCATTCTTTCAGTTTAAAATATTGAAAAATTGGCTATTTTCAGTTTGAGAGCGCGCCCCTTTAATATGATTGTGTCAACTTTTACTAATAATATTTGGAAAGCCGATCTAATTACCTTTCAGAATATATATAGCTGGTTGCTCAGAATTTTGAACGATGGTTCGAATTTCGACTCGGAATATTACCATTCTTTCAGTTTAAAATATTGAAAAATTGGCTATTTTCAGGTTGAGAGCGCGCCCCTTTAATATGATTGTGCCAACTTTTACAAATAATATTTGGAAAGCTTATCCAATTACCTTTCAGAATATATATAGCTGGTTGCTCATAATTTTGTACGATGGTCCGAATTTTGACTCGGAATATTACCATTCTTTCAGTTTAAAATATTGAAAAATTGGCTATTTTCAGGTTGAGAGCGCGCCCCTTTAATATGATTGTGCCAATTTTTACTAATAATATTTGGAAAGCTTTTTCAATTACCTTTCAGAATATATCTAGCTCGATGCTCAGAATTTTGTACGATGGTCCGAATTTCGGCTCGGAACATTACCATTCTTTCAGTTTAAAATATTGAAAAATTGGCTATTTTCAGGTTGAGAACGCGCCCCTTTAATATGATTGTGCCAACTTTTACTAATAATATTTGGAAAGCTTATCCAATTACCTTTCAGAATATATATTGCTGGATGCTCAGAATTTTGTACGATGGTTCGAATTTGAACTTTGAAAAAAATACCGGTCTATCTTTACATATAGAAAATTGAAAAATCGGCTATGTTCAGGTTGAGAGTGCACCCCTTTAATATGATTGTGCCAACTTTTACTAATAATATTTGGAAAGCTTATTCAAATACCTTTCAGAATATATATAGCTGGTTGCTCAGAATTTTGTACGATGGTCCGAATTTTGACTCGGAATATTATCATTCTTTCAGTTTAAAATATTGAAAAATTGTCTTTTTTCAGGTTGAGACCGCGCCCCTTTAATATGATTGTGCCAACTTTTACTAATAATATTTGGAAAGCTTATACAATTACCTTTCAGAATATATCTAGCTCGGTGCTCAGAATTTTGTACGATAGTCCGAATTTCGACTCGGAATATTACCATTCTTTCAGTTTAAAATATTGAAAAATTGTCTACTTTCAGGTTGAGAGCGCGCCCCTTTAATATGATTGTGCCAACTTTTACTAATAATATTTGGAAAGCTTATGCAATTACCTTTCAGCATATATCTAGCTCGATGCTCAGAATTTTGTACGATGGTCCGAATTTTGACTCGGAATATTATCATTCTTTCAGTTTAAAATATTGAAAAATTGTCTTTTTTCAGGTTGAGACCGCGCCCCTTTAATATGATTGTGCCAACTTTTACTAATAATATTTGGAAAGCTTATACAATTACCTTTCAGAATATATCTAGCTCGGTGCTCAGAATTTTGTACGATAGTCCGAATTTCGACTCGGAATATTACCATTCTTTCAGTTTAAAATATTGAAAAATTGGCTATTTTCAGGTTGAGAGCGCGCCCCTTTAATATGATTGTGCCAACTTTTACTAATAATATTTGGAAAGCTGATCCAATTACCTTTCAGAATATATATAGCTGGATGCTCAGAATTTTGTACGATGGTCCGAATTTTGACTCGGAATATTACCATTCTTTCTGTTTAAAATATTGACAAATTGGCTATTTTCAGGTTGAGAGCGCGCCCCTTTAATATGATTGTGCCAATTTTTACTAATAATATTTGGAAAGCGTATCCAATCACCTCTCAGAATATATATAGCTGGATGCTCAGAATTTTGTACGATGGTCAGAATTTTGTCTCGGAATATTATCATTCTTTCAGTTTAAAATATTGAAAAATTGGCTATTTTCAGGTTGAGAGCGCGCCCCTTTAATATGATTGTGCCAACTTTTACTAATAATATTTGGAAAGCTTATCCAATTACCTTTCAGAATATATCTAGCTCGATGCTCAGAATTTTGTACGATGGTCCGAATTTTGACTCGGAATATTACCATTCTTTCAGTTTAAAATATTGAAAAATTGTCTATTTTCAGGTTGAGAGCGCGCCCCTTTAATATGATTGTGCCAACTTTTACTAATAATATTTGGAAAGCTTATACAATTACCTTTCAGAATATATATAGCTGGATGCTGAGAATTTTGTACGATGGTCCGAATTTTGACTCGGAATATTACCATTCTTTCAGTTTAAAATATTGAAAAATTGTCTACTTTCAGGTTGAGAGCGCGCCCCTTTAATATGATTGTGCCATCTTTTACTAATAATATTTGGAAAGCTTATGCAATTACCTTTCAGCATATATCTAGCTCGATGCTCAGAATTTTGTACGATGGTCCGAATTTCGACTCGGAATATTATCATTCTTTCAGTTTAAAATATTGAAAAATTGGCTATTTTCAGGTTGAGAGCGCGCCCCTTTAATATGATTGTGCCAACTTTTACTAATAATATTTGGAAAGCCGATCTAATTACCTTTCACAATATATATAGCTGGTTGCTCAAAATTTTGTACGATGGTTCGAATTTCGACTCGGAATATTACCATTCTTTCAGTTTAAAATATTGAAAAATTGGCTATTTTCATGTTGAGAGCGCGCCCCTTTAATATGATTGTGCCAACTTTTACTAATAATATTTGGAAAGCTTATCCAATTACCTTTCAGAATATATATAGCTGGTTGCTCAGAATTTTGTACGATGGTCCGAATTTTGACTCGGAATATTACCATTCTTTCAGTTTAAAATATTGAAAAATTGGCTATTTTCAGGTTGAGAGCGCGCCCCTTTAATATGATTGTGCCAACTTTTACTAATAATATTTGGAAAGCTTATCCAATTACCTTTCAGAATATATCTAGCTCGATGCTGAGAATTTTGTACGATGGTCCGAATTTCGACTCGGAATATTACCATTCTTTCAGTTTAGAATATTGAAAAATTGTCTATTTTCAGGTTGAGAGCGCGCCCCTTTAATATGATTGTGCCAACTTTTACTAATAATATTTGGAAAGCTTATCCAATTACCTTTCAGAATACATATAGCTGGATGCTCAGAATTTTGTACGATGGTTCGAATTTGAACTTCGAAGAAAATACAGGTCTATCTTTCCATATAGAAAATTGAAAAATCGGCTATTTTCAGGTTGAAAGTGCACCCCTTTAATATTATTTTGCCAACTTTTACTAATAATATTTGGAAAGCTTATTCAAATACCTTGCAGAATATATATAGCTGGTTGCTCAGAATTTTGTACGATGGTCCGAAATTCGGTTCGGAATATTACCATTCTTTCAGTTTAAAATATTGAAAAATTGGCTATTTTCGGGTTGAGAGCGCGCCCCTTTAATATGATTGTGCCAACTTTTACTAATAATATTTGGAAAGCCTATCCAATTACCTTTCAGAATATATATAGCTGGTTGCTCAGAATTTTGTACGATGGTTCGAATTTCGACTCGGAATATTACCATTCTTTCAGTTTAAAATATTGAAAAATTGGCTATTTTCATGTTGAGAGCGCGCCCCTTTAATATGATTGTGCCAACTTTTACTAATAATATTTGGAAAGCTTATCCAATTACCTTTCAGAATATATATAGCTGGTTGCTCAGAATTTTGTACGATGGTCCGAATTTTGACTCGGAATATTACCATTCTTTCAGTTTAAAATATTGAAAAATTGGCTATTTTCAGGTTGAGAGCGCGCCCCTTTAATATGATTGTGCCAACTTTTACTAATAATATTTGGAAAGCTTATCCAATTACCTTTCAGAATATATCTAGCTCGAGGCTCAGAATTTTGTACGATGGTCCGAATTTCGACTCGGAATATTACCATTCTTTCAGTTTAAAATATTGAAAAATTGGCTATTTTCAGGTTGAGAGCGCGCCCCTTTAATATGATTGTGCCAACTTTTACTAATAATATTTGGAAAGCTTATCCAATTACCTTTCAGAATACATATAGCTGGATGCTCAGAATTTTGTACGATGGTTCGAATTTGAACTTCGAAAAAAATACAGGTCTATCTTTCCATATAGAAAATTGAAAAATCGGCTATGTTCAGGTTGAGAGTGCACCCCTTTAATATGATTTTGCCAACTTTTACTAATAATATTTGGAAAGCTTATTCAAATACCTTGCAGAATATATATAGCTGGTTGCTCAGAATTTTGTACGATGGTCCGAATTTTGACTCGGAATATTATCATTCTTTCAATTTAAAATATTGAAAAATTGTCTTTTTTCAGGTTGAGACCGCGCCCCTTTAATATGATTGTGCCAACTTTTACTAATAATATTTGGAAAGCTTTTCCAATTACCTTTCAGAATATATCTAGCTCGATGCTCAGAATTTTGTACGATAGTCCGAATTTCGACTCGGAATATTACCATTCTTTCAGTTTAAAATATTGAAAAATTGGCTATTTTCAGTTTGAGAGCGCGCCCCTTTAATATGATTGTGCCAACTTTTACTAATAATATTTGGAAAGCTGATCCAATTACCTTTCACAATATATATAGCTGGATGCTCAGAATTTTGTACGATGGTTCGTATTTGGACTTCGAAAAAAAATTACCATTCTTTCAGTTTAAAATATTGAAAAATTGTCTACTTTCAGGTTGAGACCGCGCCCCTTTAATATGATTGTGCCAACTTTTACCAATAATATTTGGAAAGCTTATCCAATTACCTTTCAGAATATATTTAGCTGGATGCTCAGAATTTTGTACGATGGTCCGAATTTTGACTCGGAATATTACCATTCTTTCAGTTTAAAATATTGAAAAATTGTCTACTTTCAGGTTGAGAGCGCGCCCCTTTAATTTGATTGTGCCAACTTTTACTAATAATATTTGGAAAGCTTATGCAATTACCTTTCAGCATATATCTAGCTCGATGCTCAGAATTTTGTACGATGGTCCGAATTTCGACTCGGAATATTACCATTCTTTCAGTTTAAAATATTGAAAAATTGGCTATTTTCAGGTTGAGAGCGCGCCCCTTTAAAATGATTGTGCCAACTTTTACTAATAATATTTGGAAAGCTTATTCAATTACCTTTCAGAATATATCTAGCTCGATGCTCAGAATTTTGTACGATGGTCCGAATTTCGGCTCGGAATATTACCATTCTTTCAGTTTAAAATATTGAAAAATTGGCTATTTTCAGGTTGAGAGCGCGCCCCTTTAATATGATTGTGCCAACTTTTACTAATAATATCTGGAAAGCTTATCCAATTACCTTTCAGAATATATATAGCTGGTTGCTCAGAATTTTGTACGATGGTCCTAATTTTGACTCGGAATATTACCATTCTTTCAGTTTAAAATATTGAAAAATTGTCTATTTTCAGGTTGAGAGCGCGCCCCTTTAATATGATTGTGCCAACTTTTACTAATAATATTTGGAAAGCTTATACAATTACCTTTCAGTATATATCTAGCTCGGTGCTCAGAATTTTGTACGATAGTCCGAATTTCGACTCGGAATATTACCATTCTTTCAGTTTAAAATATTGAAAAATTGGCTATTTTCAGGTTGAGAGCGCGCCCCTTTAATATGATTGTGCCAACTTTTACTAATAATATTTGGAAAGCGTATCCAATCACCTCTCAGAATATATATAGCTGGATGCTCAGAATTTTGTACGATGGTCCGAATTTTGACTCGGAATATTACCATTCTTTCTGTTTAAAATATTGACAAATTGGCTATTTTCAGGTTGAGAGCGCGCCCCTTTAATATGATTGTGCCATTTTTTACTAATAATATTTGGAAAGCGTATCCAATCACCTCTCAGAATATATATAGCTGGATGCTCAGAATTTTGTACGATGGTCCGAATTTTGTCTCGGAATATTATCATTCTTTCAGTTTAAAATATTGAAAAATTGGCTATTTTCAGGTTGAGAGCGCGCCCCTTTAATATGATTGTGCCAACTTTTATTAATAATATTTGGAAAGCTTATCCAATTACCTTTCAGAATATATCTAGCTCGATGCTCAGAATTTTGTACGATGGTCCGAATTTTGACTCGGAATATTACCATTCTTTCAGTTTAAAATATTGAAAAATTGTCTATTTTCAGGTTGAGAGCGCGCCCCTTTAATATGATTGTGCCAACTTTTACTAATAATATTTGGAAAGCTTATACAATTACCTTTCAGAATATATAATATTTGGAAAGCTTATGCAATTACCTTTCAGCATATATCTAGCTCGATGCTCAGAATTTTGTACGATGGTCCGAATTTCGACTCGGAATATTACCATTCTTTCAGTTTAAAATATTGAAAAATTGGCTATTTTCAGGTTGAGAGCGCGCCCCTTTAATATGATTGTGCCAACTTTTACTAATAATATTTGGAAAGCTTATTCAATTACCTTTCAGAATATATCTAGCTCGATGCTCAGAATTTTGTACGATGGTCCGAATTTCGGCTCGGAATATTACCATTCTTTCAGTTTAAAATATTGAAAAATTGGCTATTTTCAGGTTGAGAGCGCGCCCCTTTAATATGATTGTGCCAACTTTTACTAATAATATCTGGAAAGCTTATCCAATTACCTTTCAGAATATATATAGCTGGTTGCTCAGAATTTTGTACGATGGTCCTAATTTTGACTCGGAATATTACCATTCTTTCAGTTTAAAATATTGAAAGATTGTCTATTTTCAGGTTGAGAGCGCGCCCCTTTAATATGATTGTGCCAACTTTTACTAATAATATTTGGAAAGCTTATTCAATTACCTTTCAGAATATATATAGCTGGTTGCTCAGAATTTTGTACGATGGTCCGAATTTTGACTCGGAATATTACCATTCTTTCAAATTAAAATATTGAAAAATTTGCTATTTTCAGGTTGAGAGCGCGCCCCTTTAATATGATTGTGCCAATTTTTACTAATAATATTTGGAAAGCGTATCCAATCACCTCTCAGAATATATATAGCTGGATGCTCAGGATTTTGTACGATGGTCCGAATTTTGTCTCGGAATATTATCATTCTTTCAGTTTAAAATATTGAAAAATTGTCTACTTTCAGGTTGAGACCACGCCCCTTTAATATGATTGTGCCAACTTTTACTAATAATATTTGGAAAGCTTATTCAAATACCTTTCAGAATATATATAGCTGGTTGCTCAGAATTTTGTACGATGGTCCGAATTTTGACTCGGAATATTATCATTCTTTCAGTTTAAAATATTGAAAAATTGGCTATTTTCAGGTTGAGAGCGCGCCCCTTTAATATGATTGTGCCAACTTTTACTAATAATATCTGGAAAGCTTTTCCAATTAACTTTCAGAATATATCTAGCTCGATGCTCAGAATTTTGTACGATAGTCCGAATTTCGACTCGGAATATTACCATTCTTTCAGTTTAAAATATTGAAAAATTGGCTATTTTCAGGTTGAGAGCGCGCCCCTTTATTATGATTGTGCCAACTTTTACTAAAAATATTTGGAAAGCTTATCCAATTACCTTTTAGAATATATCTAGCTTGATGCTCAGAATTTTGTACGATGGTCCGAATTTCGACTCGGAATATTACCATTCTTTAAGTTTAAAATATTGAAAAATTGGCTATTTTCAGGTTGAGAGCGCGCCCCTTTAATATGATTGTGCCAACTTTTACTAATAATATTTGGAAAGCTTATCCAATCACCTTTCAGAATATATATAGCTGGATGCTCAGAATTTTGTACGATGGTTCGTATTTGGACTTCGAAAAAAAAAAGGTCTATCTTTACATATAGAATATTGAAAAATCGGCTATGTTCAGGTTGAGAGCGCACGCCTTTAATATGATTGTGCCAACTTTTACTAATAATATTTGGAAAGCTTATTCAAATACCTTTCAGAATATATATAGCTGGTTGCTCAGAATTTTGTACGATGGTCCGAATTTTGACTCGGAATATTATCATTCTTTCAGTTTAAAATATTGAAAAATTGTCTTTTTTCAGGTTGAGAGCGCGCCCCTTTAATATGATTGTGCCAACTTTTACTAATAATATTTGGAAAGCTTATCCAATTACCTTTCAGAATATATCTAGCTCGATGCTCAGAATTTTGTACGATGGTCCGAATTTCGACTCGGAATATTACCATTCTTTCAGTTTCAAATATTGAAAAATTGGCTACTTTCAGGTTGAGAGCGCGCCCCTTTAATATGATTGTGCCAACTTTTACTAATAATATTTGGAAAGCTTATCCAATTGCCTTTCAGCATATATCTAGCTCGATGCTCAGAATTTTGTACGGTGGTCCGAATGTTGACTCGGAATATTGCCGTTCTTTCACTTTAAAATATTAAAAAATTGGCGACGTTTAGGATGAGAGCGCACCCCTTTAATATGATTGTGCCAACTTTTACTAATGACATTTAGAAAGCTTATTCAATTACCTGTTAGAATATATTTAGTTGGATCATCAGAATTTTGTACGATGGTCCGAATTTTGACACGGGATATTAAAAGTTTTTCTCTTTAAAAATTTTTTAAAAATTGGTCATGTTTAGGAATAGAGTGCATCCCTTTAATATGACTGTGACAACTTTTACTAATAATATCTGGAAAGTCTATTTAATTATCTTTCGGAATATATTTAGTTGAATGTCTAGAATTTTGTACGATAATGCGAAATTACACCTCTATTCTGAGCTAAAGGAATGGATAAAAAAATAATCTATTATTCTACTTTCATTTGATAGACGTAACGTTGGATTTTATTGGTTGGTAAAAATAGATAATAATATGATTGCGCCAACTTTTACTAATAACATTTAGAAAGCTTATTCAATTACTTTTCAGAATATATATAGCTGGTTTCTCAGAAGTTTGCACGGTGGTTCAAATTTTGACTCGGAATATTACCGTTCTTTCACTTTAAAATATTGAAAATTTGGCTATGTTCAGGTTGAGAGCGCGCCCCTTTAATGTGATTGTGCTGACTTTTACTGATAATATTTAAAAAGCTTATTCAGTTACCTTTTAGAATATATTGAGTTGGATCATCAGAATTTTGTACGATGGTCCGAATTTTGACACGGGATATTAACAGTTTTTCCCTTTAAAATTCTTAAAAAATTGGTCATGTTTAGGAAGAGAGTGCACTCCTTTAATATAACTGTGCCAACTTTTACTGATAATATTTGGAAAGCCTAAGATAATTACCTTTCGGAATATATTTAGTTGGGTGTCTAGAATTTTGTACGATAATGCGAAATTACACCTCTATTCTGAGCTAAATGAATGGATAAAAAATAATATATTATTCTACTTTCATTTGATAGACGTAACGTTGGATTTTATTGGTTGGTTAAAATAGATGAATTTGGGCGACTGTTGTCTTAATTCTGAATAGGTTGCCAACGAACAGGTTGCCAGCTGGATCGGTCGAATAGCTCGCTAGCCGAATAGGTCGCCAGCTTGTGTTCGGTCCAAATAACGGTCACTTCATCGCCTACGGCATTTAACATTTCTGCCTTTCTTTGGATATATGACGGGAATTGTCGTTTTCTTTGCTTCACTGCGTCGAAAATAAAAATATATATTTGAAATCTTCGACAGTGTAATATTCCCCTATTTAGCTTGTGTTAAACCCTAAAAGTTTTGATTCAATTTAGCTTTCCAAAGTCTAGAATTATTAACCGTAAGTTTCGTGTTGTCATCTGTTTGAGCGAGCGAATCCAAGATGGCGGCGACTCGCTTGATCTCGGCTCGAGTATACGCATTCTTCGCATCATAACGTCAAAAAAAATAATAAATAGTTGATTTCTTCGACATTATCATATTCCACAATATACCTGGCAGTAAATCATAAAATCTGATTCTATTTCACTCTCAATATCGTATAATTATTAGCCGTAAGTGACAGCGTGAAAATATTGGAATAGTGCCAAATTGAATGACACGGTGTGAATTTTCACCTCTGACCTGTTACGTAAATACTGAAAGATCCGGTGTTGAAACATATCTTTTTTATTGGATGATTAGCGAATTAAACATTCCTTTTCATCGCGGGTTTTACTTTTATTACCCAATCACCATTAATTAATGAAATAGAAACAATAGAAGTAAGTTGATTGATTTCTCGCTTGGGTTCGCTAAAGCCGTTGCCAAGTATGAAGGGTCCGCGAGTTGTTTCGCTACCGTCAGTCGCGTGATGCGAGTTGTTTCGCTACCGTAAAAAATGGGTTAAAGTAGAGATACACTATACCAGTGATAGGATTTCACTCGTATATTCTGGACATGTCCGACGTTATTTTCCAAACGTCCTAAATTGTCTTGATAGTGACTACACTGTGCATGCATTTCAATAAAACCATGAAGCAACTGTGAATCAATATCTTACCGCTGAGTCCAATATCTTACCACATATCTATTTTAATTGAAGATACTCAATGGGAGGTTAGATAAAGAGCTGACAGATAAAGAGCTGACAGTTCTCACTCACTATACAGTTAAAAACTAGATAATGTAAAGGGCATTTGCTGAAAATTACAGTCAAATCGATTTTTTCTGAACTGAGAATTTAGCAATTGAATTTTTGGCCCAGCCTAAATCATTATTACTAAAGTTGGTACAATAAAAAAAACTTAAGATACAGGTGTGACGTCCCCCTTTGATAATGGCACACCTTTATTTCAAATAATCGCACGGGTAACATGCCAATCGTACATCATTTATACCAGCGAAATAGTGGACTAGTGTGACATATTTCACTGTAAAAGCACATGCAGAGTGTCTGTATTTTAAGTTGTTTAATGGTCTTGAGCTTAAGACATTGCGTAATATATTGCAAAAACACTCGGGCCTACGGCCCTCATGTTGTTACAATATATTACATAATGTTTCGCTCTCGACCATTAAACAATACATAGTCTTCATTATCCATTTCATGTTTAAATCATGAATGAAAGGTAAGCAGCAAATTGGATCATAATCCAGTAAATAATGCTGACTAGCGATGACATCGAGAGCTTACAGTTCTCACTATATAGTTAAAAACTAGATAATGTAATGGGAATTTGCTGAAAATTACAGTCAAATTGATTTTCTCTGAACCGAGAATTTAGCCATTGAATTTTCGGCCTAGCCTCATTCATCATTACTAAAATTGATACAATAACAAAACACAGTCTTGATTATCCATTTCATGTTTAAATCATGAATGAAATGTAAGCAGCAAATCGGATCCAGTAAATATCGCTGACTAGCGATGACATTGAGAGTTGATTATGGTCTCTTTGTAAATCGGCCGAAAGTAGATTGATATATGATACCATAGTGGCCAATTCATAGTTTTGCCAATCGGCTAGATTAAAGATCAATCGGCTAAAGCCGACAAAAAGCAGTCGATTAAGATCCATGGTCTGGATAGGTTGATTAATGTCTAAATAATAATTTAGGTAACATTTCAGGAATAAAAAAAGACCTGCAATTTGCATAATATATGTTTAAGCAGAAGATACATAATTATTTACAATTTACTAGATTCAAGAATTTGCGATTTGTCAGTAACAGCATTTTGTCATGTAAACTGACTACATTATAATTTTACTTTTTTTACGCATATATTTAGAACAGAGTATTGATGATAATATGGTGAGTGATAATCATTTTTGTGCAAGGACAGTAGTGAGTAAACGGTCTGATGTCTGTAGCGGTGACTCTGGTGGACCTTTCGTGATACAAGGTAAATACCCAAAAATGTAATGAAATGGGGTTTCATATCCTATTTGTCTGGACAGACTGTGCTAATGAAGACAGACTGACTATACCGTGGCCCCACAGCCTACTTTTATTTAGAATTCCAATTGTCAAGGGTTCTTTTATATGCGGGTATTCAATCTTTGCATTGGCCGAGAAAGTTCATCCAGAGTTTCCGCCGTGGTCCCTCCTTCTTAGTGATGAAGGACGGAAAGCCTGATGCGGACAGCTGTCTATTCATTCGGCTAGGACGGAAAACCGAGGTCCAGTGTACACATTGGAGTGCACATAAAAGATCCCTTGACAGTTGGAATTCGATATAAGAGTACATGTAGGCTATAGCGCCGCTGTCCTAGCAAAATTTCCCTCATAGCATACTGTATGGTGTACTCCTGTCTTTATTAGCCCAGTAGGGAGCAGAACAGTAGGACGTTAAACCCCATTTCATTTCTTTTACATGCACGACAATGCCTACACAGGGTCCTTTTTTTATGTCCCGTGCAAACGACTAGACACTGTCCTTACCAGGCCCTCTGTCCTGCACCAATGGCAAGGGGAAACAGTGCTGGAAAATATAGAGGAACTTTCTATAACAACACCAGGAGCGACCTACTGGTTAGCAAGTCACCACCTTACTTATTGAGCCACTGCGTCTCGCAGGTAAATACAAACAAGTAATTGTAGAATCTGACCATAGTAAATTTATTTCTCTTCAAGATACACTCATGACAAAAAAATTTTAACCCATGCTTTAATTAGCGTAGGTGTGTGGATAGGGGAAGGGGGAGGATTCTTGCCTAAATCTAATGACAATAATTGCCTGAAAAATCCTTTTTTACTGCTGAGAAAGAGGTTATTTTGGCTCTCGAAAGTGTTTAATTACATTAGAAATTTTTGAAGAATTATATTGGTTAAATTATTCAGTAATTTATCATGTACATGTATTTAAAAACTTATCGTCAGTGCCTGGCATGTTTAATATTGTATATTTTAGATAAAGAAGGAAGGTGGAAAGTTATTGGAATGGTCAGCTGGGGAACATTTGCATGTAATAGTACTATAGGAGATATGGATGTTTATACACGTGTACAGAATTTTATTAAATGGATCGAGCATGTTACTGCCATTCAGGCACCACCATGACCGTTCAAATAGAAGGGATAAACCTGTGGATAATCTTGTTCAGCCTGTACATCATATAAAGAAGGGTATTGGTTCTTCTGAATGCAATAATATACTTTCTACAGTGTCAAATGAGTATTATACATATTACTTCCTACTGATGCAAATACTCAATGAAACATCGATGATCAACTCTCAATTAAGAAAGAGCTTCTCCTTGTTCTTACTTCTCCCTCCCCCTATTTTGGAAATCAACTGTATGACTCATGGATAACAAAAAATATAAACAAAAACTAATCAAGTTATGTGTAGTCCAAATAAAATATTTATTTCCTGAACAATACAACATTAAATATTGCCATATAAATTATCAATCTAATGTAACATTGTCATAGCTTTTACAAAATAAAATATATAATACTATAAAATAAATATAGATTTCAATGCTTTGCACATTTTCATATAATATCCAATTAAACATATAAAGGGGATGTGGGGATTATATTACAGGGTTTTTAATCAGACATACTAGCTGACTTTAATGAAATCAGTCATTAAATTTGTCAATGTCCTTATAAAGATTAAAGCATCTGAACATGACAACAGACAGTTCAGACATCAGAAGACAGAGATACTCTCTCGCGTGCGCACATTTGATTAAACCGAAATATCCCTTCAAAGATACATTACGTTAGAATTAGATAAAGATCAGGCCGTTCTTGCTATAATAGGTCAAAAACAGATAATGAAAAATGAATAGATTGAAAATTTCGACCTGTATTCTGTGTGAAGTTATGAGGGTTTAATGTTTTGACAAAATATAGCATAGATTGTTTATCATTGCAACCGTAATTGACAATCGATTATCTATTTTATCGTTCAACTCTTAAGATGGCCCAGTGACTTGATAATATATGGGCTTGTCATGTTTATAAATATTTTAAGCATGAAAAAAGACCTTCATCTTTAACAGATAAAAAAAAATTAATATACAGGGTATATATATGTATTTAAAGCTATCGTTACTACTGGTACATGTATAAAATAAATATATCTAAAACATAAAATAAATTTTTAAAAAAAAATTACGATGGTTCAGACAGTTATAAGTAGTTATAAGATTAAAGATGAAATTCAGTATCTTTTAAATTGGATTTCACATACAAATAAGATTCGTTTTCACAAATAGATAGAATATAATAATGTATTGAAATACTGCATCTATTTATGAATTTCTAAAAATTAAATTAAAACTGCCATGGTATAGCATGTTAACTTTATATCATTATTATAACAAACATAAATTAATTAACAGAACATGAACCATGGCAGTCATAACAGCCTTTGAAATTAACATTGCAAATTTCTGTTGTGTCTTGGATTTATCATATTGCTTTCTAATCTCATACTCCTGCAGTTTTTCGTTTGATTAGAGCTAATTCCACTAAACACTGCTTTATTGGAAGCAGATTTCTGTTCAAAATTATGACTGGTCAATAGTTGGATTAACAACCAATAGCTAACTGCGTAACAATGTCATTACTCTTCAAATATTGCTCCACATTGGACCAAATATGTTTACATAACGTTACGCCATAACTGACGATTTTATTATGCCCAATTAATCAGTGCATAGCAGAATATTGCAAAAAAAATAATTGCATGACAAACTAGGCTATCAACTCAAATACAATGTAAACAATACTGTATGGAGACGAACAAGACTTTCACCGTTTTTAATACCTTAAATCATTGTTCAAAGTTTTAGGGAAGACCCCAGATTAAACAAGGGGTTGTCATGTTGCAGTACTTGGGATAGATTTGATTGAAGGGTAAGAATAGACACACTCCCTCAAAAGCTCAGGTATCAGAAGCTAATCCAGCAATAGCCAGAGAGTGATTTGTCGGGCCATTGCTTCAGGATTATGTCTAAACTATGAGATGTGTCATTCTCTACAGCTATCTGCAAGTTCAACACATCAGTTTATTTCATTTTATGAGTTTGTTTTAAATTATCACTTTATCTTCAACTCAAAAGTTTGTTTCAAAACATCATAGTTTTGTTTTCAAATCATCACTTTATCTTCAACATATCAGTTTTATTTTCAAATCATCACTTTATCTTCAGCTCAATGGTTTGTTTTCAAAACATCACGTTATCTTAATTCATCAGTTTATCTTTAAATGATCAGCGGATTTTAATATTATGAGTATCTTGAAATCAGATCACAATATAAAACAGAAATGTTCCCACAGCCACCCAATGACTGGCATAATTTAGTTGTGACCATTTACTGAGAGTGTGAGACATGGTATAACCCTGAAAATATACATTGAGAAATAATAGTATAATATACTCACAGGCACAATAGTATTAGATATTAATCTAAAACAGTTATCAGTGAAATCAAACCTTTTTAATATTATGTTACAATTTTGTTTTTTCCCGCTAACTTGAGCACTGCATTGTTATCTAACCAACTTTCTATAATTGATGTGTTCTATTACTCAGTGTGTCATTGATCAGTCGTCAATAATAACATGGTCACAAAACCACTACAGAAAATGTGATTGGCCAATCAGTTAACATTATCTAGACAACGACAGAGAAAATATGTCAGATGGCAATATAGTGCACTGTCAAAAACTAACTAAAATTTTGCTTACCATTTCCTCATCTGAGCTATTATCAAACATTAAACCAAGATAAGCCAGATGAAACATTGATAATAAAACAAAAGATAAATTCGTCAGCATTACGAAAGGATTCATCTATAAATAAAAACACCAAAAAATATACATAGAATAATTGATAATTATCCTAGTTCACTAAATGTGATGGAAGGGGGTAACTTTCATGACTTCTTTGGTTACCACATGACCCATCCAAATTTCGAAAAAAATTACAAGACATTGGAATTTAATTAATTGTTGAGCAATGGGTAATTTAATGTCAAATATCCCATCAAAAGTTACACGGAACTGTATCTCTGTATTTTAAACCAAAATTCTATGACCAATTGGTTATAAATAGAACTTACTATTTGATATTTGTGATCACATTTTTCTTTACATCTTTTAGCTAAAATACAGGCATCAAAACTACTTGCTAACTTTAATCTTAACACTGAAAAAAAAAACCCATGATGTTAAATGTCATTGAAATTGGATCTTGTAGGTTTGAAGACTAGATGTTAAATCATATGCTATAAAAAACAAAGTTTGTCAATCAATAACCAAGAGACAACCAACTTTTCCTTCAGTTCAGATAATGAATAGAAATGTTTAAAATCTGGAACAGCTACAGTTCTCCTTTAAGTTGACTTTTAATGCCATGAAAAAATCCTTGTGAAGTATTCAAACAGAGCATTCGTCAGGGTTTATTGACAAGATTATTGAAACAGAGAGCAATAACTCTATGGTAAACAAATGAAAATGTGTTTTAGGGTACATTGTATTTCAAATTTATGAGTTTATAATAAACTGAATAACAGCCTTTGAACTTAGATAAAATCATCTGTTACTTACTGAATTCTATATAAGAATAAAAGCCTAAGGACAATAAAACTGCAGCTAGCTGGAAATTTAAACCCTGAAAGAAACCCAAAAATATTTCCTGTTCAATAAAATCTAAAAATTAATCTTTGTTGTCCCACATCTACAATGTATAAACGAAATACTATCCTTAATCTCAAATTAAACAGTTGTAATTATTTGAATGAGGAGATTAGCATTTAGAAATTCACATTGAAAATTTGCCTTTTAAAAATTGACCACTTTCTCCCTATTCTCCAAATATAAGCTTTACATATTCTACTAATGGTCATTTACATATTTTGTAATGTACTACTATATAGGCCATATGATAATCATAATATCCTTATTTTGTAAGACAAGAAAGTTGTGCTCTAAATTTTTTTTATAAAGTAATATAAATGGTCAAATATCATGTGAAATTATTTCATCAAACACAAAAAGATTTCATTTATAATTAAATTTGGATAATGGCCACTTGATGATCAGATACCAGTAATACGAGGGCTGGCTGAAGCAAATTTATTTCCTGACCGGCATCCAGGCCTTGAAAAATCATTGGCCAAGTGTATAAACCATGGGTGGACTATGTGTAGAAAAATAAATGGAGACCATTGCTTTTTTACAGGTCTTTTACAGACAGACTTAGAAATTTTCAGCTAGCCCTTGTAGAATGTTATTTGATCATGTATGGTATTTTGAGACAATAAAATGTTAACATAAAAATCAACTTACATGTAATAAAGAACTAGCACCATAAGTTAAGAAGACAGCCACAAAATTACCTAGAGGTCTAGCTGTTTTAAATACATCTAAAATAAAACATAGGTTGCCAGGTAACTAAACATACGCTAACATCCACAGCTAAGTTGTCCAAACAGCTATGAGCTAAACAGCACTTACAAATTTCAAAGATAGGCTGGCACTGCCAGGCAGGATACGCCCACATTTTCGAGAGATGGATAGAGAACAAGCAATACCGAAAGTGATTTTTCCTACATCTTTAAGTCCTGTATTTCATACTGTATTGGGAGCAGCCATTTAGTTGGTCAGTTCCAGTCTGATATTAATGAAATTCGAAACCGACAATGATTATGGTGTGACGGTACACAACCTAGAAATGTGACTTTTCATCAAAATCGGATAAGAATTGTGACCTGTAGAGAGTCCACAACCATGATATACCATATTTTTACACTATTCGCGTACAAACGGCGACCATTTCGTCCGGCAATTTTGGTACGATTTTCACGAAATTAGAACTCAACCTTCCTCATCAAAATCGAATTAAAATTGTGACCTATACAGGGTCCACAACAATGATATATCATTTTTTTTAACAGTATTTTGCGTATAATCAGGGGCCATAATTCAGGAAGTTACGATCCGATATGCGCAAATATCGAAAGGAAGCAAGATCTTTGGGTTATAACCATGAATTTCAAGTTTCATCAAAATCGAATCAAAATTGTGACCTCCACAGGGTCCACAACCTTGATATACCATTTTTTAACAGTATTCGCGTACAAACGGCGGCCATTTTGTATGGCAATTTTCGTCCGATTTTCCCGAAATTCGAACTCAACCTTCCTTAGGGTGTAACGGTGATATAATCAAACGGTTTTTTAAATCGAATAATAATTGTGACCTCCAAGCTAAAAAAAAAGGCGATTTTGCGTATAATCAGGGGCCATAATTCAGGAAGTTACGATCCGATATGCGCAAATATCGAAAGGAAGCAAGATCTTTGGGTTATAACCATGAATTTCAAGTTTCATCAAAATCGAATCAAAATTGTGACCTCCACAGGGTCCACAACCTTGATATACCATTTTTTAACAGTATTCGCGTACAAACGGCGGCCATTTTGTATAGCAATTTTCGTCCGATTTTCCCGAAATTCGAATTCAACCTTCCTTAGGGTGTAACGGTGATATAATCAAACGGTTTTTTAAATCGAATAATAATTGTGACCTCCAGAGGGACCACAAGCTAAAAAGGGTGATTTTTCGGACAATCAGGGGCCATAATTCAGGAAATTACATTCCGATAGCCGCAAATATCGAAAGGGACCAAGATCTTTGGGTTACAAACATGCATGTCAAGTTTCATCAAAATTGATTCAAAATTGTGACCTCTATAGGGTCCACAAGCTAAAAACGTGTTTTTTGTACAATCAGGGGCCATAATCCATGAAGTTTTGATCCGATACATGCCAATATCGAAAGCAGCCGAGATCTTTTGGGGATAAACCTATATTTCAAGTTTCGTCAAAATCGGATAAGAATTGTGACCTGTAGAGAGTCCACAAACAAATTGTGGACGGACGGACGTCCGGACGGACGGACGTCCGGACGGACAGGGGCGACGACATAATACGTCCACATGAAAATGTGGGCGTATAAAAAGATCAGATTATAATTGAAGCCTATATAAAGTTCTAAAATGATTTTGTAACAACGGAGAATAAGTCAGAATGTTATAGGAAATCTCTGAAAATAAGTCTTTCCTTCTAATAGGACAAACAACAAAGAAAGGTTCATAATTACGGCCTATAGCATAAAGTTTCAACAAGATTTCAAAACAAAGGGGTATAACTGTGGAGGTCATAATTCAAAAATAGGTTGCCAGGCAACGAAACATACGCCCACACAGCAGCCAAATCGTCCGGGCAGTCAACAAGAGTTGTCACATATTAAGGAATTATCAGAAAATCATTAGAATTTGTTTGGTATTTATAATCAAACCTGTTTTTTTTTAAATCAGATAATAATTGTGACCTCCAGAGGCACAACAAGCTAAAAAGGGTGATTTTTCGTACAATCAGGGGACATAATTCAGGAAGTAATGACCCGATGGGCGCAAATATCGAAAGGGACCAAGATCTTTGGGTTATAAACATACATGTCAAGTTTCATAAAAATCGATTCAAAATTGTGACCTTTATAGGGTCCACAACCTTGATATAACATATTTTCACACTATTTGTGTACAAACGGCGGCCATTTTGTCCATCAATTCTAGTCCGATTTTCATGTAATTCGAACTCTCTCTTCATTACCATGTAACGGTGATATAGTCAAACGTTTTTTTAAATCGGATAATAATTTTGACCTCCAGAGGGACCAAAAGCGAACAAAAGCAATTTTTCGGACAATCAGGGGCCATAATTCAGGAAGTTCCGATCCGATGGGCGCAAATATCGAAAGGAACCAAGATCTTTCGGTTATAAACATACATGTCAAGTTTCATCCAAATCGGTTCAAAATTGTGACCTCTATAAGGTCCACAACCTTGATATAACATATTTTCACACTATTCGTGTACAAATGGCGGCCATTTTGTCCGTCAATTTTGGTCCGATTTTCACGAAATTCGAACTCAACCTTCATAACCATGAAACGGTGATATAATCAAACGTTTTTTTAAATCGGATAACAATTTTGACCTCCAGAGGGACCACAAGCTAAAAAGGGCGATTTTTCGGACAATCAGGGGCCATAATTCAGGAAGTTACAATCCGATTGGCGCAAATATCGAAAGGAACCAAGATCTTTGGGTTATAAACATGCATGTCAAGTTTCATCCAAATCGGTTCAAAATTGTGACCTCTACACTGTTCACAACCTTGATATAACATATTTTCACACTATTCACGTACAAATGGCGGCCATTTTGTCCGTCAATTTTGGTCCGATTTTCACAAAATTCGAATTCAACCTTCATAACCATGAAACGGTGATATAATCAAACGTTTTTTTAAATCGGATAACAATTTTGACCTCCAGAGGGACCACAAGCTAAAAAGCGCGATTTTTCGGACAATCAGGGGCCATAATTCAGGAAGTTACGATCCGATTGGCACAAATATCGAAAGGAACCAAGATCTTTGGGTTATAAACATGCATGTCAAGTTTCATCCAAATCGGTTCAAAATTGTGACCTCTACACTGTTCACAACCTTGATATAACATATTTTCACACTATTCGCGTACAAATGGCGGCCATTTTGTCCGTCAATTTTGGTCCGATTTTCACGAAATTCAAACTCAACCTTCATAACCATGGCACGGTGATATAATCAAACGGTTTTTAAAATCGGATAACAATTTTGACCTCCAGATGGACCACAAGCTAAAATGGGGATTTTTCGGACAATCAGGGGCCATAATTCAGGAAGTTACGATCTGATTGGCGCAAATATCGAAAGGAACCAAGATATTTGGGTTATAAACATGCATGTCAAGTTTCATCCAAATCGGTTCAAAATTGTGACCTCTACACTGTTCACAACCTTGATATAACATATTTTCACACTATTCGCGTACAAATGGCGGCCATTTTGTCCGTCAATTTTGGTCTGATTTTCACGAAATTCGAACTCAACCTTCATAACCATGGCACGGTGATATAATCAAACGGTTTTTTAAATCGGATAACAATTTTGACCTCCAGAGGGACCACAAGCTAAAATGGGCGATTTTTCGGACAATCAGGGGCCATAATTCAGGAAGTTACGATCCAATTGGCGCAAATATCGAAAGGAACCAAGATCTTTGGTTTATAAACATGCATTTCAAGTTTCATCCAAATCGGTTCAAAATTGTGACCTCTACACTGTTCACAAGCTAAAAAACGTCATTTTTCGTACAATCAGGGGCCATAACCCATGAAGTTACGGTCCGATACATGCCAATATCGAAAGGAACCGAGATCTTAGGGTGATAAACCTATATTTCAAGTTTCATTGAAATCGGATAAAAATTGTGACCTGTAGACTGTTCACAAACAATTGTGGACGGACGGACGGACGGACGAACAGGGGCGACGACAATATACGTCCACATGAAAATGTGGGCGTATAAAAATGTTGAAAATCAATGGGTTTCAATGAGATAGACAACTGGACTTGTATCAATTTCAAAAAGAGAGAGAAATGGGGTTTAACGTCCACTCAACACAAACTAGGTCATTTCGGGACTAACATATATCTTAATTTTATTTCAATAATTCCATGCACGTAGGGGTCTTTAGCAGTGGGAGGAAACCGGAGGAAACCCACGAGGTTGAGAAGGCGCCCCTATCTCCATGCCACATACGCTCACACCAGGGCTCGAAACCACAGTCGCAAACCAGAGGTGACAGGCCAGCTAGAGGTCAAGCGCGGCACTCTAGACCACTAGGCCATCCCAACCCCCCAATTTCAAAAAGATATTTGGATTATCATAGTCTATTTTGTACTTATAAGAAATGAGAAGGTGAGGCAGATGCTCAGCCAGACAGGGGTGATGACAACATATGACCAGATTAAAGTGTGGTCATATTAAAAAATGATCATGTCAAAAAACAATATATCATCATTTCAAATACATCAGTTACACATATCCACTTCAAAATTTTAATAAAATCAGGAATATAAGCAACACAGCCAACTGCAGCTGAATATATTCCATGTTCGCCTGAAAATCGCCAGACGTTAAGGTGGATTTCGCTATAATGCAAGTTTCATTACAAGTCTAGGGTTAGCGGTGTTCCTTACAACATAACTTTATGCCGCAGGCCTGCGGGGCAAATATCTAAGACTTACATGTTTTTAACCAGGTATGCATGGGCAGATTCCAATTAGTAACAACTTCTACAAGTGAATGAGGTATTTCTATTTTATCTGGTCTCACAACAGAATAATCCCTGAAATATTATTTCTTACATTATTATATAGAGAAGATATAATATAACCAGCGGCTGGCAGGATACGCCCACATTTTCGAGAGATGGATAGAGAACAAGCTAAAAAGAAAGTGATTTTTCCTACAATCAATCTAAGTGCCATAATTCAGGACGTTACGATTCGATATGCGCAAATATCGATAGGAACCAAGATCTTTGGGTTATAAATATACATGTCAAGGTTCATCAAAATCGGATTAAAATAGTGACCTATACAGGGTCAACAACCTTGATATACCATATTATTACACTATTCGCATACAAGTGGCAGCCATTTTGTCTGACCGTTTTGATTCGATTTTCGTAAAATTTAATCTCTACCTTCATTACCATGTAAAATTGATATAATCAAACGTTTTTTTTAAATCGGATAATAATTGCGACCTCCAGAGAGACCACAAGCTAAAATTGGTGGTTTTGCATATACAATCAGGGGCCATAATTCAGGAAGTTAAGATCTTTTTGGGTTATAAACATGCATTTAAAGCGGGGCTTATGTCAACTTTACAACCCAAAGCAACAAGTTGCAGTCAGTTTCAAGTGCTTATGTCGATCATGTCAGCAACTGAGAACAACTGGGAGCAACTGAATTCGGAGCGCTTATGTCAACTCGGAACTGACAGCGATCACACTTAGCACGTGACAGTTAATTTATTCATCACGTGATCAACAAAATGGCGAATAACTTAAAACAAGCAACACAAAGGCATGGTCGGTCTTACTACAATTATATTAGTATATTATTGTCGACATCATCAACATTTGAAAAGCGTGTGTCTTCGTTCGCTTCCATTTGCTTATTCATAAAGTCACATGACACATGTCTCTTATCAAGGGATGTTATTTCTATGGAAACGAGTTGACTCCAGTTGCAAGAATGCTGATGTAATCTGCAACTAGTTGCCGCTAGTTGCAACAAGTTGCAGAAAGTTGAACATGTGCAACTGACTGCAACTAGTTGTAAGAGGCGCTCAGGTCAACATTATTCAGTTGCTTTCAGTTGCTCCCATTTCCCGAAACGCCAGTTGCTTTCAGTTGCAAGGTCGACATACGCCCCCCTTAAAGTTTCATCAACATCAGATCAAAATTGTGACCTCTACAAGGTCTACAACCTTGATATACCACATTTCTATAGTATTTGCATACAAGCGACGGCCATTTTGTCTGGCAGATTTGGTCCAATTTTCACGAAATTTGAACTCAACCTTCATTACGGTGATATAATCAAACAATTTTTAAATCCGTTAATAATTGTGACCTCTAGAGGGACAACAAGCTAAAAAGCGGTAACCATTTTGTAATGGTGATATAATCAAACGGTTTTTTACATCAGGTAATAATTGTGACCTCCCGAGGGACCACAAGGTAATCAAGGCCATTTTTCGTAAATCAGGGGCCATAAATTTAGGAAGTTACAATCCGATGTGCGCAAATATCAAAAGGAACCAAGATCTTTCTGTTATAAACATGCATTTAAAGTTTCATAAATATCGAATTAAAATTGTGACCTCTACAGCGTCCACAACCTTGATATACCATATTTTTACACTATTCGCGTTCAAGCGGCGGCCATTTTGTCCGGCATTTTTGGAAATTCGAACAAACTCAACCTTCATTACGATGTAACAGTGATATAAACAGACGTTTTTTTAAATCGGATTATAATTGTAACCTCCAGAGGAACCATAGGCCAATAAAGGCGATTTTTTGTACAATCAGGGGCCATAATTCAGGAAGTTACCATCCGTTATCTGCAAATATCAACAGGAACCAAGATCACTGGCTTATAAATATGCATTTTAAGTTTCATTAAAATCGGTTCCAAATTGTGACCTATACACTGTTCACAAGCCAAAAACGTGATTTTTCGTATAATCAGGGGCCAAAATCCATGAAGTTACAGTCTGATACATGCCAATATCGAAAGGAACCGAGATCTTGGGGGTGATAAACCTATATTTCAAGTTTTATTGAAATCGGATAAAAATTGTGACCCGTAGACTGTTCACAAACAATTGTGGATGGACGGACGGACGAACATGGGTGACGACAATATACGTCCACATGAAAATGTGGGTGTATTAAAACCAACTGATGATGGTAATATTTTTTAATACTTAGTCATTCATTGTTAAATCAAGAGGAAAAAATATTTCCCCTGTCCCAAAACATCTCACTAAACATATCTGTATTAGGAACTTTAAAGGAGAAGTCAGTGAAGAAAAGTAGGCCATTTAATGCCATTTCATTTCATTCTAAACATGTCTACAATGAAGACTATTCCTTCAAGTTCAAAAGTCTCTATAACACATATCTTTATGTGTGTTTTCACACTGGATCAAATAATTTTACCAGGATAGCACCTATATTCCTCAATGTACAATTTAAAAGCTTTTTCTATACATATATGACATATCTTACCATTTACGAGAGAGAGAGAAATGGGGTTTAACGTCCACTTGGGACTAACATATGGTTTCAATTTTATTTCAATAATTTGCTTGCGCGTAGAGGTCTTTAGCAGTGGGAGGAAAATCTTACCATTTAACAGAATCAGCTGTCTGTGTATAACCAAATCCTGATAATACATGGGTAGCCTCTGATAGAAAACATACAAAATAATGACTGAAGCGAAATGACTGGGCATCTCTATATGCTAATAACCAACTGAAACATATAAAGAAGAACAATAATAATATATGATGTTGAAATTACTTTCTGATTTTAGAAAAATGATCATTTCAGTGATTTTAGTTCCTCCAACTACTTCTGAAGATTAATTATCACAAAATTGTTTTTGATTATTTTTTTGTAGAATCATAAGTACAGATTAATAATTTTTTATGTCAGTGGTCAAATAACTCTGAAATTGGTATTGAAAGTTTTCAAATTACTCTTTGGGGAAGAATGAACATTAGCACTAAGTTTGATAACATTCCATCTAAGAACTTTGTTCTGGTATTTGCTTTTAAAAGCTATTCAAGTCAAAACATCAAAATATTTATCTGCAAAACATGTCTGAAATTTAATAGGTATCCAAAAATTTTGAAAATTGATACTATGATAGGTTACTTCCTTATTGAACAATTCCAAAAAGTTTTAAAACATTTCACCCAGAACTTTGTCGCAAGCTTTCAAAGTTTGACCATAAATAAGGGAGATAACTCAATACGGAATCAAAATATTTGAAATTTCAATCGTTTTTTTCCTAATTCCACCAAAAGAACAATCCCTGGTGCCTTCACAAGAAACATTTACAGGAGTATACAAATGAAAGATTAGCCCAATGAAGAATATATAATTACCTAAATGAACCATGTATAATTAACCAGGAAGTAAAACATGTAGAATAAATTAAACACAGTACAGCTAAACTACAACTAAATAAAACTTTTATAATCCACCATTTACACTGTAATACAAAAACATTTAGTAATCAAATGATAAAATTAAGTACCCAAGTAAAAAACATATTCTCACTTCTTGCAGGCACAAATAGCTTTTTTTGCATTGTCAGTATTTATTCATCATCAGTATCCTCAGTGGTCTCATACAGTTATACTCGACTATACATTGGGTTCATCGATGGGGTATTTACGTATTCAAATTATCTGCCCTTAATCACGGCTTAATTCTAAGAACCAATAAAAAAAACTGTTTACAAACCAGTCTTAGCCTCAGTGTTTACGATCACAACAATATGGGGGCTTGTTCGCTTGACTATGAGAAAGTTTGCAAGAAATTTAAAGATACATTATGGGAGATTAGATAACCAGTTGGCAGTTCTCACTATAATGGTTAAAAATAGGTTGCCAGGCAACAAAACATACGCCCACACAGCAGCCAAATTGTCCGGGCAGTCAACAAGAGTTGTCGCATATTAAGGAATTATCAGAAAATCATTAGAATTTGTTTGGTTTTTATAATCAAATGTTGTTTATTTTAAATCAGATAATAATTGTGACCTCCAGAGGCACCATAAGCTAAAGATAGGCTGGCACTGCCAGACAGGATACGCCCACATTTTCGAGAGATGGACAGAGAACAAGCAATACCGAAAGTGATTTTTCCTACATCTTTAAGTCCTGTATTTCATACTGTATTGGGAACAGCCATTTATTTGGTCAGCTCCAGTCTGATATTAATGAAATTCGAAACCGACAACCGACAATGATTATGGTGTGACGGTACACAACCTAGAAATGTGACTTTTCATCAAAATCGTATAAGAATTGTGACCTGTAGAGAGTCCACAACCATGATATACCATATTTTTACACTATTCGCGTACAAACGGCGACCATTTCGTCCGGCAATTTTGGTACGATTTTCACGAAATTAGAACTCAACCTTCCTCATCAAAATCGAATTAAAATTGTGACCTATACAGGGTCCACAACCATGATATATAATTTTTTTAACAGTATTCGCGTACAAACAGCGGCCATTTTGTCTGTCAATTTTGGTCCGATTTTCCCGAAATTCAAACTCAACCTTCCTTACAGTGTAACGGTGATATAATCAAACGTTTTTTTAAATTGGATAATAATTGTGACCTCCAGAGGGACCACAAGCTAAAGAAAGGGGGATTTTGCGTATAACCAGGGGCCATAATTCAGGAAGTTACGATCCGATATGCGCAAATATCGAAAAGAACCAAGATCTTTGGGTTATAACCATGAATTTCAAGTTTCATCAAAATTGAATTAAAATTGTGACCTTTCAGACAATCAGGGGCCATAATTCAGGAAGTTACGATCCGATATGCGCAAATATAGAAAAGAACCAAGATCTTTGGGTTATAACCATGAATTTCAAGTTTCATCAAAATTGAATTAAAATTGTGACCTTTACAGGGTCCACAACCTTGATATACCATTTTTTAACAGTATTCTCGTACAAACGGCGGCCATTTTGTATGGCAATTTTGGTCTGATTTTCCCGAAATTCGAAGTCAACCTTCCTTACGGTGTAACGGTAATATAATCAAACGTTTTTTTAAATCGGATAATAATTGTGACCTCCAAGCTAAAAAAAAGGCAATTTTGCGTATAATCAGGGGCCATAATTCAGGAAGTTATGATCCGATATGCGCAAATATCGAAAGGAAGCAAGATCTTTGGGTTATAACCATGAATTTCAAGTTTCATCAAAATCGAATCAAAATTGTGACCTCCAAAGGGTCCACAACCTTGATATACCATTTTTTAACAGTATTCGCGTACAAACGGCGGCCATTTTGTATGGCAATTTTCGTCCGATTTTCCCGAAATTCGAACTCAACCTTCCTTAGGGTGTAACGGTGATATAATCAAACAGTTTTTTAAATCGAATAATAATTGTGACCTCCAGAGGGACCACAAGCTAAAAAGGGTGATTTTTCGGACAATCAGGGGCCATAATTCAGGAAATTACATTCCGATAGCCGCAAATATCGAACGGAACCAAGATCTTTGGGTTACAAACATTGGTTCAAAATTGTGACCTCTATAGGGTCCACAAGCTAAAAATGTGATTTTTCGTACAATCAGGGGCCATAATCCATGAAGTTTTGATCCGATACATGCCAATATCGAAAGCAGCCGAGATCTTTTGGGGATAAACCTATATTTCAAGTTTCGTCAAAATCGGATAAGAATTGTGACCTGTAGAGAGTCCACAAACAAATTGTGGACGGACGGATGTCCGGACGGACTTCCGGACGGACAGGGGCGACGACATAATACGTCCACATGAAAATGTGGGCGTATAAAAAGGGTGATTTTTCGTACAATCAGGGGACATAATTCAGGAAGTAATGATCCGATGGGTGCAAATATCGAAAGGAACCAAGATCTTTGGGTAATAAACATACATGTCAAGTTTCATCAAAAGCGATTCAAAATTGTGACCTCTATTGGGTCCACAACCTTGATATAACATATTTTCACACTATTCGTGTACAAATGGCGGCCATTTTGTCCGTCAATTCTAGTCCGATTTTCACGTAATTCAAACTCTCTCTTCATTACCATGTAACGGTGATATAGTCAAACGTTTTTTTTAAATCGGATAATAATTTTGACCACCAGAGGGACCAAAAGCGAACAAAAGCGATTTTTTGGACAATCCGGGGACATAATTCAGGAAGTTATGATCCAATGGGCGCAAATAGCGAAAGGAACCAAGATCTTTGGGTTATAAACATACATGTCAAGTTTCATCAAAATTGGTTCAAAATTGTGACCTCTATAAGGTCCACAACCTTTATATAACATATTTTCACACTATTTGCGTACAAACGGCAGCCATTTTGTCCGTCAATTTTGGTCCGATTTTCACAAAATTCATACTCAACCTTCATAACCATGGAATGGTGATATAATCAAACGTTTTTTTAAATCGGATAACAATTTTGACCTCCAGAGGGACCACAAGCTAAAAAGGGCGTTTTTTTGGACAATCAGGGGCCATAATTCAGGAAGTTACGATCCGATGGGCGCAAATATCGAAAGGAACCAAGATCTTTGGGTTATAAACATACATGTCAAGTTTCATCAAAATTGGTTCAAAATTGTGACCTCTATAAGGTCCACAACCTTGATATAACATATTTTCACACTATTCGCGTACAAACGGCGGCCATTTTATCCGTCAATTTTGGTTCGATTTTCACGAAATTCAACCTCACCCTTCATAACCATGGAACAGTGATATAATCAAACAGTTTTTTAAATCGGATAACAATCTTGACCTCCAGAGGGACCACAAGCTAAAAAGGGCAATTTTTCGGACAATCAGGGGCCATAATTCAGGAAGTTACGATCCGATGGGCGCAAATATCGAAAAGAACCAAGATCTTTGAGTTATAAACATACATGTCAAGTTTCATCAAAATCGGTACAAAATTGCGACCTCTATAAGGTCCACAACCTTGATATAACATATTTTCACACTATTCGCGTACAAATGGCGGCCATTTTGTATGTCAATTTTGGTCCGATTTTCACAAAAGTTTCCTCCAACCTTCATAACCATGGAACGGTGATATAATCAAACGTTTTTTTAAATCGGATAACAATTTTGACCTCCAGAGGGACCACAAGCTAAAAAGGACGATTTTTCGGACAATCAGGGGCCATAATTCAGGAAGTTACGATCCGATTGGCGCAAATATCGAAAGGATCCAAGATCTTTGGGTTATAAACATGTATTTCAAGTTTCATCCAAATCGGTTTCAAATTGTGACCTCTACACTGTTCACAACCTTGATATAACATATTTTCACACTAATCGCGTACAAATGGCGGCCATTTTGTCCGTCAATTTTGGTCCGATTTTCACGAAATTCGAACTCAACCTTCATAACCATGGAACGGTGATATAATCAAACGTTTTTTTAAATCGGATAACAATTTTGACCTCCAGAGGGACCACAAGCTAAAAAGGGAGATTTTTCGGACAATCACGGGCCACAATTCAGGAAGTTAGAATTTAATTGGCGCAAATATCGAAAGGAACCAAGATCTTTGGGTTATAAACATGCATTTCAAGTTTCATCCAAATCGGTTCAAAATTGTGACCTCTACACTGTTCACAAGCCATAACCCATGAAGTTACAGTCCGATACATGCCAATATCGAAAGGAACCGAGATCTTAGGGTGATAAACCTATATTTTAAGTTTCATTGAAATCGGATAAAAATTGTGACCTGTAGACTGTTCACAAACAATTGTGGACGGACGGACGAACAGGGGCGACGACAATATACGTCCACATGAAACATGTGGACGTATAAAAACTAGATAATGTGAAGGCAATTTGCCGAACATTTCAGTCAAATTGATCCACTATGAACCAAGAAGTAAGGGAATGAAAGTTCCACTAAGCCTCGATTATCATTTTACTAAAGTCGGTAAGACAAAACTAATAGTCTCAATTATCCATTCAAGAAGGAAAGTTTTGCAGCAAATCAGACAATCTAATTAAAATATAGATCTATATTTCATTTTGTTTTTTTATACTTTCGATGGCCTACACTCATGTAGATCTAACAAGTTATAGTGGGAGCTCACGCTCTATGACGTCAGGTATCAAGCACAGGACATTTGACCCGATAACTTCAGTCATTCGATTAACAGCGACCGCCATGCTTTTTAAAATCTGCTTTTGTTTTGTTTTGATTTCTATACGCCGGTTTTAGTATATACGTCATTGGCTGGTTATATCTACCCACAGTTCCACACATGAAAAGGTCAAACGGTCGATTCGACAGACCATTTGATTGGCTGACCCTCATTTCAGGCAGAACACGAGTTAAATAACAAAGTCCTCCAGATCCAAGAGTAGTAAAGACAAGTAAAAACGAAATTTTGAACTATAAAAAACAAAATGAAATTGGATCTGTGTTTTAATCAGATTGCAAATCAGACTATAATCCAACAAATATCACAGGTTAGCCTTGACATTGAAAGTTGATTATGGTCTGGATCAGTTAATTAATGTCTAATTAATAGTTTTTATAATATATCAGGCAGATTTAGCTCTTGCATAATGTATGTTTAATATAAAGAAGTCGCATGCACACAAAAAGTTGTTCTAAAATATCTTTTTGATGGGAAAGATGGTTTTAGGTCAGTCAAACCAGTCCCGTTACTGGTTGATAATAATAGTACAATCATCAAGGGCAGATAATTTGAATGCCTGTCTCCCCCATGAATGAACCGAGGCATGATATTTTACAGTACTCAAAAAGTAAATAACAATTTACATACCAATGGTTTATTTTCCTGTAAACCGGATATATAATCTTTATAACTAAACCATGGACCAAATATCACGGATCCCACATGTAAACAATAACCACTAAATTCTAATATACTGGGTAATCTTTCTATAGCTCCTGTTGACCAGTCAAAACCCAAGGATATAAGTTTCATTGATAATATCATTTGGGCACCTTTGAAAAAACAAATATTACTTGAATATTAATAAACAAAAAAACCCAACAAAATCTACATGGAAAAAGACTTATACAAATGAGGCAATGCTTTGCCATTTATGTTTTCCAAAAAGTAACAAACACATGACACTGGTAATGTTTTTTAAATCGCGTTTTTGCACATCATTGTGAACTCCATAAAGAAACAGATCTAATCTTCAATAAATTAACATGTTACCTCTCATACTATGCCAGATCTTTCCTTCAACAATTATAAGTTCACTGTAACAAAAATATGTTTATATATCACAAATGAAATGATGTTTAAAGTTTAATGTCTTGTAAAGACAATAATAATTTGGTCACTTTCAGACTAAAAAAGACATCAAATGATCTTATCTGTGCTGGGGTATTTTGTCATGGCAACATTTGTCACAGGAAGAAGGACAGTAGTCCAGAAAGAACATTGTGTACATGAAATTCATTATAATAGTAAAATTGAATTTTTTTTCTCATCTCGATAGGTAATTAGGATTCAAGCTAAACCTTCAATCAGAAACTGGACAATATATTTAAGCTTTTCAAAGACTGAAGTAGAAGACATATCAATTCTTTAAATGACATCTAGAAGCAAGGATTACTATTCATAACAAAACACAACACACGGTATATATGGATACAACTACTTGAAAACCTGACCTGTATGTGTTATTAAATTATAGAGAAGAAGTTATATCCATATTATATATGTGTTGTGTTTTGTTATGAATAGTAGAAGATATATCCAATAATTCCTGAAGCCTTGATTTGATGATTTAAAGATACATTATATGTAAGATTTAGATAAAGAGCTGACCATTCCTGCTTTAATAGTTTAAAAGATAGGTTGCCAGGCAACGAAACATACGCCCACAGCAGCTAAATCGTCCGGGCAGTCAACAAGGGTTGTCGCATATTTTTACTTTTTTCGGTAATGAAACATTTGTAATACACTAAAAACTGATTAAGAGTAACGGCTCATTATGTAATTATCAGAAAATCATTAGAATTTGATTGCTTTTTATAAAGTGTTACCCCACACTTACAATTAGTATATACATGAAACATTTAATATCATGGATTTAGCTGTTCAGTTATCAAAATTCATTGAAAATCAAAATACTTGTTCGTTTCAACACCTTAAACTCTGTGTATCAATCTAAAGTCAATCGGATGATAAGTTTAGCCTCTATAGCGTAACAAGATTTTTTGAAGTTATCAAGGGAGATAACTCTGGCAATAATTATTTGAAATCTCTGAAAATCAATAGGCTTCTTTGTCTCATGACCCTAAACACTGTGTGTTAATTTAAAGTCGATCGGATATTAACTTTGGCCTCTAGAGCTTCCACAGGATTTTTTCGAAGTGATCAAGGGCCATAACTCTTGCAACAACTATTGAAAATCACTGAAAATCGATAGACGACTTAGTCTCATGACTGTAAACACTACGTATTTATAAATTTGAAGTCAATCGGATATTAACTTTGACCTCTAGAGCATCCACTGTGTATAAATTTAAAGTCAATCGGATATTAACTTTGGCCTCTAGAGCGTCCGCAGGATTTTTTGAAGTGATCAAGGGACATAACTCTGGCACTAATTATCGGAAATCGCTGAAAATCAATAGGATTCTTCGTCTCATGACCTTAAACACTGTGTATAAATTTAAAGTAAATCGGATATTAACTTTGGCCTCTAGAGCGTCCACAAGATATTTTGAAGTGATCAAGGGCCATAACTCTGGTAGTTAATATCGAAAATAGCTGAAAAAGAATAGGCTTCTTCGTCTCATGACCTTAAACACTGTGTATAAATTTAAAGTAAATCAGATATTAACTTTGGCCTCTAGAGCGTCCACAAGATTTTTTGAAGTGATCAAGGGCCATAACTCTGGCACTAATTATCGGAAATCGCTGAAAATCAATAGGCTTCTTCGTCTCATGACCTTAAACACTGTGTATAAATTTAAAGTCAATCGGATATTAACTTTGGCCTCTAGAGCGTCCACAAGATATTTTGAAGTGATCAAGGGCCATAACTCTGGTAGTTATTATCGGAAAACGCTGAAAAACAATAGGCTTCTTCGTCTCATGACCTTAAACACTGTGTATAAATTTAAAGTCAATCGGATATTAACTTTAGCCTGTTGAGCGTCCACAAGCAATTGTGGACGCCGGACAGACGGGGGCGACGACAATATACGACCACATTTCAATGTGGGCGTATAAAAATAGATCATGAAGAATGAATATATTGAACATTTTTGTCAAATAACTATATTCTCAGTGAAGTTAAGAATGTTTGAAGTTTTCACAAGATATTTCAGCCATTTGATAGTCTAGAGAGTTGATTATGAGCTTGTCATATGAATAGATATAATACTGGAACACTTAGTATAGATACAATTACTTGGTTCATTACACTGCAATGTTTCTATTATAAGTCAATTGCTAAATGCCTCTCCAAAATATGAATAGAACATCTAAATAATAATTTATATAACATTTTGCTCTTACATACATGTATAATGTAATGCATCTTTAAGAAAAGCACAAAAAGATAAAAATAAGCTCACTTACCACATTAATATATAGGATGCAATAAAAACAGATACAAATATTCCCACTTGTGGTCGTGAAAACTGGGATGTCAATAGTACTATGAAGTAAGTAGCAATTAAAGAGGCTATGATATAAACTAATGCAAATTCAAAGAAGCGATACAATATCATCAGTCCAAACACACAACTCACAAAATGTAAAAACTTTAATGGTGATGCATAATCTTTGAACACTGAAAGACAAGAAAAGAGCATTTAGTATATTCTGAAAATTAAATTGATAATACCATCATCATAACAAGTCAGAGAGCACAAGTAGTTATGTTACAAACTAGTTGTTATAAATTGTACAGCTTCTGAATTTTTGAGGATTTTTCTGCTCCCATCAGGTAAAATTAGTTTCTAAATAATCTCTTAACAATAATAAAATCCTTGACTCGTGATATAAAATAAAAATTGGAACAATTAAATGAATGTACTACTTCTAAACTTTATTATCATGCTTCTTTCCAGTCCTCATACTGGTATTGTTATCAAGCAAATAATCATGAATATTGAAATGTAGCATGACAATAAAATTCAGAAGTAGTACATCCATATAAGTGTTATAATTCTTAGTGAAATCTATTTCTATATGTCATAATAAGTTACTATGTCATAGCCCTAGCCACATTCCATATATAACCTTCCAATCAACCCTTTGATGTTCAGAGAGAGAGAGAAACATCCGCTTGACACAAAGTAGGTCATTTCGGGACTAACATATGGTTTAACTGTATTTCAATAATTTGCCTGCACGTAGGGGTCTTTAAAACCCGGAGAAAAACCCATAAGGTTGGACAGGCAACCGAACTCCTTGTCATATACCCCCGGGGATTCGAAACCATGCCAGTTGATTCAATGACAGGCTTTAAATAGCGCGCACTGCTAACCATTCAACCATCCACTCCCCACCACATCTATGATGTTAAAGTATATCATGGTTAGTGCTCCTACGGTTAGGACTTTTTGTTATTCGAATAACCGTGGCTATTAACCGGTTAGTAACAATTAACCGTTTGGTATCAAGTTTCAACATTAAATAACCACTCACATCGCCGTATGATTTACAAGCAAGTGGTTTTTAATACATCATTGTACACGTCTGTCAATATCAAGTAATAAGCTTACCGGTACCTACAAATATTAGCTTTGTTCCTCTCTTAAATCCTGTGTACCCTAGTTAGGGAGGGTCATAAAGGCAGACAAAAGGGACCCTCATCTGACAAAATGGCCCCTTTGGCCAAGGGAAAGGGCACCCGAGTCCGAGTCAATCGTTTTCTTTACACTGTTACTGTCGAATCCACTACTGAATGAGAATGCAGTCATTGCACTGGTATGAAAATCATCAATCAAGACCCCCCCTCCCACCGGACCCCCACGAAAGAGGGCCCTCAAAATAGTATAGCCTCCGCCATGATAAACCTAAAAACGCCCCTGATTAGATTCCTGTAAAACAAACACCTGCTCATTGACAGGTCATACACGTTTTGATACTGGGGTAACGGGGGGGCATCTCAAGTTGACATACATTGTTCAATTTTCAAAATGGCGCTCTGTCGTCATGGAGAAGTTTGTAATGGAAGATAACTCCATTTAATGCGGACATCTCCAATTAACCGTACCGCTCAATTCGAACCATTTAACCGTCCAATTCTAACCGCTTACGGTTATCCGACTAACCGCAGGAGCACTAATCATGGTTATAATAAATATAAATGATTACCTGCATGTGCCAAGAGACAGATGATTCTAAAAGATAAACAAAACATAAATAGAGGAATAACATGAGACATAGCTTGATTCGCTGTTGGTATGACACAATTCTCAAATAGATTTTTTATAGGTATACGTTCATACACATCACTTTCATCATCATAACCACCATATGATTCTAAAAGTTCTGCTAGTTCTGGACTATACTCTCCTTGTAAATACTGTTGCAATAATTCATAGTCAGAATCATCCAGTTGGTCAGGATCAAAATCGAGCATGTCATCCATTTTGTTACCTTTCTGAAATAAAAGAGATGTAATTAATGTGGTTTAATGTCCAACTTTTCTGCAATGACTGGGCTAATGAAAACAAGCATTTGCCATATCGTGTGTTATGAAGAAGATTTTGAACAAAAAGCAAAGGTAGTAGTTAGTAATTGGTCTGAAGTCTGTGTATGGGTGACTCTTGTAGATCTTTAGTAATACAAGGTAGATATAAAAATGACTGGGCTGACGCTATAAGGCAAAATTTGCACAGACATTGGTACCACCCTACTCTAATTTAGTATTACAACTTCAAGATTTTTTTTACAATCATGCCAAGTCAGGATCTATCTTACTGAGTCATTGCGGCTCCCAAAATAAAAGAGAAGAAATTAGAATATCAAAAACTCAGTGCTAACTCCAAAGAATTTTAATTTAATTATCAATTGCACGCTAACTTTTATAAAGATAGGTTGTCAGACATTGACATATCAACAATCCATACAGATTTGTCACGTTGTAAATCATAAAGAAAATAAACAGCAAAATGCAACTGGAGTATTGACAAGATTCTACGATATACATAAATTCAATAACTGTAGAACTGATCATTGGAAATCGTTGAAATATAATATGCTTATTCATTTTACAGATCTGAATACTGAGTATCAATTTTATACAGATCAATGTTGCTAGAGCTGTAATAACTACGAGAAGAAATAAATAGAAATGATTGAAATCTGATAAGACTTCTGCAATGGATGGTGCAAATGGATACATGTATTTTCTTTCAAATTCAGGAGCCACCCAGTACAACTGTATGTCCCTTTTCAGAGTAATTATCAAAACAACTACAGTATATCATTGTAAATACATACATCTGATATTAAGAATGGTACTGTCAGGATAGGGCATGGTGTTATTTGAAAATGCTAAAATAGGCTGTGGAAAACCCAAAAACAAATTTTAGGTCATCATAATATAATAAAAAGACAATGAAATAAAAAAAAAACTGCACAATAATAAAACACAGGCACAACAATGTGACTTTAGAGACAAGATTTCTGGACAAACATAACAATTTTTCGCTACCAGGCTCTTATCAAACAAATATCATTATACAACTTACCACTACCAAAGCCATGATTTAATATAATAATATATATATATTCTTTGTATCCTGGAGATTGAAAGCTTGCCTTCCCACCACAATAATAAGTGTCAAAGACAGTTATCTGTGCTACAAACTGTAGAACAAGTGGTTGTCATACAAATAGTGTGAAAAACAATCATGGTGGCATTGGTTGTTATATAAAAGACACAGACCAGATTGTAATTATTCATTACCAAATACATGTCTATATACAATGTACAGCAGTTATAGGTTTTTACAAAACAATTGTTTCCAATGAGAAGTGGAGATGGCAGAGATGTATACTCAAACAAAAATGGAAGGAAGACTGTACAAGCCAGATATTAGAGCAAACTACACAAATTTTCTTATATTATTCAACAATATAGAATTTTCATTGCTGAGCAGTTCAATAACTTTAACATAAATGTTGTTTTTTTTTCCAATAGTAAAACCATCATGTGCCATATTCTCAATTTTAACCCTAACACACCAAAACAAAAAAGGGGAAAGCTAAAGATACATTATGGAAGATAAGATAATGAGTTGGCAGTTCCCACTATAATAGTTAAAAGCTACATAATGTGAAGGCAATTTGCTGAAAATTTCAGTCAAATTGGTCCACTATGAGCCGAGAACCAAGCGAATGAAAGTTCCGCTTGGCCTCGGTCATCATTACTAAAGTCGGTAAGACAAAACTAATAGTCTTGATTATCCATTTGATCGTTAATCACGAAGGAAAGTCATGATGCAAATCAGACCTGGGACCTTAATCCAACAAATATCGCAGGCTATCCTTGACACATCAAGAGTTGATAATGGTCTGGATATGTTAACTAATGTATAATAGTTTTTATAACATTTCAGGCCTAAAGAAAGACCTACAATAGGCAGATTTTGCTCAGAAATTAAGATATGTTGAAAAATATGCTAAAGGTACCAGTAATTTACACTGCTTAACCAATTAGTTTTCGAAGAATAGCCTATTACATGAATACTTTTTGGTATTTTTATTCTGTATTTAAGTTCTCATTTTAAAATACTAAGGCAAAGGACTAGACAGTCAACCTTTCGCATAATGGTGGAATTTCCTGTCAGATCTGGTCGAAAATGTGCTGTTTATTGATTTTATACATGTACTAACAGCAGGCGAACAGTGTTCTAGAGTTAAGGCCAGTCATCCAGTAGATTAAAATCAGTTTTCAGTTGCACATATCATCACATATGTTTTCTTTATTTCTCAGCAAATTTCTTCAATATCTTTAATCTTCACATTTCATACATCTAAGATCTTTATTTTGAGATTATTTAAAAATATATATATATTAATTTAAATGTATGAAACAACAGACTTTGTACAGCTGACAGCTAGGTGTACAGTACATGTTTATTTACTATGTACCTACATGTACATCTTATAATTTAATCAATTATTCAGTTTCTCAACAGAGTTTGGATGGAAATTTTGGACAGCCATACAGGCTGCTCTAAAACTGAATTCACACTGCCAAGGGTTCCTTTTATATGTACTCTATCAGAACATCAGGTAGGATCGTTGTCCTGCCCTCATCTTGCATCGTTGACAAGGGGAAACCAAACTGATAAATCTTGAGCAAGTTTCTCCGGAAGCGCAAACCCAATAATTCAAGACTAGCAAGCAAGCATCTTAGATTAAAATACAATCTGGACTGAACCTTAAAGGGCGAATATTTCCATTCTTCTTAGGAACTTTAAAATATGAATCATTCATGAATGTATTTTTAACTATTATACATACGGTAAACAATCCAAATTGAATGTCAATTTCATCTTTTAAAATAGATTTCTTTTTCGACATTATAAGAATAGATCCATATTTGATGTTTTTAGCAATTTACTTATTTATTATAAAATATCATATATTATATAATTTAATTCTTCGTTATTAATATTAGGCCTAATTATCGTGAATATGATGACATCTGATGACTTTAGCTTATTTAGTTTTTTACAGGTAGTGACATTATCTAATGATCAATACTTATATGATAATAGAAATACTTACTAAATTTCTAAGTCGAGAACTATTTAGATCTGTTCAATATTCTTGAATTCATTAAAATAATAAACCAAATTATCAACTTCTCATACACGCCGCCATTCTCATGGACATTTTTATGTTCTATTTATAGGGTTTCAAATTGATATGTCAAAATCAATCGCAGGTATTTCTTTGCCATTTTTGACAATTATTCTGCTAAATTGCTTGGATTTTATATAAAAGGGTGAATATATCATAAAATGGGTCTATGGTATTATGAAACGGAACTTTTGCGATAACGTATTATAATTATACCCCCCAAAATGGAGGAGTCTATTTTTACAACAGTTACTTCCCTTTGAAAGTTGACATAAGAGTTTTCTCCCCTTTATAATCGGACAGGTGAAGGAGCGTCAATAACACAATAATACATGGTGGAACCATAGACATACTAATATAACCTTCAGACAGACATCATTGCTACGGTAGATGCGTAACGACGATTTGAAAAAAAAACATGAAGTGGCGAAAATCTAAAGAATACAACATCCATAAAAAAAAGAATATTTGCAAAGAGTAAAGAGGCTTTTAAAATGTGCAAATCAGGCCTGAAATTTAATATGGAAAGTCTACATATCAAATTTGCAATTACATTGTATTTTTGTTTTTTATGGCAAATAAATAACATGAAATGAAGTTTAACGTCTTGCTGTTCTACTACTCTTAACTGGGCTAATGAATTAAGACTTTGCCCGGGCAGCAGCGCTACACCCTACTCTTAGTCTTATCGAATTCCAATAGCCAAAGAAATCGTTTACGTGCACACCAATGTCTACATGGAACTGGGGGAAACCACGCCGGAAAATCTGGATGAACTTTCTCGGCCAATGCAGGGATCTCGAATCATTATCAAGCAATGATAACAACTTTTCGTCTGCAAATGAGTTCTCTGAAACCGACCGTGTATCTGTTATCGCTCACTTCTTCAGTCATTTCTTTTTGTCTTTTTATTTGCGTCACTTCCCGTTTCTTCAATTCTTCGTTACGCATCCACCGTAACAATGACGTCTGTGTTAAAACTAGGCCTATATCTGGAATGTGTTTAACCAGTTCTAGCACACAATTAATATTGGCTGACACCAACATTGTCCTTTACAAAACTCTATTCGCCGTAATAAACGAAATGAAATATACGGGAAATTGTGCACTACGGTCGGATTTTTGTCCCATCCAACGACTATATTATACGTTGTTCCTTGTCAGGCCCTCGGTCATGCGCCACTTACAAGGAGGCACCACATCGGAAATTCATGATATACCGTACTTTCTCGTTCAACTATGTAAAGCAGATGTAATGGGGAGTGATTTGAATTCAGTCCGAGGTAGCCTCCCTTAGCCTCACTTTGTAATATGTAACCGTATTCGAATTGATGAATGTTTCACCTTATGATAAATATGTTGTAAGTGGTTCCTTATTTGTTTGAAATCACACAAATTCGGATTATACGACCCCGAAACATAGTAGTCGACATAATATTACAACCCAATTTTTGATCGAAAAGCACAAAATACATATTTGCGGCGCCATTTTGCCCGCCATATTCGATTGCCGCCATATTGGATTGTTGCGTATAATTTCCAATGTCATATTCTGACACGCAGACCACGAAAACCTATATTTGAATCTGTGAAAGGCATTCTAAACAAACTTGTTAATAGTGAAATAACATACAAACTGATATTTTGGCTAATTTGAGGTACCAGGTACCCAATTTTTTCAGTCAGGGGGTAGTCCCTATGTACATGGGGTCAGGCGTCAAGTTTTTTCCGTAGGCCCCCTATTATGGATTTTGATACTCCTCCACATATTTTAAGCACCGTACGGCTTGGCTTCCAGAATATTTGTTAAATAACACACCCCACTATTTATAGTACATTGTAGTTCAGCTAGGTTGCCAGGATTTTTTTTTTTTTTTACAATCGGTAAAAATTTACTTCACATTATTTCAGGGAACCTCGGAAGTTGAAATTTCGCCTTGAACTTTCGAATGAACATCAACGTCATCTCAATCAGCCCAGTGGCTAAAATTGTATGAAAGAAAAGGCAAAAATTGGCAGCCATCTCAGATAATGACGGCCGTTTTGACCAGCATTAAAACGTTAGTGTTTGTATCTTTAATCATTTGGGTTTAAATCCCATTTCCCACACCCCTTTTGCTTATGATAGGCCTAATTAGCATATTTAGCAACAGATATCTAGAGTGTATTCAAAGAAAAACATACAAAAAAAAATAAATCAATTTTGAATTGTTTATTATTATACATAAATGGTAGCACCATGGGATGACAAATAAACATGACAACATGATAAAGACATATACAAATACCGACGACATAGTATACATAGCATATATTGCTTACTAAATACACATATAATGATGATGAAATGCAGTGAGTACATTAATAGGTAGGACTATGATTATTACTACGTATGACCAGATGAAAATCTTTGGTTTGGATAGCGGACGGGGAATTTATTCAATTAATGTCTTTCTACAGATATGCTGATGAATGATAGTTCTACATTATTGTTCCGATTAAATGCACCCATTTCTTAGCAAACATTTTGACATTTGACAAACACAAGATAATAATAACAATAACAATATATACATAACATAGTGTAACTACAGCACTAAATAATAAATAGGCACTTTTTGATTAACATCACTCAACAATGTCACTGTCATTCATATCACGTGATCTTTCCTAAAGTACACGATTTGCTAATTAACCAGTGACGTCAACAATAGCACTTGTCACTCGTTAATGATGGAATCGTCCTCACGTGATTGACACAATCAACTAAAACAACATGAGTCTTTTCTCTTAATGACATGAGTTTATCCTTTAGCCGAGTCCTTTCTCAAATAACTGACTCAATGCCATATCAACATATATATTTAAATGCTGAACACAGTTCACTGGACTACAATTTGATTCCCAATCTATCTCCATGTCCAGGTAAGAAGTTCTCAGTGTTCCTGCCACGTGGTCATGTTTTGTTGGTGTTTTTCGATCAACGAAATAGTTCATCCTTTTCACAAATTCATTCATCTTGCATTCATTCACTGGAATAACTTTAAATATCACTTTTGGAATTGGTTTACTGTTTTCAAGCTGAAATTACAAAAACAAGGACAACTTTATTAATATGAAATATAAGTAGTATTGCTGGAGAATATGTAATAAAAAAACTAGTTAAAATTATGTTTTCTCTTTTATTTTTTAGATATAAATGAAAGTTAAGTAACTACTTACCACAATGTTTACAACATGGGTTGTCTTTCTTTTTAGGGTCACTGCAGGATTTCGGACAGGTCATGGAACACTTCATGGAACCATTAGTACAGGTACATAGTGCACAACTGCTTAAAGCTGAGCTACCAGGTTGGAAGGTTTGACCATCATCATACTTCTTGCCGCCAAATACACATGCTGAAATAATAAAGAGGAACATTAAATATGATCAAAATTCAATTACAAGATGGCAACAATCTATTGAACGATGTTTAGATGTGTATTGCATAATTTCGGATGAAGAAAAGAAACCGGGAGTTACCGTAAAACTATTACAAGATGTTCATACAAAAGAATTACTTGAATACTTACATCCACTTTTCTTTTCCTCGCTGACTTCTGATAAGGGTTGTTCATCAGCACAAGCATCACAACAGGCACCCTGTTTTCTAATCTTTCGGCTACAAGTAAGTTTAGGACATTGAGGTCGTTGACACACAGGTGTTCCAGACTGAAAAAGAGACAAGAAAAAATTAAATACTTTGTTAAATGATATTGATCTTTTAAAAATTGATATTTTAATTAATTTTTTTTTAAATTTCCGGCATATAAAATACAGATACAATATATATTTTTATTTTAAAATTCTTAATACTTACATTGCAGGTACAGTCGATGCATTTCATATAACCAAAAGGCATGACGCGGGGATGCCACTTAGCTCCATTAGCGAAGATCTGTTCTTTAAATGTACAGGCACCTTTCATATCAACATCTTGTAGTGGTTTTACGGCAACTTCTGGTTTCTTTTCTTCAGCTAAAATTATACAAATTTTAAAAAAATTAAACATTGTTAAATAGATTGTTGACATCATTTACATTAGATACCCATGGAAATACTAAAGAGAACACATGGTTTGATACCCACGGAAATATTTAATAATACACATTGATTGACTGGTTTGGATGTAGAATGATTTGTAACTTACGGGCACAAACTTGACAACAATCAGTAGGGTTCAATCGGATTCGTCGGGATTTAGGACAGTCGAGTTTAGGACACTTTCGTTCACATTTCGATACACCACCAGGCTGAAATAAGAAAAATAAATTTATTACTAGATGATTACACCAAATGACATATTCTTATATTAAAATTATGTAAATTGTCATACAATTTTCATGTTACATTTACATTGGACAACATGTGCCGTTGAAACATATATCCAAATATACAGTTACTTATAATTATTATAATGTTTTTTGTTATAATTACTTACCATACAAGTGCAAATGACACATTTAGCATAACCCATAAGAGGAAGGAACGGGTGCCATGTAGAACCAACACGATGGCGTCTCAGATCACCATCAAGCTTACAGAAGACGTCTTCGCTGGATTCAGAAGCTTCTTGGACACAAGTAGGACAGCATTCACCTTCAACGGTTATCTTGTTGGCACAGGTCAGGACAGGGCAGATCAAGGCATGACATTCAATCTTTCCTTTCTGTAAATATAAAATGTTACATACTTATCAAATGAAGCAGAACAACTTAATAAATATATGTAACGATCAGCTAATCGACATCTTCGATTAATTTTATTTATTTGTGTATCTTTTGTGTAGGCTTATATTTTCTTGATATTCGACTCAAATCTACTTACGTTACAGCTACAGGTATTGCAGGTGGCGTTAACATCAGGTAACCAGCTATCACCATTCTCATAAACACTACCCTCATAAAAACATTTATAACGATTAGCAGCAACTACTTCTTCAGATGTCTGTTCATCAACTAATATATCCATATCATAATCCTGGCTGTATTGCCAACAGGTATTCGGTACACTAACCTGAAAATATAAAGAAGAAAATGTTAAATAAATGGAAGAATCCGAGAACAATGAAATGGACAGTGATTAATCTACATTGATAAAATATCTAGTTTATTACATCTTTTAATTATGGTGCACCTAAATCTGTGATATATTAAATAAAACTTACGTTTCCAGCAAGGCGGGTTTTTCCAATAATTACAACAAGCAGTGCGGTTCCATCATCAAGATCGCGGAAAAGGTCTTCGGGGATCTCTGTAATACTTCCGGTAGCGAGGCGGGATTCGTACAGTTTGGTGGAAGAAATCTTCTCAATAGTAACATAGGTATCTGGATCAGTGGGACTAACTAAGCTGATGGTGATGTCATTCTGATTATCCTTGCTGGTGATGGTGATATCGTAATGCAGAGAACAACCAATTTCCATAGAGAACCAGGCATTACCAGCTTGACCAAAAGAATCCGAAGACAAGGCACTGAGTGTAGCAGGAACAGCTGAAAGACAGGGGAATAATTAGACATTTAAATTATGAAAATTGGTATTAGCTATTTGACGAATTGTTGCCCTGTTATTTTATTATTGTTACCCCATCACTGTATCGACACTTCATCACATTATATTGTTTAATTTGTAATAAAAACTTACCAGCTCCATTAGAGTAGTGTTGATGGTAGGGAAGGGCAATAACTCGACCTCTAAGTTCACTGATACGGTGTTTGGTAGTAGCGACGTTGATAAACATTTTATTGGTGAGGAAAAGATGGAGATTATCAGCAGTCATCTTCTTGAAGGTGCCATTAGACTGAAATAGATGAATAACAATTTATAATATTTTAAATTAATATGATGCAATTCATATTTGACAATAATTGCACAGACCGGTGTGTACTCTTCCTAGGGGATCTGTTTACAAATGATATGAATTGAGGTTTAACGTCCTACTGGATTTATATTGATTATATAAAGGCGCTTACCCATCCATTGAAGGAGTTTTCATCGGCTTTAAAGTTCCTGTGTATACTACCAATAATCTGTCGTCGGTTCTTTTTGTTGACTGCGCCCTCTAGTCGGATACGATGAACTTTACTGGTAAGACCGGTCAATCTAATCTTGTACTCAATGGACCCCTTTTCTCTCAATTCAAATATGGCGCTACCGGACGAACCTAGTTTCACGTTTTCTAGAGATGCGCCAGAGGATAAGATGGCTTGAGAAACTGAAAGAAAAGAGTGAAAAATTGGAGATGTGTGTGCAGTAGAATTCAGTTGAGCTATTGACGGTTAAGACACATTAATAACATGATATTTTTCAAATTAATATTTCAAATGTACTTACCACCACAAGTAAGCTTTGGTCGGATATCACCACTGACACTGGCACCATTAGACGAAGTCAGACGAAGATGAAGACGACCGCGTGCTAGTTGTTTAGATTGACGTTTGTTGCTAAGTGTCCAAGAACCCCGGATGAAACGAGTCTGAAATGACGAAAGAGAGAATTAATATGGCGTGATGGAGGTGGATTTGTTTATAATAATTGAAATAGGATAATTTTGTTTATAAACAATGTCAGCTTGAAGAAGAGTTCACAGGTTGCTGGATATTTTCATCTTTAATAACTTTATTATGTTGTTTTATCATGTTAATATATTTTAGACGGCTTACCTTTGAGTCGGCTTTACCAGTAGATTGGTGCAAGACTTTACTCTTCTTACCAATAGTGACGAAATATTCTTCAGATGAACCTAGAAGCAAATACCATAATTTAATAATTGGTTGAAAAAAAGAATTCTTTTTATAGCTACCAAAAATTTGGGAAATTCAGGATATAAGTAATTTAGAGTAAATTAACAAGTTTAGGATTATACATACCTGGGAAAAGACCATCAAAGGTTATGACGTAATCAACTAGGTGGGTTCTGGGGTTGTAGATGACGGATAGAAGTCCACCAATACCAGCGGGTTTCGGTGATGCAAGCACAGAACTGAATACTTCTACAAGAAAAGAAAAATAAATGTTAGTTTTTCACATTGTTACTAGAAACTGTTCACATAAAGCTTCGATATCCGCTAAGAAATAACTAATTTTAGCTACGACTTAGCAGCAACGTAACACGTCGATGCCATATTGACAAAGATGGCGGGTCTTTTGTGTCTTGTTGTCAGGCCAACCACAGAGATGAATTCAAGTTGCGTACTGTACAATAATTGGCGAGGTATCACGTTATGTGGTTTATGGAAGGAATGTGGGATATTTACCTCATTTTAACTTAACACTATACTATACACGTCTTAGTCGTCGATGTTAACTGTTGCTTTTTAAATCTCGTCATCTCACGTGTCAGCCCACCACCCCCATTTATCAAAGAACAGATTAGTTTAACCCCAGTAATAAAAATCAACAAAGAGCAATTTGTAAACCGAATAGATAGGTGCTAAGTTTGACTTCAGGTGGAAATAAGATACGAAAATATTTTTACAGAGCAGACGACATGTCGGTTATTGTGTTATTTTTCCCGCCCTTTCTCTACCAGACGATAAACATGTCAGATTCGCGTCTCAATTGTTAAAGTAAATGGGGAAATGGAGAAGTAAAAATTTGCACTTGCTCGTAATACGAGACGAATTAATTCACGGATGCTCGTAAAACACTAAAATCAACAAATACTAAATTAGCGACAAAACTTGAAAATTGCAAAATAAATTATGGAGTATATGTGAAAAGTTGAACCACCGTGTGAAAAGGGGGAAATGTATAATGTATATTTGTTAAATATCAACATATCCTTATACATGTATATAGAATACAATAGAGGAGATCATTGGCGAATTCATTCAAGGACAATTGGAAATATAATGCAAGACCTTTGTGGTTGTTGAATGAACCAACGCTCGGAATTCGGAAGACGTTGACTTACCTCTCTTGGCGTGACGGTTGACCATGATACGACCAGATACCAAACCACTAGAGTGACGAGAAGAAGTGATGACCGCAAAAAGACGCTCTTTTCGGACAAACTGGACATAAGCAGCGGGAATCTTGGACCAAATACCACAGAATCTCTTATCACCATTTCGTCGTTTCTCGATGGGCCGTTCGAATAACACATTACCATTAGCATCAGTGATCTGTAAAAATTTTGGACGATCCAATCTGAAATAACAAAATGATAGGTTAAGATAAATTTTAAAATGGGGTTTTGAACAACAGAAACTTATTAATATTTCATTTCGTATCATTTTCTGGAGCCAAATCAATAAGATCAATTTTAATTTTGTTTCTATAATTAAAGCAACTTACTTATGATAGCGAACAGAATATCTGATTTCATCATTACTAATAACAGACAGGTAAACAGCGGCTACGGCGGAAGTCTCGACTCCCTGGCGTCTCACGTTCTTACCAACCAAAAGGGCAACAAACTCTGTTCTAGCTCGTCGTTTACTATCTGAACTGATCATCGTAGTCACTTGCTTGCTCAAACCAAGGGTGAATTTATCTTCAAAACTCTTCACTACAAAAAGAATTAAAATTAAAAATGGATTTTAAAAAACGTGGAATAATGCCTCCCTTGATAAAACAAACGAGTAGTTCCGAATGGTTATTGGCTTTGAACCAAAGATAACGTATTGGAACATTTTTTAATGATTTACACAATAGAATTGAGCAGACGGGTTAAAAGAACTATATTTATCAAATAAAGACATTTTAAGTTTCCCAGAAAGTCATGAACCTGATCAATTACCTACATTAATGATGTTGCTAGCACGTGTCGTATATATATAGCAAGTATATAATAGTAATAAACACATATATACACAATACGTTTAACCTGTACGGCCGTCTCGTCAAAATGGCGCCAAAATTGTTGATAAATTGCACGATAATTATTAGAAGATAATTCAAATCTGTGACGTCAAAAGTGGGAACAAAGGTTTTAGAGGGTGGGACCATGGTCTGCTCTGATTCTAATTGCCACGAGGTATTTTATCGTAAAAATATTTAATTTTACAAATTTTAATTGCTAAGAGGTATGCTATCAGCATATGTTACATCTTTCTATAGTGTTTATGAGAAAGGGCCTTTTTATCTGAGTATCAATCTGTGGGTAAAAAATTCTAGTTATTTCTACTCGCTACACTAGATACAAGTAGGATTTACACTAGTTATCACCTTGATTAACTGATGAAATTTGTAGTACATACAAGATTCTAAAGGAAATCTCCATGAATACAAATTTGTCTCTTATATATAGATGTGCTTTATCCGACAAAAGGGAAAACTCAAGTTAAAAACTGAGAATAGCGACAATGATTTGGTCTGTGCCAGACGAAAAGGTGTAATGTAAAGGCAAGATTAGTAAACAAATAGCAGAACATCTTAAAGCAGGTATAATAGTCGCTATTCAAAGCCTATATAGTTACCTTTACCAGGCATAGGGGTTGAAGGAGACTCTTCAACATGGTTAGGCTATATTCAACCACGAACAATTAGCAAATATCGAATAATACCAAGTCATGATTATCCAGACTAATCGCTATTTAATAAGCCATGCCTCATTGAACGTGTTGTACTGGCTACTCGAGACTCTGTCAATATAATATTCACACCCCTGGGCGCATTGATATTGTTCGTTCAACACTTTTCGTTTCGAGGGGTTTTTCGGTGCCTTATTTTTGCATCAGTGGGTGGTCGTTATATTCATGCATTCATTGAGACAGGATGTGGCTTAATCCGTTTCGTTAATTCTACCATTGTACAAAGTTAACAGCCGATAAAACAAACCATTTATCAACAAATAGTGCTTTAATATAATGGTAGAGTAGTTTGATCCAGTATTTTCGCTTGTGAAATGGAAATTTTGAATGCTTACCTTCATCAGGACAAACTTTACAGCATTTACCCTTTGGAAGAACTGGATTAACACAGTTGGGACGGGGACACAGATCTTTAATATTCTTACACTTAGTCTGACCTTTCATATCAATGATACCTTTACGCTCAACCTGAAATAAAAGACACCTAATTAACACCAGAATACCATAACATCAACACTTGATATCTTAATTAACAATGAACTTCTCAATAAAATTTAATCAGAGACAGTTCACGTGTCAGAATTTGATGCCGTTCCAAAACAATATCCAATTTGTTTGGGTTTTAAAGTGGGCGATATTGGGATAACAACTTCGGCGGTTACATGACCCAATGATCTTTATAAATAAATTATAATACATGGGAGTATAAGTAATTTGTTAAGACAGTGTTGTATGTAACCCTGTAGGTTGTTGCCATATTTGTATATGTCGTATCACGAACATAAAAACCCAACCTAGCCTATAAGAAGATTGTTTAATTAAACACAGAAGCTGGAGATACGAGACTTAACAGGAAGATGCTAAACACCCACAGACTCATTTAAACATCGAATAGACCTACAAGTCACTCTACAGATATCTCCTTTTTTCCCCAGTGAAGTTGATCTGCATTGCAAATTGAAGACGCCCGTATTCAAAGATCCCCTTGTCTAGGAATAACACAAAGTAGAAATAAACGCCTAACCACATTTAGTGTGTATGGTGATTAAATTTGATAAATGTTCAGGGATGGTATCGAAGTATCAAATACGATATCCAAGATATATCATGTTAGATGAAAAGCGCATACCGATATAATGCTGTTCATTGGAGCAGATATAGTTAATGTATATTTAAATCAAACTATCAAATAATACCCAGTCGTATCATAGTCAATAATCAAAAAGCTTTTCTTTGACTTGAACGATAGTAAAGGTAATATTTAACATAGCTATAATGATATATAAAGGGCGTGTGAATGAATTAAATAGACTGCCTATACGACCAGTGAAAGTGTGTCGATATTTTCCCTATATAATGTATGTACACATGTATTATAATAGGTATTGGATTATTAAAAATTTGACTTACAGGTATGCATTCACACTTTACACAAAACATCTCACCAACCGGTAGAATAGATGGGGTCCATTTCTCACCAATATCATAAAACTTTCCACCCAAAATACAACCTGAAATTTAAAAAAAAAACAAAAACATAAAGTTGTGTTATTCAAAATTATATGCCTTCCATATATTACAGAATAACCAATAAATCATATTACAATCAAAAATCGGTAGTATTATTAAAGCCAGAGATTGGTGTAAAATAAATTTTATTATTATATACCTGGCCTGTTCGGTTGAACTCCTCGTAAATTCTCTTTCACAGGTTTCAAAGGAATCTTTCTTAACTTCGCATCGGAAACGTAGACGGAGACAACCAAAAGAAAAACAGCTAAATCCATACTAGAAAACACCGACATTATCACTTAGCTCACGGAGAGCACCCGTTCAGGGTAACACTTAATAGTACCCTAAAATTACTAGATTCCAAAGATAGATATACACTGCACACAAGCACCTGTTGTCACGTGATTACAAATCACAGAGGATGTCAAGAATTTAGCAATGAGTTAAGAGAATAACGGAATGGTAGTTCTAGTAGTTGACAAGGTGAAAGAAGCTCAATGAATGATGATCACTGAGATTTTTGCTCACTACTTATACTCAATTTCAGCCGTGAAACCACAAACTTCTTCCAACAATACAATCAAGGGATTAACAGTCGGTCCACCTTGGGAAGGGTTTCATCCTACCTGCTTTCTTAATTGATCTTTACCGCTAAGTTGTTACAACGACGTATTCTTCCGATCAGTCGGCCAATGGCTTCATTGATACAATGACGGTACATACAACACTATCTTTGAAGTTCATATTAACGTGTTGTGATTGGTGGAAAACCTGTGGTATACGAGAAATAGTTTTATACTAATGTAAACGATATTGTTATAATGACAATTTAATAGACGTTTTATTTTCTAACACTGAAAAAAAGTTGTAAGAAGTTTTTTTTGTATTTCATAGCGATCATTCTAAACAGTCATATCTATTTGTATTTTTACTATTCGGTGGATCAGATATGGAAAGTTATTTTAAATATGTTCTAATTATAGATATAACTATATATGATATAAAACTTAAAAATATATATATTTGTGCGCGTTTCGGTATTCCCAAAAATCGTATGAATTTGTCATTTATCAATCATTTGAAACAAAAAAGAAAGATAAATATTGTGCATAATCATTTTGTCTAATATGGATTCTTCAATAATTTTGTGCCTGTTAAATATATTTTAAATCTGTTGTTTTCACTGAACAATAATAGACTAATAACATTTTATTTGCATATTTTACCCTAGATCAGGCCTATAGAACATAATAAATATATATATCTATAAGTATATATATATATATACATATTTTGCCCTAGAACAGGTCAAGACCATAATAAATATACCTTCATGTATATGAAGATAAAGCACTGAATTATCTATAGAATGTTGTTTATAATAAATATTATAATAGCATATTGGTTTGTCAGATTTAACCGGGATATATTGAACAGTACAAAATACACCTTCTCGGAAGTTACACGAAGAATATATACTTTATCATAAACGAGGCGCGGTAAAATTTACATCCCAATTAAATGTAATAGATTTTTCAGGATTTCGTATTGAACGGGAAACATTTAGCAAATACTAACATAGGTGCATATTTTTTAGACTGTACTAAGAATATTTCATATGTGACCGTTAAATTATAGAACTCACAGACATTGTAGAAAATAACGATCGATGTTAAATTTTAAATACCCAAATACATGTAACAAGAAATTAAGCATCTTTACAGTATAAGTTCAGTATTGGAACTTATGTTGTAGTTCTTAGTATATACGAATTATGGGTATTATACTATGTTTCAATAACCTATTGAAGAATTGCAAGTTGAAACAGAAGAGAGGTAAATATACAATAAATCTATATCTAAAAGCTAATCTAAACAAATAGTAATGTATCTATTTATTAACAGTTTTTTCTGACTTGTATGTTTTTGTACTGGTATTAATTTGGAGCCGTTCTGAATGTTCACTAAAACGGAACGAAAGGCTAAACATATAATTGTCAAACTGTACAAAAGTTACGCGAATTTTTTAGTCAATTTATTTATTCAAGATGTCTACTTGAAATAATTGCCATTAATCTGAAAAGAGGCGTCAATGTAGGGTTTTAAATTCCCCGTTTCAAAATTGACTACATGTTATTACTTCAGTGTGGGAAATCTCGAGGGATGTTTTAATATCGATGCTATAATTGTATTCAACTATTTATATCCCAGTTTGATCATTATATTTGATTTCTACTTTTGATTGATTTCTTATCTGTTACTGTTTAAAATTGCAACTATAAATTTATAATTGAATAAGTGCAAGCAATTGAGATGATGTGTTTCCCAGGTAGTTTTCGTAAACAATTTATCAATAATATATATTTAAGGTTTATTTTCATAGATAATTGCTTTATTTTTATTTTGTTTAAACTTTATTGTTAAACATTAAAAATGATAAAAGTTTAGATATATACATAAATTTACATATTTTTTAAAAAAAATCACATATCTTCCTCCAGTTTTCTAAAAGACGGTACCGACGAGTACCGTCTTTGTGGGGCTTCCAATCAAGAAAATCATTTTAGATAAACAACAATTAGAATTAATTACTTTGACGGTGATCTTAATTACCGCGATCAGCGGAGAGCCGAAATTAATCACAGTATCTACTTATGAAAACAAATTGGGTTTCTTCTCTCCGTAATTAATTTTGGGGAAATATATGGATTAATGAAAGAGAAATGGTTTTAATAAATATATATTTAAAAAAAAACAACACTTTTTAGTATGTCTATTTCCTTCATTAAAAGTGTACAGTACTAGTAAAAAAAACACGACAACAAGTATATTGAGTAATATGTAGTCGAGACAAATTCATTATCCTTATAATTTGTCTGTCATTTCTAAAACTCTTTATGAACCTCGTCAAAATTTAAAAAAGAAATGTGTGAAACCGACCAGAAATTGAATAACCGCAAAACTGATAACAATCTGCGATAAAATGGAGGTCTAATTATACATAATACCGCTACATTGCGCTCAATATTATCACGGTTTCTATACATGTAAAATATCTTTGTTCAAATTCGTTACATGTACCGTTTTTATGTAGGGAAATCATCATTTTAATCTTATCGTTTTTAATATAAATTTGTCGGCCACACACACATCTTCATTGAAGGTAATGGTGTCAATGAGACATACCGCCTATAAATTAAACAGTATTCAATATAATACTTTTTAATACAATAAAAATAATTTGTCGATTCCAAGAGATACCATTATAGTGCAATATGTGCTAATGAGAAATTTTTTCAAGAATAAATAACTTAGAACCAATATATTATAATCAAGCCAACCCATATAAAGATTGTCTTGGATTATATGCAATTTCAATGTAGTATAATATGGATATTTCGTCTGTACAAATCGGTAAACTATACGTATCAAAGCCATAAAGATATAATATTCAATTCTGTTAATAAGCATAAATAAAAGTCTCTTGTTTGAAGAATGTATCCTTTAACTTGCATTTACTATACAAGAATAGACAATATTATAAATGGCATTTATTAATTGAACCTGGAATACAAAAAACACACTGGGTGCCATTTCGACTATAATCCTTTACTTTTTAAATAATATTTTTAGCTTTATAAAGCAATGACGTAACGTCGCCCAAACCGTAATTCCCCAGAAGTGTGCCCTTAAAGCTGACTTTAAAGTCTGCGACGCATCGTAAATATTCTTTCTATAGAAGAAATGTCTCTTTAAATTTAATGTTGTTTACAGGTAATATGTTTAGTATTAAGATTTTTTCCGTTTATATCTTTATCATAATTTATATCGACATTTAAACATATGATTAAAAATATTAGGCTAACATATGGGATTTTTGTATGCAAGATACCAAAAAAGATTAATGTGTTTTTTTTTCTTATTCAAGATACCAACTATAATAACTGGAACACGTGTGCCGTTCACCTTTGAAGAAAAATTCCTAAAATATACGCAAAATAATAATGAATTTTTAGGATCGACTTGTACTATATTCATTTTTTCTGTATTAGAAATATGTATCATTATATACAAAATTAAAGTAGGAAAATTGTTATGTGTATTACATTTGATATGTGTAGTATAGTGAACCAAAAAATATCGGAATTCAATGCAACTTCAGTCATAAATGCTTTTAGTTTTATTGAAAGAAGAACTTTTATTTGTTCAGTTATGGTGTCAATATTTCGGCATTATTTTTTTTAAAATTCTACCTACTTTACAGTTTAAACATGTATCCATCTGGATCATTACACAGCCATGGTTTCATCATTAACTAATGATACAATCAGAATGGTTTCCCCCTTTCGGTAATTGCTTTGATGATGGCCTTAATCCCAATAAAAACAGAATTCGGATATCAAAAGCAACGAAATGTGCTGTTTTCATAAGAAAATGACCAAGATAGATTTTAATTGATTCCCAACGAACGGTTAATTTGAGTTGGTTTCATATGTAAATGCTCCAGTCGTGAATGTTGTTATTGTAGTTTTATTGGCTCCATGATAACTTTATTTAAGAAATCGACCCTTTGTCATGCATTATATTTCTATGAAGTTGGTTTTGAATAGTATCCCCTTCTACACAACTTCTACATATTGCAGAGGTCTCTTTCCCATCTCTATAACACAAACTCAAACTGAGTGGCAATTCATAGACTTTAAATTGAATTTTCTTTGGTTTCTGTTAAAATTACCGATTGCTACAGAAATGAAATGGGGTTTAACGTCCTACTGTTCTGCTACGACTGGGATAATGAAGACGAGCATACGCTATGAACGAAATTTTGCAGGGACAGCGGCGCTACGGCCTAATCTTATATTGAATTCCAACTGCCAAGGGACCTTTACGTGCAGTTCAGTGTCTCGTTTTCTGTACCTTTCGAACGACTAGACAGCTGTCTTTGCCCCCCCCCTCCCCGCCACTGTTTCACTGACAATGGGAAACCACGGCGGAAAATCCCGATGACCCCCCTTAGCTGAATGCGACAAATCAAAGATTATGATATTGATAATAGTAACTAAATACTGTTTTAAGTCGATTACTCGTAGGTGAAAACGAAACCTTATGAAATTGTGAACAAACATACATAACCCGACTTAATACTGAAAATATGAAATCATTTCTTACGATAACTGTTAAAATAACAGAATGATAATACGAAGGCACAATTTGTAAATCGTTGCCGTCTTCATTAGCCGGGTTGTTGGTGAAATATAGGACTTAAAACCCCATTTCATTGTATGTTATAAAGAAGCAATAAAGTGTTTAAGTAGATTGTGAAAATATTGAATGTATAAAATGATAATATTTGTGATCGGATTAGAAAGATAAAGAATTAGGAACTAATTATGAACACGTGCGGCTAATCAAGATATATAATCTGTTAAACCAAGTTAGGGGTATTAAACGGACTAGCCACACTAGCCACGTGCAATAATCTGTGACACAAATCGAGATTTGAGGTGTTTTAATCCGTTTCAAGATTAAGATTTACCAATAATGAAACGTTAATTGACTTAATTCATTAATATGATAATTTCACAAATAGCGAATTTTAGGAAATTCATTGAACATTGCTTGTGCCCTATTTTCAAAAGCTTTAGCATTTTTTTATTATTATTTTTTGCACGTAAGTGAATTCTAATGCATATAGTCTTTGAAGCAATCGTGAATCACATTTTGTATTTTAAAAAAATGTATAAAAACTTAGTAGTTTTCCAATATTTCGTCTGAATGAATAAGACATTAATATACTTACACCTTTGTTAAGGTATTTATCACATTTCCGCTGAAGTCTATTGGATTGTGTCAGGCAGGTTGTTCAAAATTTCCAAAAATGTCATCGTTTCCATCGTGAATGTTGTATTACTAACGACGCTACCATATGGCACATTTGAAAAATAGTTGAAATAATAATTCTCTTGCAGTTTACTTGTCATATACCGATGATAGTCAACTTATTCCTCTTCCGTCGTGGAAAATATTTTAACTCTGCGTGGCCAACGAACTACTGAAGCATTTCATATGTACATCTCATTGCCATTCCGTCCCTTCAGAAACATTATAAATTGATACGTATTACAAAAACCTTCTGGTGATGAGTTAGTTTATTCTCCCGTTTGATGTATTTAAAGCTACAAGCAACTTTTTACAAGTTAAGGAAGAGCTTATTCTAATAAGAGAACCCCACATACTAAAAACTAAAAAAAATTTACAGAAACAAAAGACACACTTAATTCAAACGTTTCGCCATAAAAAAGAAAATATTTCCATTTAGCCGATCATAAGCCATTGATCCATTCAACAAAATTGTTACAATTAAAAACGACCCCAACAGACTAGAAACTGAGTTAGCCAGACCGGAAGTTCTGCTTGAACGTGTGCTATCTACAGTTAAAAGTCCAGGTACAGTAGTCGTCACTAACTAAATATTAGAGATGTGACTTATCTTTCATAGTTCAATAAAATCGACGACCAATACTACACATAATAACCATGAAAAGTGAACTCGGGGTTAATATCAACTATTTTACATGTCAATTTTATACTTACTGTTCAATTTATGGCGGCATTTCTTAGTTTATTGGCGCCTACTTTAATTCCCTTATACTTATTTATACAATTCTTATACAAGCGGGGATTATATTATGACTTATGCGAGATATTATATTTATATATTGATGTAATTATGAAAGAGGTGACAAATTCTTGGCAATTTAAGATCTTGATTCGCTGTGCAGCCGTAGTAACTATTCTTGCAGCATTTACTAGTAGGTATTTATTTCTAGGCTACAAGGTGATCAGAAATACCTTCTGTTCTGCAGAACAGATCCCACGAGTAGTATGTCATTGCCACGAAACGCGACTCCCGCCGTACCAGCAGGAGGTAAATTATCCAGATATTTGTCACCAGATATCAATCAGTGCGAGATAATTCTTCTTGTCTGCGATATCACCCCCAAAAAAGCACAAGAACAAGATAGAAATTTTCGACAGATTGGTAAAAAAAAAAAAATAAAAAATAAAATATGTAAACTAATTACGTGTAAACAATATTTCAACCCATTTTTAAAACATAACCCTTTTGATTTCCAGTTCAAAAGTGGTACAAAGACTTTAGGAGTTTACGAAAATCTCGCGAAGTATACTTTACTTTCAGTACACTAGCGCTATGAATGTTGATACCAAGGAGAGACTATAGCTAAGTCAGGGCTTGGAATTTTAATACTTAGGCGAGACTCGGGAAGCCAAGACTTGGAATTTGGATACCTAAGTGAGACCAGGTAGACCAGGGTTTGGAATTTTGATACGTAGGCGAGACTACAATTAGTGACATTTTGGTAATTATAATAAGATGGATTAGGTAGGCCATTGAGTTTTGATAATCGGATGAAAATAAGTGTTTCTGGGATTCGGCGAGAATGGACACCAGAAGATACATGTAGTTTGGCCGAGCAATTCATCTTAAATAAATAGAACAAATTATCTGATATAAAATCATTTAAATGTGCAGTTTCTTGTTTCACTTCTTTGTCGGCCAAACTATCTTCTGATGTCAAGTATATTATAACTCTCAAAGTGGTCATTTCTGTAATTGCCTTGATAAGCAGTGACAGAAAACAAAATAACTTCTAGAAAAATCCACCAAGTTGGGAAGACAGTGTCATTAGCATTTAGAAATGGAAATAGAAATACAAACTATCGTTTTCCGCGTATGACGCAACCATGTGATGACAGACTTAATTATCTATAGTTTACAAACGTTGGGTGTTTTGATTTTGTTTCTGTTGGAATGTAAAAACTCTCCGGAAGCTTGCGGGAAAGGTTCGGATACTTCTTTAGCCCCTTAATTGTTCGGGGTGGAGAATCCCAATTAAGTTTCACCCAATAACACAAATAAATGTCATATGACAGTCGCATATTACACGGTGCACAATGTGCTTAATCTTTCCGGAACACTTGATAACACTTCCGCGTCAGAACCTTTCAGACACTTGACTTATTGTATTTATGATTTTGTTTTATACTATTATATTTTTTTATTATTAAGAAGGTAGTTTAAGAGAGAGAGAGAAATGGGGTTTCAAGTCCTCTCGACACAAACTAGGTCATTTCGGGACTAACACATGGTTTATTTCTATTTCAATAATTGGGGTCTTTAGCAGTGGGAGGAAACCGGAGTGCCCGGAGGAAACCCACGAGGTTGAGAAGGCGCCCCTATCTCCATGCCACATACGTTCACACCAGGGATCGAAACCACAGCCGCAAGCCAGAGGTGATCGGCCAGCTAGAGGTCGAAGCGCGGCACTCTAGACCACTAGGCCATCTCACCCCCCCACCCCCAGGTAGTTTAAGACACGCTGTATCAAACACACTGTATCACAAAATACTATTCAAATAAGTTAGGCACTAGGTACCTCAAGGTGGTAGGATTGTGAAGAGGAATTTGCTCTCTTTAATTCTCGGTGAGTAAGGCACTAAACAGGACGTTCCGAGTTCGATCCCGGTGTTGACCGAGAATGTTGGAGTATTTTCCAGCGTCATATTTCCTGTCCGTGTTGGATAGCTCCGTGTGCACGTTGGATGCACGTAAAAGAGTCATTGACAACTGGAATTCGAAATAAGGGTAAACCGAATCGCCGCTGTCCAGCCCAAAGTTTCTCCATAACACACTAAATGGTGTATGTCAGTCTCCCTTACGGCGGTCGATGCAGAAAGGTTGGACGTCTAACCATATTTCTCTGTTTATCTATACTTCCACTGTACCATTTTGCTACTGTACCATTTTGTTTTGTTTTTTTTTGGTTTTGTTTAAATGACTTTACCCATATTGTCTTTTAAGAAGAAACTAGTACTAAAAATTACGTAGGTTACATAGAGAAATGTTAGCTTTAATATCATTAAAGTTCCTCCAGTCTCGGTCTAGACGACTTTATAGCCACAATCTCAAACCGGAAGTCGATTAGAAGAACTCACATGAATTGTAATTGAAGGATGTAAATACGATAAACATGGTAATATTTTAAAATAACAAATAATTCATTTATTCAGCGCCTGAATTCTATTCATATTGGTATTTAACTTTATTTAATTAATGTTTTGTTGACAACGGTAATTATTCCGTCAAAATCGGCATATGTTTGGATTTAAAGAATTTGGAAATATAAACAAAGTGAAACGTAATACGCAATAGTCGCATTGGTAGACCCATTATTTTAATATGTTCAGATAAACACAAATAATATACTTATCCTGTAAGGTGAAAAAAGTTGTGATATTAAAATTAAAACTAATGTGCAACTGATAATAATCATTAAAGCATATTTTGGACCTTTTGATAAGCAACGTCAGCAACATCAAATATTGGTTATAGGCTATCTGATCAGGGGAGGGGGGGGGGGTGGCTTGCGCATGAAATCATCGGGTCTGTCATTGAGTCAAGTAGTGTAGTTTCGATTCCTCGCTTGTACGTGAAAAGGAGTATGGTCGACTGTCCAACCTCGTGCGGTTTTCTCCGGTCCTCGGGTTTCTTTCCACAACTAAGACCCCTACGCACAAGTGAATTACTGACATAAAATTGAACCATATCCCGAAATGGCCTACTTGTGTCGAGTGGACGTTAACCTAATTTCGGTCTCTCGATTACTGACCATAATTGAATTCAAACCTTGTATTAATCTGTAGAAAAACATCCCACTGGATATAAAATTGTTATCCCAATTGTCAGATATCCCAATGCTATTTCACGACAGCAGATAAAGAGAAATTCAAGTTTATGCGAGATCATTACGGTGTTCGTAAGTCGATAGTCAGTATTGAACGTAAGAAAGTGGTGGAATTGTAATCGCGCAGTAAGGAATCGAGTCCTTGTCAGTAGTTATACCTTATCCGGTGTCAATAGAACCGTACTGTGATCAGACTCGGGAAATTTCATCTGCAATTATGTGTGGTATTCAAACGGGGCATGCTTAATCACCCTTCTTAGAATTAAATGGATCCTAACGCCGAGTGTATATGGCGAATGCAATAATATGTACATGTAAAATGACTGATGTTGTGGATACGCCCTCTCATTCTAGATGACCTGGCATTACATTCCTGAAAAGTTCGAATAACTAACAACTTCATTTACGAATTCTTTGCCAGCTTTTGGAATATTGTTTGGACGCCATAATCAGGGGCGGATCTAGGAATTTTGAAAAGGGGGGGGGGCGCAAAATGAGGGCACGCCGCTGCGGAGACGGGGCACGCCGCTGCGGAGACGGGGCACGCCGCTGCGGAGACGGGGCACGCCGCTGCGAGGCGGTCTGGGGGGGGGGGTCACCAAGACAATTATCCGTCATTTCCTTGCATCTTTAGACATTCCAAGAGCTATTTGGCTGATATTCTCGTCTAAATGAACGTTTGGAGAGGACATATTTGGGTCTGAAAGGCACTTTCAGCCGTTAAAAGGGCACTTTCAGCAGTAAAAAAGCATTGTCGAAAATTAGGGGGGAGGGGCGCACCTCGCGCCCCCACTGGATCCGCCTCTGACAATCGCCAACCTGCTCTATCACTTCTAGTAGCAGACGACTTAAACAAGGGGGATAATGCAGTTGATAACCAAACTTGGGTAGTTATTTATTCAGGTAGTAACTATAGTAGTATCAGACGGTAGAAGATAAATATGTTGTCTTTCTCGTTTAACGTGTTTATTTACCAGTCTACTTCACACCTTTATCATTCCATGGCGGATTAATCGCTTCTTTGAAGTGACGTATGTTTGCTCGTGCACTTGAGATAGCTCTCCAATTTTCAATTTCTATACTTATATAATTGGGGAATATTATGTATGACAAAACATTCTGATATGGGTGTGAAGTTGTGTACTTTTAGTCCGGTGGTACTGCGAAGGAATCATGAAAACGTTAAGTTTTTTTGGGGTGGGAAGTGGTAGGAGGCCTAGCCTTAAGCACATATTTATATTTGCCCGGTTGTCAACGGCAATTGGCATATGTGAAGTGACCTTTCCTGACCATCCCCATTTGATTTTGGTAAATTCGGATTACTCATTTCTACGCGTTCTCACCATTTTAATAAAAAATAAATTTCAATCAAATTATGTATAGGCGATTAAATTTTTCCAAACTATTTTTAAGAAGCATTTACACATATTTCACAATAATAGACAGCACAATTAAATTTATATGTAAATCATCAAGAATCAAAGGTATCTAAACCTTTACAATAATGAACGAAATGAAAACATTGCTGGCAGTGTCAACTTAGTTAAATCTTAGTTTCGTCATCGTCAACATTAACTTGGTTATAACCATCGTGTGAAAGTCAACATGTTAAATACGTGGTGGAATACAAGCCATACAGATTAGCTGGCTAATTGATCAAGACTTTAATACAATTTAAAGTATCTATTGGAAGAGCTCGACTACGCGTGATCTTCACGCTCCGAAGAGCAGACAAGTGCGTTTTCCATGGGTCTAAATGGCGGGAATTCAACCTCTTATGTTTGGCGGTAAACGAGACAGAAACAAGAGGAGAACAATTGAAGGTTTTATAACAAGCTGGTTGGATACAACTTGAAATACCTGTAGTACTTCAGTAATTGTTCCCCTTTGTTTACAGCGCCCTCTTGACCCCAGAATAAACACGTGCTTTTCACCTTGCTAGACTAACGGGAGCCATACGTACTTCACATCGTCTTAAGACAAGCAGTGGATGGTTTTTATAGAGCAGCAACAAGTCCTAATCCCTCGTGTGAATGAAAGACTAAGTTCTCTTTTTTCAAGTCACATCAAGTAAAGATTTGGCAGATCAAATAGTATCCTTCAACTGAGACCCATGCAGTTCATTCAAGACGTTAAATGTATACATGCACGTCGAGTAGGCCCCAAGCTTACAGTTGTTACATTCCACCCATAACAATTTAGCTCACGTGAAGAGATGTCTTCGGTGTTGAACGATGTTAACAAAGTTATTAAAAAAACGTACCTACTTTTACAGTGTCAGAGAGTATGCCTAATTGTTCGCTTTATCAAATTGTCATCGTTTTTGTTGTTTACTATATTAAAATACACTTGACGGGAGCAGCCTTCGGATACTAATATACGGTAAATGTTTCATTGTGCAATGTCAGGGATAGACTTTCGTCAGGAGAGCGCCTTTGTGTCAACACTTCTTCACTAACTGTCAAGATATCTTTTATCTACACGCCCATGTTAGCACCGGGTCCTGTTTTTTTTTTGGGGGGGGGGGGGCGGGGTTCCCGGGCGGGGTTCCCGATACTTATTTTTTCAGTATCGCGGGCAAATGGCGATTGGGCATTCAAAAAGAGGATTTTCGCTGGGTTGAGAGCCCGGTGGCCAAAATTTTCTCTATAATGGTTCCATTTAGTATATTACCGTTACTGTGCGACATTCGAAATGTACCTGGATCGAACGAATATCCCTGTTTTTCAACCAACAGTAAGGCTTTCAGTCCTTTTAAAATCATAAATTTCATTAAGAGGATACTAGATTGAACGTTCCGGAACTGAATTCCCCCAATCCTTCAAAACGTAACAATCGAGTTAGAAGGAAGGATGCATATTATTTATGCTCAATACAGTTTTCTGTAAGAATAGGTTCTATTAGATTTTTTTAAAAAAATTTATTTTATGAAAAAAAAATTAGTTGGCGCATGACATTTCTAAATTGATAAGCTTATGTTTTTCCCTCGTAGATTTCTTTGCATTTGTTTCCGGTGTGAACCATGAGTTGACATGTTGCTACACACATACTTTGGATATTAAGTTTTTAGTTTTATTTGGGTTAAATTTTACTTGCCTTTTATTTGCCCACGTTGACATTACTTTCAGATCACTGTTTTCCAATCGGTTATCATTTACAGTTGGTACGTATTGTAAATAATCGCACACTGTCTGAAATATCATTTACCTGGCTTAGAAATAGAAAGGGGCCGAGTATTGATTCCTTGGGAACTCCGGTTTCAACTGACAAATAACGTGATTGGAAGCCTTTATGATCTATTAAATATACTATTCAAAAAAAGTAAGGGATATTTGATTTTTAAGTGTTATTAAAGTCACCTAATGAAACTGACGAAGAAACAAATGACAAAATGAAATGAAGTTCACATTCATCGATTTATTCCAAATGATCGTTAGACTAAGTAAGGCACAGACTGACCATTATAAGGGTAAAATGATACCCGGGGTCAAACAGCAAAGTTACCACAGCATCACAACAAAGTCAGTAACGGGTAAATCCTCCTCTGTTTGCCAAACAAGCATTGATCCGACGTGGCATACTCCTAATGAGACGTCTAAGGTCATTTTGGTCCAGATTGTCCCATTCCTGTTGCAACGCAGCAGCAAGTTCTTGGACATTGGCAGGACGTTGTTGACGTTGACGTAACCTCTGTCCAAGCATGTCCCAGATATGCTCGATGGGGGAGAGGTCGGGACTCAGTGCTGGCCAAGGTAATGTGGTGATGTTCTGTTGTTGGAGGTAACCTGTAACGATCCTGGCCCTGTGACATCTTGCGTTGTCATCCTGGAAGATGAAACGGCGGCCATGACGTCGTGCGAACGGCACAACATGGACTGCCAAGATGTTGTCCCGGTAGTACTGGCCTGTAACACGCCCTGCAACAACATGTAAAGCCGTTCTTCCAGCAACAGTGATGCCTCCCCACACCATAACAGAACCACCCCCAAATCGATCATGTCTGATGACGTTAACGTCTTGGAAGCGCTCGTTTCGACGACGCCACACCCTCCTACGTCTGTCCAAAAAATCAACAGTGAACCTTGACTCATCTGAAAACATCACATTGCTCCAGCGTCGATTATCCCAGTGTTGACGATCCCTACACCAACTACGTCTTGCCTGAATGTGATGATCTCTCAAACAAGGGATCACGCGAGGACGTCGGGCGCGAAGGTAACCCCTATGCAGTCGGGCCACTCACTCTCACACCAGTGTCTGTTTGAAGACGAGCGCTGATCTGATTTGCTGTGATGACACGATTTCTCAAGGCCAAGGTACGGATAAATCGATCCTGGGCTTGAGTTGTCGACCTGAGCGTGGTCTGTCCTGTACAGATTGTGTATCACGATATCTGGACCATAGCCTGCTTATGACAGACTGGGAAACATTCATCGTCCGCGCCACAACCGCCTGTGTTGTGCCGATCTGTAGCATGCCAAGGGCGCGTAACCTTTCATTTTGGGTAAGCCGACGCATATCAAAATTTGTTTTCTGGTCACTAAAACAATTAAACTGATGTTTCCACCCTGGAATTCAATGCCACAATGACTGTAACATTCAAAGTCAGAGTCGTGCAAATCTTGGGTTGGACCCCCATGATGATCCCAAGCATCACCTGCATTCTATGCGGTAGCTATTGGTGCGTTTGGGCGTCACATGTAACTGGAAATGTTTCTTCTGTTAGGTTCTATAGTGACTTTTTTCGTAGTCATTTGCATATTTTAGTATTATGCCCCCAAAATCAAATATCCCCTACTTTTTTGAATAGTATAGTTGTATATCCAATCACATAAAATTAGACCAATACCACACTTACGCAGCTTATATATTATTCCCAGGTGCGGCACGTCATCAAACGCTTTAAAAATATCACAGAATACAAAACTAAACTCATTCCTTTTGTCTAGATTAGTTATGATTATTTTATATATCTCAAGAAGTTGGTGTATTGTTGAATCTTTTTATTTTTAAATTTTGACTGATATTTAAATAATGAATCATATTGTTTGATCAAATTTTACATGTATTTTAGGGCTAATGTTTTCAAACTTTTTACGCATTTTGCACGTTAATGAAATGGGGCGATGGTTTTCTGATAACTGTGGACCATGTCTGGAAGCTGTTTAGTTTTAAGACAGGTTGAAGAGACGAGTTGGTGGAATAACAATCGCGGGTGATTTCATCTGGTCCTGGTGGCTTTGAAGATTTGAGCATTTCTAATTTATCTTTAACCTCATGTTCAGTTGCGATAAAATCATTCATTGTGATATTACAGCGTTCATCAAGGGGAGGGGGAATTCATGCGAGGTATCTAGTTTCGGGAGAGGGGTTTTACATAGGCTAAGCCTGTTCCCCAAACCCATTCAGACAACCTGAATAAAATATTGTTTAAAAAAAAAAATCTAGTTTTGAAACATATGTAAAGTATGCCTTATTAAATGAATGAGAATTGCAGGGTCTCATTTTTACTATTTACGTAATCCATTTTTACAATCGATATTACTATGTCTAATTTTACGGAACGTTAGCCAATGGTTTGGGTTATTTGACTCTTTGGCACGCTTATGAGCTCGGTTTCTTTGTCGAATTTTTAGGCGGATGCAGATGTTCATAAAAGGTTTATCATTAGATCTGGCTGTGACTACAGTAGGAATGTATATTGATGTGCTTTCGTCAAGGACATTTTTAAATCAGTATATAATTTGTTTATGTCCTTATTATTAACTAGCGACTGCCAGACAGGATACGCCCACATTTTCGAGAAGATGGATAGAGAACAAGCTAAAAAGAAAGTGATTTTTCCTGCAATCAAGGGCAATAATTCACGAAGTTACAATTTGATATACCGAAAGGAACCAAGATCTTTGGGTTATAAACATGCATTTCATGTTTCATCAAAATCAGACTAAAATTGTGACTTCTAAAGGGTCTACAACCTTGATATACCATAGCGGCGGACATTTTGTTCGGCAGTTTTGGTTTGGTTTTCACTAAATTCGAACACAGCCTTCATTAAGGTGTAACGGTGATATATTCAAACGTATTTTTTCTAAATCCGTTAATAATTGTGGCCTCCAGAGGGACCACAAGCTAAAAGATAGACTGGCACTGCCAGGCAGGATACGCCCACATTTTCGAGAGATGGATAGAGAACAAGCAATACCGAAAGTGATTTTTCCTACATCATTAAGTTAGAATTTGATATGTGCAAATATCGAAATGAATTAAGATCTTTGGGTTATAAAGGTCCATTTCAGTAGGCTTCAAATTCGACTGGGGATCATGTTGCTAAGTGTGTAAGAAATTCGAACTCAACCTTCCGTAGGGTGTAACGGTGATAGAGTCAAACGTTTTTTTAAATCGGATAATAATTGTGACCTCCAGAGGGACCATAGGCGATTTGTTGGACAAATCAGGGGCCATAATTCAGGAAGTTACGATCCGATATGTGCAAATAAAGAAAGGAACCAAGATCTTTGGATTATAACCATGCATTTCAAGTTTCATCAAAATCGAATTAAAATTGTGACCTATACAGGGTCCACAACCATGATATACCATTTTTTAACAGTATTCGCGTACAAACGGCGGCCATTTTGTCTGTCAATTTTGGTCCGATTTTCCCTAAATTCGAACTCAAACCTTATGGTGTAATGGTGATATAATCAAACGTTTTTTTAAATCGGAAAATAATTGTGACCTCCAGAGAGACCAGGAGCTAAAAAGATAGGCTGGCACTGCCAGGCAGGATACACCCACATTTTTGAGAGATGGATAGAGAACAAGCAATACCGAAAGTGATTTTTCCTACATCATTAAGTCCTGTATTTCATACTGTATTGGGAGCAGCCATTTTGTTGGTCAGTTCCAATCTGATATTCATGAAATTCGAAGCCGACAATGATTATGGTGTGACGGTACACAACCTAGGAATGTGACTTTTTGTCAAAATCGGATAAGAATTGTGACCTGTAGAGAGTCCACAACCATCCTATACCATATTTATACACTATTCGCGTACAAACGGCGACCATTTCGTCCGGCAATTTTGGTACGATTTTCACGAAATTCGAACTCAACCTTCCTCATCAAAATCGAATTAAAATTGTGACCTCTACAGGATCCACAACCTTGATATACCATTTTTAAACAGTATTCGCGTACAAACGGCGGCCATTTTGTATGGCAATTTTCGTCCGATTTTCCCGAAATTCGAACTCAACCTTCCTTAGGGTGTAACGGTGATATAATCAAACGGTTTTTCAAATCGGATAATAATTGTGACCTCTATAGGGTCCACAAGCTAAAAACGTGATTTTTCGTACAATCAGGGGCCATAATCCATGAAGTTTTAATCCGATACATGCCAATATCGAAAGCATACGAGATCGTTTGGGTATAAACCTATATTTCAAGTTTCGTCAAAATCGGATAAGAATTGTGACCCGTAGAGAGTCCACAAACAAATTGTGGACGGACGGACGGACAGGGGCGACGACAATATACGTCCACATAAAAATGTGGGCGTATAAAAAGGCGATTTTTCGTACAATCAGGAGCCATAATTCAGGAAGTTACGAACCAATATGTGCAAATATCAAACGAAACCAAGATCTTTAGGTTATAGACATGCATTTCAAGTTTCATTAAAATTGAATTAAAATTGTGACCTTTATAGGGCCCACAACCTTGATATATCTAATTTTTACACTATTCGCTTAAAAGCGGCGGCCATTTTGTTCGGCAATTTTGGTCTGATGTTCATGAAATTCGAACTGAACGATGATATAATCAAACGTTTCTGTTTTTGATTCGGATAATAATTGTGACCTCCAAAGCAAAGCCATAAGCAATTTGATTGCTCAAGATTTTGGAGCTCGACAACTTTTGATTCTAATTGCGTGATAGTGGCGAAAATTTTTGAACAGTTTTAGTACATTAATACCATAACAAGGTTCAATGCTGAGCTTGCCGTCTTCATTAGCCCAGTTCGGAGAAGAACAGTAGGACGTTAAACCCCATTTCATTTCATGCTCAGGCAAAGTAGAGACTTCAATCTGATTGGTCAAGCCTTTGGAACACTAAGTTCAAACTTTTTAAGGTGAACGAAGTAATTGAGTATGATGTCGAAAATCAAAGATACACCCCAAAATGCCATTACTTGGTCAAGGAACTTAAATTAAAAATCTAAACGTTTCGAATGATAGCGCAGCATATTTGGCTGTCGCTGGACTAAAATCCAATTATGCTCAATCAAAAATTACCGCGCAAAGAATATCATGTGAGCACGTGGGTGTATCTTTAAAACATGTTTCGGAGACCTTTAAGCCAGCAAAAAATACCACACTATATTATACGCAACTAATTCTTGGTCTTCGTGTAGTGGCTGATTATTTTGGAAGACCTCGACGAAATTGCTGGACCGTTATTTTTGAATTAAACTTTACCCCTCACCACCAATATGAGGGCAGACCGCCATTAAATTTCGCCATTTCCCCCTTTGTTGATCTAGAATGGATGAAGAGGGTTTGAATTAAAATTTTCTGCCCGGATTTGGTAAATATTCATGATTTTGAGGCGGAACTATAACGGGGTCATCAGGTCGACTACGTTGTTATGTAGGGAAACTAGTAACATGTTTTTAGTATGCTTCTTCAAGTTTGTGCATCTCAGAATTTTGGTGGTCAACCTCATTCAAATTTAGTGCTAAGACGTGACCATTTGTTCCTCAGTCTGTATTGGAAAGCATTCAGCCCAACAAAAAATTGGGGGAAATCTGGAGGTGGGCAAAGAGGACAGAATTAACATTGGGAAATTAATGGTCGTCTGCCTCCATCTACCAAACAGAGTTGTCTTCCTTTGCAGTTAGCAATAACCTTTGCTAACGGCTCATTTGACAACGCCACCAAGATTCTTGGTGTTAATAGACCATGATAAATAATACGATGATTACAAAATATTTAATTTCAAAACCGCTGAAGGCCGGTAGGCGCGCTTGTTCAAGGTATTGTCTTACTATCAGTTTAAGGTAGAATTTAGAGCTGGTAGACTTCGTAACAACACCGACGCATTATACGGCCGACCATACGAAGAAGTGTACTGTACCCACTGTTGTTACAGAGTAGAACAGCGGTATCAAAGATTTAAAATTTACTGTTCGAGTTATAGACCTTTCAATCGCCGACTTAATCAAAAATCCACTGAATGATAACGATGCCAAAAATGATGATATTTCCGTCGAAGATTATAATTGTTTTAATACTAGAAGTGGGTGGTCTAATATCTCCACAGAGAACGAATGTATAAAATTTTAATTGGTGCGTTTTGACTTCCTCGAATAAACTATATCAATTATGAAATAAGGTAGAACCCTAGAGCGAAATCAAAGATAGTTCATCAATCCATCATAATTAACTATGCCCATATTCAAATAAATGTTTTACAATTATGTTGGGAATGGTTATATTTTCCAGGCTGTGGGATACCGGTGTGCCAAGTGTAATGGCGATGTAGAATTTAAGGCGGCTTAAAACTGCGAGAGACATGACTTCGACCCACCGATGCCCCGTAAGTGCCCGGAACGATTTCCGCCACCAGTCTTGATCACCCGACTCGGTGTTTGTCCTGGTCAAACGTTCAAGCATGGAATGAGGAAAAGAAAAAGACTTTGACCAGTTTCAGATTGATTGGAAGCTACAGGTGGTTACAATAGAAGGAAAGCAGCGGGGGGAGAGGCGGATGAAGCCAGAAGGGATGACAGGTGTGGCAGGAATGGATCGGGGGGTAGAAAAGTGGAGAGATAGATAGGACACGCGTGAAGATGCGAGGGTCAGTAAGCAGATAGAAGACAGAAGAAATCGGAAGGCAACAGCGATCACTCAAGATAGGAGAAGGAGCGTAACCCCAGGACCAGCAAAGACAGATGAGAGGAGGAAGACCGAAATATTACTGTTTGTCGGTGTATGACCATACTCCTGCGCAGTGTTTCGTTTGATTAGAACTAATTCACTTCACACTGCTATCTTGAGTGATAATTGTTGTGCTAAATTATTATTTGTCAGTCGTGCCATTACCAACCAATGACCTACATTGTAACAAACAATATCGGGGTTAACCAGACCTCAAAATATGTTACCGCAATGTATCTAGTGACAATCGCGACTTGTTTACGTCATAACCCGCGAAATTTATTATGCTCGATTATCCAGTGCCAACATGTTTTCTTCGTCGGCCATTTTGAAAATTATGCCGAATGCGAGAAGAGAGGAGGGATTTGATTGGACGTTAAAAAGAGACACGCCCCGCCCAATTTCAAGAATATGACTTCTATCCAGCAATGGTAAGAGAGGGATTTCTCGCGCCATTGCTTCAGGAATATGGTGTATGACCGGTGTTCAGCGGAATTATCGAGCGCGATAGTCTCAATTACATGGAACAGTCACAGCACTAGAACCAGAAATGGAAACATAACCAGACATTCCCTTGACGCAGGGTGAGTAAGCAGATAGAAGACAGAAGAAGTCGTAAGGCAACAGCGATCACTCAAGAGAGGAGAAGGAGCGTAACCCCAAGACCAGCAAAGACAGGTGAGAGGAGGAAGATCGGTGTTCAGCGAAATTATCGAGCGTGATAGCCTCAATTACATGGACATGGAACAGTCACGGGACTAGAACCAGAAATGGAAACATAACCAGACATTCCCTTGACGCAGACAGTTGCCCGAATTCCGTACACCCAACAATTACAAAAGCAGACGTCCTCGTCCCCTAAACCCTAACTGACCGATAAACTGAAGGGGTTGTTCTTTAACGTGGGTGGAAAAATGTTCGAAACGTGTATCTGCACGCTCCCTTTGCCCGAATGATTAGCCCTATGAGGTTCGTAACGTATATATTTACTTTTTGGACCTGGACCCGACGTATTTTGAAGACATACTTAAATAAATATCTCAGAAATAAAAATTTGGTGCGATTATCATGGGGGATTCCCCTGAACGACATCTAGCTTCAAGAAGTGTTGGCAGAGGCCGTACTCTATAACTTAGAAGGTCTAGAACTCTTAATCGAAGGCAGGCTTGCTAATTAGTGGTTAATAAAACTAGAACCGGAAAAAATGATTGTTTTTATGTGTAGTCAATAGAATTCAAAAATAATCCATCCAGCGATATCTCCGGTATAGATAAGATTGACGCCATTGGTTTTCTGCGCCTGACCATACGAAGGTAAACCTAAAAATGGAAACGTGGAACTGGTTGGAAGATGGAATCTTTAATGGCAAGATAATCAAGAAGCGGGACGTCGGATTAACTATATTATGTCAAGCAAGCACCCGTCCTCCAGTCAGTAATTTAAGACCGATGTTACCCGATTTCAATAACAAACGGCAGTCTAAGATGTAGGACCATCAGAGGGGTTCTATTCGTATTTTGAACAGCATAAGAAATCTTGGGAGTGATGTTTGATAGTAATCTAAACATGGAAATGCGCATCAAAAGCGTGCTACATGATGCTACAAAACATTGGATGCAATAGGACGCATTTTAAAGTTCTAAATTGGAGCAATTCGTCACTACCGGATGGAAATACTTATCGTGTTTAAAAACTGCCGTGTAAACATAATACCTTCAATTCTAAGGAGGAGAAATGAATTTGTATAAAATCCCGCATTGTCAAAAATAACGTCTCTTGGTTTAGCGTTGACATTGAGGTCTCGCGCTAGCAGCAGAGAATTGATCCTAAAGGGCATTTTCCAAATCAGAACCAAACTTCACTTTAATATAGTCATTTCTAAAGCGCCTATTCCATGCCGAGGCGTACTCTGGGCGCTTCTAATGAAACTCTAGATACGCTTGTCGAAAAGGTGGGTTTTTAACTTTTTTCTAAAGTCAAGTAATGTTTTGACACTTTTGATGGAAGTGTTCAAGTGTTTGTCATTCCATAAAGTTGGAGCAGCAATGCAAAACATTCGATCACCATAGGTTCAATGTAACTAAGTTTGATGTTGGCAACTTTAGGAGATCTTTGCTTGATGATCGTGTACGGCGTTCAGAATCTTGTTGTTTTATGAGATCGGCGAGGTAGTCTGCGGGGCAGCATTATTCATGCATTTATTGACCATGCAAAGAATTTTGAAGTTTATGCGGAATTCAATCGGGAGCCAGTGTAGTGACTTTAGAACAGGTTTGATGTGAGCAGACTTCGGAGTTTTTGTAATTATCCGGGCAGCGGTGTTTTGTATTTTCTAAAGTCTGTTAATCTGGTACCTAGGTAGGTCATAAAGGACAGAGTTATTATCGTCCATGCTTTGACATTGTATACAACTTTTCGTAATGCGGAAGAGATATGAAATCTGCGGAGTTCACTATTCAACTACTTTAGTTAATATCGACAAAGGTTGGTAATCCGGCCAATACACTTGTTCCTTTTTTGTCAGAGCACCGTTCAGTGGTTGACAGAACACACCTCTATATAGACTTATATGCTTGAAAGTATTAATAAATAAATCATTTAAATACCATCATTATTGATAGTGGAAGATAACGTAAAAACGACCACAGTACGCACACGAATGATTAAAATATGAATTAATAAGTGCTAAGTTGACTTAAAACCCAACCTCTCTCAATCCAACTTCTGGTATAATCCAGTTTATTATATTATCAGCTGTCTTAATAATTGTAATTGTCGACGGGTAAACTATATGTTGGCATCACTTTAATGTACCGAATCACACAATAGCTATTTGAAACTATTGTGAATAAATAAATATGGTTTGATTGTTGTGGTGTCATTTGGCGAGGTGAGAATGTCCAACAGCTGCTTACCTTCTATTTAACTGCCTATGCGGATGGTATATTTTTCTACGACTCGCTGTGTACTTGGTCTCGTATGGCTGGGATGTGTTTTTTCTAAATAAAGGGAGGCAATTACAACTAGACCAATCCATGGTCTTACACCACAACTATTCCATTAACAAGAGAAAAATACTTTCTACTTTTCGCACTTCTTGGTGGCGGCGCCAAGGTGGGGGGCATTTGCACCCCTAAAAATCTGGCCTGCCCTATGTTTCCCCCCCCCCCCCAATAATTTTCGAAAATAAAAACAAAAATGTGATCTGGCCAGCTCTTTTTATCTCAACGACTATTGTCTGAAATGCTACCTGGTTGCATTCCCGGCAGTCTATTTTACAAAATGTAGTGGCGAAAATACTTTAATGTACCGAATCACACAATAGCTATTTGAAACTATTGTGAATAAATAAATATGGTTTGATTGTTGTGGTGTCATTTGGCGAGGTGAGAATGTCCAACAGCTGTTTACCTTCTATTTAACTGCCTATGCGGATGGTATATTTTTCTACGACTCGCTGTGTACTTGGTCTCGTATGGCTGGGATGTGTTTTTTCTAAATAAAGGGAGGCAATTACAACTAGACCAATCCATGGTCTTACACCACAACTATTCCATTAACAAGAGAAAAATACTTTCTACTTTTCGCACTTCTTGGTGGCGGCGCCAAGGTGGGGGGCATTTGCACCCCTAAAAATCTGGCCTGCCCTATGTTTCCCCCCCCCCCCAATAATTTTCGAAAATAAAAACAAAAATGTGATCTGGCCAGCTCTTTTTATCTCAACGACTATTGTCTGAAATGCTACCTGGTTGCATTCCCGGCAGTCTATTTTACAAAATATAGTGGCGAAAATATTCATTCACTTTGAGCCACTCGGACGATAAAATGATAATACGTTAATTAATAATATGACGATATGATAATTTCACAGGTTGATGGTTGTTAATGACTTGCAGGTCGGGGTTAAGTTAATCGATTTATGAAATATTATTTCACAGAGATTATAATCAGATATACCACCAAATCGCATATATAGAGTTCATTTTTCAAAACAATTTCCCGGGGGTGAGCCCCCCCCCCCCCCTCATCAGTAGAATGGGCCGCTCTGACACTGGGGCCCGGGTCGGTTCCCGGCCCCAATCCGACCCTGATGGGAACTTTGTTGAGGTAGCAAGTCGTCTGTGGCCTGATCACTAGTCATTTCACAACATATATAGTGGCGAAAATATTCATTCACTTTGAGTCACTCACTCGGCCCCTTTGTCACTTTCTTCTCTGGTCGGATAAACTAATGATTTGGCGACAGGCGGTATCTGTTACGCTCTATTTATCTCGACGATCAATGCCTGAAATACTGCCAGACTAGTGATCAGGCCACAGACGACATCCGGACAGCTCTATTTATCTCTACGATCGGTGCCTGGATACTGCCAGGCAGCCTTTCCAACTGTCTATTTTTCAACATTTTCTTGGGGAGTCGCCAAAACCCCTACAAAAAAGTACAAGGACTCGCTAGTTTGGCGCTCACAAAGGTACGCAAGTATGTTCGTTTGCCATTTTGGTCTTTGGTCAGATTTATTTATCTCGACGATCGGTGTCTGACTGAATACTGACAGCATATCCGACAGTCAAATTTTCAAAATTGTCTGGGGGAGGTTCCCCACCCTACATTGGCGCTCGTGAGTTGGATTTGTCGAGGTTTGCAAGTCCGTTCTTTTGACACTTTACCTCAACGATCATTGCCTGAAATACTGCCAGGCTGCATTTCCGGCAGCCCGTTTTTCAAAATTTTCTGGGGGAGCCCCCCCCCACCCCCAGTTGAAACTCGTGCCTTTACCCCCTCAACACTGGACTTTGCCCCTTCAACCACCGACGGCTTAACTATGTGCACCTTATCAAGCCCTTCACGTAATACACTGCATACGTCGCCACTAAGTTCGATTGGGCAACAAGACCAGCTTGGGAACCTATCAGAATCACCGGTCGTGAATACCAGGACTCGCGCTCCTTGCTAAAATGTTTACGTGACAATCGAGTTGCAAAGTTCAAAGACAGATCAATGTAAAGGTTACTGGTTTTCTCAATTTAAAAAAAAAGCAACTTTCAACTGCTGCATACTTGTTTGTTTATAGTGCGTTAAGTGACACGAGCTCGGGTTGGGCAATACTAATTAGTCACGTGTCTACACAACGGGCGAAAAAGTTCGGGAATTGCTAAGTATTGAAGCAACGGTTAGATGTTGTAATACTCGCGGACGCTGCTTAAGGAACATGATATTGACGCGGATGGGTGATGACTCGGTTTTGGTTAACGTTGTGGTGTTGAATAGTAGAGTTTTGGTTAAATATTGAAAATAATTATTTGAGATTTTGGTCACAAATAATGGGGTGAGTGTTGCGATGGTGACTTTCTTTGTTTGATACGAAAGAGAGAGAGAAATGTGGTTAAACGTCCACTCGACATTAATTTTATTTCAATACTTCGCTTGCGCGTAAAGGTCTTTAGCAGTGGGAGGAAACCGGAGTGCCCGGAGGAAACCCACGAGGTTGAGAATGCGCCCCTATCTCAATGCCACACACGCTCACACCAGGGATCGAAATCTTAGCCGCCAGTGACCGGCCAGCTAGAGGTCGAAGCGCGGCACTCTGGAACACTAGGCCATCCCCCACCCACCCACCCCTGGTTGGGTTTGTAATGGGGATCCTGGAAATTGCTGATTGGTTTGTTATAAACTGCAGTTTCGAGCTGTTTGTTGTTTCTCCTGATAGTAACATCTGAAAGGGGAGACCGTTCTATGTCCACTGTTAACTTGGCGATTGGTGGATATTGAAGGTGGCAGACGTGTTTTGGGGGTTTTGATTTGATGCCCGTCTTCCATTATCCTAGGTTAGGTGCAGAAGAGTAGGACGTTAATCCCCATTTAATTTCTGATGAGCAGAAATGGGGTCGATTATTAGAGAAACCGTTTCTTTGTCCGCAGACACTGTGGTGATAACCCAGTGTTTCTGAATACTTTAATTTTGTCAGATAGCATCGGGTCGACTTCCTGTCGTTCCCACCAAACATTCCTATTTCCCCGCACCAAAAGCAAAGCCAGAGGAGCCCATTTACTTATCGCACGAAACTTGTTGCAAAGTGCTTAGCATAATGACAAAGGGTCAGAATTGGATTTCAAGGGTTCATGATCATCGTCCTCGATAACAAGAGTTACAGTGAATACGGTTAGTCAGTTACTGATGGGACCGGTCCGATTTACAGTTCGTACGTTCTGTGTTGTAGAGTACTTCACTGAAAATGTCTGTCTGCCCGTCACCTTTTTTGAGACACAATAACTCTGCTTCTAATTGAGTTAAAACGTCCAAACTTGGCTTTATACGTGTATAAGGAAAATGACTTGGTGGTGTTCGAAGGTGAGCATTTTCTGCTTAGGGTAAGTAGAAATAAGCATTTTGATTGGTTGATGACTTGGGACACGATAACTTTAGTTCTAATTAAGTGAGGGTGATGAAACTTGGTGTATAGTTTCTTTACATCAATACCTTGACTAAGTTCGATAATGAGCATTTTCTGCTAAGGGTAAGCCGGACGATAAGCAATTTGATTGGCTGAAACTTTGGAACACAATAACTCTCCTTCTTACTGAGCTATAATGTTCAAACTTGGTGTAGGCGTTCATTATGTGAATGCCTTGATGGATCTTCGATGATGAACATTTTCTGCACACAGTAAACAGAGAAGTAAGCAATGTGGTTTTCTGCTTAGGCTAAGGAGCGATAAGCAATTTGATTGGTCAAGACTTTGGAACAACTCTGCATTTAATTGGGGTAGAATATTTAACCTTGATGTAGATGTTCATTTGGTGAATGTCTCGACTGAGTTCAGTGATTAACATTCCGTGCTGAAGCTAAGCAATGCTAATCAATTTCATTGGTTGATGCTTTCAGACAAGATATTTTTGAACCCCATTGAGGGGGATTAATGCCAATGTATAGTTTGGTAGCGTGATATTTTTGAAAAAATATATTATGTGCGACTAGTGAATACTTGTCATCTATTCATTTGGGGATTTCGGCGGTGGACATCAGCCTACTAGCTTATATCTACAGATTAAAGCGGGAATTTCATATTTTCTAAGCGAGTCAAAACATAATTATTTCTCTGTATTTTGCTAAAAAGGTTGTCAACTCACTGTTATACGATCATGGACAATATTTCCCAGGCATTTAATTTAGTGACACAGTGTGTAATAACACAATTACCTCCCTTGTTTTTCCATTCACCCCATGGAATGGCTCAATCTGTTTAACAGAGAATTACTTACGAATTATCTCTGTAACAGATGACTGTCCAAAACACGTGCGCTGACTGCAAGCGGTGTCAGTCATTGGCTCAACGGCTCGTGCAATGTTTACTTAACACCTAACTGCTTCGGGCAAAATGATGCATTTTGCTTCTCATTTTAATGCAAATTTACACTAAATAGGAAATATTTTTTAACTACAAATACTTCAAACGTCTTTATTTATTTTTCTTTTACCTCAAAAAAAATGTTTGAGAATATAATTTGTCGGAGTAAAAAAGTTAATATGCCGTACTCATTAAGTATCGTCGATGTCATGCTTATCAGTGATTGTAGCGAATATTCACTGCGGGATCAGTTTGGGAATGGCTATCTTCAAACATTTGAATTTGAAAATAATATGTTTGCCAATTTCTCAACTGGCAATAGCGAATAATAGGATTATTCCTTAACAAAGTAGGACTGTTTATAGATACAATCTATTTTAGGGCTTTATTGTAATACTTAAAAATGTGAAATTGCAACTTAAGTTATTTGTCCCGTGGCAGTTTATTTGGCCCGTTATATATCCAAGTAGGTTGTTCGCTTTTATTAACTCACATATTTCAGAGCGTTGTTATGTCCTGTTTTATTTTTAAAAACTCTCATTGCTACTTTATGTAAATAACTCACATCTTAAAAGAGCAAAATCGCTATTCTTTGGCACTTAGAAATGGACATAAATGGGTAGCAATGCACATAATAATGTATGAATGCATATAAACTTATTTTCATTTAATCGTTTCTGATTTTCCTGCAATTATTAATCACTTGTTATCGGCGAAGAGGATGTATTGAATGGCAGTCTTCAAAACATATTCCGATCGCTTGTAAATGATGTGCATTTAAGGGTTTAGTTTGTACACTTTTAGAATAGATGATGGGGTTGGTTCGTTTTGCCAAAGTTCGAAAAACGACCAAATGCCGAAAATGCAATTAGGTAAAAAGAACCTACCGACAATGATATGGGTCTGCTTGGTATGACACATATTCTTGAAGCAATAGCCCGAGAAATCCCTCTCTGGCCATTGCTGGAATAGCGTCTGTTTCTTGAACTTTTGCGGGAGTGTGCCTATTCTTTCCGTTCAATGAAAGCTATCCGTTAAGTACAGCAACATGACAGTCCTTTGTTTAATCTGGGTCTTCCCTAACACTTTGGACAGTGATTTAAGATATTTAAAACGGCGAAAGTATGTTCGTTTCCAAACAGTATTGTTTACATTTCACTCGACTTGATAGCCTCGTTTGTCACGCAATTAGTTTTACTGCAGTATTCTGCTATGCACGGGTTAATTAGGCATAATAAAATCGTGAGCCATGATGTAACGTTATGTAAACATATTTGGTCCAATATTGGCACTCGTTTTAAATGTAAAGCTCTTGTAGGGCAGCTAGTGATTGGTTGGTAGTCAGACTACTGACCAATCAAAATTTAAAACAACAATATCCACTCATAATAGCAGTGTGTAGTGGGATTACCTCTAATCAAACGAAACGCTGCGCGGAGTATGGGTATGACATGGTTTGCGGTACTTTTCATACATGTGCTACGATGCAGAAATGTCTTCTATCTTTCGCAGTACTGTGATGAGATCATCCTTAATTAAAGTACTCTCTTTTCATTGGAAATGATCAGAATAATACAATTTGTGTTTTAATGACTGATTTTTGTCAGTACACTTCCTAGGGTTTTGACTTCATACTATTTGTGAACATTGTTAGCATTCTATTGATAACGCGTGTAATAATTACATAACGTGATCCGATTCCGACAAAATGGTGCCTTTTACTCATTTGTACCCATTTACACTAAAAATGGAAATATCTTTTATTATCCAGATATAATTCAAACCGTTTAATTTATTTTTCTAATACTTCAAAAAATCTTATAGAATTTGTCTTGAAGAAGAAAACAAAAGTTAATATTGTGAGCTAATTAAACCGCACCGATGTCACCCCACTCGTAATATTAGTAGCCTAATGAATATTCATTGCTGATCAGACACGCCTTTTTGATTTTTGGAAAAGGAATTGTTTCCCAGGCGCTAATCATCTTGTTCTCTGAGAAAAAGATTAAATTTGTATTCCCGGGTACAAACTGGGTGATTTGATGATATATTAGGACTAAAAACATATTCATACTAATTAATTTATCATAATTTTGCTTCAAATCCTTCTCAAAACACTGTAATAGCCAAGTATACCCTGCTAAGAAAATCGTTCAAAAGAGGTCATGTTTGCGTCAGGGGATCAGCCGATAAATACTTTCCTGGGAACCCATCTTTAAGGCATACGTATTCTTTGGGCAATTGCCCATCGGTTCACGATGATTTTTCAATTCCAATATGGCTGCGATAATGTCATTGTCAGTTCGTGGTCTATAGTAGGTCCGTGCGTGTTAAATTAATTGGTTATTTCTACTCTATCCATCTCTGGCAAAATGTGAGCGTATCCTGTCAGGCAGCCGCTGTTAATGTAATGCAATATTATTTTGTACATAAGATGTATGATATGGCAATGACGTCTTTGTGGGCTGTAGATCAAGTCTGTTCGGTAAAACAAATCTCGGTGGCGGTGTCTCATTACTTTGTAATTCTGCTATGGCGGTTTTAGGCCACTACACCATTGCTCAAACTCATCATGGTTAATTTATTTCAATTATATATCTGTTTCAGTATTCGTAATTATTCAAATTGTAATTAATCACTTATCGCATAAATTATATTCCTTAAAAAAAAACGATCACCACATGTTGTAATGAGTCACGCCACTATTGATTTATTTAAGCAACCAAAGCAGATTTTATTCGTGCTATCACAGGTACATGTGGACAGGAACGCCCCTCTTGCTTATGTCAATAGTCAATGTGATATTTTAAAAAAAATTTGATTTTTTTCTCCTTCATATATTTTCAAAAATTTTAATCTTTTTTATTTTCTTCCCATCTGGTGCTAAATCATATAATATTTACGATCAAACATGTTCGTATTAAAAATTACGCCTTCTGATGTATTCAGGGCCGTATGTCGGATTCTAAAAGTGGGGGTGCAGCAGAGTGGTGGGCGCCATAGCCTCCACGTAAGTGGTGTAAGAAAGTTTGGATCGGGGCGCCCTTAAAACCGACCGACTGATCAGTACCTTAAGAGCATCACTGTGTGATCATAATCAAGTGTATTTTATAATTGGAAGATTGTCAAATTATTATTTTTGGGGGGTGGGATGTTGGGGCACCCCCGCTAGATACGGCCCAGGATGTATAAAAGAGAAAGGTAAGACACTTTTCTTTTGACATTTCTCTCTCCGTGAGGTACCCCTGTCGCTATTTAATTCAGAATCGTGAATAAAATTGTCTTGCCATACAAATCAACCACTCGGTTCCATTCGATATATATTCTTTTCGATAAAAACGCATATTTCAAATTTTTAAAAAAATTCTAAGTCAGTGTATTTGCTATTTTTACGCCACCTATTGAATTGTAAAAAAAACGAGTGATTTATAGCAAATAAACAGACTTAAAAAATTTTTCAAAATTTGAATAAAATAGTGACAGGGGTAGGCCTACCTCACGCAGAAAAAAATGTCAACAGAAAAGTGTCTTACCTTTCTCTTTTATAATACATCAGATGGTATATTTTTTAATTCGGACACGTTTGATCGTAAATACGTATTATATGTTTTAGCACAAGGTAGGAAGAAAATAAAAAAGATTAAAATTTTTGAAAAAAAGTAGAAAAAAAAACAAAATCAAAACAAAAATTTTGAAAATATAATTTTTGGGCTTTGACTTAGACTAAGATCTAATTATGACAATAGCGTCGTAAATAGAAGATGTAAATCGTGCAACCGGCCTATTGGCGATGTTTGGGTTGGAACTGTTCAATTCAAGCGGCAAGATTCGGCTCAGGTATCGATCCGATATTACAAACAGAATCTAGCGGATACTACAACACATTGGTCTGCAGCGAATATTCGCTCTGTCAATGAGACCTAATGAGTCACAAATATTAATTATTTTTCCACCAAAAAATTAAATTTTAATACGTTTGAAGTATTTGCAGTTAGAAATTATTTCCTATTTAGTACAGAATCTGCATAGTTGATCATTAATTGAGTTATTTAATTAAGAAAAACAAAATTAAATATCAACTGCTTCAGTTCGTTTAAAAAGTGACCCACGGACATATTTATCTAATAAAATAGAACCAAGTACGAAAAATCTAAACCATTAGACAACATTTGGCCCTTGCTGAATTAACCCATGGACCATACCATTGATTTGAAATATCAACTGATCGATATAACTTGCAATGGCTTTGTATTCGTAGATATAATATTGTAATATAGGGACGCTTCTTCATACAAGAACGATTTATGTCTAAATAATCAGTATATCTGTACTATACCCGGACTGGAATTACCCACAGGAATAACTTGTTATGAAATAAAGCTATGATAATATTAAAGATACATATGTTCAGAGTTAAATAATAGTTGGTCATTCTTGCTATAATAATTTAAAAATAAATGATAAAAGAAGAAAATATTGAAAATTTCAGTCAAAGTACTTCATTCTGGGTCGGATTACCACTGTTTGTGTGCACAGTGGTAACCAGGGGACTGTTTCACGAAATTTTAACTTAGATAAAATTCAAATTTAGTAGATTCTTCAATTTTGACTGGTTAAGCAATAAAACCAATCTAATATTACTCAATCAAATTTGGATTTTATCTTAGTTAAAATTTCTTGAAACAGGGCACTGACATATTCGCGACCTAGCCCAGCTGTCCCATTTTTATATTATTTTAAATGGCGAACCGTTCTAGTTAAAATCTGGAGTATCAGATGACATCGAGAGGTGATTATGGTGATTTATTGTTCATATATCATTTCAGGGCGAAAGATAGACCTGTAACAGGGAGATTTTCTTGCATAATTATTACCCAATAATATCTAATAATGATATAGGTTATGAAATAAAGCTATGATGAGAATCAACAACATTACCCAGTATTAGAAACCCATATACACTGAAAATAAACTTGTGTTAAAACTAATCTACACAAGTTTGTGATGCTTTGCATTGTATTAACACAAACTTGTGTAAATTTATAAAATCTTGTGTGTTTTCATATAATTAACACAAGTAATGTGTTGTTTTAATCGATTATGAATTGTATTTTACACGTTTTAACTGATCATGGATTATTGTGAATATAATCAAATCAAAACTGTCAAGTTGATTCAAGTCAACTACTATCTAGCCTATTTATTTCGGGAGCAGGTCGTTTCATCCCATGACCGGTTCACCCCGGGCTGTTTCATCCCAAATTGACCCGGGGCTGTTTCATCCCACATATTGAGTCGTTTCATCCCACAAATCAATAAACAGGTTTTACGTATTTTTAATATTTTATTCATACATTTATAACAATAACAACATGTCATGGCACTTTTAGTAATACTATTTGTATCATTTCATACATAAATCATTTCAGACTTAAATCAATTACTTTGATTTCATTAAATTATCTATTAATGCAATGGACAGACGAGCGTATTTTTCCGCCCAATTGCGGCGATTAAAATTCGCCAGCGATTTTTTTACGGCCGATAACGAACGGGCACACGTAATTATGTCGATCACGTGGCTTGTTCAAAATGGCAGCCATTTTGAGATCATGTGATATCAACGATGTCCATGATTGGCCTATAAAAATGAATCGCCCGACTATATACGCTTGACACGGACAGACGAGCGAATTTAATCGCCGGCGAAAAATATTCGGCCGAAAATATCTAACATACTAGATACGAGCGATTGATCGGTCGAATGGTTCTGCGATCAGAATCGTCGTCGCCCTGAAGGGGCACACGGGCGTATTTTTCGAGCGATTTTAAAAATACGCTCGTCTGCCCCCCACTTTACGACTTTTATAAATAGATTTATTTGTTAAATTTCATACATAAATCACTTACTTTGATTTCATTAAATTATATATTTACGGCAATCTAATTAAAATATAGATCTATATTTCGTTTCGTTTTTATACGCCCACATTTTTATGTGGACGTATTATGTGGTAAACGTTTTTTTCCGTCCACCGGAGCCTGGTCTTATGACGTCATTTGTGGATTGTTGGTTAGGATAAGGGTTAGGCTTGGCACAGGGTAAGGGTTAGGGCTAGCCCTGTCTACATCTCGAGACTGTGACGAAATCTGCAGGCCACAGCCCTTATCCTAACCCTTATCCTAACCCACAATCCACATATGACGTCATAAGACCAGGCTCCGGTGGACGGTAAAAAACGCTTACCGTATTATGTCGTCGCCCCTGTCCGTCCGTCCACAATTATATCACCGTTACATGGTAATGAAGATTGAGGTAAAATTTCGTGAAAATCGGACCAAAATTGACAGACACAATGGCCGCCGTTTGTACGCGATTAGTGTGAAAATATGTTATATCAAGGTTGTGGACCCTATAGAGGTCACAATTTTGAACCGATTTTGATGAAACTTTACATGCATGTTTAAAACCCAAAGATCTTGGTTCTTTTTTATATTTGCGCCCATTGGATGTAACTTCCCGAATTATGGCCCCTGATTGTCCGACAAATGACCTTTTTATACGCCAACATTTTTATGTGGACGTATATTGTCGTCGCCCCTGTCCGTCCGGACGTCCGTCCACAATTTGTTAGTGGACTCTCTACAGGTCACAATTCTTATCTGATTTTAATTCGATTTTGATGAAACTTAAAATTCATGGTTATAACCCAAAGATCTTGGTTCCTTTCGATATTTGCGCATATCGGATCGTAACTTCCTGAATTATGGCCCCTGATTATACGCAAAATCGCCTTTTTTTTTAGCTTGTGGCCCCTCTGGAGGTCACAATTATTATCCGATTGAAAAAAACGGTTGATTATATTACTGAAATTAGAACAATGCCTGGTGCCTGTATTGCTAATGTGATTGACTATATTGACTATTGCCATTTTTTCTAATACAGTATTAAATATTATTTTTCTTATTGGCTCCAATGATTCAAGTAAGTCCCCCTATATAGACTACACAAGATCCCAATGTAATTCCCTTATAGAAAAGTGTCATCTTAAATTCCCCAATGCAGTCATCAAATTTGTCAAACTTCTACCAAGAAAATCCAACAAAGTAAATAGTGTCATAAACAGAATTAACAACATTCTTTATGATGTTTGTAAACAATATACCAATGTTATCTTCTTAGATCATTATGCTCTATTTTATGATTTTCCTGCTCACTTCTATAAAATTCACTTGTATCAAAGTTCCACACATTTAAATGCCACCGGTTGTAGATTATTAAGTGCTTTTATCCGTAATAATCTTCCTAAAGTTCAGCACCATAGTGGTTACTTTTCAAGATTCTTTTAACATGTCACAGCCATGTAGCAGTCTTAATACTGTAATTTTCATTACCTGCATTGATTTTAATTAGTGTATTATCTGTGTTTAGTCACATTACTGTTCTTATTGTGTGTAACCTTATATGTTATATTATTTAGTTTACAGTTAGTTAGTTATGAATACAGTTCTTACTAAGAAAGGACTACATGTTTCTCATTTGAATGTCTGTCACTTTGTAAACAAAATATCTGAACTTAGCATTTTTATTCAACAATTTGATATTTTTGGAATATCAGAATCTCATTTACATAACTTAGATGTTAATACTTCTGATTTAGGTATATCTGGATTTAGTTTACCTTATAGAAAAGATGAATGTAACTCAAGTCATTCCGGAACTTTAGTATATATTAAAAGTCACCTCTCAACTAAAAGAAGGGAGGATTTAGAAAACTGTAATATTGAAGCTATTTGGTTTGAAGTACATTTTACTAATTCTAAACCACTATTATTGTGTAATTTATACCGAAATCCTTCTTCCACTAGACAATGGCTAGATTCTTTTACTATTATGTTAGAAAATGCCTGGAGCTGTGACTATGAAATTTTACTATTTGGTGATATAAATATTGATATAAGTAATAATCAAAACCTATTTTTGCCTGATCTACTTTCACTTTATGGTTTATATCCAATAATTACTACACCAACTCGTATCACCAATTCATCTTCTACTATTATTGATCATATTTTTGTTTCCTGTCCTGAAAATATTATAGAAACCTCTGTTCCAACCTATTCAATTTCTGATCACTTTCCAGTATGCTGTACATGGAATAAGAAAGGTACTAAAATCACTAAAATTGGTCACACATTTATTACTTATCACTCTTTTAAATCATTTAATAAAGAGGCTTTCCTGCAGGATGTAGACAATGCTCATTTTTATGTTTATGAATTTAATGATCCTGATCTTGCCTTACAAAGTCTTTATTCTACATTACAACCTATCATTGACAAACATGCTCCAATTAAGACAAAGGGAGTTAAAAATTACTATAAACCTGATTGGCTAACTTCTGAAATATTAACATTAATTCATAGAAGGAATAAGTTTAAGAAAGTAGGCGATATTGCAAATTATAAAATATTAAGAAATAAGATTAAGTCTAATATAAGAGACAATAAGAAAAAGTGTCTAGAATCTTTAATTAAGGATAGAAAACACAGTAAATCTATCTGGAAAGCCATCAATACAGCTAAAACTGAAGGAGGTAATAACAATACTATTTCAGATATTAGTGCTGATGATTTTAATAATTTCTTTATTAATGCTGCATCTTCCATTATTCCGAATTCTAATACTCAACTAAGTAATAATAATTCTAACTTAATCTCTAACTTTGTATCTGAGCATATTGATAATAAGACATTCTGTCATATTCCATATATGACTATAAATCAGGTATATAAACTGCTCTTTTCTCTTGATCCAACTAAATCTGTAGGATTAGATGGACTTGGTCCCTTCTTTATTAAACATGCAGCCTATTTTTTTATATGATTCATTAACCTATATTTATAATTTGTGTATTGATAAAAATATATTTCCTTCTTCTCTCAAACATGCTAAAATTCTACCATTCTACAAATCTGGTGCTAAAAATGATCCTAGTAATTATAGGCCAATATCTATTTTACCTACATTATCTAAACCATTAGAAAAACATATTTCTCAATCCATTAATTCTTTCTTTGAGAAATATAATTTGCTTTATTCAAATCAATCAGGATTTAGATCCAATAGCTCTTGTCAAACTGCATTAACTAATATTTCTGATAACATTTATCATGCTATTAATAATAATCTATATACAGGTATGGTATTTATTGATTTCCGCAAAGCCTTTGATCTAGTAAATCATAATCTTCTACTTCAAAAACTGAAATTATATAATTTATCTTATACTCTTATTAAATTGTTAACTTCCTATTTATATAATAGACAACAATGTACCAGTATTGGACAAACTTATTCTGCCCCTGCTATGATAACTCAAGGTGTTCCCCAAGGTTCAATCCTTGGTCCTCTGTTATTTAATTTATTTATTAATGATCTACTTTTACATTTACATGTTAATAGTGATTTATTTGCTGATGATGCTACTGTCTATTCCTCATCTTCTGATGTTACTTCATTAATTACCACACTGCAAAATGTAACTTCTATTATGCAAAATTGGTGTTCCACAAATGACATGGTAATTTCTTTTTTTTTATAAACAATATTTTATTCAGGATGTCTGAATGGGATTGGGGAACAGGCTTAGCCTATGTAAAACCCCTCTCCCTAAATAGTATACATACATAATATTAAAACAGGAACAAGATGGGTGTATATACACAGTTAAAATGGCAAACACATACATAAATATATTTAAATACAAATATGATTGTACGGATGGAAATATACAGTATATATTAATGGTCACATCATCTCGTAAATTTAAAGCTAATATTGTAAATTAAAACTGCTAATGATTAAAATCTGTTTGACATGTCAATAAACTTGTGGACTTGATTAAAAATGTTGTTGTTTACATCGGTACAGTGGTTTGTGGAACCGAACAAGAGACAGTTAACGTTTTTATGATCGTATTGTAATGTGTCTATGGTTGCCTTTCGTGCATTTGAATGTAAAGAGCATTGCAAGAGATAGTGATCTGGATCTTCAAAAATGTGACCACAGAGGCATGCAGGGCTGTCAGCAACATGTCTGAGGTATTTGTGACCCTGTAGGTCAGAACATCGTAGTCTAAGTTTACTATGGATTATCTGGAGTTTCCGCTGACCATTGTAGTAAAAAGATGGTATTATTATATCTGATTTAGAGAGATGGGCGGAGAATATTTTGAGAGTTCTTGAGTTTCTTGCAGGGAGACTGAGTTTATTCCACTCTCTTATACTGGATGGTATAAATGATTTAGAAAATATTTCAGTACGACATCGAAATTCTCTAATTTTATCTTCGTTTCGAAATGAATATGTATTTGTTGGTTCTAGATTTATGAGATTCTTAAGATAGGGAGGGGTCAAGTTATTTATAATTTTGTATAATAATCTTAATTTGTGTCGATTTCGTCGTTCTTTGAGTGGAATAAACCCAGTTTCAGCGTAAAGGGAAGCGTGGCTAGTACCTTTAACTGCCCCACAAATGGTGCGTAGTGCATCAAGCTGAAGGGATTAATTAATGAAATCAAAACTAAAACAATGATTATTACACCTTCTTCAAGGCGTAAATTACTTTCAACAAAATTTCAAATTCACATAAATAATTCACCTTTAGAAAATGTCTCTACATTTAAACTTTTAGGCATCATTTTTGATGAAAATTTCACTTGGTCTCCTCATGTTGATCATTTATCTAAGCTTCTTCGACAGAAAAATTTTCAGTTACGCAAATTAAAACAGTTGCTTCCTACTGAAGTACTTAAATTGTTCTATTTTGCTCATATTCAATGTCATATTAATTATTGCTCGACTATTTGGGACTCTTGTTCGATTACATCTATATCTAAACTTGAGAGAGTTCAAAAATTATCCTTTAAATTAATTTACAATAGACCTATCTATGAGCATTCCTTCTCATCTAATTATCAATTTTTATCTTCATCTTTAAATATTCAAACTATTTATCAAAGACTTTTAATTAACAAATATATTTTTGTTTATAAAATTATTCATAAACTCTGTCCATCATATTTACATAATATTTTTCATTACAACACCACTCCATATTCATCTCTCAATAATAGACTTTGTATCTGTAGACCTAATAATGAAATATTTAAATGTAGTTTACAATATAGAGGCACAGTCCTTTGGAATTCTCTCCCATTTTCACTTAAAATTATTAAAAATCTTCATTTATTTAAGAAAAATATCACTAAGCATGTTATTTCTTCTTCTTAACCTGTAGTCTATATTTAATATATCAACTACTTACTAGTTACTACATATTATCCATCATATTACTTTTAGTTTTGAAGCTTATCATATATATTAGAATGCTTTGTTCGTGAGTATTTGTTAAGTGTCTTGTTCTACTACTGTCTTTTTCATTTCTTTGTTATAAAGGGCAAAATTGTAAACAGGCTTTAAGCCTAATTTTTCACCTTTGAAAATAAAGATATTATTATTATTAAGCAGTTAGGTGTTAAGTAAACATTGCACGAGCCGTTGGGCCAATGACTACCGCAGCGTGCAGTCAAAGCATGTGTTATGGACAGTCATATGTTACAGAGATAATTCGTAAGTAATTCTCTGTGAAACAGATTGGATATAAGCTAGTAGGCTGATGTCCACCGCCGAAATCCCCAAATGAATAGATGACAAGTATTCACTCACTAGTCGCACATATATGTTTTCAAAAATATCACGCTATCAAACTATACATTGACTTTAATCCCTCTCAAATTATACAAATATTTCAACACAAGTTTTTTTTTCCAGTGTATATATTAACCTGCACACACACCTAAATACAAGTACAGTCGGCCAGGTGAATCCCCGGTTGTACGTGGCAAGGAGTAGGGTCGCCTGTCCAACCTCGTGGGTTTTCCCCGGGTACTCCGCTTTCCTCCCACTGCTAAAGACCCCTATGTTAGTCCCGAAATGACCTAGTTTGTATCGAGTGGACGTTAAACTCTCTCTCTCTGTCTCTCTCTCAGTTGGCCAGGTTTCTTTGGTTTTGGTAGGCCTATATATCGTTTTGTTGCATAGTTACCAGATCTAAACAAATTTACCAGTTCCGTCACTACCGTTACTTTTTATATTGCTTAATCCGTATTAGACTGGTGGCCAGTCTTCTCCACACACCAAAAATTGGCCAGTCCTCTCAAAAAAAAACCGTAATCTCTAGAGACTGGGCAAATAGAGCTTCATTCTCATCTAGTAGATCCATCTGCATTATGTAGGTCGTGTGACGTCGTGCACGTGATCACGACATATCTTACATCACGTGATAATAAACATGGCTGTCGACTAACTGGCAAACTGTTGTAGGTGCGGCACAATACGTAGGTGCGAGATGTTTGTTGTGGATAACAGTTATTGTTATTTAGTGATACTTTAACGATCTAAGAATTTTGTTGACGGACAATATCTGTCGAATGAACGGATACAACGTATGGGATGCGGTGAATGAACATAAATAATTACACACGACATCATTATAAAAACTTAACGAAGCCAGTTCATGCGTATCGGGACGAAGCCGAATGGCGAATGGAAACAAAAACGTGTCACGTGACTCGGGGCTTGCTTGACAACTGTCAATCATTCCAAATAAGGAACAACGTAAAACAGGACAGGAACGCCCATTTTATTGTGAAGCTCGCAAATTGTCCAGTCTCTGGTGCTGATTACAGGTTTACTCAAATTTTTTTTTTATACAAATGGAAACGAAAGTGTTGGTTTACTAAAAGTTAATACTTTTATATAAATCGAAATGTAAAATAAATAGAAGAGACTGGGCCAGTCTAAATCCGTATCCGCTTTATAACTCTGTTCTAACCACTGTATACTTAAGAAGATTATCACTTAAGCGGTATAATAATGGCCAAATGTTGCTAAAATATATATAATACGTTTATTTGTCAAAATTCTGTTATGTAAATGATTAGACAAGTTATGTTGCCACTGTGTGCGTGTCGTTTTCATATAATATACAAATTAAATTAAGACGATATACTTTTTTGGAACAATAACTCTTATTGTTATCGTATTGTTTTATGGATTCAGACTGGCAATTATTTGACCCTGACTTCAATGTTAAATGGCTGTAACATCACAGGCTGTTGCCTTTTACTCAACATTCCGTTGGTTTCAATCGTTATAGGTACAACATTTGGCAATCGGCTCATCGTTATTGCTAGTCTGTGTCCTGATACGCACACGATTATCATATTCATCAGCGAGTCACGTGGTAATTGTGGACATACAGACCTAAGATTTCAACAGTCACTGGGTTATACTGACAGCATTACGCGTCCCTATCATTTCGGTGTGAGAAGTTTATAGATATTGAGACAGGGTCATACTTATCTGACCTCCATATATCAACTATTGCTGAGAGTGAAAAGAGTGGCATGGTTATTGAAGCGTCAATGTGTAAAACGTGTGTAGTGTGATAATTCAGCTCGGACCAGACACAGCGTTGTAAGAAAATGTCGCAACATGAGCGTGGAAGAGTGGTGTAGAACACAGCAGCTTAAATATTGACCGTTTTCTGTCGCAGGCTGCAGACCCCTTTCTGCTACTTGGTAGATATTGTTGGATATTATGTGGAACCTACACCGATATATCAAACATTATGCTTGTTTGATTGCGAAACGAAAGAAAAAATATATCGTTATCTCATGTACTCTTGTCGCGCTATTTATATTACAGGCTAGTGTTAACTATGACATATTTAGCGAACCCGTCGTACAAAGGAGCAATCATAGTACGTATAAACCCATGTCTGTACACGAGGAGGAGTTTTATAACGAACTCCTGAAGCAATATTTTATCGACAGACATTCGATCCATTTGGAGAGTGAAAATCTCGATAAAACTAATTCAAAATTAGCATGTGTTCACCCCAAATTAGAACCATTTAATCCATTACTTATGCAGTATTTTCACAAATTACCCAAACTACAATGTGCCAAAATGAAAAATTGGGTGTTCATCGATAATGGGACGTTCTTTATCTATGAAAATACACAGAAACTATACGGCGATATTACGTGTGATATATATCCCCTGTTTCGTAAGGATGATTTTAATACAATCGAGGGAGAAGTTGTCAAAGATATAAAAAATGGAACCATATTAAAGGATGACTTTATTCGAGTTACATGTGAATCAAGTTCGGGCGAGTCGTATACCAACAGACATGCCGGGGTTGCATTTCACCCCGAGTTATATTCACGAACTTCAAATTTAAGACATCAAAATTTGGACCTGAACGTATTTATTGTCGGACTGGATTCAATTTCACGGATGACATCAATTAGAAAACTTCAGAAATCAAGAGATTATTTTTTAAACGTATTGAACGGTATTGAATTAGAGGGTTATAATATAGTTGGAGATGCAACCAGGTCAGCAATTTTTCCTATTTTAACAGGAAAGAGACCCGATGAACTACCTGAAATACGACAAGGTTACCCGGATGCTACGACTGCTGATGGATTTCCGCTAATATGGAAGGAATATAAAAAATCAGGATACCTTACTGTTTGGGCGGATGATGATCCGGGAATAGGAGTCTTTCATATGCTAGCCAACGGATTTGCGGAACAGCCCACAGATTTTTACTTGAGACCATTTTTTGTCGCTGCTGATTTTGTGCTCGAATTTAAGTATGGTTTCGTCCGAACTTATCTTCACGCATTTTTAAGTTTATTTATGGAGGACCCACCAGTTAACCTTCCACTGTGTTATGGATCTAAACCTAAACATCAATATTTCTTAGATTATTTAAAAGGAATGTTTACCATGTATCCAACAAAACGAAAATTCATGTTTGGCTTCCATGGAGAAATAAGCCACGGTAACAATAACAACGTGGAATATATGGATGAAGATATAGCTAATTTATTTAAATTTTTAAATACAAATCAATATTTAAACGATACGTTATTAATATACATGGCTGATCACGGATCAAGGTTTGAGACATTCCGCTCAACAGTTCAGGGAAAACAGGAGGAACGGATGCCTTTATTTGCATTTCGCTTCCCTCCATGGGTTGAAAAAGTGTATCCGGATATAATAAACAACTTAAAAATTAATTCTAAGCGTTTAACGACGCCATTTGATATACATGAAACTTTAAAAGACATCCTTTCGTTTAGTGGAACCAAGACGGGTGACGTTTCAAAACGGGGAATAAGTTTATTAGATGAAATTCCACAAGAACGAACATGTGCCCATGCTGGAATTAAACCACATTGGTGTGCATGTTTGGATTGGAAACCCGTCCTACAGACCGATCCTGTTTTAGTCCGTTTACTTCACGCTGTTTTATCGAAATTAAACGATATAACATCTTCTCATCGGAGTAAGTGTGCTGTTCTTGAGCTAAAAGAAGTTGTAGATATTTTAAAATATAAACCTAACAAAAATATGGTCGAATTTGAGCACGTGGCTTCTAGAACAGAAACATTCTACCAGGTAACTATAGTAACCGTGCCGGGAAACGGTCGTTTTGAAACCACTGTGCGACACGACCAGGACGAGGATATATTGATTTTAGAGGAACAAGATATCAGTAGGACGAATGCTTATGGTTCCCAGTCAAATTGTATCGAATTGCGAAAGTTATTGAAATATTGTTTTTGTAAATTTAATAAATCAGTTTGATAAAATATCAAAACCCTTTTACATATTCTATTTTAGTTTGCGTGACATCGCCGCTATAGTATTTACATGAGGACTTTATATACTAAACACCCATCATTATGATTTCAAAATCAAGGAGGCCTTTTAATCAAATCATTCTAGAAAAAGACTTACTAAATGAATCAAAGCAATTTTTTATGAACAGTATGCTGCCACATTAGTGATTAATTTATCACAATTCTAAGACATTACGAGAAGGTTTAGAGCCTGTACACAGTCCACCGCGAGTGTCAGTAACAGCAGCGCAACGTCTGTACATGAAGGGGACCAGACCATTGATGAACGCAATTGACAACAGGAGCAATCCATCGACTGTATTTGCTCTTGGTATGACGTAATTAAGTCTCTTCCTAATTTCCCCCAAACAGATGTTCAATCGGTTTAAGTCCGGACTAAGGGCTGGCTAGATAAAAAAAAAATTCATATCTCAACCCTCCGTATTTCCAGATGAAAGTTGTCCCTTTTTGGTTCAACGTTGCAAGTGCGATTCCGATTCGCTATTACTATGCAAAATTGACAATATATATTTTCATCAAAACAACGGGTATAAATCATCGTATTTAATATCGAGGCGTTAAGCCGTTACTAAGACCGCAATTGTTTTAGACAGGAAACTGTCATCGTAAAGGCGGTGCTAAATATAAGGCTTTATAACAGCGCATGCGTAAAGCACTGTAACTATGAATGGATTTGGATGGCGGTGTGTGTTCGGACAAAAACAACGCTTCATAAATTTAAATACGAATACTTGGAGTTGGGCGACAGTTGTGCCACTACATTGGCCTCTCTACTAAGTTTAATTGTCATAATAGTATAAACTTATCTTATTTTAATAATGTTACACGCATTAATAAAGAAATTGAATCAATTGGGTTTCGTAGATGTATGTACGCCCGTTACCAAAATTTTATTGTAAAAATGTACACGAATCGTGTACCATAATGCATTTCAGTCCCAGTTCTAGCATTGTACCAAATCAAACGGCGTATGTAGACTGGAATTAGCAGACGCTAGAAATTTTCATTCGATTGAGACTGCTGGATAGCGATGGATAGAGAACAAGCTAAAAAGAAAATGATTTTTCCTACGATCAAGGCCATAATTCATGAAGTTACAATTCGATATGTGCAAATATCAAAATAGGTTACCAGACAACGAAACATATGCCCACCAGCAGCTAAATCGTCCGGGCAGTCAACAAGCGTTGTCGCATATTAAGTAATTATCAAAAATCATTAGAATTTGTTTGGTCTGCTAACGTTTAGTATACGAAACATTTAATATGATGGATTTAGCTGTACAATTATCAAAATTCATTGAATCAATATACTTCTTTGTCTCAAGACCTTCACCTGGGACCTTCCCTTTAGTGAGCCAGTGTCTAAATATCTGGGGTACGTCTTGTGGTGCCTTATCCTCGTGGTGATCTATGGGGTGGCTTATCCTGGAGGAGCGCCAATAATCACCTGATGGGGGTTGAATGGCCTGCCATTGTGTAAACTGGCGTGGTTTCAAATCCCCGGTTGTACGTGGCAAGGAGTAGGGTACCCTGTCCAACCTCGTGGATTTTCTCCGGGTACTTCTGTTTCCTTCTGCTGCTAAAGACCCCCACTCGCAAGCGAATTATTAAAATAAAATTAGACCATATGTTAGTCCCGAAATGACCTAGTTTGTGTCGAATGGACATTAAACGCCATCTCTCTCTCTCTCTCTCTCTCTCTTGATTGGTGGGGCGCCTTATAATGACAATATAATTGTCGAGCCGCACACAATGAGATTGGTTTGACGCCCACAACACAATCAATGGCGCCCACAAAACGGCATAATTGGTGAGATGCTTCATGCCGGTGGTGCACCCATAATCCCGAAATTTTGCGGGCCACTCAGTACGAGATAATGGGCGCTCAACAAAGAAACCGACCGGGCCAAATTCATAATGGGGATGGGATTGTTTATAGCCCGTACCAGGCGTGATAATTTTCAATATTCGATTCTTTCACCCGATTCAAACTTTTCGTTATTCTCATAAATTATTATATGTACACTTCAGTCGTATTCCTTCCTTCAAATATCATAATAGTACGTCAATGTCGCAAATTCATCCTCAAAATTGAAATTGTCCGCCATAGTAATAGTTCCTTTCCTCTCATGATCACATGCGGACTGTAATCTGAATTAAATACAGAACTATATTTCGTTTGCATATTATGAAGCACACTGTTCAGCAGTGAAATTCGCTAGACCGCTACAATCACTGATCAGGATGACTGACATCTATGCGACTTAATGAGCCAATAATATTTACTTTTTTCTTCCGACAAATTAAATTCTCAAACATTTTTTTTTTTTATGTATTAAGAAAATAAATAAAGACGTTTGAAGTATTTGTAGGTATAAGTTATTTACTACTTAGTGAAAATGGGTATTAAAATGAGTAAAAGGCAGAACGCGCCATTGGGTCAATAATTGACGAATTATTTACAGAGATAATTAGAGGACTTTTGTAATCCTCTGAAACAAATTGTAGACGAAGATCTGAACAGTTGTAATGGAAGGTCGTCACACATTGATTAATTAATCGGTGTTGACGTTTGTAGTGGTTTACCACCAGCCCTGAGCACGCCAAAAAGTCGCCGTAACAGACTGTTTCACTGGCAATCCCTCACTACAACCAAAACGCCGGTAATATAACAACTCTTCCAGATCCCAATGTAGTTAAGACAATTAAAACAAATAAAGGCTGTCTTCGTATACACGTATATATATCACTGCTACTTGCAAATCAAAGTTATAGAAAAATATTAAAAAGATAAAAGTCTGACTACAGTGAAAACTTGCTAGCTTTATTTAAGACGTTCTAACAATTCCACATTCAAAAGGGCATTCTTTCATGGTAACCCAAGGGGTGGCTCAGTGAGTAAGACGTTAGCGCTAACCTATTTCCTTTTGGAACTGTCTTTGAGCGAATTATTTTCGCTGACTCCGGCCTTCTATAACTACAGTATAAAAATACGGTAAAATACCGCTATTCTCCCCCCCCCCCCAGCCTGTTCTCAGGCTGTTTTAGAACCCATACCGCCTCTTTCTCACTATATTTGACACAAATCTATAATAATTCAACTCCATTTTCAAGTAGAATTTAGCGATGAAATAAACTTGCGGTTTGCGCATGTCCGGATCTCGTAATGGCTCTTCAGTTTAATAAACGTATTTGGTTTATGTTTTCAATCGCAGAATTCTACTTGAAAATAGTGTTGAATCTTTATAAAAGTGTGTCAGCTGTGGCAAGAAATGATTGCTTTGGCGAATAAAGTAGAATCAAGATGAAAAATAGTAGGTAAGGATTCCAAAATAGCCTTAGAACAGAGGTGGGGAAGAACAGTATTTTCATACTGCAGTTATAGACGGTCGGATAGAAACTGTCAGCGAATATCGTTCGCTCAAGGACAGGTCCAAAAGGAACTAGCGCTAACCAGAAGTTCCCGTGTTCCATTGCAGTGTTGGTTGGGAAAGTTCATCTGGATTTTCCGGCGCGATTCCACCTTTTCAATGGTTCAGGACAGAGGATGAAAACCCGTGGTCCCGTGAACACATTGGCGTGCACGTAAAAAAAACCTTGGCCGTTGGTTATAAGAATTTACCTCGTAGCCCGTCTCATTAGCCCTGCTAGAGGAGAACATTATGGTGTTAAAGTAGTTGTCTCTAACTCAATATCATCCAAAGTCTTCGACATTGAAAATACGAATTATTTGTCAATTTAAATCAACAGCGATGTTGTGATCTTACCGAAAAAAAGATGGGTAAATAAACGTTTTACAATCGGTACATGAATCGTGTACCGTAATGCGTTTCAGCGCCATTTGTAACAAGGGACTCAAAGAACATGCGGAATAAATGCTATCGGTGTAGACTGGAATAACCAGACTCTAGATATTACCCTTCGATTGAGGCTTCTTGCGTATTTAGCCGAACATAACTGATGGAATTAGAGAAAAAAACGGAAACGTTTAAATGTAAATCAGTTTATATACATCCATATTACATTCTTATACGCGTTGTGACCCCATCGTGTCAATTTCTAAGTATCAAATATTAGCGATTTAGCTCCTGTGTCAATATCTATGTGCCAAATATTAGCGATTTAGCTCTTTTAAGTTCAAAGTTCAATTTCATTTTATGTCATTATAATATGGCAACTAAATATAGACTGGGCTAATGAAAACGGGCATACGCCATAAATTGTGCAATGACAGAAATTTTGGCCGGGCAGCGGCGCTACGGCCTACCCTTACATCGAATTCCATCTGCCAAGGTTTTTTTTACGTGAACGCAAACTGTGCACGCATAGACATACGGGCTCGATGACAGTTAGGGGGGGGGGCAGAACCTGAATTGCCCGAAAAATTTTCGGCTTTACAGACACCCACCCCCCCACCCTCCCCAAGAAAATTTTGGAATATTTGACGGATTCAAACACGCTTTCCTGCTATTTCAACCCGTGAACAAAGCAACTTCGAAGGGGTCTAATATAGCTGAATTAAGGTGACTGACTCGAATTTCAACTAGTAGTTTACAGTCCAAATTTAAAAGTCGCAAACGCGCCTCCCTGCTATTCCAGTCTGTGGAAACAGCTTCAATTTGGTCCAATACAGCCTACCTGCTGAGCCGAATTCGAAACAACCAATCAATCGTCGCGGGGTATGGGGGCCTCGCCCCACTCCCCCCCCCCCCGGAGAAGATTTTGAAAGTTAAACCACCGCAAATGCGTTTTCTGCTATTCTAGCCCGTGTAAGTAACTCCAAAAGTATCCAATGATTTTGTAACGAAATCCCACTCTTAATTCCAACCATCCAACCAGACTGTTGCAGCTGCATTCACAAATACTAATCGATACGCAAAAAATGTCGCACAAAGTAGAGTGACTCCAGGCAAAATGTTTTAATCCACAGTCAACTCAGTACAAATTCGTGGTATTCAATTAAAGAAGAGTAATATTAGTGTTTTATTAGGGAAGCAAAACTAGAAATGCCCGAAAAAATTTCAGGTTTACAGACAGCGGCGTCGGTTTTCTTCCAGAGGCGAAGAAGCGGAGCTGACCTTGTATAGACCCCCCACCCCCACCCCCAAGAAAATATTTGAATATTTGACGACCGCAAACGCGTTTTACTACTATTCCAGCCCGTAAAATTAGTGTTTTATTAGTTTTCTGGCACTTAATTTTGCCAAGTAGATGAAATAATTTTTTTTCTCACTTTACCTGTCTGTCCGAAAAGTCGGCTTGCCCGAAAGTTTGGGCAAACGAATCGGGTACCCATTGGCGTGTTGGCACCCTTAAAGTGGCAATCCCGATAACTTTTTGGGGAATAAAACTGCTTAATTTTGTGTAAAAATCCTTTAAAACCCATAACCTAAGGCCCACCTATTAACACGATATTTGTGATACGATTGTAAATAACTTAAACCTGACAGTCTTCATCTGGAAATGGAGAATGTTTTATTATACAGTACGGTATCTGGATAAAACCAGACTTTTTTCTATAAAAATAATATGTAGGTGAAATTTACCTTTTGTTATCAAGTACAGGGCATGGGTCATTCACTGTATAGACCTCTCAAGAAACATTAATCGATTATCAGGTTACCCAATGAAAAAATTGACCCGAAATCTTAAAAGGGTTACGTGTCCGGATAAGCAGTGTTGACGTCCACGTCCAAACGACTCAATATTTTGAGCTGAAATTTTGAGACAAGGTAAATACAGCATGCCACTATATTTTGGTCCATAAATTTCATAAATACTCGAACTTTAATTTTTGAGACTCTGTTCTTATCGGGATTGTCCCTTTAAAACTGACCGACTGATCAGTGCCTTAAGAGCATCACAGTGTGATCATAATCAAGTGTTTGATTTTAAGGGGGCTATTTGCCTGGAAATTTTCTCTGTCACTAGAATTTTCAGAATGAATCAATCATTAACTTAACCAAAACGAGTTTTCCACAATTATTATTGCGCAAGGTCTAAAGTATTATTCAAAACGTAAACCGCGATCGATTTCATTTACAATTATATTTCTATGAGGCAAAATCTCGTTGTCTGATGTTTGTTTCTGAAAAACCGAAATACTTTGCCCGAAAAATGGACGGCTGCGTCGCTTGGAAGTGCGGTGCAGCCCCCCCCCCCCCCCCGTCTCTTACGTCTATGATCAATTAGAATTTTTGTTTGAGGCAACGTTGATTCTGTGTCAATATTAATGAGGGTAACTTAGCATACAGGGGAACTTACCATACAGCATAACACAATGATAATTTCCATTTTATTACCAAACCTTTCATTATTTCTATTACCGATGATTTGGACTGAACAAACATATTACATGTATAACCAAAGCCTCACGATCACAATAAGAGTTTTATTTTTGTACACTATGTTTATACCTACCAATACTGCCAAGTCGCTTAAGCATTATGGACACCTGTTCTAGTCTGGTGTCAGACTAGAAATTGTTCCACTGCTGATTTCTTCCATCTTACTCTAGCCACAGTAGTGGACCGTCCTAGGGCCTTCCTTTGCGCTAGTTTTGTAGTCATTTGATTACAAAAAGTTACTATGACTCCTTTAATTTTCAATTACACTGACCCCAATTGTCCGTGTTCTTCTTTTCATATAACAAAAGTTAGTTAAAAAGTCCTTTGACACAGAACACAACTTCGATATTTAAAATCATTTATTTACGCAGTCCGTTAAAATTTTTCTTTGTACGTTTTACCGGGACGCTTAATGTTATAGCCAGGATTTTGTTGGGATTGTGGATGAGATTTGAAACCGCCCCTACCCCACCCCCATATTCCCAAGAATACTCGCACCTATGGTGCCCCGCTCCTGATTGTGTCACTCGTACGGGGGGCGGGGGTATGTGCATCAGTCGGTTGCATTTTGGCTAAACACCCCCCCCCCCCAACAAAATCGTTATGTACGCCCCTGTTTACAATCTCTCACCAAAATATCTACTAAGTCGTTTTGAACCCTCTGCATATTTCAGGTGCAATTTAGATTTGAATTGTATGTTTTGTGGTCTAAGGGGAGATAATATGGGAAGAGTTGTGTTGCGTTGTCAGGTTGCACATCAACAGCCCTTAATGTGCTTTCCTTTTGAATTACAGAGCCAGTCAGAAGAAATCCTGTACTTTTAAACACCACAAACAAGGATATCAAAGCCACAGTTAGAGGTTTCCTGACAAATTCAAGGTGGGAGATCCCAACGAATTTCAACCGTCCTAATTGAGACAGCATAATAATAAAACATGAAACCAATATTTTTTGTTACTTTATTAGACTTATTTGGTAATTGTTATTTACCATGCTTAAATAACTAGAGCATTAAAGTCACATAGAGCAGGGTAGCACACTCGATATTCATTAAAATAGTCTTACTAGCATGTGATTAAAAATAATCATACATCAGAGGATGCTTGTATTGAATTAGTCTTAGTTCGGCTATAATGTCTAGTCTAAAACTCTGTTCAAATTGCTTTGTGCTTTAATTATCATTTAAATGAGATACCCAGAGAAGACCCATATATCGACAAAGATCCCATATTACACTTATTTGCACCCCACATGAGTCCCATATAGTACGCATATTACATTTATTTGCACCCCACATGTAAGACTCTTTCTAAAGATTTTAATCTTTAGAAAGAGTCTTACATGTGGGGTGCAAATAAATCAACGAAATGTTCCATAAAATGTTATAGGCCAAGAAATGTCAATGGCTTTACATTACAGTCAATGGACAGAAAATTACTAGTCTTAATCCTTACTTATGAACTGTAGTTCGCTCCCCGTGTTTTGTTCATGCGCAATGACGCTAACAACAGAATGTAAACAATAATGGCCGACTTTTAGAGTTTTTGTGGATAGATCATTTACTGTAAACTAAATATTGGCGAGATCTGACAAATATGACACTGAATCCCCTCTCAAACCCTAAAGGGCTTAAACTTTTATGTGAACTCTGTCAGAAACCAGCATTTATCCAATGTACCTTGTGCAGAGTTACGTATTACTGGTGAGTTTATGAAGATCATTTTATTTCAATAATTTAATTTATAATTTGCTAATTGCTCACTGTCTTCAAATCCAGAATCGGAACGTTCCAGCCCTAGGCAGTCATTATTGTTTTTTTCCTGTTTTTTTTTTTTAAAAATGTGAACTCGCCACAACACGATTTTAAAGTTCCAATTTCACATTTTCTGAGAAAGTCAAAACATAATTATTTCTATGTCTTTTGCTCAAAAGGTTGTCAACTCACTATTATTTATACGGTCCTGGGCAAAATGTTTGGGGCATTATAAAGGGTGACACAGGGTGATTGAGGAAATAGTTACCCAATTACCTCCCTTGTTTTCCCATTCCTCTCCATGGACGGCCATCTTCAAACGTTTGAATTTGAAGTTGAAAATGATATTTTTGCCAATTTCTCAACTGGCAGTACTGAATTATAGGATTAATATGGATTATTCTTTAACAAGGTAGGACTGTTTATAGGTTCAATCTATTTTGGGGCTTTATTTTAATACATTTTAAAAATATAACTTAAAAAAATGCTATTGGAGCTTTAATCTTTTAACCATGTGAGGATATCTTCAATCAAACAGAACCCGGCGCATTATTGGAAGAAGAAGAAGAAGATGACTGATCCACTTGAAATCATCACCATGTCACTGTCAGTTAATTACTAAATGTATAGCAATATTGTTTACTCCTAAATACTTCATACTTCAAAAAAGTTTACACATTCATTGTCATTGTTCAAAATCTAATTGAAATTGTTGGTAGCCTACCTAAAAGAGTACCTATATATCCCGAGACTGGATATATTATTATATAGGTTGGATAATGTTACGTTATATACGACCTTTTAGGAACTGTCTCTGATCTAGTTCAGCTCTGAACGTCGCTCTCATTACACTCACCCTGAACGTTCAGGGACTGACCCATTCAATCAATGTCGAAAATAATTTGACCCCCAATTTTACTGGGCAACTTTTCACTGCTAAACGATGGGTGTCACTCCGTGTGGACGCGTGTAAAGGAACATCTCAGTGAGAAAATAAGACCTTGCTCATTTCGCTAGAGTCAGTATGAGCATCACAACACGCTGTGTCATGGTGGCGAAAGGATAGTTTGATAGGAGGGGACGTATTTTAAACAGCGTGTTGTTTCGCTCATACTGAGTCTAGCGAGGTAAGCAAGGTCTTATTTTGTCACTAAGATGTTCCTTTACATTGTACAGACGTCCACACGGATTGACACTCCGATGTTTCGCAGTGAAAAGTTGCCCAGTAAAATTGACTGAATAGGCCAGTCCCTGAACGGTCAGCGTGAGTGTAATGAGACCGACGTTCAGAGCTGAACTATCTCTGATCGAACTTTGTCCGCTGACAGTTTCTATGGATTGCTATATAGCTACAATCTGAAAATACTGCTCATCCCCCACCTTCCTCCGGGCACTCCCGCTGCTAAAAACCCCTACCTCTGCGCATGCAAATTATTGAAATAAAATTAAAACCATATTATGTTAGTCCCGAAATGACCTAGTTTGTGTCAAGTGGACGTTAAACTCCATCTCTCTCTCTCTCTCTCTCTTTTGTCAAGCAAGAATTTTGGGATAAAAAAAACATACACAAAATACGTTTGAACTAATCAGACATCAGAAGACTCGAACAATCAACATGCACAGACCACATGTTTATTTAATCACTTAATTCTACTTCAAAATGAATTTGTGTCAGATATGACGACAAATGATTCCTTTTGCGAAGAATAAACATTCACCTTGGAAAATAGAAGGTAAGATTTTCAAAATAGCCTGAGACCAGAGGTGGGAGGAGCGCTATTTTACTGTATTTTCATATTGCAGCTATATAGCAATGGCAAGGGGTGGGAACTGTCAGCAGACATAATTTATGCTTATGTTTTTATTTTATTTTATTGAAGTGGTGTAGAACATCAAAAAGCAGATTGGTTGGGAATTCATGAAAAGATATGTGAAAATTTAGCATTACTCCGTCAGCCAGCACCATTTCTACCTTCAGAAGGGGAGAGGGAGAAAAGAGAAAGGGTTTTACTAGACAAAAAGGTATGATTTTTTAAAAATATATAATTAAATCCGCTCCTTAAGCTTGAAACAATAATGCATCTTTAAGCTTTTAAAAAGCTCTTTAAAAAAATGCAAAATACTTGTAATACAAACACAAGCTATACAAAACATTATTGAATTTAACACTTTTTTTTGTCTTGTATAAACAGCGTCAGATGATAGACCTAACACGTACAACAGGGCAGAAATTATTATTTGAAGGAAAACATGAACAAGCAGTACCTGCTGCTATGCAGTCATTAAGATTTGCTATAGATGTGCATGGACTGTCTAGTATAGAATTAGTCCCTTCGTATCTTATATTGGGTGAAGCCAGTATAGGTAGGTATTTATTGAGCTTGTTAACGACAATCTGATTTCAATCGTAATTTATCTTACTCAAAAAAGCACTCTGCCTTCTATTATTTTTTAGATATCGGTAGATCCCTAATTAATCATGTTGAAAAGTAGAAGAAATTTAGTTTTAAACGAAAGAATTTTATTGACTTGATACCAAAATAATCAATTGGTGGTGGATGGGCAGCCAATTGTTCTACAATTATTACAGTTATTATCTTCTCCTCATTGCATAGTGTGTATTGGCATTGTATTCACCAGTAATTATAATCTTCAAATTTACTTTTTAGGCCTAGGGCGATTATCCCAAGCTGAGGAATATTTAGCACAGGGTCAGTGGACTGTTTTGAAAACACCTGAATGTTCCAATGCCATCAAATCGAAACTGTATAGAAATCTGGGATTACTTTATGCTGCCAAAGGAGAATATGATGAAGCATTAAGAAATATAGCAGATGATGTAAGAATACTCTTTTTATTTAGCACCCTCATAAATCCATCAAAATTTATAAGTAAAAATCTAAAAGCTCAATGCTGCTAACTATTATCAGTTTCATAGATAACTATAGTATTTCAGGTGGATGTCCAGATGGTCTAGACGCTCCCCATCATATTTTTTTCCTTAGAAATAACGTAAAAAAAATACCTAAGGCGCAAGACATCACTATTTTTGCTTCTCTCCACTCTGATCCTATACATGTGTTCACTGAAATGAGCAGAAATATTGTCTCAAATTCTTGGACAAGCCCCTGTGTGTATCTTAAACAAATTATATGTTGTATAGCCAATTTATTGTATTTATTTTGAAGATCTACCATGCATCTGTAGAATTTGGTACTGATGATATCCGAACAGCAGGCGGATATTTCCACATGGCAAATGTGTTTTTCCGTCAAGGCAAAATGGAAATTGCTGATTCTCTCTACAGACAGGTACAATTTTGTTTATATTGAATTACAGAAAACTTTTTACTTGATATAAATATTCCTACTACACAATGAGTACGGTTACCATCCAACTTTGAAAATGATATCAATTATAATTTATTCACATCTTCAGAATAACAGAAAAAAGTACATTCTATGCCATTCTTTATCATAAGAGATACAGGAAATTTTCCAATATATATTGCCGTTTTTGACCAACTCAAGACAGTTGATATTTCTTCCAATAAATACTCCTGAAGTTAGATCATAATATAAGGTCCATGGTTTGATTCTTACTGGATTTAATCTGGGAGATTGATAGTTGCGATTTAAGGGCCATAATCAAAACACAGCTCTTGTAACTACCATTAACAATGTACATTCATCTTCTCTCAATATATTTTTATTTCTCAAAGAAACACAAACATTTGTGTTGTCCTAACCACTGTGTCCCTGATTGAATTTAGAATTATTATGTTTTTAAGGTAACAGATATATGGTATAGTCATTTAGATGGTATAGTCAAGTGCAGAACTAAAACACCAGAAACACCCAAGGGAGTTGGACCTGGAGCTGTAGAAGTTATTGTGGATGAAGAAGACAAACTAGGTTAGTTTTTATTAGTGGGCCAGAGACCTTATGTGTTTGGGTGATGGGGGTGGGGGGGGGGGGAAATGGTTGGCTGCGCATGTTGTATCATAAGTTCTGTCATTTAGTCAACTTCCTCTGTCCAACCTTGTGGGTTTTATCCGAATCTTCCAGTTTCCTTCCACTGCTAAAAACCCTATATGCAAGCAAATTACTGAAATAAAATTGAACCAGATGTTAGTCCCAAAATAATCTAGTTTGTGTTGAGTGGATGTTAAACCCCACTGATCTTCAGGAATTTCCTAATTTCCCCTGTCAGTCTTCTTATGGGACTAAAAAAATAATAATATCTGACTAGCACATCTTGTCAATACAATTGGCTGGAAGTTTATTTGGAATTTTAAAAATTGGGGTGTGACCAGAACAAAAATTAAATTTATACAGTGATTTTTTACTGTATATAAGAAGAAGGCTATTTTTAATGATTTGCAATAACTCAATCAGCTTAAGTTATAATACATGTTTTGTAAAATAACTGTTAACATTAGCAGACATCAATCAATTTTTAATTACTTGATCAGTTTTGAGTGTCTTTGAATTGCACCCCATTAATTCTATGACAACTTTGAAGACTGTTGTCGTATGTTTCGTTGCCTAAATAAAAATATTTTTCACTGTCTAATATTGTTTAATAATGATAATTTCATTTTAAATTTTAATCAATGGGTTTATTTTGATTAGATGAAGCCCAGGAAGCAGAAGCTATTCAAGTTTTAAACGCTATTTATGATATGCGTGAACATCAGACGAACTGTCGAGTTGATGACTTGGCTCTCATCTGTCATGCACTCGCCATGTTATATTTTATTTTCCATGAAATGAATAAGGTAAGTTATATCCACTGTGAATTAGTCATTCTAAGTGTGAATTGGTCATTTTAGTTTTAAAACATATTTGAGGTAAAGTTTGTAATATACACCCCAATTCTGATGCTGAAAGTTAGCCACAAAACAAACCTTGGAAACAAACTGGAATGTGACAGATGGTTTTGTTTACTTGATCATAAGACATATTATTAGCCCTGATCAGTGGGAGCTGGACTTGAATAGCTCTGAAAGTTTACCTTAACAGCTTACCTGCCTTGGCCCCTACTTTTGTACAAACAAACTGACTTCTGTAATATCTAAATTGAAAAAAAACAAACTTGGTCTTGATTAATTGTATTAGCAAATCTACCAAGCATTAAATATCTTTCTAATCTTACTATCACCGATAAATAAAACAAAATTTGAACTATAAAGATTGAAATAAAGAATTTCATATAATTTTGTTTTATTTAAGACAAAAAGAGTGAGCTTCATATGGATTGTGCTTTATTCCTATTTTCAGGCTAAAGAATATGGAAGAAAGGCTGTAGTTACAAGCAGTAATAACCCAGATGAAAACTTTTCTCGTAAAATTGTTGAATTTATGAAAATTTGTGATAATGTAAAGTAAAAAAAATTTATTTTGTAAATTTATACTTATATTATATTTGTTTTAATCATATTGTCATCAAAGAATGTAAATTTATAAATTTTATTTGTAAATAAGAAAAGTAAAATTTTCAGCTGGTATTTTGTTTTAATAGCACTGTGAGGTTTAACATTGATGGGCACTCCATTTCTGGTAATTATACCATGAAAACTTTATATATTTAGTGCCATTGCCTACTTAGTTTTCTCTGTACTCTTCTGTTCTCAGTCGATTTCCTGCAGACCACAAGAACATCCAAACATCTTAATCCAGCGAGTTACAAGTTCAATATTGTTATTACCGTTCATCCTTGACTATCGAGGAAGCAGTTTGCCCTATACACTGTATGGCACTTTATCAGATTACGAAAAAAGCCAAGGACTTCTAGGGTTTTTCTCATTCACACAGCTAAAATATGAATTCCTTGCTCTCCTTTTGTCCACTGACCATACATCATTGGCAATTATCAAATCTTGCCAATTAATTATGTTTACAGACTAATTATGTTTTGCATAAGGTTTTATTGATGATCATTTATAGAATTACATTCTAACAATATTGGGTGTATATTACGAATTTCGATAGGTATGAAAATAAAACAAAAATTTTTTTAATCTAAGACAGAAAATATTACACAAGTTTTGGAACAGATCGACATTTACATAGTCATAGAGCTTTAACCAAACTAAACAAATGCAAACATTAAACTAACTTATACAAACACAAATAAAACGGCACAAAAATTCTTCAATACATGTATTTCATGGTTTTCAGTCAATCTAATTTCATAAGGACGGCAGCTAAAACAATAACCATGTATGTAAGTATATGGATGTCTACATAATCATATTTAGCCCTGATAAATAAGTACACTAGGGCTTCTGCATCACATAGTTACTGAGATCTAACATGCATAGACTAGACTGAAGACTACATTTTAAAGTCCCGTTGAATCACATGTTAGAATCTCCAGATTTTGAAAATACAAGGTCAAGAACTTCTAATGAGAGACAATTAAGTTATTGTAACTGGAAAAAATAAATCTAACCTGGTATTAACCACAACGGCCTGGCAGGCCTCGTGTTCCTTAAGAAACGTCCGCGAGTTTTAAAACGCTTGATAAGATGTATGTAGTTAAGGCGAGATCAAGCCTTCTATTGAAGATGGACAGTGCTAGAGATTCTATTTTACATTAATACAAACGTATAGATAGCTAGTAAAATAAATTCTGTGTATTCAATTAACAAATTTTCAATATTTTCCATTTAAATTAATTTGAACTTTGAATTTATTTACAAATAACAGCAATATTTATTATATAATAATTTAAAACATGTCCAGGATTTCATAGATAATGCATATGCACTTCCGGTGGTGAGAGCAATATTTTTTTGCAATTACAGGTATAGTGTCATAAAGGATTTATAACTCGTTCTGGCATACGTTTCCCCATCTAACAATAGACCAGTACTGATCTATGATTTGTGTAACGGACAATTAAATAGAGTATAGAAAACGTTTTGGACAAAAATATGCATAATAATTTTACCCATGTTAAAATCTGTTAAATCCTCAAAGTGGGTAAGGTCATTGACTAGTTTTTCTATGTTTAATTGTGTCTTCTAAACAATATAATATTCTGTATAATTATTCATTCTATATACAACTAATATATAATTAATCTGAGCAGCGTAACTTGAGCATCTCTTCTACAAACTTAATACAGTAATATTTAACATTAATTGAATTGTTTCAGAATGGTAATAGAACTTCCAAGACTGGTGATATAACCCTCTCTAAAATCAGGTTCCACAACAGGCAAATTCTCCACATATAACATGTACTGGTACAGCATTCTTTAGAGCATAAATATTTGCAAAGGGTTATTTTAACCACCTCTAAATTCTTAATGGTATTTGTGTACTAAAAGAACATGTTCATCTAACTTTCAATGCAAGAGTTATTTCCCTTTATCATATCGCATCACAATAGGTCCTATTTAAAATGAAAAATAAAACTCAAGCATTTTTTACAATTTTTTAGAAGATTCTAATCTGTATGACTACTTAAAATGTTGAATGAGATTAACTTTGTAAGCAGATCTCTTACCATAGCAAGCACAAATATTTTAAATGTTGAAACAGAAAAGAATGCATGGCAAATGAAATAAATGTTGGAATAGCAAATTTATAAAATATGGTTGATTGGCAAGGTTTGCTTTTTGTTATCACACTTTGAGATAAGTTGAAACTATGATATTGAAATGAAGCTACAGTGATATACAAGATACAACAAGCGTACAATATGCTCAAGCCTGGATATCACCTGTCACAAACATTATCAGGCATAAATTCAGACTTTATCTCGCACAATCCCTCTGGCACCTGTCATTTTGTTCGTCACATATTTGTCTCTTTTTCTGTGTTTTTATTGATATTATAAGTTGAAAATGTCAGGAAGAAGTTCATTAGTGTCAAACAATTCTCAGGTGCAAGTGAATCTGTTATATCCAGGCCTGAATATGCTAGTATCTAATTTATATCATGATGATTAACTCCTGGTATGTAGATAACAAGTGGAAGTCAGGGAATATGTGTGCCCATTTTGCTCAATTTCATTTATATCATATAAAATATGGTATTTTTATAATATGCACAAAATACCATATTCATTGTTAATGATCACAACAGAACAATGCTGGGTTTTTTTTCTAAAAAGAACCTGTTCTTTTCAACACTAAATTGTTACAAAAATACAGTTCATTTTAATTCGATAGTCAGGAGACTTTACTATAATTCTTTTTCTTTTTTTGTTTATAATTTTTTTCAGATATTTGTCTCACACACACACACAACTTTTTTTTCTTTATCAATTTCATATAAATAACACAAAATTGCACAATTTCTTTAAACATGAAAGGAGAGTACATCATGTTCCCACTGTTGATTCTAATATTGAGATCGGCAACAATTCAAATTAAGGGTAGATTATTCCGACTTCTCAATGACAATTTCTAAAACTGAGAGACATTTTTCTCTATTAAAAAATTATACATTTGTAGAATAAATATCTGGAAAATGTTACGATTCTATAATCTTCACTGTTATTTATCCAAACTGTCTTGACTGTCATTTTTATTAGTTCTTAAAAACAGACATTTTATAGCACTGTATGCACGAGAACAATAATCTCTGTGCGCAATAGCTTCATCTTGCTCTTCACTTATCTCCTCGGTATCGGAGGTAGGACCCATCGAAGGATCTGCAGTCTTATTTTGATTTTTGGCCGACGCTGAACCAAGTTTTGATGCTAACCAATCTAAAGCTCCATGAAGCCCATCTCCTTTTACACCACTAACTGGTAAAATATCTGAAATATAGAGAAAATAATACTGGGGTTTGAAATTGTGCTTATTTTACTGAATATCAAATTTTACCAGTGCGTGCAACAGTAAACAGTTTGCCATAAGACAGGCTGAAATTAGTATGGCACCAAACATCAAGCATTATACGGATCAAGTGAAGACTTTGTGTATAATGTATAAGGATCCTTTTTTTAGAGTGGGTATATTCTATCACTTCCAGCAGGAGAATAGTAGTTAAAAGGCTTTCAGTCTACTGAAACTTTATGTATACTTCATGGAACATTGACACAGAACCATAATGGTTCAGTCAAATGAAATATCCTATGAAATGCTTGAATTGATAAAGATAAACAAAATATCTTACTCCAAGGATGTTTTAAATTTTTGAGTCCAAGTTTGTCGGAGATCTCTTCTATTGTCATGGTATCCTCTAAATCCATTTTATTGGCCAAAAATAGAAAGATGGATTCTTTCAATTCCTCTGCTGCTATGGCTGGTTTTATAACATCATAATTTAACTCATCAAGTCGCTCTCGATCTTTACTGTCTATAACAAATACCACAGCATCAGCTCCTTTATAATAATGTCTAAACAATGGACGCTGTAATACATAAGACAAATACGCTAAAAAAATATAGTTCCATCGAAATCCTAAATTTACAAAAAGACAAAATGGATTAATAGTATGTGGACTTTACAACCCGAACATAGGCCCCTATGTCAAATTGATCAATTGCAACTTACGATTTTATCTCTGCTGCCGATATCCCAGGCTGTAAAATTAACATCTTTATACTGTATTGACTCAACATTAAAACCTATAGTTGGAATAGTGGTCACCAGTTCATCTAATTTTAATTTATATAAAATAGTTGTCTTTCCTGCTGCATCCAAACCTGAAAAACACAATTTTACAAAAGTTAATACACAGTACACAATATATATTTTAGGGAGGTCAGGAATGGAGTCTCCTAAATTGGGATATACTTTTCATCCAATTTGAATGACTAGATACCTTTGCCTTTACAGACACTCCATCTAGTACCACTTATCAGAGGAAACCAGGCTGGAAAATCCCAAGGAACATGCAAAGTTATTATCGTTCTCATCAAGAAAATAAATAAAATATTCATAATAAATGGGGTTTAACATCCTACTGTTCTGCTCCGAACTGGGCTAAAGAAGACAGGCATAGACCATACAATGTACTATAAGGGAAATTTAACCTTTACAATGGCACTACTGCCTATGTAATAACAATTACCGGTTTATTTAACTGCATCAATTCGATAATGGTTTTCTCATGTTTATAAAGCAAATTATAACCAATAGTAAAATCCCTATATTGTAATAACAAGCCATACATGAATATATAATAATAGCATCCAGAGGCAGATTTTGTGGAGGGGGGGGGCGCGAGGGGCACCGCCCCCCCCCCCCCCTAATTTTCGACAGTTCCCTTTTTTAGTGGTGAAAGTGCCTTTTTTCAGACCCAAATATGTCCTCTCCGAACATTTACTTAGGCGAAAATATCAGCCAAATAGCTCTTGGAATGTCTACAGATGCAAGGAAATAATGGATAATTGTCTTGGGCCAATCCCCCCAACCCCCTCGCAGCGGCGTGCCCCATCTCTGCAGTAAGTGCTCTCATTTTGCGGCCCCCTTTTCAAAATTCTGGCATCTAAAGAGAGTGTAATCAAATTAACAGTTTGAACAATACCATATATACATGTACTAATATTTTCCAATTTAAAATTATCTATTTTTCCCAACTAGTTTCTTTAATATAAATATTATCTGTGAAATGTTACAAATTTCAGGTAACATTAAAATATGTTAACCTTTAGGCCAATCTGATTTCCTCCACAGTAAACAATTTGTATTTTTGTAACTAAAATGAGAAGATATAGAGGTATACATGTGTAATCTATTATCTGAACACAAGCTGAACATAAACATAGAGATTACTTCATATAAACAATTAGTCATTACTGTATCAAACACAATCATTCTTCTTACAGACAGTACTATACATACACAGGCACAGGCACAGGCACTTGACTATATAGTAAGAAGTTTTATTTTAATCCCTTCGAGTGCCTGTGAATACATAGGGTATATCAGAAAGGGTGTTGGGAACTGTGGTGACTCAGTGAGTACGATGCTAACTTGATAGCCGGGTTATCTCAGATTTTTTGGCATGGCTTCCTCTTGTCAGTGGCAAAACTCCCCCCCCCCATTGCACACTGAGTGGCATATGCTGTCTTCATTCACCCAGTGGGAGCAGAACAAAGTCAAAAGGTATTGTCAGGTAAAAATGACACATTTTAGGGCAGTGCTGACAGACCCATGCTTTCGGTATCACCTTGGATGGAAGCAGATGTTAAGCCCAACAAGAACAAGATGGAGATCTTGGGCCGAAAATGGCCTTCTGTACTTTAAGTCAATATTCACTAACAGATTCTGCAAACCATTTAAATTCCTCCTGTCATGTTAGTATGGCACTGGCTCAGCTGGCTCATTAACCAGGGTCGAAATTCATGTTGGTATAGACAGTTCCTAAGAATTTTCCAGAATGAGGGTCAGGCAAAGAAAAAGCTTCTAAATATTCAGATGGTATGTGCATAAAAGAGTCCCTGGCAGCTGAAATTCAAAGAAGTATACCAGGTTAGCACTGTTCAGGATAAATATCCCTCATGGCAGACTGTGTGGTACATGTATATGCCTGCCTTCATTAACCTGGTTATTACAGAATTGTAGGCTGTTAAACCCCATTTCATTTCATTTTTTCATTCAAAGTGATACAACCACTTTAAGAAATGTAGTAAGCAAATAGATCATACATTATACATGTAAAGATGCCTGCTACCTGCATTCTATATGAAATAACAATGTGTCTATTTATAGAGAAACACTTGGGTTATGATATATAACATACTGATCTGGCATATCTGACATCTGACAACATGTACCATCTGATAAATATTACAACTGATATGATACTTATAAATCAGAAAAAAAAATGATAAAAAATATTGTCAAGTACAAAGATGTGACTAACAATTTAATTTTGATCTTGTGATTTGACACACCTGTATTGTAAAATATATCACACCTGTATCATGTGTGTACAGGTAATCAATATGTTGATTACAAAGTTGGTGATATATAAGTAGAATTCTCAATGCAAGTAAAAGTATGGATTCAGGTTGGGTGTTGGAAATAATTTCTAAAAAGAAAATTCGCAATGCAAATCCGGCTAGATCATCAAAATATTTTGTTATTTTTTGGTTTAAGTACTTCACATAATATGATGATAAAAAAAACAGCATTTGAATTTTCCTGACCCTTCTTGGCACTTTATAAAAAGTCAATGTTTAAAGGAGGCAAGTCTTTAATTCAATCTCATCTACAGTCTTCGACATAGCGACTTATTAGCAAATTTAAATTGACATTGATGTTGTTATCTTACCGTGAAAAGATGGGCTTTTGATATCTAATATTTTAGACAAACTTAAAATTTTAAAATTGGCACATCAATCCCGTGTCAGAATGCAATCGAGCGATATTGTAATAAAGCAACGAGACTAAATATACCGCATAGAATATACTACTGGTATAGACTGGAATAACCAAAAAACCAAAGACTGCCATTCAATTTGGACTCTTTGTGTATTTCAGTGAACATAACTGAATAGCAATTATTGTTAAAACAGAAACTATTGAACGTAAATCAATTTATATACATTCAAATTTAATTATTATATGTGTTGCGGCCAATTTGTGTCCATTTCTAGGTGCCAAATAATAGAGATTTAGCTCCTTTAAACATTAGTCACAACATGCATAGATAAGCATGGGGCCCTATATATGCTCCTGTCCAGCTAGTCATGCATGCATTAAAGACTGACACAATGGCCCTTACTATTACATTTAATTTCTAATGTAGCCTGGATTATGTTCTACAGCCACGTTTCTCAACCTTTTCTCGCCGCTCACCCCTAAATGAATTCTCAACCAACCCATTTACCCCCAGAGATTTGAGGAGGTTACTGACCGCGGAGCCGTGGCCAGCAAAGTTGGTCACCGTAAGCGCCAAAGGCGCGAAGCCCGTCGCAGAGGGTCAAGGGGGGGTGGTCCCCCCCCCCCCCTAGGAAATTTTTAGAAATTGGAGCCCGGAAATGTGATTTCCAGCCATTTCAGGCACTCTTCAGGCGTTTCATAGGAACTTGAAAATGGCCTTTTTCTATAGAAGCCATCCGACATGAACCGCGGATGATCCTTGCATGGGCCTGCACCCCCTGACCACATTTGCTCCTTTGATTGTCACAAGCGATTTTTTTTATTCTCGGGACAGTGTTTGAGAGTGCTAATCTCAACTGCACAACCTTTATATAATCATTTTTGAAGTTACTGGGAGTGTGGTCATTCACCCCCTGGACGCGAGCCACTCCCCCTTTGGGGGTGAATTCACCCCAGGTTGAGAAACGCGGTTCTACAGTATCAGTATACATCATGTTTTACAAGTAAGGAATGTTACTAATATTTTTGTCGGCAATTATTGATTGTTTATAAACATGCAGACAACTAATCATCAATTATTCATACTTGATAAAGAGTTGATAAATTTAAGGCTTGTCACACAATTTATAGCATAGCTGTAGGATTGGTATGAAATGATTTTTGGCATATTGTCAACATGTTAATAAAATTATTGTGTATTCTATGAATTTTTGAGAAAAGAATATAAACCACAATAATATTGCATACTTATTGATATAATATCTTTTGTACATTTTCCATCTCAAACTGCGGAAACTGCTACAGTACTGCTATTTTTTGTGAGGTCGGTATAAAAAACCATCCACCCCTCCATTGCCTACCAAGACTCACCTAAAAGTCCCAAGAAGTACTTACACCATTCTGCCATGTACAACCATGATTAATCTTTGCATGGAGTTTAACCAAACTGTATCATTATCATCTACAAACTTTATAAATGCATTTTTCTAGCTTTCACATTTCTTAAATATGTTAGAAAACTCTAATTTTTGAATTTGTTGGCAACCAAAATAACATTTGTGTACAGTAATGTTCTCGTTGTTGGGCATTGCTCCTGATTGGTCTCTATACTTCATTATCATATTTTTACGCGTTTTCCAAATTCCTATCAGATTATTGGCTATTGCCCTTATAATGTTGTCAACTAGCAGACTATCGCCTTCAAGAGACAACTGCCATCTAGACCAGTCGCATTGTTTCTTTAACCTCTTTCATGTAAATCATAAGTTGGGTTTTTTTTTTCATTTTGTGTGAAGCCTGTATCATTACAGGCCTGGGACTGTACAGCGCAGAAAGCTGGCACCCTGATCCATTCATATGATTTGATATTAATTCTTACACAGTATAAATTTTGTGCTCTCTGCATGAAACAGCAAGGAGGTCTACCTGCACATATTTAAAATTTACATGTATTTAATGAAACATAAAGAGAATCATGCAGATGTTACACTATCCTAAATGAGAAAATAATTTAGATTCTACCACATTGTTTATCCAGAGCACTAAATAAATAAATGTAGGAACTTATGTTACACTTCAAATCAAGCAAACTACATGTAGGTATTTACACAAATACATCTTCTCATTGGTTGAAGAGAAAGAGATCGAGCAAAGGGATAACTACCCGGTACAAAGTTATGCAGACTTCCTTTTTCCTTGTCAAGTGAATATTCCATCTTGGATACAATTGGATTAGATAGATTTACACTAGCTTATTTATATCATCTGCAGGGGATGCCGAACATGTCTTTGTGAATACCAACCAGACTCTAGCCATTTTTTATCAAATATTCTTTTAAGAAATTCAACTTTCAAAATATTTTAGTTGACAAAGGATTCAAATCAAATGAAGATTATCAACTTTTGTTATTGTTTATCAAATTTATGGATCAAGATAATATGTTTTGGTGCCATCTGTTGTCTTTTTATTCAGACTTCCTGTTTAATACGCAAATAAAATAAATAAAACCAGAAATTTGTAATTATTACTAGAACCAACAGTGGCACTTAAGATGTCAAAAGCACTACATGTATCTCATCTACAGTACATACAAAAAATTTCATAGAGTAAAAAAACATTACATGTACATGTAATTGGCATTTTATAACTAGAATCCTGACAGGTACTTATTACAACAGTACAGTAATAACATTATCTATTTATACATTGCTCATCATATACCTGCTGATAAATATGTTTCAGGTGTAAAGCACTATGTAAATAGATTTGGAATAACACATCAACTAAACTCCACATGTATCAGCTATTTTACAGCCTTTTCAGTTTACAGACATTAGATGAATGGGTGACAATCAATGATGCAAACTCTTTAAGTGATTCATATTGATTCTGGCATCAGATTGGTTTATTTGTTAGGTTACATGTTTATATTCACTGAAAGGGGTGCTTCTGCAATATTTTCAAGAGTAGACAAAAAATATAGAATATTTTTATTTTAATTTGTACAGTGACCATTGATTCATAGAGTTATACATGGTCTGATGTTTTAGAAATATTATACAATGTTTAAATAACATAGGCGGCATATCAAATAACTACTCCATCAGTTCTAAAAAGCAGACAAAATGCAAAAATGAAATTTGTTTTATGTTAATCCTTTGAATTCTGAATCAATTTTTGTTTAATTGTAAATACATACACTATACTTTTGGATGTTAAAATGAAAATAAACACAAGATGTTCTATATTCCTGAAACCATGACACCAACAGCGCCTAGTCCTTCTTGAACATCTTATACCATTTAATGGTTCAAATGGCCAACTTTCAAATGTCTACAGAATTCTCAACAAATAAGGTGGTGCACTTGTTTTAATAATGAAACTCAGTTACATGCTTCAATCACATTTGCCACATCACGATCTGTATAAAAAAAGTATTGGATGGTAAAAATTTGGATGTGACCGCTTGCGCTAAGCTTAACATCATTATCAACATCCCTTTATCATTATACAAACTTTCATCAACAGATGTAATGACTGACTTCTGTGAAATATAGATTTGACTGACTGAAGTAATTAACGTTTGATTGAAACGAAACTGATAATTTTGGATCAATAAGAAAGCCATTAATCTTTTAATAAGGTGTGATTTATATTTCGTGTCTTAATCAAAAGTCTAATTTGAGGTATCAAGTAATATTTGAGTTTATTGGTAAAATTTAAGTAGTTAATGAGCTCTAATGAATTTCTTCATTAAATCAACAAACTTGACGGAAACTCTCACAGCTGTTAAAACACCTTTTAACCAACCAACTTTATTTTTAACCAAATCTACTTTTTACCTCCCAAAACTCGAAGCATTAATGCTTTCCACTAATCTACCCCCCTAAGTTCAGAGTTGAATCTGATACCAGAAAAAAACAGCTGGTAAAAGAGAGCTTCTAGATAGGCATGACCAATATTTAGTCATACATGTTTAATGATTCAGAGTCTGGTTGCGTTACTCAAGATATATTTATGCGTATTTATATCCATCATTTAAAATGTCATGTTTTCTGTTATTTTGCTTTGGTTTGGGTGGGTCTGTATTTTGTTATCTATGGTTATAATATTAAGATGTATTCAAATGGTCTACCTCAAATGATACTGATAATTCATAATGACAGTCAAAGTTCCAGAAGCAAAAAGAATCAGTAACTTACATTATTAAAACCACAAAATATAAATGTGATGCCATCTGTATTTTGATGTTGGTGGATAGAGCTTGATTATTGTTAAGACAATGAATGAAATTTAATAAATATGGCGATGGGTGTCTTGAAAGTACAGACTAGTTGGCCATAACTTCCACCATAATAGATCAATTTTCATAATATTTGGACCTTCTTTAGTCCAGTTCTTTCAAAAAAATAGGACATTAAACCCAATTGATTCCTATATTTGCCATTTATACTGGAATACTGGATTTGCTTAACAAAATAACAGAATTAACAATCGTTTCAAAATGACCCATGTTTCTTTTACATGTATTCTGGTATTAATTTACTTTCTAGAAACCTCTTTTTTTATAGACCCCTTCTATATACCATCTGTTATGTGTTAATTTGTTTTTCTTACGTAAAAACCAAGATATACACAATCGTAATGTTCCTTTGATCTACTACACATCCATGTTGTATTCTTGTATCATGAGCTTCCTTTATCTAATCATTATGGCATCATTATACTGCACCTTACACCTTTATGCTTGGAAATTTATTTTTCTTACATAAAACTCTAGATAGTTCACATAATTAATGCTTACATGTACTTTATCAAGCATCTATGGTATATCTAGGAATGTGGTTCACCTGGCAAATGTATATACATATATTCATAGAGATGAAAAGGTTGCTGCAAATGCATTCTATAGACTCTTTCCAAGCATTGACATGCCAATATCCATTTTATGAAAACATTATTTTTAAGATAGAGGATTTTAATACAAAACTGAATCTTTGTTAGTCCTTACGGAACTGATTTACTTTCAATTTTTTGGATATGTTGTGTCCCTTTCAAGAATGATGAACTTTTACCTGCTTAAGGGATCAGTTTACTTCCAATTCCATGGAGATATTGTGTCCCTAATGATGATCATATCCCTTACTATGGGATTTCATTGGTTTACAATCACAGTACCTGCTCCTGATCACCTACATAGAGCATTTACCAAATGAAATCATTCACACATAGTACAAAAATCAGTAGAAGCATGAAACATATGGAAAGTAATTTCGATGTTGTACACAAAAAATTAGATTTTATCTCTCAGCATTAATTGAATCACAGCATTAAATATTCTTTGAATCAAGTTTCGCATTAGCAGATTACATTTTTTAACACAGGTTGCCTCAATATCAATTACTGGTTTACCTCATAAACGAAACCAAGACCACGGAAATTGTATTTTCAAATGGACCAATATGTTTTCCATATCGTTTTCACTTTCAGGTAAAGGAAAAGATAAAATAGATAAGTATATTGGTAATATTACTTCTTATCTTCTTATCTTCTTCATTGCTCAATTGGCTGATAACTTTTTTAAAATTTTTACTACGGTAGCTAGATGATTACGCATGGAGGTTACAAAGTTATCATCCATAGAGAATCATATTTTCTAATTAACTGATATCTTTTATAATTTGTTGGTAGACGGTTGCCATGTAAGCATTAATTGAGTGAAAATAGAGATGATAACATATTATACATGTAGTTGGGGTTTCTAATTGACTAGGCACACAAATATCGTCTGATTTACCAGTAAGAATAATATTGTTTATATCTAACTTTTTGTTTTCAAAATCATAATTAAAAACTGGAACATTTTTTCTGAATACAAGGTAGAAAGACAAAACCATACCACGATAAAACTGAGAATTATTTCCCTTTCCTGTAAAAATGTTTATTTTATCTGTAATAAACAGATGTTTTTAGCAGTGAACCAGAGTTTGGTGTGATATATCTCATACCTCATGGCTTATATTAGATAATATATGATGTCATAAAGCAGACGTTTACTCATATTGCACACTGTATTTTCATATTCTACAGTAAATTACACAGATGAATAATGAAACTACACTAAGAATACTGTTCATAAATACAAAGAGCTGTATTCGGTATATAATTTTGATAAGAGATAGAAATGAAAAGAGGTTTAACATACTACTTCATTTTGACTAATGAAGACGTGCATATGCCACGCAGTGTACTACGAGAGAAATTTTGCCCAGACACTGACACTACAGTAAAGTAAGAGATCCACCTTCTTGTCATAATTAAACTACATAACAGGGTTTTCACACACATGGCATGTAAACTACACTCACATTATAGATTACTGACTATCTAAAACACACATAAACCTAACCCTCCAATTTAAAATAATTGAATAATTTCCTGTATCCCAAAATATCTACACCTAATTTACTAGACAACTATTGTTTATAATTACATGTACATTGTACCTGACATGACATGTACACTGTAAATATTAAAATACAACACCCAAAACAATATACTTCCTTGTGTGAAAACATGCCAAGTTTAGCCAAGAAAAAGGCTATTAACAAGAACAAAAAAACTTGTTGGTTTCTGCCATACGTACATGTACATTCATTCATATAATAATTAATAATATACTATATGTCACAGCATCCCAGGTGATATGTACTGTTTGTACAACCTATAATATATTGGCAAATGTATATCCCACACAATGTATGTATGGAAAGTGCCATGGTGTTTCCTACATGTTTGATTATATTTTAACAAGTTTACACCTTTAGCTACAAGATTCAATGTTATTGTGTTAGGCATGTACTAGAGCCTGGTATAGGTACCAGTTAACAATAGGAAGCTGTAACTGGGTAATAACCAATACTGCAATAGGTGCATTGGTGTGCTTACATATATAACAATACTGTAACATATAAAAACTGTTTAATTTTAAAACAGTATTAGAAAAATGAGTATGTCAATTATATGTGATAGCTTCTGGGGTTGCAGGGAGTAGTGATATGGAGACCCAGCCCCTCTATTTAGCTGCAAAACGGATATTTCTAAAGCTGCAATTTAAAACTACACTTTCATGAACTCGTCAAACAGGTATTTAAAATGAAAACCTAACCGACCACCATCGTAATAGATTTTGTGCAAGCACTCCGATGTTTCACACTTCTCAAAATAATATGGTTTTAAACACAAAACTTTTTGTTTTACATGCGGTCAATGGAATTTATAGATTAAAAGTTGATCTCCTGACCCTTTTCTTCAAAATCATGAATATTCACCAAAATCTCATGAAGAAATTGCCTTGGAAGGTCAGGAAAGAAAAAAAGAAAATGGTTACATTAATCCATAACATGTAATTCATATATCACTCAGCATGGTCTATAGGATGGCATATCATAAATTGGGTTTCACACCAGGAAATTGTATTGTTATAGTACAATTATCTCAGGTATTCGAGATTCAATTGAACCACTCTTGTGTCAATATTTACAATGCATACAAGTAGTCTATGTTGTACCAGGAAGATGTAGGTAATACCCTATTTATAAATATTACATATATATCAAGAATATTTTTTATGATTAACATCACCAAGGGTGAGTTACTTTTTGGAGCAAAAGGGTGTCTTTAAACATTCAAACCTATAGCCCTATGGTCATCATTGGATCTGAGAATGCCTGTACATAAAAATATTACTCCTTTCAAAATAATATTCTATAGTGAAGATACTTGAAATTCACTGGCCTGTGTAAATAGCTGAGGATCAAGTAGAACTGTCCATAAATATATTTACATTTTAAAGGCAATCTTAGTAGTTCTTGGGACACGGCACAATGTAGTTTTGTTTCATTTTAAAGGCAATCTTGGACTAATATAATGTAGTTATATTTTATTTCAAAGGCAATCTTTGTAGTTCTTGGACATGACATAATACTTGTAGTTACATTTTAAAGGTCATCTTACAGTAGTTCTTTGACTTGACATAAAACATGTACTTGTAGTTAGATATTAAGGGCAATCTAATAGTAGTTCCATTCCTAATACAGTGATTTAAACATTTTATGCTCTAAATATTATGTTAGACTGTATAAAAATAAAACATAGATGGCTGAAACCTTGCTTTATGGGAGTTTCCTGATATTAAGTTTGGATTCTGCTCCTTGAAGACATTTTGATGCCATAAAACATCTCTTTCTTATGGGCAAAATACATTAGCAAATTTATTATGAAAACATGCCAGACAACCAGATCAATAAAGACATCATAAATACATGTATAATGATCTCCATGGATTGTTTTGGCTAAAGGCCTTCTTCTTGTACAATTGGACATATACATGTATAGCATCATCAGGTCACCCAACACAAGGTCATTATGCCCATTCTGACCATTAATGTCTCTGACAAACATTATATTGTCCAAAATAACCAAAATGTTTCTGTATTTTTGCAATATCACATGATTTAAGGGGTGTTTTCATATCTAAGAAACCAGTGGCTGGTTTTTGTTTTTAGTTTTAAAAAAAACAAATCCTGCTTTAGATAGTAAAAGTCCATCTAAGCCGCCCTCATGTCCCGATTTTTTCACATAATTAAGGGGTTTGGTTCACCTGAACATAAATCTAGAAAACCACAAGCTAGTTGTTGGTTTTCAGCTAAAAAAAACAACCTAATTGAACCTGAACCCAGCCGTAGATAGTAAAGTCCATCTAGGTCTTACACACTGGACCCTTTGTTCCCAATCGGGTGTTCAAGTTACTGACCAACCTGTATTGTGTTGTTTTAGCACGTACACAGGTGATCATTTGAGGAAAAGTGGGTGTTCATATAAATGAACACCCCGATGAACACCCCAACATACTAACCCGGTGATTGTCAAAACAGACAACCGTGCCTTTTCGTGCGTGCACTGTGTATTAGCAATAACAAGAAACACCGTGTTAATTTTAAAAAGATAAATAATACATGTACATGTAGTTAAAACGATAAATAAATATTTTTTCACAGTAGATTGTGAAATAATATCATTAGCTAGAAAACGCAACCAACATTATAAGAAACAAGTGCGCGAAACCTAGCGAATTGGGATGAATTTCTGTTTGAACATTTTTTTTTAGATAATTGTCAGCTTGTAATATACCAATCCTACATCATCACACATGATATTTTTTTTTCGCACATGGATAGTTTGTGGCTGACAATTCGCGAATGTAAAACGTATTCCAGTCAATGCAGCATACCCCATTCGCACAAATTAAATATTACAGTGAATAAAGGGTGTTGCATATTTTTTCTTTTGTCGATAAGGAGAGAGAGAAATGGGATTTTGTGGCTGACAATTCGCGAATGTAAAACGTATTCCAGTCAATGCAGCATACCCCATTCGCACAAATTAAATATTACAGTGAATAAAGGGTGTTGCATATTTTTTCTTTTGTCGATAAGGAGAGAGAGAAATGGGATTTAACGTTAACTCGACGTAGCGGTCTTTAGCAGCCGGAGGAAACCGGAGGCCCTACACCTTGTCACGTACCACCGAGGAATCGAAACCACACCAGTTGACTGAATGGCAGACCTTATGACACAACGCGCAAGCGCTAACCATTCGGACATTTATCCATATACCAATCCAACTTTCTTAAAAAAATTTTTTCAAAAACCTGACATTTGAATAATCTGATTTGTATGCATCGTAAATAAACCGGTATACACATATTCAGTTATTTAGCACTACCCAATTTGCTGAGTAAACAACAATATATGACGTGCAAAATAAAGCATATTGGTACCTGTTATAGACGAATTGGTAAAACAATTGTGTCTGATAAAGGGTCTGTGATAATAATGCGTCTCTCTCGTCCATTTTCATTCACTCGTTCAACTTCTTAAACAAAGAATCCAGTGTGTAAGTCAGTTATCAACTTTGACCTCGGGGTCAAGTTAGATAAACACCCGCGCCCGTGCATTGAACACTTCGAACGCTGCGCGTTCTCAGTGTACAACTTTGCACGAGCTCGGGTGTTCATCTAACTTGAACCCCTCTGTCTCAGTTGATAACCCTTACATATTGCTCTATGTCAAGTAAGGGGGGCTTGTCCAACCTTGGGGTTTTTCTGCAGATCCTCTGGTATCCTTCCACTGCTAAGGACTCCTATGCTCAAGTGAACTATTGAAATAACATCACATAGTTTGTGTCGAGTGGATGTTAAACCCTCTCAATGTTTCTTTAGTTAGTCAGAGGTGTGTCCCGGAATTTGATAAAATCAAAAGATTTGAGACAATATTTTTACTCATTTTGGTGGATACATGTATATACGATTACAGTGGAGTGAGGTCAAACAGGGCTATTCCTATGAATGATGGAGAGAAAAAATATTTTCTGCATCAGCAGGGGGTGGGAGGACCCTGGACCCCTCCTTGGGTCATGCTATTGTTTGTGTAGGTCATACTGGATCTTATTGCATATTCATGTAGGCCTATGCATAGATTATAAATGACTTGTTAGTCCGAAAACAACAGTCTCAACCTTTATATGTACTCAAACTTTAAATACAGTATCATAAATATGACATGTTAGTCCCAAAATAACATAGTCTCTCTCTGTATGCACTCAACTTATTGGTTCTTTTTTCAAATTTATCATTTTATGTGTCTTTTTATTCAAAATTTGTTGTCAGTTTGAATTTATGACTCTTGTTATGTAATATATTTTAAAGGTTGTCACACCCATATTATGAAATCGCACATAAATATTTCATCTAATCAGTTTCATATCTATATACCAAAATTTATTAAATGGCTTTCAAATATTTTGTGTGTCAGCCCTAACTACAAAATAGTCAACTACAATTGGCTACAGGAAGTTGACAACAATTACCAATGAATAATTCAGATATGTTCCTCTAAAGTAAAAGTGATTTAGCAATTAATAGTTTCATCAACATCCTTCTAAATCTAACCAGATGATATTTGAATCATAAAAAATTCATAAAGTTTAGTTTGATTAGTCACGATAAGTAGATAACCTTTTATTTCATCTACCGTATTCAAATAAGTTTCGGTTCTGGCGGTTGACATTTAATGTATATGTAAATGTGTATATATATATATGATATTGTATGATGAGTAATTATTGAAGATGCATGCGATTCATCATATTTCTGTCAGACTCAACAGTAACATCATCCGGCCGCAGCTTATATCTTGTAAACAAAGGTCTGACGATGTAGTCGGTCATAATGGGAAAAGCACGCGTGTATGCTCGTACATTTCGTGCATGTAACGGTAAAAATCCTCCTCGGTCATTTAGTCTTACTTCTTTCGATACTCTCTATGGGCGAAAAGTCTGGATAATCCAAATGTTTACCTACCTAGCAGCAGTATTCTAACATCTCTGTGTTTGAATATTCTCGTCCAAAACTGACCCATGGTTATTATTTCTGAGTAACAAAACTTTGTATAAATGAATCCTCCATATCTGAACTATGTAACTGTGATAATCCCGGTGCTAAAAGCGGTATATAATGCCTGATTTCATAAGTAACATACTATTACTGTCGTCTTCAACCTTCCAGGAGGGAATAACAAGACTTGCAGACGATACATTGTTCAGGTGAAACTGAGGCTCGCGTGTTTATTCCGTTTGATTGGTGGATATCTCGCGTGCTGAGGATATTTCGTCGTGTACAGGTCTATTGATGCGTGTATACTCATTACTCACTCAACGCAATCGAGAAATATATAAATGAGCTACTTTGTAATTTTGTCGCATAAATCACATGTTCAAAAGAACGGAATCTAAATTGCATATTTCTTTTACTATAAATTAGATTTTACAAATAGTAACAAAGTTAAAATGATATTAAAACATGATTTAATTTTTCAAAATTATAACGACTTCGTTTAAAGATAAAGCGTTTATTGAATGTTTAAAAAAATGAATTGAAACAACACGGATTGGGTTTGAGACGTAGTTAGGGTGTAACTGTTTTGTCTGGGTGTAAACAAGTCAGTCTAACCTGTGCCTGCCCTACACGTTATAAAATCAATTCCATAACGGAGACAGCAACAAAATGCCATCTACCGTACCGAAAATACCCCGTCTACAAACTTATAGACTGGTGGCCAGTCTTCTCCACACACCAAAAATTGGCCAGTCCTCTAAAAAAAAAGGAAAAAAAAAGTGCTGGTTACAGGTTTACTCAATTTTTTTTTATACAAATGGAAACGAAAGTGTTGGTTTACTAAAAATTAATACTTTTATATAAATCGAAATGTAAAATAAATAGAAGAGACTGGGCCAGTCTAGCAAACTTACTACACTTCCCTTTCATTTCACAGGTCTACAAAAAGTCCCCCACCCCAGTGAGAAAATTGTCGACCATAAAACAATACATATACATTGTCATTTTTACAGCACCCCTGAGAAAACTCACCCGCCCCCTCCTTCTCGTTGCTCTGAGCTAGTTACGGCCCTGGGCCCCGTTTTTCGAAATCTTCACTAAAGGTAAAAATCCAGGTTTTAGTAGATACTTCAATTGTGCGGATGCAGCAGAGTGGTGGGAGGGGGCGCCAATATAGTCGGGAGCTGCGGCACCAGGGCCGGATTGGGCCATTGGGTGGGGGGGGGGGATTTGAACCGGTCATGGAGCGATGATCACCATTTCGTATAGTGGTCGGTGGCTTTAACGGGCCGCAACGCCATCACTGGAATGGGCTGGTATAATAGATTTTCTGGCCGGGTGTGCTGAGTGTGGGCCGGAATTCGGAATCCTGCGCATGGGGATTCAGATTTTCATCCAAAAATTTCATCAGATTCACCCGACAATGTCGCCCGCAAATTTACTAATTATTAAGTCACCTGCGTCGTGGGGATACGTCAGAAACCCCTGTCGATGATTCGTAACTCCAAAAAAAATAATAATTCAATTTTAAAGTCTCACCAAAATTTGATGGGGTTTATTTTTAAAATTTTCCCGTGGGTGATGGAAATCCGCCCCTGTGCGACCCCCGTCCCCGGAAATTTTGAAAATTGACTGCCGCAAGTGCACCTTAATGATTGTTCAGTTTATGAAAGGTATAGATCACTTTGTGACACTGGGGTCCACCGTCAGAAAAATTTTAAAAAATAACGCTGCTTGAAACTCCTTTTTCGACCACTGTGGTGATATCTCAAAATCGATTTTGTATTTTATATGGACGATTTTTTTTTACAGGTCGATTGATCATAAACACGTGTATGATTTTACAATTGAAGGGGGCCCTACAACCCCGCTAGCTACGGCCCAGTCCGGTGTGCTTTTACTTCAGTCGTTTCAATTTAATATTCGTTATTAAAATAATAATAAAGAACATAATTTATATTGTGCGCATTCCATCCACACAGTATGCTCAGGGCACAGGTTTGTTTACCCCTTCAGTTATTTAGTTAACTCTATAGTAGGATTCAAACATACGAGATTTTAGTTTTGATTTGAAAGTTTTCAAACATTGCGAATTTTTGATATTTACGGATAAAGAGTTCCATAGTGGTAAAATCGCCGAAACAGTGTTATTATCAAACTACATGTATCATGAATTGCTAAAGACAAAGTTTAGTGACGATCAATCTTTTAAATTTGTTCATATCAGGCTTTCATATTTTTTTTATAATTTAAAAAATATTGTTTGTTGATACCACTTAAAGGGCGTATGGCTTATTCTTTGGTACCATTAATGTGTGTAAAAAAAACCATACTAATGTAAATAATATGAGTGCACAAGTATCTGAAGTGAACGATTTCTATTCAATTTTTTTTTAAAAAAATGTAATTTCTCATCAAATACGCGAACAGTTCAATTTGAACGACAATCGTTTACGCCTAAATTAGCCATGCATTCTTCGTGGGTTTTTTATTAGTTTATTATCATTTGGGAATGAGCCATTACTTCTTTCCTACCGCAATGCAATATGTCCATTCCTTTTGCGTCAGAAACGATAGGGTACGCGACTCGAGTACGGATTTTGAAATAGTCTCTGTGTATTGGATATTAGGATTCCACATCTTCACGGCAACGCAACAACATCAGTGTGAACTGAAATTGACAAATACTGAATTTAAATTTGGAAGTTTATTTCGAATATTATGGAAAATATTGAGTTAAGGGTTTATTTAGTCGCGTATAATTATTTGTAATTATTTTTAATACAATGTTGTTTAAACTAGGTTAAGGCTGTACACAAAATGAATTGAAATGTTCCATCACTGACAAGGCGGGAATCACGACGGAAAATCTGGATGAACTTTCTCGACCTCCAGGTTAGCGAGCTAGCGTCTTACCCACAGTTGTCTATATTTTATGAAAGTAAATACATAGGTTCAGCGTCTACCCTAGATATTCTCATTCGAAGGTCATACCCATTTGATTTTCTGTTCTTCGGGGAAACTGTCTTTATCATTTCTTCGACAGAACAAATTTTCCAAAATGAAAGGAAGTGCAGGAGCTTAACGTCATATTACTATGCCCCGACAGGATAAATAATTAGAACTGACTTCAAAATTTTTGTTTTTATTTGCATTTTGCAAAAGCTAATAGTTTGAAATTTTGAAAAAAAAATATTTCACATAATCCATGTGACTATAATATTTAGTAAGAGTCTGCAAATCAAATTGTTCCTGGACGCTAGTCCGAGCAAAAATATACGGATTGATGTTGGTATGAGTTTTATTACATGCACTAATAGGTTATGATAGACTTAATAATTTAATAAACAGGTCTAAGAAAGTTGTTTTGAAAGGAAACTCAAATATTTGTTTTGAGGTGGGTTTTTTTTTCTTTATGCTTGCACGGTCTGAGGAAGAAAATTTACGCAAGAAAGAAACCAGTTAAAGGGAGGCAACTGCATTTTTCTGGGGCTTCCGAAATTTGAGTAGCCGAAATTGAATAATAAATAATATTGCTAAATTAAGCTGTAGCTTCAGATTCGAACGTGCTTTTATTTAGAGAGCAAATAATATAATATATGCAAGGAGATCTTACGAAACATTCCACATTTTTAAAAATAATTAATAACTTCCGTTTCGTTTTATATTGTGACTTTCAAAATTTCGACAAAATGGCTGAACAAGTAAGGTCAGAAGATGTTCTTGGACAAAAATGGGATCGCTGCATCTCTGATTCGGCTATAAAAACTGGTATGATCAGATTTATTTATATGTTATTAATGTACAGTATATGCTTTAACTCTATTAATGATTTGTCTCCGAGTTGTAAAAGATCAATGCCAATTTTGTGGGGCTACCGGCACTCTAAAAATAACTTAGATTTTTTTGGACTATTTTTACGGTAGTGTCATTAGCATGATTTACCGGTACGCAAAGAAATCCACGGCACACTAATCATTATTTCGTTCTCGCGTGATAATAATTTATAACGATTTTTGATATAATTTACCATTCTTTATGCCAAGTTGTTATTTTGGATTTAAAATCGTAGCATACACTAATACACGTATCAAAAAGACGATTTGGATTGGAAGTAATTAGTAAATAAGTAGTTCACTATAATAGTTGATGAAGTATGATTTTTTAAAATTAAAAATGACAATTTGACATATTAGAAATAATGATGGGTATTTAAATATCAATATTATAAATTATTTTGATAGAATTTGTAATAATGGTAGATTTGAGTGAATGGTGCTATCCTTTTTAAACAAATGAGGTATTATGCCCAGAAAGATAAAGGTATGCCCAGGCCCAGGTTAATTAGGAGGCAGGAGCAGAACAGTAAGACGTTAAAACCCCATTTCATTTCATTTCAGTTATTCTATTGATTGAAATGTAAATGAACACTGACGTACTGTTAATTAGAATAAAGTATTTTGTGACAGTTCGATAAACTTATTTGTACAGTGGTTTTCTCCGGGTACTTCGGTTTCCTCCCAGTGCTAAAGACCCCTACGTGCAAGCATATTATTGAAATAAAATTAAACCATATGTAAGTCCAGAAATTAACTAGTTTGCGCTCATTTCTCTCTGTCTCATTTGTACAGCTCGCACAGTGAAAGTTAAAACATATGTAGGCTGAGCTTACCTCACCCAGAAATGTACGGCATCACAAATTTGTCTCAAATTTTTATATAGCCTAATAATATAAAAGCAGCTCAAGGTGAAGATCTCAGAAGTGTAAGGTCTAATAATAAATGCCTCTCAATTACAGTTTTGCTAGTACGGTACTAAATAGAATGTCTGGATATTCAGAAATGAGATTGTTGTTTTTTGTCTATTACAGCAAGTGGCCTTGGTTTAGGAATTGTCTTTTCAGTTGTATTCTTTAAAAGTAAGTGTTGTTATCCATTAAGTTAATTTTGCAGAATTTGCAGGACTACATGTATAGTAGAAATAGAAAATTTGTAGTGTGAGGCAATTTCATTGACTCATTTCCAGCAAGTACATAAAATTTGTAGTGTGAGGCAATTTCATTGACTCATTTCCAGCAAGTACATAATAATTACTTAAGACTTAATAAAATGTACGGTACCATAGTTATGTGTTTTAGTTCCCCCCCCCTAGAGCTGGGCGATATACCTAGAAACAGATATCACGATATTTTCAAAAAATATCGCGATATAATCACTATATCGCGATATTTTATAAAAGGTCAATACTTTCAGTTTATCACTTTTTAAATGTATATAAACATGCATAAAAAGTTGGAAATACCCCTCAATATTATATTTTATAAAAAGCCAGTTTATAACTTTTTAAATGTAAATATACATGCATAAAAAGTTGGAAATACCCCTCAATATTATTGTTTCTAATCAATATTATTTTTAATTTCAAATTAACAAAACTTAATTCGAGCTGGTTCAAACACAGATCTAGATAGCCATGAAAACTTGCTAAAGTTGTTGTTTATTACAATTTTGATATTCAAAATATCAATTATATTTTATTAAAATTAGAAATATTTCGAACGAAGGAGGCCCAAACAACATAAAACAAAGTTTGTGTTCTTTCGGCCGTGCATATTTTTATAGTTGTTACGGATACGGGTACAAACTCTTTCTTTCCCATTCAAGAGTATACCTCCTTGAAAATGCATAATTAAACAATACAAGGATACTAAATTAAACTATAAAAACAGTACTATGCCAAAAAGTGACCATTGATTTCGTCAGATATTTTTTCCCGGATCACGACCGGTATCAGGCGTATTCAACACCAGGCTAATTCATGACCAGTAAAATCGGCATGTCACTGAATGATAATCAGTCTACCGGAACTCTCAATGTAATTGGCATTATTTATATTTCTGCTTTATTAAAATTTAATTCAATCTTAAAATCAGTGATCTCTTTCGAAAACCAAAGTATCGGTCTACACAATTCGTCAAGGGGTTATAGAAATTGATCAGAAACGGGGATAATTCTAACGGGTGGAAAGGTGAGCGAGAAGTCACGTGACGTAAACAAGCTCCGTATCGGCATTTGCAAACTTTGTGGAATGAATACTCGGGAGTATATAGCAGTATTTTTAAATGATTAAGCAATAAAATATAGCAAATATCATAAAAAAGAAAACATTTTGTTCAATATTTATGTTAAATATTATCCAGGAAAATCAAAACCGCGATATATCGCGGTATGTTCGGTTTTTCGATATTTTTCTGAAGACGGTATTTTTCACGGTTTTTATTTCTGTGACGGTTTTATATCGAAATACCGAAATATCGCCCAGCTCTACCCCCCCCCCCTTTGTAATTCTCACTGATTGATGAAGAATGTATTTATTTTGACACTTAGGTGGAAGTGGATGTTAAATTAAGCTTTTCACGCACCACATAGATGCTTTGTGTGTCAACTTTAAATGCAAAATTTAATTTTGGCAGCATGATGTAACAGATCTTTTAATCGAAATATGCACATTGTAACAGTTATTTCTCTAACATTGAATAAAGCAATTTATATTGGTTTCATTTATTTAGGGAGACCATGGCCAGTAGCTTTCGGAGCAGGTATAGGTTTAGGTATGGCGTATGCAAATTGTCAACATGATTTCCAGAATCCATTTTTATTACATGGAAAAAAAGTAAAGGTAAAGATTCAAATTTTTTGAATATTTGAATTAATACAAAATACAGTAGCTTTTTATTACAGTAAAGAGTATAACACATGCAGTTTGAATATAGATAAAACTGACTCAACATCATTTGTTTGTGCTCTTAATGATAGGAAGTGGACATACATGTAAAACAGAAAATTTGTTGTTTAAGAAAATAAGCTATATGATTTTTTATGATCTCTGTGATGGAGAGAGTACATGTAGTGAGAGAGTAGATCTTGTATAATTTGAGTTACCAGTACCTTATGGACTCATATGCTAAAGTATTGTTGGGTTTAATGACAATTAGCATTTAGTTGAGGGGTGGGTTTTTTTGTCTATGGGGTTAGGGCTTTATTCATTGTTGTATACTATTCAAAATCATAGGTAGACTAGTTATATAATTTTTGGCCAAGGTTTTGTATGAGCTGTATTTATATATCATGTTTTTCAGGTTGATAAACAATCCGACAATAAAGGGAGCTAACCAAGTTGTGACTATATTTAAACAGTGCTATACATGTATATAATAAACTGTGATGTGTGATAAAAGCTGATAGAATGATGAGAGTGACTAGAAACATACAAAAACTAATTTCTATATTAATGCTAATAGTAGCAATCTCTTTTTATTATTAGCAACCAGTGGCATATGCAGGACAAAGGTATTGATATTAAAGGAATTGTATGGGGGGGGTGGAGGCATGCAATATTCATTTGATTTATTATTAATTCACTTATTAAGCCTATTTGGCACTATTTAATGATTTAAAGGTGGTCGGAGGACATGGCCAGATAAAATCCTTGCTAAATTTGCCACTGTTGGTAATAAGAGAAGGAAATAATACAGACAAAATCAGGAAATCATATTAGGTAGGGGTCTTTTATTTAATACATGTGAGTGGTAAATGGGCCTAGTAATTAGTCTGTTATGTTACTGAACAGATAATTTGTAAGTGGAAAAATATGTCACTCTAAGTTTATTTTTGAATAACTTTTTTATTTCATGGTTCATTATTCCATGCTACTATTCATCAGTATCTTGATTGCAATTAATTGTAAAACTTAAGAAAAAGACTGTAAAAGAAATTAGCTACAATGACAATATATGTAGGTTTATTTTCAAAGAAATAAATTATTATATGATATACAAAATATGTTTTAATTTCTTGTAAAAGATTGTTCTGGCATATTATATAAATTGGATGACAATCTCTATCTTTCTCTCCTCAATCAAATTTCTCAATTAAAAATGAAGAAAGACTTTTAATCAATAATTTCAACAAAAGGCACGGCTGATTATGTCTTTGAAGTCTCAAAGGCTGATTATTTGTCAAAAAAAATCCCCCTCCAGGATCATGTCTGAAAGTAGAACACAAATAGATTCAATATAGTCTAGCTACCAGCAGACTTAATTGAATTTCATTTGTTTTAAAGCTGCTGACAGACAATTAGATTTTTCAAAGCATATCTAATTTTTCAGGGTTTGATTTAAGACAAGAAATAAAAATATCCAGGGTAGATAATTTCAGGACTTGGATTTAATTGGAATCAAAAGATGTGCATTAAAAAAAGATTACCAAAAACTATAGGTGGCCCTGGCCTGATTTGGCCTTATTCTGTCTGCAGGGAATGTTGAAGGTTGACATGATCCCCCATTTTGATTTGCCCAGTAAGAGCAGACTGGGTTAATGAAGAATGGCAAACAGTGTGCTGTCGGGGAAATTTTGCTTCTCTTCATCAAATTCCAACTATCAGGGTAATTTTACATAATATTAATTTCCTACACGCCAATCAAGGGAAGGTACAAAGAAAGGTGTCTTAGTGAACCAGCGCTTCTATATTTGAAACTTCAAATATATATAGATATATAGATACCTTTTTTTAGCCTATATTTTTGTCACATTTTAATGTGGTCGTATATTGCCCTTACCCATCCGTCCATTAGCATAGAAAGTCTACAATAATAGATGCATGAAACTGAAATGGAGATGTCTATTGATTTTCAATTATGATTCGATCTTTCTATTGTTTGTGTCAGTTATATAACGTAGTAGGCTAAACTGAGATCGACTCGCTAAAATCATTAACTGAAATCCGGAAAAGGAAACTGCTAGAAAGCACATAAAACTGAAACTAGAAACTGGTGCTTCTGATGGTAAGATAAGATGTTTATTGCATCAAGACTTCCATTAAGAGCACCCTATGGAAGAAACCTTGCGCAAATTCGTGCATAAAGTTGTTAGCACTGCCATGGCACAAATGAGCAAAATACTAACTCATCTGTAAACTTCTAACAAATGCAGTGCCGGCAAGTGAGCTAAAGCTAGTCGATATCAGAGAAATCATTTACAAACCCCGGTATTGCTTTCGAGTAACATTTAATTGGCTTATTCTGTGGGTTATCCGGAAAAGGATTTGTGACTTTGAAATGCTAAAATGTGAAATGAAATTTATTGACTCTTCCTTTAGTTTCTAGTTAGTATTCCGGCACGTTATAGCGGTCGTTGACACGTGTTTTGTCATTATGATTTCAAAACAGAAAGATGTGAAAATCGTGACTAACGGAAAGCTTTTCGAAAGCCGATTCATTCGATTTACTGTTAGTCCGGGAGCTAGGTGGGTTTTATTCAACATGAAAGGTGCGGAAGGTTTGGGATGCTAGTGGGGTATGGCTGGGTTAGGAGACCCTAGAAACCCAATTCTTAAGTTGCACCAGTGGTGGGTGTGGTAGGCGGGGCCACCCATAGTACCCCAAAAAATCGGTTTATTCAACACGAAAGGTGTGGGTTCCACGTCAGTGGCAATTGCTAGAGGATTGTGCCATGAACCAGGAAATATAACTTAACAATGGAATTTTTGGTTGAAAGATCACTTAAGAAGAGGCCAGAGGTCACAAATTTGCAATTTTTCGATTATATTCTGAACTATTTTTTCGTTATCTCGTGATCTATTTCAGGTATTTAACACAAAGCCGCATGGACGTGTTTTATACTGCTAGGAGCAAAAATATGACATGTAAAATTAATGAAGCTATAGCTATAAGTATCATATAATCTCAAAGATAACGAAATTCAACATGAAAAGTGCTATTGTGAAACCAAGCCTAAATTGCACGGAATGATATTAGAAATCATTATCATCAATTTAAGAAAGAAATTTCTGGTGGCCAATGGCCCCTAATTAAAAATTTAATAAATTTAATTAACATGAAAGGTGCGACATTCGAACGGTGTAAAATGTAGGGAGTGATCATAAGATTCACAACCACTAACTTAAGAATGAATAATTTAGCGGTAAATGAACTTAAGAACATCAGATGTGACCAATGCCCAAAACCATTCAGTGACAAGCAGTAAAATATGTCCGGAATGCTGAGTTTCCTCTTGATTTCTGATACTAATAGTGATTTATTAATTTCCGCTCACTGCCTTCATACTAATAGTCATTTAAAACATAAATCTATGTCATGTTATTGCAGACATCAATCAGGACCCATATTAACCAAAAACTAACATAAGAGAGGCAACTGTCTTCATCAGAGGTATCTATGTCGAAGTTCATCATTAGAGGTGTCCTGATCCCCAATATTATCTTCAACCAATGACTCCAGGGGTTCAGGACCATTAATTTCATACCGCCCTTCCTCAACTTCCAGCCATCTTTTAGCGTTGGGTGTTGGTTAATTCATGATTTGCCAGCTCTTCCCCACATCTTTGCGACCAATAGTGCCCTTTTGATCTGTAGTGACACTTCTTATTTGCAGGGAGAAATTATTCAACCATCGATGCCCTTCAGTTTCTCGAGATGGTTTTAGCAGCTTGCCTTAGACCTATTACGTCTTCCCAAACAAGGCTTAGCGATGCCTGTTGAGTGAGGATATTGCATGTCCCGTAGTCCCATACATCTGCTAGCTTTCCTCTATTCGCAGTGTCTTTTGCAAGCTGTGCATGGCCGGAACTTCCCTTTTCTGTGAAAAGCTAATATTGATGACAATCCAACATACATCCACATATGGCCGTCCAATTGTATTCATTGGTGGAGGAAAATTCACATATCACGAGGGATTTATGAATATCATCAAAACATAATCTATACAACCTATCTGGGATGCTCTGCCAAGGTTACAAGCCTTCATAGGGCCAGACTACGCATCAGCTTTTCACAGAAAAGGAGAAGTTCAGCCATATGGATAGCTTTTAGAAGACACTTCGGTTTAGAGGGCATTTTCGACGATGGCTAGAGAGAAGTGAGCAGATGGGGATCAAGAAGCCCTGATATCAGTCACCGCGCAGATGTATGGGGCTAAGGGACAAGCAATCTCCTCACTCAACAGTACATCAAGAGAAAATAAAGGGCATCGATAATACCATGATTCCTCCCTGAGAATAAATAGTGTCACTACAAATCAAAAGGGGTATCTTTTGGACGCAAAGATGGGGTGGGGAGAGCTGACAAATCCGGAATTAACTAGCACCCATTGTCAGAAGATGGTAAGGAGTTGAGAGAAGGACAGTATAAATCCATATGGTGTTAATGGTCGGCCCTGAACTCCGGGAGTCATTGGTTGAAGAGGACATTGAGGCATCTGACCAGGATACTTATGAGCATACCTTCGACATTGCTTCCTCTGATGAAAACAGTTGCCTCTCCTAAGTTAGTTTTTGGTTGATCAGGAATTAACCAGCACCCATCGCCAGAAGATGGTTAGGAGTTGAGAGAAGGACAGTATCAAATCATATGGTTTTAATGGTCGGCCCCGAACTCCAGGAATCATTGGTTGAAGAGGACATTGAGGAATCTGATCCGATGAAGAAAGCTGCCTCTCCTAAGTTAGTTTTTGGTTGATTGGGTCTTGATTCATGTCTGCAATAACATGACATAGATCACTATTAGTATCAGAGATCAAGAGGAAACTTAGCATTCCGGCCGTATTTTACGGCTTGTCACTGAATTTTTTGGGGCATTGGTCACATCTGATGTTCTTAAGTTTATTTGCCACCAAAATATTCATTGTTAAGTTAGTGGTTGTGAATCCTATGATCACTCCCTACATTTACACATTGTTCCAATGTCGCACCTTTAATGTTAATTAAATTTCTAATTAGGGGTCATTGAGTGCACACCAGCATTATCCTCTTCGAAAGTACATTGGCCACCGGATGATAATGATTTCTGATATCATTCCGTACAATTTGGGCTTGGTTTCACACTTTTAATGTTGATTAAAATTTTAATTACCGATGGGGGCCAAGTGAAATTTTCGTTATTTTTGAGATTATGTGATATTTATAGCTATAGCTTCATTAATTTTATATGTCAGATTTATGATCCTAACAGTATAAAACGTGCCCATGCAGTTTTGTGTTAAATACCTGAAATAAATCACGAGATAACGAAAAAATAGTTCAGAGTAAAATCGAAAAATTGCAAACTGGTGACCTTTTACCTCTTCTTAAGTGACCTTTCCACCAAAAATTCCATTTTAAAGTTATATTTCCTGGTTCTGGGCACAATCCCCTATCAAATGCCACTGAAGTGGAACCCGCACCTTCCATGTTGAATAAACCGATTGTGGGGGGTACTATGGGTGGCTCCTCCTACTACTACCACCACTGGTGCAACTTAAGAATTGGGTTTCTAAACCCTATTATAAAAAAATTTCTTTCAACCCCTATTGTAATTGTCATAACTGTGTTTTGCCATGCCAATAATATCAACACCTAACTTTAACAATCTATGGATTTTGATCACCATTTCCGTATGGATAGAGAGGGGGGTGGTGGATGACCGAATGCTTAGCATGTGCGCGCTGTATCATAGAGCCTGTAATGGAGTAACTAGCGTGGTTTCGAATCCCCGGTTGTACGTGACAAGGAGTGCGGTCGCCCGTCCAACCTCGTGGGTTTTCTCTGGGTCCTCCGGTTTCCTCCCACTGCTAAAGACCCCTATGCGCAAGCGAATTATTGAAATAAAATTAAATAATATGTAAGTCTCGAAATAAGAGTACATGTATGCCCTTATACTGTATAGAATATTATGAAACAAAACCACCAAAAACATATCTCGGGTCGGTTTGGAGAATTATTAAAATGGAATAGCAACCTCTGTTGTAACCAAGTATGTTCCCTGAAAACTCTGTCTTCTTGGGATTTTGAACATCTTCTCCGTCTGCATATCAGAAAAAATAATCAGATGACAGCCGTTACCGAGTTTCGAGAAATTATTGAAATGGATTGTCAACTAATATTGTAATCAGTGAGATTTTAAATAACGTAAAGTTTGTTCTGTGAAAAGTCTGTCTTCTGACGAATTTAACATCTTATCCTCCTGATAGCAATTTTAAAGTCTTTCTCCACAGTTAGACACGCGTATTACAATCGGGGTCGATATTTCAATAGGGGTTAACGGGATAACCCCTATTGTAATAAACTTCCTATCAACCCCTATTGTAATAATTGTAATAAATGTGTTTTGCCATACCAATAAAATCGACAACACCATCAAAAACATGTTTAAAACGGAATGTCAACTCCTATTGTTATCAATGATATTTGAATAAACTTAAAGTATATTCTCTGAAATATCTGTCGTCTAAGGATTTTGAACATCTTTTCCATGCGCATATCAGATAAAATTGTAATAAAATTTCTGTCAACCCCTATTGTAATAAATGTATTTTGCCATGTCTATAAAATCGACACCTAACTTAAAATGTGTATCGATTTTGATCACTATTTCCGTATCAATAAATAACATAATAGTATATGTCTTGATACAGCATATGTAACAACACCATCGAAAACATGTTTTGAAACCGTCTGGAATGTCAAACCGTATTGCAATCAATGATATTTAAATAAAGATAAAAGGGTGTTCTCTGAAAAACCTGTCCTCTGAGGATTTTGAACATCTTTTCCGTGTGCGTATCAGATAAAATAATCCTCCTGTTAGCATTTTTAAAATCCTTATCTACACTAAGACAAATTTATTACAATAGGGGTTGATATTACAATAGGGGTTAGACGGTATAACCCCTATTGTAATAAAATTTCTGTCAACCCTTATTGTAATAATTGTAATACATGTGTTTTTCCATACCAATAAAATCGACAACACAACCAAAAACATGCTTTAGAAAGCCGTTTGGAGAATTAGTTAAATAGATTGTCAACCCCTATTGATAAAATAAAATAATCCTCCTGATCGCATTTTTAAATTTCTCCTCTACAGTTAGACTCATTTATTACAATAGGGGTTGATATTACAATAGGGGTTACGCGTTATACCCCCTATTGTAATAAAATTTATGTCAACCCCTATTGTAATAATTGTAATAAATGTGTTTTGCCCCGCCAATAAAATCGACACCTAACTTTAAAAGTCTTTAGATTTTGATCACCATTTCCGTATGGATAGGGGTGGGGGTGGATTGCCGAATGGTGAGTACATGCGTACTGTATCATAGAGTCTGTAATTGGATCAACTGGCGTGGTTTCGAATCCCCGTTTGTACGTGACAAGGAGTGGGGTCGCCCGTCCAACCTCGTGGGTGTTCTCCAGTTTCCTCCCACTGCTAAAGACCCCTATGCGCAAGCGAATAATTGAAATAAAATTTAAAAATATGTTAGTCCCGAAATAAGAGTACAGATATGCCCTTATGCTGTATAGAATATTATGAAACAAAACCAATTATTACATTTATTACAATAGGGGTTGATATTACAACAGGGGTTGATATTGCAAGAGGGGTTAATTGAAATTTTATTACAATTATTACATTTATTACAATAGGGGTTGTTATTATAATAGGGATTGTAACATAGCCTGACTACAATATGTACGTCAATTTATGTTTTATATTGCATTTTGTTATGTCACGGTGACATTTCTTAACCATAGTTTATGCATTCAACACCTGTCTAGATCAAGAAGGTCTCTGTCTCGGCCATTTGGTAAGATTACATTTATCAGAATATATAAATATGATAATGGAAAATGTGCTCACATAATTGCACCTTGAAACTTGGTTCAAGATGCCTTGAATGATATTTACTGATTGAAATATTATACAAAGAACAATCTGGTCCCAGTCAGCAAGAATGTGAAGCGTCTTCTCCATGATTTAGCTCATTGGTATTGAAGAAATTACACTATATATTGTCATTTTTGTCTTATTATCAAATATATGCGACTATATGCAAATACTCCCGTCATTTAAATAATGGTCCCAATCAGCATAAAATGTGGTCCCATTCAGCCAAGAATCTGGTCCCAATTAGCCACGAAAATGGCCCTAATCAGCCAGGTCCCAATCAGCCATGTTCCCAATCAGCCGATTACCCGACATGACTGACTTACATTTGGCTTTTGCTGTCCTTAGGGTTAGGTTTCGGCGATATAGGAAATAACCAAGGGCGAATATCGACAAAAGTCAATAGGCCAACAATCACAAAGCAGTTTTAATTTGATCTTTCTGATCTGCAGACTGTTTACAACGTTCATTTGCAAGATAAATGTTCCATGAAAATAGATGCACCATTAAAGGTTTCGACGTTGTCCTTAGCTATTCAGTCCTTGGAGGGATTTATTTTTGTAATGGGAGACCGAGGAAACAATGTTGAAATGAGATCCCGAGGAAACAAATCGTGAGCGTGAGAGAGGAAAGACGATTGACAATGTGGCAAGAGGTGTATATCAGAGATTTAAGTAGTTAAAGTTACATTATGGGAGATAAGATAAAGAGATGGCAGTTCTCACTACAATAGATAAAAACTAGATAGTGTAAAGATAATTTGCTGAAAATTTCAGTCAAATTGATTCACTATTAGCCGAGAAAAAAGCTTTTGAAATATTCATAGCCTCGGTCATCATTACTCAAATCATTAATATAAACAGCATAGTCTCGATTATCCACTTGATTGATTTAATTATCAACCGCCATTAAGCGGCATATACGATTTTAATCTGCCAACATCGAAGGCTATTATGGTCTGAATATGTTAATTAATATCTAATTGATTATTTAGATAACATCTCACGCTTAAAGAAAGACCTGTAAAAATCAGATTTTTTCTTGCATAATGCTATTTTAAGTCTCTAACTCACTGTAATTTAAAGTTTTCGATATTGAGGGCAGAGAGAGAAATGGAGTTTAACGTCTACTCGACACAAACTAGCTCATTTCGGGACTAACATAGTATTTCACATTTTATTTCAATAATTCTCTTGCGCGTACAGATCTTTAGCAGTGACCCTACTCCTTGTCATGTACAACCGGGAATCAAAACCCCGCTAGTTGATTCAATAACAGACTTAATAATACAGCGCGCACACACTAACCACTTTGCCGCGCCCTCTCTTCAATATTGGAATTTAAATCAAGATTGATGTTGTGATCTTACCGGGAAAAGATGGACCTTTGATATCCATTGCATGTGCAATAGATACTAACAGTGTAGACTGGAATAACCAGACGCTATACATTGCCGTTCGAGTGAGACTTTGGCATATTTCACAGAAAATAACTGATTTGAAGAAATCAGAGCAAAAACGTAAATATACATTCATATTACATAATTATGTGTTGCGACCCATTTGTGTAAATTTCTAGGTCCCAAATATTACCGACTTTGCTCTTTTGATACGATTTGCAAAAAAAAAATAGCATTTTTTTAAACGTTCAAGTAATCCGCCATGACTCCGCAAAAAGTGCTCCTTGACGCCAGGTAGGGTGGCTACCTGGAGGTTGGGCACCCTGTTCTTAACCAATATACATGTATATAATCTTTATTCTATATCGACAGACTGTCATAGGGGCAATGTAAGGGGTGGACAAATCTCGATATCTAACCAATTTCTTATGCAGAGTTGCAAGAATCATGTTGTGGGCTTAGAGTTATTACATCAACTATTACAAATATCACCAACTAACCCGCTATTGTAGGTTATCAAACATATTAGTCCTTGGATCAACGCTGATGCTGGTCTATAATCAATTTATGAAGTATGTTACAACATCACTTTGCTGTATAGTGGACTGGAAACGTTTTGAGATTGCCCTTCACTTTTAAATCCCAATACATCTATTTGCGCCAGTGGGCAAGTAGCAAAGTGCAATATTATTTATGAAGAACTAATGTACGCTTCATAAACACGTTAATTATTTACATAAATGGATGGGATGTACATTTAATTCCGATATTTGATACGCACATCAATAACTTTCAGGCGGAATTTACGTATTCCATAATTCATAGTAATGATAATGTAAATGATATATGCTATAAATTAATGATGCGTTAACATCAATATATAATAAATAATATAGGCAATAATATCATAGTCTATGTACAATATAATTATTAAGTGCCTAAGAGGGGGTGGTAATTTTCGGGGCTGGGGGAGATTTTAAAGACAGTCATTAATTAAAGATTACATGAGAAACCTACACCCAAAAGTTGATCAAATGAATCCCATGCAGTCAATCGCATCAATTTAGAATCCTTTGAGGGTAACCATGATATTTTCAAATCTACATTAGAATCTATTGCTAATCTCGTAGCAGCAGGGGCGGGGGGGGGGGGGGTCCCACTTTTCCTTCCCTAGATCCAGCACTGATAATATAAAATAATTAAGCAGGAATGCATGAATGAAATTGTGTTTCCTACATGTACTGTATCTCCCTAATTATGTCTGTCTACTACATCATGTGCATTTTTGCACACCGATAGTCCATTGTCCAATCATGCTATTTTATTGAGATTTCGTCTAATAGCTTGGATGCAGCTATAGCGGGTGTGGCGCCAGCCAGGGTAAGGTTATTCTTCAGGGCACCTGTTACCACTGTTGGTCGTGTAGTTTGTTGATTACACTATTTTGCCTCGACCGCTTTCTTAGGACTTCGAATTTTGACTAATGGTTTGGATTGTTCGTACTTGGTTTTATTTTATTTTATGATATATCTTTATTTCAGTAATTCAACGGCATTTATCGATTGCACTGGGATATACAGGTCAAAAGTCTATGGAATACATTTACTGCTTATTACTCAGCGACTTGGCTTCTTTAGTAATTATCAAGCAATGGTAAAATATAATAAACAAAACTTGATTAATGCTAACCAACCAGAGACACCCTTCTAATTACTTTAAGAAAATATAACTTAATTGAACTGATACGAAAACCCTTTATCGCATTAAGAAAGTACAATTGTTACATATATGTACATATTTACGCTCTGTTTTGTTGGGGTTTTTTTTCATTTGATAAAACTTCGCAGTAATAAACAGTTATTGTATTCAATAAAATTGTGACCTGTATATAGGCCTTTAGGAGCGGGGGGGGGGGGGGGGGTACCCATAAGTCTCAGTCTTCTGTAAACATTGTTTGGCATAATTTACGGGGTTAAACTAAAATATCACACCAATACAACGTTTATCATGTTTACAGACAGCGGCACCGGTCTTCCCCGAGAGGCGAAGAAGCTGGCTTACCCCCACCTAAGAAAATTTGGGAATATTGAACGGCTGCAAACAATTTTTCCTGCTATTTTGGCCCATGAACAAAGCAATTTCAAAGTTGTCTAATATAGCCTAATTAAGGTGGCTTGCTGACTCGAATTCCAATCAATCGTTTACACCCACAGCAACTTCAATTTGGTCCAATATAGCCTACCTGGCTGCCCAGAATTCCAAACAACCAATCAATCGGAGCCTCACCCACCCGGAGAAAATTTTGAAAATTTAACCACCGCAAATGCGTTTTCTGCTATTTTAGCCTGTGTGAGCAAGTCCAAAAGTATCAAATAGTTCTGTAACCGAAATCCCACTCTGAATTCCATCCAATCTCACTGTTGCAGTTGCATTCACAAAGTAGAGTGGCCCCAGACAAAATGTTTTACTCGATAGTCAACTCAGTACAAATTCGTGGTATTCAATTAAAAGAAAAGTGAAGGGAAGCAAAACTAGAAATGCCCAAAGCAGGTTTACGGGCGGCCAGTTTTCTTCACGGGGCGAAGAAGCGGAGCTGACCTTGTATGGACCCCCAAGAAAATTTTGGAATATTTGATGGCCGCAAATGCGTTTTACTGCTATTCCAGTCCTAAAATTAGTGTTTTATGAGATTTCGGGCACTTTACTTTGCCAATTTTTTTTTTTTGGGGGGGGGGGGCAAGTATATTCAGACCCCCCCAGTAAAACAATTGGGGGGGGGGGGGTTCCGACCCCCCATGTGTGACGCCCATGACATTTGACCTTCTAATCTATACCTCTCAATCACACGCCAACCTTCCCCCCTCAACCACACCGGACCTTTTCAATAAATCAGTTATTGCTCCTAATTGTATTGCTGTCTGTTTATGAAAACTGATATTCATTGGTTAGAGTTATCTCGGATCCAGGGTGGCTCGGTGATTGCGGTCCTGACTCACCCTGGGTGTAGACGGAGAAAGTTCCTCTGGATTTTCCTGTGTGGTTTCGTCTTGTGGGAGACGGGGGGTAGTGAACAGTGTCTGGTCGTTTTGATTCAACGAAGAAAAATGGTTCCGTGTACATAAAATAATTGTCGATAAAGAGTAGACGGAACGCACCTGTCCAGGCAAGGAAGTGGAGGGAAAACCCGTACAGACGTCAAAGACTAGATTCCTTTATTCGGGTGTACCAAAGAATCCAGATGGTCAACAACAGTATTTTCAGCAGATGATTGTGACATGTTAGAATTCTTTGTGGCTATTAAGATTAAGATGGCCGGGGTGTTCCAAGAATGTTATAGGCCAAAGAAATCAAAGGAAATGAAATAGAGTTTAACGTCCTATACTGTTCTGTCCCGAACTGGGCTAATGAAGACATTACGCTAAGAGGGAAATTTTGCCCAGACAGTGGCAAAACGGCCTATATATACTCTTATATCGTATTCCTACTGTCAAGGGATCATTTACGTGAATGCAAATTTATCGCGGGACCTCGGTTTTTCGTCCCATTCGAATGACTAGACTTTTGTCCTTCTCATGTCCTCTTACCTGCAGCTCTGACAAGGTTGAACCACGCAGGAAAATCTGGATGAACTTTCTCGGCCTATGCAGGTATCGAACACCCGACCTCCAATCTAGCGAGCCAGCGTCTTACCCACTAAGCCACCGTGACCCCTTTAGTCCAAGGAATGTCATGAAACCGTAGTATATTGTCTCAAAGGTTGCAATTTTACTTTACGTTGTATCGGAGAGAGAGAAATGGGGTTTAACGTCCACTCGGCACAAACTAGGTCATTTCTGGACTAACATATGGTTTGATTTTATTTCAATAATTCGCTTGCGCGTAGGATTCTTTAGCAGTGGGAGGAAATCGTAGTACCTGGAGAAAACTCATGAGGTTGGACAGGTGAGTATCGGGAGGAGAAGTCGGTTGATTTGCAAATTGTTTGGATTAAAATTCAGGGGTATGAACTATGTTACAACACAACACATATCAAATGTAGATTCCGAGAGTAAGCATTACAGAAAAATAGAACCGTGCTGTATTCTTTACATGTTCCGGCAGAAACAAAACACACTAGACCTGCATGCAGGAATGACGGGTTTCACTGGTGCCATGTTACCTTTGAACTTGAACTTGTGTCACTTTCGGTGCCACGTTACCCTTGAACATATGTCACTTCCGGTATCAATGAAACCAATATACAGGTTTCCACATAAGCATTGCACACATCAAATAAAATGGAAACAGAAACAAACAAATCCAGCAATATCATTTCATTTTATACATTTGTTACATGTAATTGATCCTGACAAAATTACAGTACTTCCGGTGATAATGTAAATGTTCCATTAGTTTTATGAAATCAGAAATGGCATAAGGCATCTCATGGTGAAAATTTTATGTAAATCGAATAATAATTGCCACTTTTATAGACCAAAAACCTTGAAAAGTGACGTGTAGAAAATCGTCTATTTCTCGGCAACCGTACAAGTTAGAAACCATTTTTTGGTATTAATATGACCGTATGGGTTTAATCTATTTGTTGATTGGAATCAAATATCATAATTGTATAAACATTACAAATCAGACTCATTTGAATAAAATATCTGTTTTGAAGGCTTAAAATACAGTTTTTGCCAAAATGACGTGACTTCCGGTGATAATGAAAACGTTAAATTAGTTTTATAACATCGTCTATGACATTAGGCTTCAAAGGGTGAAAATTTTATGAAAATCGAATAATAATTGACACTTTTATGGGCCAAAAACCTTCAAAAGTGACTTTTAGAAAATCGCCTATATCTCGGCAACCGAACAAGTTAGAAACAATCTTATGATATCTTTTTGACCGTATGAGTTTTGTTAATATGTGAATTTAAACCAAAAGTTGATTTTATTATTATATGTGACATAATTCTTGGTTGAAAAAAATATCGATTTCAAAAGTTAAAAATTGAGTTTTTGACTAAATGACGTCACTTCCGGTGTCAATTTTAAATAGTAATCAACATGATATAACGCACACTTGCTTTTTGAATCAAATGATGTCACTTTTGTGAATATCCATTAATAATTGACTATTTTACAGGCAAAATTGCGAAAACAGTGACTTATGCAAAACTGCCCTTTTCTCGGCAACTGCTTATATTACAAACTAATTTTTACATACATTCTCTTCGTATGGATTATAGCTACAAGTTTATAAAAGTTATGTAAAAATATTTTAAAATTTGAAAAGCCTGAATGGGTTGTAAATAGGTCAATTTTACGCCTTTTTTCACCCCTTAATCCAATTTGCTAGAAAATGAAATAGAAATTAAAAAAACTGCTTCCGCCATTTTTTGCGCCTTGAAAGGACACACTCTTTGAGTCATATAATTTTTCAAAAAAATAATATTTGTTTTTGAAGATCGTAAAAAACTGTCAAAATTGTAGTTTTTGGTAAAATTATGCCACTTCCGGTGCCGACAGATAACACTTTCGGTAATAAAAAAAATGACAATTGAGACAACGAAGCATATGAACTTTGTTTTATACAAATCGAACAATAAAAAATTAATCTAGGACTGAAAAACTGAATTAGCCAATGGCGGCCAAGGAAAATTACTGAGACAAAAAATTTTAACATTTTTGCGCTAGTCAGATGACTCTTTAATTCTGTGCACAATACGACTAAAAAATATTCATAAATAAAAAATTTTTTTGTAAAATTTTAAATTTTCGAAATTTGGCGCCTAATATCCTCGAAGATTTGCCGAAAATCAAAAATCGAAAGTAGCGTAGCTATGTGCCCTGTCTCAGGCTATGCCAAAATGTATCGAAAGTTAAAATCCAATGATTATTGTTAAAATTACTGCAATATTTTCAAAAACGATAACTTCGGTGATTTCGGACATTTCGCATTGTCGCAGAACGTTCAAAATAGCTTTATCCTCTAAGTCACACCCACTTTCCCAGTAAAACCGAAGAAATCGTAACGATGCTACACGTAGTTGCTGAGATCTATTCAAATTGGAATCTGAATAATAATAATAATAATAATAATAACTAGACCTGCATGCAGGAATGACGGGTTTCACTGGTGCCACGTTACCCTTGAACATGTCACTTCCGGTGCCAACTAACCCTTGAACATATGTCACTTCCGGTACCAACGAAACCACTAAACAGGTTTCCAAATAAACATTGTTCACATCAAATAAAATGGACGCAGAATCAACCAAATCCAGCAATATCAATTCATTTTATACATTGTTACTTGTAAATGATCTTGACAAAATTACATTTCTTCCGGTGTTAATGAAAATGTTCAATTAGTTTTATGAAATCAGAAATGGCATACGATATCATATAGTGAAAATTTAATGTAAATCGAATAATAATTGCCACTTTTAAAGACCCAAAAACTTGAAAAGTGACTTGTAGAAAATCGGCTATTTCTCTGCAACCGTACAAGTTAGAAACCATTTTGTGGTATCTTTATGATCATATGGGTTCATTCTATTTATTGATTGGCATCAAATACCATAATTTGAAAAAGATTTAAAAACAGACTCATTTGAATAAAATATCTGTTTTGAAGGCTAAAAATACAGTTTTTGCCAAAATGACGTTACTTCCGGTGATAATGAAAATCTTAAATTACTTTTATGAAATCCTAAATGGCATTAGGTATAACATGGTGTAACGTTTATGAAAATCGAATAATAATTGACACTTTTATGGCCCCCAAACCTTCAAAAGTGACCTGTAGAAAACCGTCTATTTCTCGGCAACCGAACAAGTTAGAAACAATTTTATGATATCTATATGACCATATGAGTTGTGTTTATATGTGAATTTAAACCAAAAGTTAAAATTATTAATACATATCAAGTAATTCTTGGTTGAATAAAACATTGATTTAAAAAGTTTAAAATGCAGTTTTTGACAAAATGACGTCACTTCCGGTGTCAATTTTAAATTTTAATCAACTTGATATGACGCTACATGATTTTTGAATCAAATGATGTCACTTTTATAAAAATCCAATAATAATTGACTATTTTACAGGCAAAATAAGGAAAACAGTGACTTATGCAGAACTGCCCATTTCTTGGCAACTGCTTATATTACAAACTAATTTTAACATACATTTTCTTCGTATGGATTATAGCTACATGTTTATAAAAGTTACGAAGAAATATTTTAAAATCTGAAAAGCCTGAATGGGTTGTAAATAGGTCAATTTTACACCATTTTTAGCCTCTTAATCCAATTTGCTCGAAAATGAAATCGAAATTAAAAAAACTGCTTCCGACATTTTTTGCGCCTTTAAAGGACACACTCTTTGAGTCATATAACTTTTAAAAAAAATAATATTTGTTTTCGAAAAATGGTACCTAACTGTCAAAATTGTAGTTATTGGTAAAATTATGCCACTTCCGGTGCCGACAGATAACACTTTCGGTAATAAAAAAAATGACAATTGAGACAACGAAGCATATGAACTTTGTTTTATACAAATCGAACAATAAAAAATTAATCTAGGACTGAAAAACTGAATTAGCCAATGGCGGCCAAGGAAAATTACTGAGACAAAATTTTTTAACATTTTTGCGCTAGTCAGATGACTCTTTATTTCTGTGTACAACACGACTAAAAAATATTCATAAATAAAAAAGTTTTTTGTAAAATTTTAAATTTTCGAAATTTGGCGCCTAATATCTTTTAAGATTTGACGAAAATCAAAAATCGAAAGTAGCGTAGCTATGTGCTCTGTCTCCGGCTATGCCAAAATGTATCGACAGTTAAAATCCAATGATTATTGTTAAAATTAATGCAATATTTTTAAAAACGATAACTTCGGTGATTTCGGACATTTCGCATTGTCACAGAACGTTCAAAATAGCTTTATCCTCTAAGTCACACCCACTTTCCCAGTAAAACCGAAGAATTCGTAACGATGCGACAAGCAGTTGCGGAGATCTACTCAAAACAAAAGAAGAATAATAATAATAATAAGAATAATAATTTTAACAAAAACAATAGTGTTTCACACAAGCTTCGCAGTGTGAAACCCTAATAATAATAATAATAAGAATAATAATTTTAACAAAAACAATAGTGTTTCACACAAGCTACGCAGTGTGAAACCCTAATTAATGCAACCAAAGTGATGCAACACCCATTTTTTGTAATTTCTTGGCGATGGTTCCATTGTAAACCAAGAACAATGATAACGACCTTGTTTATCAAAAACTGCCATTAATGGGATTATCTAGAGCGGAAAATAATTTGTTTTCAGATAAAAGGAGTCTTCGAAAATAAATCATTTGCATGATTTCACTGGACATTGCGTTCCGGCTACCGGAATATCTAAGTATAACTTAATCGGCCTGGTCGATTATAGGACGCAGCCCACTTATCGATAGATCTTGTTTCATGTATTTTACCCTATCAAACTCATTATCACAAAATCAGTTTCAGAATAAAAGGCAAATACATGTATATAAAATTTCAGCCCGCGCATAATATTGCAACAACAGATTAAAATCGACGAATATGGCCTTTGTTATGACCATTAAAAGTTTATTGGTGTCACAGGCACCTATGACTGCATTGTCTCATAATCGACAGTCAATTCATTTCTATTGATGAGCATACTTTGTTTAAATTGAAAATTTTATATAATAATAATGATAAATGTCCATTTGTAACGTTCTGGTATCTAAATATCTTAAACATACATTATGCAAGAGCTAAATCTTCCTATTGTAGGTCTTTCCTTAGGCCTGAAATGTTATCTAAATTTAAAAATTAGACATTAATTAACTTATTCAGACTATAATCAACTCTTGATGTCAACCCTAGCCTGCGATATTTACTGGATTAGGACCTCATTTGCTGTTTAACTTTAATTCATGATTTAACCATTAGGTGGATAATCGAGATTATGTTTTATCGTACCGACTTTATGATGATCAAGGCGAGGCCGAAAATTCAATCGCAAAAAATCGGTTCATAGTGGATCAATTTGACTGAAATTTACAGTTATTAGAGATATGCACCCATTTCACAATAGACTGATATCGCGGACATTTGAAATATAAATATTATTAATTACAACCCAAAACAATGCATATATTTACATACACATTCTTAACATTTGAAGACGCCTATAGAGGACAGACGGCTAGCTTATATGATTTAATGTATGTCCGAATTAAGTATAGAGGGCAATTGTTTACCTGGACGTATTTTTTGATTTATTTGTCTATCTATCTACGGTAAACATAGAAGTACTTGTACTTTGCCTACTTATATATTTACACACAAAACAAATGGTAATTTGATTCTAGTCTACGATTTATTACCAAGACTAAAAGTACACACATATATATATATATATTTCCCCAAAGGGTCAAAAGTACAGGTGCCCAATTAAAGAAAGAACAATGAAAAGTCTTGTGGAATACAATGATGATGCGATGAGGAACATTTGCGAACTATGGGTGTTACGATCTAGTCTTACTTCGAATTACAAATGTCAACGTTCTTTGACGTATACGCAAACGTTCACACGGGACCTCGGTTCTACGTGCCACCCAAACGAATAAACAATCCGCCCTACACTAATTCCTAACGGGCAACCACGCTTGAAAATCCCAGACAAATTTCTCGGCCAACATATTGATCTCATTGTTAGTAAGACGATGCCTTAATTATTAATTTAAGCCTTTCATTTTAGTTAACGTATAGGAAGTGGCATCCCTAAATTTATCACTTCATACATGTAGCCCACCTTAGTGTAGGCCCTATTCAATAAAAGTACAGATGGAAATTATACCATCGATCGCCACAATCTTCCATCGCTAGTTAATTTGATATAAAATCCATAATCTGTCAGGCAGATGATAACAATATTGCAAAGTCAAACGTAAACAGCTCAATTAAGATTGAAATGATAACTCGATTCGTTTTCCTTTTATAATCTACTGAACTTTTTTTTTTAAATTTCCAGTGAAAGGATGCGGTAGTGTAGGCCTATACTGACTTGATGGTTGACATTTTTCTTTTGTTTAAATAGTCCCAGTTGACTAATATAAAGTAAGCAGCTTTTGTTCCATTCCATTTCATAATGACTAATTGATTTTTATGTGGTTATTTATTGTGTATTTTGCACATTTTTCTTCGTCTCTAGATAAAACCAATATCTGGTATGAGTTGTTTGTTTTCAACTGTCTGTACACAAAATCAATTTTGTTTAGAAAACAGGCCGATAGATATTGTTTATTTCACAATTTGTATAGAAATAAAGTAGGAGGCAGTCTCAGCGATATATTATAATTTAATTCTGGCCCACATTTACTAACGAGTCTAAATGTTTACTCAAAGAGGGTAATTTAGGTGATATAACTAAAGGGATTGGTATGTATATTATATAGACAGGGAGCCGGGGGGGGGGGGGCAACCTAGCTGAAAAGTGTACCAATTTTCTACTATATGGTATCAATGTTTGCATATCTGGTATCATCACAATGGAAGTCTGGCGGGTATCTGGTGGTGGGTGTGGTATTCCCCCCTCAAATGCCATGCCTCCAACTGGGCTAGATTAGCTCAAAAGTCAGGTATTATAAAAACACACTGATAGGCATTTCTTGGTGGTATGGTACCCCTGATATGTAATTGTCAAGACATTGGCAATGAGGGAGTATGCCTATTTAAGAGTTATCTAATTTCCACACTATATAGGTTACATTAGCTGAAATCTGTACCACCTAAAACTGTGTTGTCTGTACTCTATAGTTGTTCAGTACCACCATCATATTCCTGAAGCAATGGCCCGAGAAATCCCTCTCTGACCATTGCTGGAATAGCGTCTGTTTCTTGAACTTATGCGGGAGTGTGTCTATTCTTTCCATTCAATGAAAGCTATCACTTAAGTACAGCAACATGACAGTTCTTCGTTTAATCTGGGTCTTCCCTAAAACTTTGGACAGTGATTTAAGGTATTAAAACGGTGAAAGTATGTTCGTTTCCAAACAGTATTGTTTACATTTCATTCGACTTGATAGCCTCGGTTGTCACGCAATTAGATTTACTGCAGTATTCTGCTATGCACGGGTTAATTAGGCATAGTAAAATCGTGAATCATGACGTATACGTTATGTAAACATATTTGGTCCAGTATTGGCAGCTACTGATTGGTTGGTAGACGGACTACTGATCAATCAAAATTTAACACAACAATATCCACTCATAATAGCAGTGTGTAGTTGGATTACCTCTAATCAAACGCAACACTGCGCGGAGTATGTACCACCATAGAAATAATGAATGACCACTGCCAGACAGTTTGTGTGGCGGGTTACCCCTAACAGACACCTATATTATGTTGTTTATTTGATACTAAGGATAGAAACACACTGCAAACTCAGTGACAAAAACAGAACAACTATCTCTTGCGTCTGGTTAATAATGTCTAATGTGCATGCTCTACAGATAAGAATATGACGTTAGCGCTTGACGTGACTTATGGAATCTCTTGTCTCGTTCTTGTCCCTTGTTAAAAATGACACCGAAACGCATTATGGTACAAGATTTGTGTACCAATGGTAAAATGTTTATTGTGTCTTACACGGTAATATCACAACATCAATGTTGATTTAAATTGACAAATAATTCGTGTTTTCAATGTGAAAGATTTTGAATGATATTGAGTTGGAGACTTAGCTACTTTAACATACATATATACGCATGTTTAAACATGGTTAAACCTATAGGGAAGGCGTAACCACAGTGACAGATGCATAAATTTTGTTTATTTCGTATACCGTAAAGAAATACAGTGTTGAAAATAAATGACATATCTACGCCAACATTCTATAACATTCAGAAAAGGATTTAACCAGGGGAGTTACATAACCTCTATGATAGAATTTTAAACTAAACATATAGAAATTATATCGTTTATTGCATAAACCGTATATAAATACTTATAGAAACAATAAAATATTTCAATATACGTATGCATGTTTAAATAGCATGGGTATAACCATCGCGTGTTCATGCAATATTGTAAATGATAATATATAGCCCAAAATTTGACATGAAATAAAAAAAAGAAAATGGGTGCTTTTCTCGCCATCCAAACGACTAGACATCGTTCCCTCTTAGACACTATACTAGACATCCTTTCTACATCATTAACAAGGGAAAAACCACGTTCGAAAATTCAAAGGTACTTTCTGGACCAACGCAAGGTGGTACTCGAGACATCCTTTTTGCTAAGACCAGAGTCGTACCCCGCGAAATGGCGCCCCTTCCCCATCCATCCAAACAAAATAATTTGACAATCTTTCAATTATAAAATAATACACCGCCTTGATTATAATCACACAGCGATGCTCTTAAGGCGCTGATCAGTCGATAGGTTTTAAGGGCGCCCACAAGCCAGTGGGTTCGTTTGCCCTGATCCAAACTTTCTTATATCACTTGCGTGATGGATATGGCGCCCCATCTCTCTGTTGCACTTTTCAAATCCTACATACGGCCCTTGCTAAGACATCGCCACTACTGACTCCGCCACCGTGACCCCAAACATCGCGAACATCTATTCACCTAATGAAAGCCGTGTATCTCCTTCAAGTTTGTCCTATGGTAGCGAATTAACGTCATCGCGTAATTTGCTTATTGTACCCGGGTCTCTTTAAACCTCGCGATACTTTACGACACGCAATTAAATCTATAGAAGACAATCCCTTACCCTTTCTCAGTATGTAATTGATATACTTAAACTAACTTTTATTCAAGGATATTCAGTAACTCAGATGAACTTCCCTTTAACAAAACAATCCAGGTAGCCGTCTGAAAAATACCCACGCCAGCTTGCACTGGTAGTCTAGTCAAATTTCCCCCCCCCCCCCCAACACATTGCGAGAAAACGTTTTAATATATTTTTGAATTATTTAGGTATACCTTATTAAATCGAAAAAAAATACCAAATTTGTTAACAGGAAGGCAGTATAAAATCTGTATAAAATCATGACTTCATTTATCCGGTCAAATTCATTTTCACGCCAAGGCCTGCTCTTGTTCGTAAATTCTTTCCACCAGTTAAAGGAAATTGCCATTATGCTGGCTGTTCGGCCTCATGAATAAATTCCCTCAATCATCAGCATTGTTAACAAGCATATTAGTTTCAGGTTTTAGTGTTTTTTGAGCTGACTGTTTATCATGTTGGCGGTTCAGCCGCATGAACAAGGGTCGTTTTGTTATTGAATCCAAATTTTGTCCAAACTATTGTGTGGGTTTGTTTTCTAAATGTGTGAGTGTGTGTTTTACGCAAATAGTTGCAAAGCGTGTAATGCATACATCAATGTTTGTACTTTCTATGTGTTATGGGTCAAAAGATTTTGGATGAATTCGATAATGGTGTACACCAGACCTTCCGTTCCAGAGTTATGCACCCTGACCTTTATACGCAAAATGGGAAATATGTACAAAGTTTGTGGACCCCCCCCCCCCATCTATGAAGGCCCAGGTTTTTGCCCTTTAAGATAAAAAGATCATGGACGAATTCGATTTTGGTGCGCATCGGAGTTGGTGCTGGAGATATTCCTACTGCCTTTTACGCATAATGTGAAATGTGTTCACATAACTTTGGTCCAACTTAGATTAAACGTGTGTTTAGGACAAAACCATTTCGGATTAGTTTGATTTTGGGATGCCTCGGACCTCCAATTCTAGAGTTATGCCCACTTTCTGTAAACCTTGTCAACGCGAGAGAGGCAATAATCCCTTGCATGGCAAACGCTTTTTATTTTATTGTAATAGTATTAGAGATACATTAGTTAAGAGTTTAGTCAAGAGTTGTTCATTCTTGTTACAATAATTCAAAAATAGATAATTAAAAAAAGAAAATATTAAAAATTTCAGCCAAATTACTTCATTCCGAGCAAAATTATCACTGTTTATTGTTGTGACAAGATATTTGCATAGTGGTAACTATCGCACTGGCATATTTGCGACTTAGCCTCGCTTTCACATTTTTAAATTAAATTTTGAAATGGCGAACCGTTCTAATCTAGTTAATATCGCGAGTATCTGATGCCATCGGGAGTTGATTATGGTCTTGTTTTGTTTTGTTAATAAATTTTAGGCTTAACAAAAGACCTACAATAAGCAGATTTAGCTCTTGCATAATGTATGTTTAAAATTAAAATTATTAATAGCGATATTTATAAAGTGCACTCTTCCTTTTTTTAAACTGTTCGAAACGCATGAATCAGTAGTGAATATACTATTGTCATCAAATTCGGAAGTACTTCTTAGGAATTTTAAATTAGCCTCAACTAATTTCGGTCGCCATCTTTAGTGTCTATGTTTTTTTCATATAAACCACTGATGCCGGACCATACTTTATAAGCTCTTTTTACCTCTCATATATTTTATTATGATAAAGCCTCTTTCAAAACAATCTATCATTTAATTGGAAAATAGAATTGTTAATTGCCCCAATCGATGCCCATTTACTGAATAAATGATTAGACCAACTATAATTATGAAAGTAATGATCGCCGATCATTAAATGGTGCCCATTATTACTGCTATAATAACTCGCTATTATTTACTGAAATTCAGGCTAACTGTTTTCTTTCATTTACACATGTATACATTTGATCAGATTCAACGACAGCTTTCTCTTGACGTTTAGATTATATTATTATTAAGTTCCTATGATAGGCATTTCTGATTTGAGGAGTTCACAATTTGTTGCTTTTCTGTATAAAAATGTTGTGGTACTAATACTAAACGTGACCCAAGTTATCGATTACGATTATTAAACGTTAACGATTAGTCTATATTTCCTTGTTCCGTCTGATGCGTTTCCTTGTTTCTTTCCGGAAATTAATTCTGTCCCAATTTATATTGTTTTGATATATGCCTTGATATGGAGAAGCCAAGTCGAAACATTACTAAGTAATAAGCAGTAATTGTTTTCAATAGAATTGTGACCTGTGTATATGACTTTTATTGGTAGCTTGGATCTTTTGCCATACCACCACCACCGAATAACAAATCAATTTGCACACGGGTCATGGCATTTGTATAATGTCAGCCAAACAAAGCTATTGTTTTTAATAATTCATTTAAATGTATGATCTTTGGAAATTTAAGGAAAGCGCGGAAAACCACGAATTCAGATAGGCGACCCTATTCATTGTGTGGAACAGACCATCTAAACCCAATTGCTGTTGCCTCTTTACAATTGTACTTTGATAATCTAAATCCGTTCGTTAATACACCTTTCATAACAGCCCACATCTTTTGACCCACACAATTAGTCACAGCACTTAAAACCAAAATGCCAAAAGGAACAAAACTGTTGACTGAACGATGTTACCACTCCCAAGAAAACATTCGGAATACGATGACCCAGGATAAATGCTCAACAGAATAGAGACAAGAATAAGATTTTTGCGCATGATATGTATTTTATATTCAAAACAATGCAGCCCATGAATGTACTAACAAAATGCAAATCGTCTCTAGTGTGCGAGCCTTCGTATTAGTTGTTGACGACATCACCAATAGTTGTGGGCGACAATACGGCCCCACTAACGGGTGTGGACGACCTCATCAACGGGCGGGGCGACTTCGGACGACTCAGCTTGTGAACGACTTGACTGGGACCCTAGAAAAGAATTCAGATATCCATCTTTCCATCTGTGTATAAAAGGTATCTGGACCAAAATATAAAAATATATTTACTAAAAACCTCTTAATAATATGTACATGTAAAAATGACACTCGTCGGTCATGTTTTGGTGGTCTGCCCATCCACAGCCAATTTATAACTACTTTAACTCCTTATTTGTATTCCTGGGCTTCAACGAATTGGACACAACCGGTCACCATATATGGTCGATAAATATAATAGTCCTCAATGGTCTACCGTAGGTTTTATAGCCATAATCGTATCTTTATTAACAGTTGACTGTCATAGACCAATCAGTCTTATTCAGAGTTTAACTGGTAGTGTGATGAGTAATTATGATGAATTACAGATGCACGTGATGAAAAACTATGTTTATAGTATTTTTTTCTGATCAATCTAACTCGACCTGCCTGTAAGGTAAGTAATATATTTTTAATTTTTAGTTTATATATTAATATTGATATTCATTTAGGATTTTTTTTTTTTTTTTTTTTAAACTTTCTTGATATATTCGTTTTTTTCTTTTTTCATTTATACATAGAGTAGTACACCGTGTTATTCTAATAATACCGGTATTTAAATCCTATATATAATAAGATCTACTGGGACATATGATGTACAGAATTCCCTTCGATTAATCTGGATTACGACTATCCCCGTCATTCTATTCCAGTCGTCAGAGAGTCTGGGGACTAGTTCTATTCCTGTCTTCAGAAAGGCCGGTAACTTGTTCTGTTCAATTAATCATCTCTTTGTAATTGACATCTGATTGTAACTATATAGGTACATATTTTGTTCTTTCGGGCCAGATTAGTAGTTTGTATGAAAGCATCAACAGAAATGAAATGGTGTTTATCGTCCTACTGTTCTGCTCCTACTAAACTGGGCTAATGAAGACGGACGTACGTCATACAGTGCTATGAGGGAATTTTTGCATGCAAAGCGGCGCAACGGCCTACTCTTATATCGAATTCCAGCTGCTAAGTACACGCCAATATGAAAACAACAGAAACTTGACAGAAGTGAAATGAAATCGAATGGGGATTAACGTCTGAGTGAAATTTTACTTTATTATATTCCTCAATTATATGCCCGCCAGCAAAGGACCCATCCTCATCATTGTTTGATATAACCTATTAATCCCGACAGATACCAAGGAAACACTTGAACATTGTCAGTGATAAATCTATTATTCGGTTTGATATATTATGGTTGACTTTGTGAGCAGACATTGCGGTAGTGCAGTGGCGAAGGGCCAAACACAAGGTTTTGAAACAAAGCGTGGGCCAAACAAGGATTATGAAATGCCACCTTATTGAATATAATAGTACGAATTAAAGGATTTTTTCTGCGCTTGGTATTCGATCCATAGCTATATTTAGAGAAAAATCAAAAGATGTCAATAACACAAACAATGACGTAAAATGAAAATATATAAGTCAACTGACGTCAATTAAGTAGCTACCTCATTAAGTGATGCGGCATGCTATAAATAGACCGACAAAGATTATTTACCCCACAGAGGGAGACCTAGTTTGTGTCGAGTGGACGTTAGCGGTACGTATCGGTACAGGATAAGCCAATTTTTAGACCCATGTTTCAATTATCAATAGAAATGAAATGGAAACAAAAAATAGGGTTTAAAGATTTTCTGCTCCGTTCCGTCTGCGCTAATACGGGGATACTTCATGCAGTGTTATTTTGTGATTATTTTGCCAGTCACCGGCACTACGTATTGTCCTTATTTCGAATTCCAAATATCAAGCATTCTTTTACGTGCGCGATAATGTATACACGGGACCTCAGTGTTTTCGTCCCATCGGAAGGGCTACACGTTGTCCATTGCTGTCAGATTTTCCGCTCGCCCCGCACCACCGACAAGGCCGAACCACACCAGTGCCTCTATTTTCCATATAAATGGTATTCCTAGATAAAACGTAGCTAATTTAGCAACTTCTGAAAATCGATGCTCATTCGATTGCCAGTTAACACTATGATAATTGGCTGACAAGATGTAATAACCTAGACCAACACGTGAATCAACTGCTGAAACCATGTCTATTTTTGAACTATTATAGCAAGAATAGCCAGTTCTTTATCCATGTCTTACATAATGTAGCTTTGATAAGCGTTAAACTATATACAAGGGCAACAGATGTTTAAACAGGCTCGGATCCAGGATTTTTTCGAGGGGGGGGGGGTATACATACCGACCCTAAACAGAAATTGAAATATGGGAATCCCATTGCTGACTGCAGCTGCTGGTCTAGACAGTGATGACCAGTCTCACTTGGGCTGAGGGGTGTGGGGGGGGGGTGCACGTAGTTCAAGGGCCCGGAAGTGTCAATGGAAAAAAATAAATTGACATATATTTTTGTCAAAATGACTAAAATTCATCTTCACATCCAATGAAAAATATAATGACGTAAATCCGAGTTGCTAAATGATCTGTGAGTTTGGTATTGGAAAGGTGAATTAAGCAGGTGTCGTTTTTGGCATGGAACGTAGTTTTTATCGCGATGGGGACCCAAAGAAACCGGTTGGTTAGACGGGGCAGAGCTACGCAGTCCGACCCTAAATATGAAGGTAGGCTGTGTAAACGATAATTACACCATATATTACGTCGTTAGGGGTGACTTAAATTAAAGGTTCGTAATGTAAGAGCTAACTCTGCCGATTTGAGATCTTTGGTGTTGTTTCAAATGTTATATGAACTGTTATTTAGACAGAGATTCAAATGGATTAGAACATCCGCGAGATTTAAAGAATTAACGATAAATGAGAATTAGTCACGAATGTCAAGTACCGTTGGTACGGTAATAATCTACGCTAGATCTTCTCAAACCTTTAAAAGTTCATAACTTTGCTCGGTAATTTGAATAAAATTTTCAACATATTAATTTTCCATTATCTATTTTTGAACTCTAAAAGAAAGAACGGAATCTCTACTTTTACATACAGCGGGATATGGTCATTTCCTTCTTTAACTAAAAATTGAATAATAATTAAAGTGTCTACACAGATACATTATAATAACATGTATACTGTTATTATCGGTTGTTTTCATGCCATCAGAATAATGATGAAGAGAACAAAAATAACATACATGATGTAGCTTTAATGATATTGACAATGATACGAAACTGGTCACCAACACTATATCATTACATAGCGAAAGGTCAGACTAGCACTTTTTGTATATTAATCAGTTTCATACCGCATCATAATTTTAACAGCAACGTTTAAAGCCGCCGGTCAACAATGACGACGTTAGTAATGGTCAAATTTGGTGTTGAATTTGCGTTTGATATATAATCTTTGGAAACAAAATCAGTTTGCTATTTAAATATATAAGATGTACATAATTTAACGTCAAATCGACATAAACTAGGTTATATTTGGACAATCACACGATTCAATTTTATTTCAATAATTTGCTTGCGCGTCGGTTTGGCAGTGAGAGGAAATCAGAGGAGCCGGAGAAAACCTCTTGTCACGCAAAAGCGATGAATCGAAACCGCTAAAACGGGCCTTACGTTAAGCCATCCGCCACTATTTTATATAATGGGTTGATAATAAAGCCGCTGGTGGATGTATGTTTCGTTGTCTGGCAAACTATGTCCATTCTTGTACTCAAGATTATACGGGATTCTGTCTGCATGTTGACATCAACACTGGCTGTCAACAATCTCATAACTCCAGCCTCTTTATACTGCAGGACATTTTAGTTAAGGCTAGCCAGCCATGATAAATTGCTCTGTTTAATAATCTAAATTGTTCAATTTCACAATTAGGTAATTGAGGACATTGAAATAAAATCTAAACCTATAATACTTAGAACTGTTTTATAATGTAATATTATATGTTTGTTTATATTGAAAGAGCGGACTTGACATTTCACATTATACGTCTAGAATTAATACACGCATGGTTCATCGGATAATTGAATTTTCCCGTACATGTGATTTTGTATACTCAGTTACGTTATGTAAGATTTAAATAAACATCTGTTGTGAAATTAGTTCAAAAACAGTGAAAAATGAATATATTGAAAATTTAGTGAAAAATGAATATATTGAAAATTTAAGTCAAATTTATGGAGTTTTGATAAGAAATAGACATGATTAGCAGAAGCTCGATTGTCAAGTACTTTTGCCACGATAATAAACGAAGACTCAATTGTCAGTCCTTTTATCAGTAGGACGTTAAACACATGTCATTTCATTTTATCAGCAGATACCATGGGCATTGTCTAATCCAATTAATATATAACTATCCGATGATCTAGAGTGTTGATTATGGGTCAGTCATGTGCATAGATATCTAAATTTCGTATCTATGTTCTAGACTAGATTATCCCAACACGTATCACATATAACATTTTAAAATCTATTTTCAGGTTGTAATCGAACAGGTCAAAACATTGGCCAAGAAGATAATTCTTATCTCCCTTTATGGATGGAAGACAGGTGTATTGTAATATTGTAGCCGATCAAACGTGACTGGATAGTGGAAATACACACCGTGTGGTTGAAGTTAAATAATGATAAATCAAGCATGTGAAATCCTAACTGAAAGAAATGTTAGGAGAAACAGACGAAATGGGGTTTTATCAAATAATTTAAATTAAGTAAAGATTGGTGGAAATGTTTTGGGTAAAATTAGCCTTCGGGTAGCATTTCTTCCCTCGAATCTCTGACCATGTGATTTGTATATCCTAGGTATGACGTGCTTTCAGAATTAAACACAAATGATGTGCCCCCAAATTTTGACATGACCGGTGAATGGAGTTAAAGTGAAAATATATGTATGCTGGTAATGGTACATGCCTTCTCTTAATATTTTGATGTCCGAAAAAGACCGAATCTGGCTACAATCAACACAAGAGACACATAATTGTAAAGGCATATTAATGCTTTTCTTAAGTAATGTATTCTTAATATGACCGGAATAACAATTCAAACAAGCTTTCACTGAACAGCTGGTGATATTTCCAAGGTTGATTACATCGTATTGGAGTTAAAGTTTTTAAACCCTCCTCGACGTGTTCCATCAATAATATGTTTTCTTGTAAAGATACAGCTCTGTAAAATAGTGTTTTGAAATAAGGGAGGGGACAGAAAGCCTTGTTAAGATCTAATGGACTAATTCAATATGGTGGACAATGTGACAAGTTCTTTTACCGGGAACGCTACTCTTGGCGGTGAAATTGTGGTCCACAGAATTATTGAAGGCCTTATTCTATCCGTGATCTGCGTTGTTGCATTGGCAGCCAATATATCTCTATGGATAGTTATATGTAGAACGCGGGAATTGAAAACAGAAGCCAACTATTTGATTTTGTGTTTATCTGCAGCCGACGTTCTTGTGTCATTGGCTATGCCGATCACGTGTTACACTATATTTAGGGGGGATTGGGTATTCACTGGAGACGTGTGTAAATTGACAGGATTTATCAACATGGTGACGTTTGTGGCCAGTGTTATGTCACTGGGTGCAATAAGTATTAACAGGTACTATAAAGTGTGCACAGGTCAGAGATATAAAAAAATCTACACGAAGAGAAATGTTTTCTTAATTATATTAGGTAGGTTCAAAAGTTGATGTAAAGCACTACAACACCCCATGTCCAAGGCTGGATTAAGCTAGCTAGCAATACTAGCATGGGAACCGTAGCTGTAAATGTTACTGGGTCCTTTTTGATCGATAGTGAAAAGAGGACATATTCTGGTCATTCGAACAGATTGTCGCGGAGCACCCAATATCATTGGAAATCCTCTGTAGTGTTAACAATTTTTCAGAAAAGGGGAGTAACTCCGGAAAGTCAGGGAGCACAGAATATAGATATGATGTGTCGTCAAAACTTCATACCAAATTTGAAAACTAGCTGTAGCTCTTATTGTGGCCACATTACTTTAGGCAAAAGGGTGGGGGCAATTCTGGAACGGAATGTCGTAATATATATATTATTGATAGGGTACGTCCCCTCATCACTCCAATGTCTCCCGCTGATTTCGGTTAATCTTCTTAAGAACCAGATGGTTCCGAATACATTTGAAAGCGATCCGTTAAAAATTATAGTCTCTATCGCTTTTACAGAGTTATCTGAACCGGGAGGCGGACGGGGGAGGGGGCGTAACACCATAGCCTCCACCAAACCCACAAGGTTTTCGCAAAAGGGGCATAACTCTGGTGGAGTACAATTCTTCACAACAAATTTGTAAAAGAGCGTCAAAAACTAGCTTCTATCGTATCCACAAGCTAATTATTTACGTACGGACTGCTCAATTTGTTTGTGGACACTCTACAGGTCACAATTATTATCTGATTTTGACGAGACTCATAATATAGGTTTATCACTATAAGATCCCGGTTGCTTTTGACATTTGAATGCATCGGATCGAAACTTAATGGATTATGGCCCCTGATGGTTGGAGGTCATAATTTTCATCTGATTTTGATGGAACTCGAAAGGCATATTTATAACCGAAAGACCTTGGCTCCTGTCGATATTTGCGCATATCGGATCTGACTGTCAGAATTATGGCCCCCAATTCTACGAAAAATCACGTTTTTAGCTTGTGGTCCCGCTAGAGGTCACAATTATTATCAGCTTTTAAAAAAATCTGTTCGAATATATCATCGTAACACCACAATGATGCTTAAGTTCGAATTTCGGACAAAGTGGCCGTTCCTCGTTCGCCAATGGTGTAAAAATATGGTATGTCAAAGTTGTGGAGCCTCTAGAGGTCATAATCTTGATCCGACGTTGATGAAACTTGAAAGGAATCATAGCCCATAATTGTACGAAAAATCGCGTTTTTAGCTAACAATTTTTATTCGATTTAAAAAAAACCTTTAAATATATCACCCTGTAATGATGATCGAGTTCGAATGTCGTGATAATTGGACCAAAACTGCAGGACAAAATGGTCGCCATTCGTGAGCAAATAGTGTCAATACATGGTATATCAAGGTTATGGACCCTCTAGAGGCCACAATTTTTATCCGATTTTGACGAAACTTGATGTTTGTAATCCCCAGATCTTGGTTCCTTGCGATATTTGCGCATATCGGATCGTAACTTCCCAGATTATGACACTTGATTGTACGAATAACAATTGTAGCTAAAAAATTTTATCCCATTTAGAAAAAAATACGCCATTCGCACGCAAATAGTGTAAATATATGGTATATCAAGGTTGTGGACCTTCTAGAGGTCACAATTTTGGTCGAATTTTTATAACCCAAAGTTTTTGGTCCCTGTCGAGATGAGTTTTAAGCTTGATCTTTATCCATCTCTTGTGGGCGTATCCTGTCTGGCAGCCGCTGGTTATCTAATGTATCACCGTTACACCCTAATGACGATTGAGTTCCAATTTCATGAAATCAGACCAAAACTGTCTGACAAAATACTGGCTCCTTGTACGCAAATAGTGTAATACCCCATTTTGTGGATGTGGAACCTCTAGAAGTCACAATTGTTATCAGATTCTGATGAAACTTAAAATATACGTTTATGTCTCAAACAGCTCGGTCTCTGTCGCTATTTGCGCATATCAGCCCGTAACTTCCTAGATTTTAGCTTTTATCCGATTTTAAAAACCTTTTGGATATATCACCAATCCATGCAAATTGTATAAAAGTATGTAATACGTAGGTTATGGACACCTCTACAGATCACAATTTTTATCCGATTTTGATGAAACTTAAAATACATCTTTGTATCACAAAAATCTCAATCTCTTTCGATATTTGCACATTTCAGACCGTAACTTCCTGTATAATGTCCCCCGTTGCTTGCAAAATATGGGCGTATCTTGCCTGGCAACCGCTAGTTCAACAAATTATGATGCCAATGTAAACATTACTTGTCTTTGGCGACTGGCATATCGATTAAAATGGAAATATTATCATTCTAAAGGGAAAATGTACATGTATTATCAAGAAAATAATTAATCCAGTAAATTGAAAGCTATGACATTTAGTTCAAATAAATCTCCTCTTGTGCACGAATGAGTTCAAATGTGTATCCCCAAGATAACATCTGACATTTACATCACGAGAAGCCACAATTACTCTTTTCAAGTCAAAATTTTAAATTTGGCACAAGAATCGCGTGCCAGGATGCTTTCGAACGTCATTTGTAATGAAGCGACTCGATCAACGAGGCTAAACATATCCCAGGGGAGAATTCTCTGTTACGAAACATTGCAAAACTTGTGTCGAATCCGCGTCCAACAGGGATATGAAAACAGTGAATCGAGAAATCCGATACGGAAGTGTTCTTCAATAGAGAAATGTTAAAGTGGATAAAGAAAAGAAACGCAAACACTGTTTTCATCGTCAGATGTTATCGGACCCGAAATATTGTTAGTCCCTTTTTGTTAGTAAGCCTAACACTTTGTCTTTGTTAGTTTTTAGAATTCTCTACTTTTATTATTTTTGTCATAATTAGCCATATTCCTGAAGCAATGGCCAGAGAAATTACCTCTAATCAAACGGAACACTGCGAGGAGTATGTAATTAGACTAATCAAACCTACTATTCATAGTATTCGCCTATCCTGTTTATTTAGTCAACGCAAATTGGTGCTTGTATCCCTAATTATTAGTGTTATCTAGATTACTTCATTAACATGATATCATATAAAGCACGTCATTGCATTGAGTCAACTGGCGTGGTTTGGAATCCCCGGTTGTACGCGACAAGGTGTAAGGTCGCCTGTTAAACCTCGTGGGTTTTCTCCGAGTCCTCCAGTTCCCCCTCACTGCTTAAGACCCCTACGCGCAAGCCAATTATTGAAATATGTTAGTCCCAAAATGACCTAGTTTGTGTCGAGTGGACGTTAACCCCACTTCTCTATCTCTCATTAACGTAATATGGTTTCACCCAATGGCTCCCTTTGAAGGCTTTCATTGTTAGTTAATGTTATCGTTTGCCTCGAATGTATGCCTTTTATCTTGTTTTGTATTTTGTTTAATCTTTTGCTTCTTTGTGTTATTGTTATTTAATCTTTGTAAATTGCTCATCATGAACCCTTATATATTACATTCAAGTTTATTAAATGTCGTTGTGCTTGATAACGATAAGAGGATACGTGTTGAAACGTCGTGCCGTTAAAACAAACCAGTGATTTTTTCCCATAAAAATTGTGTTCTGTTAATGTGGAATTATATCCTAATGACGAATCCGTGTGACTTCTACTGAACCATTACAAAGGAGTCACGTTTCAGATTAATGTTTGAGTTTAAGATGTACAAATGTGTCATGTTTTATAGGTAAGCTCATACCATTTTCGGGGTTAAATTTCTATTCAAAATAGAGATTATAATTTTTATCCATTATCATTCTGAAACGAAATTGGGAACGTGTGGGCATCAGGGCATTATATATGATGTCCCGTGAAGGTGTTTTAGAACTTTATAGATCTACGTCAGTTAAACATACATGATGCAAGAGCTAAATCTGCCTATTGTCTTTCTTTAGGCCTGAAATGTTATCTAAATTATTAGTTAAACATTAATTAACTGATTCGAGCCATAATCAGTCTCGATGACATATGATTTGTTCGATTTGAAATAGATTAAAACGGGTTCAACCATATCTTGATTAATTTAAAAATGGACGAGCGAGAGCTAGCTTCGAACAACCAGAACGATGTTTGCAATTATCGCACACCTCTTGTCAAACCTTCTATTGCTAATATCTTCGCTCACAATAGAGTAATTTGGATGAAATTTTTTAATTAATCATTTTACAGTATCTTTTTTCGAACTATTATAACAAGAATGGCCAACTCTTTATTGAACTCTTAACTAATGTATCTTTAATGAGCATAAAATTAGACGGTAATTTTAGTTAGACCTGTCTCTCAATCGTTGAGATATAGTCGTTTAGGTTCCCACACAGGCCGTGCGCCCGTAGTGGCTGTCAAAGTTACAACGAACACTGTGTGATTCGTGAACGATGTTTCGATCGATCTATATATGCCGGTTCTTATATTTCCAATTAATCAATACGTTTCGATCGATATCACTTTTGAGTAACTTTATTGGGAGATCGATTATATTTTGCCTTTTGATTATGTTGGTACTATTTCTTCTTGCAGGTGTATGGTTATTGTCGTCGGCATTAGCAACGCCTCCTTTGATGGGATGGGGAGTGTATAGCTATCTTCCAAATCAGGCTTTCTGTTTCAGTGAATGGCCAGCTTCTGTTTCCTACACGTTTTTCATGGTCGGTGTATGCTTTGGAGGCCCATGTTCCGTCATGACGGTGTCCTATTGTTTTATCTTCAGAAAATACCGCCGCAGTGCGAGGACAATATTAAATTCAAGTGCAATGCCTTCTATTACAACTCCTAGCGTGACCAGTAACGTTGCTACTAATTCTGTGAATGTAGATCATGCGGCTACAAAAGATGCATTCGCCGTCAAACACAGGTCATTCCAAATAGAGAAAAGACGCCTCGAAGAACTTCGACTCACCACTACCTTATTAGTGATGATATTAGTATTCGTGTTGTCATGGTTACCGTTTTGTGTGGCTATGTTTATGTCTGTTTTTGCGAAAGAATATTTGCCACGGTGGTTTGATATGTTTACTCTGTTGCTGGGTTACGCGAATAGTTGTTACAACCCCTTTATCTATGGTATCATGAACGGTCGTGTTAAACAAGGTTACAAGACCCAGTTTTCATCCCTTCTGGTATGTTGTGGTTTCAAGAAACAGAGAGCAAATTTACACGAATCAAGGTCAACTACAAATAGTGTCCCAGTCAGTTGAGGGTGCCACACTACCCAGAGGAAACAGAGATCAAGCCAATCTGCCGCGGGCACGAAGATGTCGGACTAACGGCAGTGTGAAAGATAGACACATCCCGATAGGCAAGGAGATTAGGAGTGAACGTGCCATGTTTGACCATCATTGACAAACATGAATCCACTCCACAGCTACTACATCTTAAGAGTGGATGTGGTACCGTTTTATCGATATCCTTATATAGACAATTTCCCTAATCTCATATTTAAGGTATGTGATCGCGATTTGACGGATTGCTAACAAATATTGTATATTATACAAGAGCGAAATCTACTTAAATATGAGATTATTTGTTCCATCTACACAACTTGACACGGTTCTTTGCCAGGCCCTTTGTCCTGCACTACAGACGGAGGGGGGGGGCGTCGAATGGTTAGCGTGCGCGCGCTGTGTATCATACGGCCATTATAGCTTTAAAACAGCACTTTGTGACCAAATGAAAAAAGCCCGACGAGTGTGGTGTATGCGATAAGACAGAAACTATGCTATACTGAATCACTGCCCTCTACAGTAATGATAAAACTTTATCATTCTATTTTTAAGCAGATAGCCCTTTATGCATATTCCTGAAGCAATGGCCCGAGAAATCCCTCTCTGGCCATTGCTGGAATAGCGTCTCTTTCTTGAACTTATGCGGGAGTGTGTCTATTCTTTCCGTTCAATGAAAGCTATTGCTTAAGTACAGCAACATGACAGTCCTTCGTTTAATCTGGATCTTCCCTAAAACTTTGGACAGTGATTTAAGTTATTAAAAACGGTGAAAGTATGTTTGTTTCCAAACAGTATTGTTTACATTTCATTCGACTTGATAGCCTCGTTTGTCACGCAATTAGTTTTACTGCAGTATTCTGCTATGCACGGGTTAATTAGGCATAATAAAATCGTGGGCCATGACGTAACGTCATGTAAACATATTTGGTCCAATATTGGCACTCGTTTTAAATGTAAAGCTTTTGTAGGGCAGCTAGAGATTGGTAGGTAGACGAACTACTGACCAATCAAAATTTAAAACAACAATATCCACTTATAATAGCAGTGTGTAGTTGGATTACCTCTAATCAAACGAAACGCTGCGCGGAGTATGCCCTTTATGGGGAAGAGTTTTGGGGTTCGTAAATTATCAGAAACAAAATCAAAATTAAAATAGCATTATGCAAGAGCAAAATCTGCTTATTACAGGTCTTTCTTTAGGCCTGAGATGTTATCTAAATAATCAATTAGACATTAATTAACATATCCAGACCATAATAAACCCTTGATGTCAAGGCTAGCCTTCGATGTTGGCGGATTAAATTCTTATATGCCGCTTAATGGCCGTTGATAATTAAATCAATCAAGTGGATAATCGAGACTATGCTGTTTATATTAATGATTTGAGTAATGATGACCGAGGCTATGTGAATATTTCAAACGCTTTTTTCTCGGCTAATAGTGGATCAATTTGACTGAAATTTTCAGCAAATTATCTTTACACTATCTAGTTTTTAACTATTATAGTGAGAACTGCCATCTCTTATCTCCCATAATGTAACTTTAAGGTTGACAGGTGGGATAAATTTGAAGAAAATAAAAGTACAATCATCATTTGTAAATCTATTTTAAATATGCCTAAGCGTGCCAGTAACATAGGATGTCTAGCTGAATGTGGCATCCATCCACTATCTCTGGACATATATCAGCGTATGCTTCTTTACTTCAAAAGATTATTATCGGATAATAAAAACAAACTCCTTAATACGTCATTTGTAGCGGATTTTGAAATTTCTTGCAAAACTGCTGGTTCGAGAAAATCATTTTGTCATAGTATATGGATTTTAACCAGATATTTTGAACTTGAACAAAATGACCTAAAATATTGTGACATAAAATCTGCCACCGAAAAGAAATTTGTCGATCTTTTTCTCATAGTTACTGATCAACAAGACAATTTGCAATCGAACCATAAACTTCGAACGTATGGAAAAATTAAGCCAAACTTTTATGCAATACCGTTCTATCTGCACTCCGTCAAATCGAAGGCCCATAAAACTGCGTTGACTTCGATTAGGCTAAGCACACACCATCTTGAGATAAAGCGTGGTCGCTATAAAATTATCCCGCCACATGCACGTATATGAACAGTGTAATAATAATCAAATAGAAGACGAATACCATTTCATATTTGGCTGTAATAATCTTAGAAATTCAAAATTTACACCAATTTTCAAAAGCAATCCGCACTTCTCGTGCAATATGATCAATGTTTTAAATCCCCCAAACGAAATTGCTAGTCAGGTTGCTTCATATATATATAAGGTCTCCAAGAAAGAATATCGGAGTTACCTGTTAAACAAAACCCCTGTTCAATATAATATGTTTATTATGCTAATACATACAGCAGAAATAGTTTGTTTACTTTCCAAGCTAGTTTAGATAATCTTGTTTTAGTTCTATACTGATTTTCGTTTTACCTACCATATTTTAATGCTTATAAACTTATTATATCACATTGTACATCCATACAGGATAACCCTAGATGCTATGTTATAATTGTATGATCAACTTTTGTTTAAACTGTGTATGATATCCTATACGGATGCAATGATACAATAAAATCTTACTTACTTACGGCCTGCCATTGAGTCAACTGGTGCGGTTCCGAATCCCCAGTTGTACGTGACAAGGTGTAGGGTCGCCTGTCCAGCCTCGTGGGTTGCCTCCTGGTACTCCGGTTTCCTCCCACTGCTAAAGACCCCTACGCGCAAGCGAATTATTGAAATGAAATTAAACCACATGTTAGTCCCGAAATGATCTAGTTTGTGTCGAGTGAACGTTACACCCCATCTCTCTCTCTCTCTCTTTCTCTCTCTCTCTCTCTGCGTCTGTCTCTCTCCCTCTCTCTACAGACAGGGACAAATCACGCTGCAAAAATCCTGCTGAACCTTTTTGAGGATTGTGACCGACAATCCGACATTTTAATACGACAATTCTAAGACTTTTATAGAATTTTTGCTCTTTAAATTAATAGCATTTAATTAATTATGATCTCTAGCAAATTATTAGATTCACATATATTATGTACCTAAATCAAAATGAACGAAGAAATGACAGATAAGTAAATAAAAAAGAGCCATAGAACCAAAACATAGCTTATCCTATGTTTACACACTGGACCCTTTGTTCCCACTCGGGTGTTCAAGTTACTGACCAACCTGTATTGTGTTGTTTTAGCACGTACACAGGTGATCATTTGAGGAAAAGTGGGTGTTCATATAAATGAACACCCCAACATACTAACCCGGTGATTGTCAAAACAGACAACCGCGCATTTTCGTGCGTGCACTGTGTATTAGCAATAACAAGAAACACCGTGTTAATTTTAAAAAGATAAATAATACATGTACATGTAGTTAAAACGATAAATAAATATTTTTTCACAGTAGATTGTGAAATAATATCATTAGCTAGAAAACACAACCAACATTATAAGAAACAAGTGCGCGAAACCTAGCGAATTGGGATGAATTTCTGTTTGAACATTTTTTTTAGATAATTGTCAGCTTGTAAAATACCAATCCTACATCATCACACATGATATTTTTTTTCCGCACATGGATAGTTTGTGGCTGACAATTCGCGAATGTAAAACGTATTCCAGTCAATGCAGCATACCCCATTCGCACAAATTAAATATTACAGTGAATAAAGGGTGTTGCATATTTTTTCTTTTGTCGATAAGGAGAGAGAGAAATGGGATTTAACGTTCACTCGACGTAGCGGTCTTTAGCAGCCGGAGGAAACCGGAAGCCCTACACCTTGTCACGTACCACCGAGGAATCGAAACCACACCAGTTGACTGAATGGCAGACCTTATGACACAACGCACAAGCGCTAACCATTCGGACATTTATCCATATACCAATCCAACTTTCTTAAAAAAAATTTTTTCAAAAACCTGACATTTGAATAATCTGATTTGTATGCATCGTAAATAAACTGGTATACACATATTCAGTTATTTAGCACTACCCAATTTGCTGAGTAAACAACAATATATGACGTGCAAAATAAAGCATATTGGTACCTGTTATAGACGAATTGGTAAAACAATTATGTGTGATAAAGGGTCTGTGATAATAATGCGTCTTTCTCGTATTCGTCCATTTTCATTCACTCGTTCAACTTCTTAAACAAAGAATCCAGTGTGTAAGTCAGTTATCAACTTTGACCTCGGGGTCAAGTTAGATAAACACCCGCGCCCGTGCATTGAACACTTCGAACGCTGCGCGTTCTCAGTGTACAACTTTGCACGAGCTCGGGTGTTCATCTAACTTGAACCCCTCTGTCTCAGTTGATAACCCTTACGTCAACAACATATCACCAGATAACTCGTGATTGGAAATCAGTAATTGGTTTAAGTAACCAATCATATCAGTAATTGCACAGGTTCATGGTCATGAATAGCTTAGTCTGTGCGTGATGTGTCCATGGGTCACATAAAAGAAATCAGGGCAAACTTTTGTGGCAGATTTTCATTCATAAGATTCCGGTGAGATTACCATCTGATTTCCTGTGATGCAGGGAGGTACCTAGCGGGGGAGCAGTGGGCAAATTCACCCACAGAATAATAAGGCGCCCAGAGAAATGCCCCCAACCCTCCAAAAATACAAATTTTTAAAAAAAAACAAATGGACAACCTTTCAATTATAAAATAATACATTTGACTATGATCGATCGCATAGTGATGCTCTTAAGGCACTAATCAGTCGGTCGGTTTTAAGGCCGCCCACATGCCAATGGGTACCTGGTTCGTTTGATTTGATCCAAACTTTCTTATATCACTTAATTTGGAGGCTATGGGGCGCACCACAGGCACGGATCCAAGGGGGCAGCAGGAGCAAATGCCCCTCCTAAAAAATCTGCCGCCCTGAATAAAAATCGATCATATTATAGAATACAAAATCGACTTTTAGATATCACCAGAATAGCCGATCAATGTGTTTCCAGTTGATCGCAACTCCGCGCTAAGTAACTTGGCCATTACATTGGCGCCCCAGCCCTCGGCTTTTAAAATCCTACATACGGCCCTGACATGATGTAGCAGTTTCTATCAGCAGACACACGATCGAATTTCATTTCACTGATAATTACCTTGACGAAGAATAGTTATTATATGAGACGGTGACAGGAGATCTGACAAAACAAAAATAGAATTGGCTGTCAGTAAGTAAAACATAACGAACAAATTAGAAAAGTGTGTGCATTAACATGTTTTTTTATTAAGAGCAAAATGAATAAAAAGAGGGCAGTGCACGGGATTTTCTCCTTTTCTCTTATCTAGTGACAGCTATTTCTATTTTTGAAATGTGTGATATCTTCTCGTCGTAGTCTTATATAACAACATTCCATCTTCAATGCAATGCCGGACTGGGTCCACATGTGACAGGTGGGCCTAAGCTCATTTAAATTAAAAAAAAAGTGGGCCTAAGCCTATAAAGAAAAAAGAAAAGAGAAATTTAATAAAACACTAATTTTCAGGGCAGGAATAAAAACGCGTTTGGGGCCACTTACGTAAATTCGAAATTTTTTCGAGCATTTCTAGTTTTGCTTCCCTATCATCGAGCCATAACACTAATTTTACTTTTCTTTTAATTGAATACCACGAATTTGTTGATTAAAAAAAATTCTCTGGGGCCACTCTACTTTGTGCGACCTTTTTCGGGCATCAATAGCCATTTGTGATTGGATGGTTGGAATTCAGAGTGGGCTTTCGGTTACAAAACCATTGGATACTTTTGGAGTTGGTTACACGGGCGAGAATAGCAGAAAACGCATTTGCGGTGGTTAAATTTTTAAAATTTTCTCCGGGAGGGTAGGACCACCAAAACCAGCAACAATTGATTGGTTGTTTGGAATTCGGGTCAGCCAGGTAGGCTATATAGGAAATGAAATGCCAAGAGATCTTTTACGTGCACGCCAATGTGTACACGTGACCGAACAACTTGACAGTTGTCCTTGTCAGGCCCTCCGTCCTGCATCACTGACAAGGGAAATCACGCCGGAAAATCTGGATGACCTTTCTCGGCCTGCAGGGATCGAACACCCAACCTCCAGACTAGCGAGCCAGCGTCTTAACCCCCAGGCTATATTGGACCAAATTTAAGTTGCTGTATTCACAGGCTGGAATAGCATAAAAACGCGTTTGGGGCAGTCAAATTTTCTCCAAACTGTCCCGTCTTCGTGGACTGTAAACGATAAATTGGAATTCGAGTCAGCCACCTTCATTAGTCTATATTAGACCACTTTGAAGCTACTTTGCTAACGGGCTGAAGTATAGCAGGAAAACCTGTTTACAGCCGTCCAATATTCCAAAATTTTCTGTTGAGGTGGGGGGATTGAGGGAGGGATTCATACAAGGTAAGCTCCGCTTCTTCGCCTCTCGAGGAAGACCGGTGCCGCTCTCTGTAAACCCGAAATATTTTCGGACATTTCGGGTTCTACCCCTAACTGCCATCGAGCCCGTACGCCTATGTGTTTATTTGTGGTTTCTGGTTATGATGTCTTGTCCTTGTATTTTTTTATGTGTAAATTATGTGTGGTGCAGTTCCCCTGCCCTTACTATTACAAGGCCGTTACTACCACAAAAGTGCTGGAATGAGTCATGGTTTAAGCGAAACGGCGTATTTCTTGTTTAAGTGTCAGTGAACATAGATGTGATCAAGGTTCGCAACCTGGATATTGACTATACGTATACCCAAAAGTCATTCAATCAAAGGCTGTTCTCAGATTCAAATTTCAATAGTTTGTCATAACTATTCTCTTCTTCGCCCCAGCTTACAAAATTATAAATTTGACAATCTAATTAAAATATAGTTCTATATTTCGTTTCGTTTTTTATACTTTCGATGGCCTACACTCATGTAGATTTAACAAGTTATAGTGGGAGCTCACGTTCTATGACGTCAGGTATCAAGCACGGGACATTTGACCCGATAACGTCAGTCATTCGATTAACCAATTAGCGACCGCCATGCTTTTTAAAATCTACTTTTGTTTTGTTTTGATTTCTATCCGCTGGTAATATCTACCCACAGTTCCACGCATGAAAAGGTCAAACGGTCGATTCGACAGACCATTTGATTGGCTAACCCCTCATTTCAGGCAGAACACGAGTTAAATAACAAGTCCCCCAGATCCAAGTGTAGTAAAGACAAGTAAAAACGAAATTTTGAACTATAAAAAACGAAACGAAATTGGATCTGTGTTTTAATCAGATTGTAAATTTGAGTGATTCTAAAGTTGAGTACTAAAAACATTTTAAGATCTTCAACATATTAAGACTTATGTCGTACTTTTATGGCAATATATCAGAAGCGGATCCAGTGGGGGCGCCCTCCCCCCTAATTTTCGACAGTGCCCTTTTTTACTGCTGAAAGTACCTTTTACCAGACCCAAATATATGTCCGTTCCGAACGTTAACTTAGACGAAAATATCAAGCAAATAGCTCTTAGAATGACTACAGATGCAAGGAAATGGTGGATAATTTTTCTTGCCCCCCTCCCCTCAGCGGCGTGTTCCGTCTCCGCGGTACCCCCCCCCCACCTTTTCAAAATTCCTAGATCCGCCTTGCAGACATGAATAGCTTGATTATATCTTTGTCACTGTATCTTTGAATCGTGTATCATAGTGCGTTTCAGTGTCATTTGTAGCAAGTGACCAGAATATACATTTTACCATTGGTACATGAATCATGTATCATAGTGCGTTTCGGTATCATTTGTAGAAAGTGACCAGAAAGAACGAGGCTAGACATATTCCACAACTCATGCCAAACGCGACGCCATAACTTATCTGAAGAGCATGCGCAATAGACTGGAATAACCAGACGCTAGAAATATCTATTCAGTTGTGACTCGTGTCGTATTCCGCTGAACAAAACTGATTTGAAATTATAGTCAAAACGGACACAACTGATAATGTAAATCAGTTCATATACAATCAAATTACATTTGGTCCCAAATATTAGCAATTTAGCCCCTTTAAACTCCAGAGACAAACGAAGTAATGACTGTCATAACAATATCATAACGGGTTATATGCCAGACAAATCCTAGATCGATTTGCATGCATAAATAAATAAAATCATACCTGGGTAATTTTACACACATTTTATTTGTTATCTAATTTTGACAATTATTGTGAAAATGGAGGCAAAAATATGATGCGGAGAGTCTAGATAACTGATTGCGATAGTCTAATATATTTTTTATCCGTGCATGCATTTACTCGGCGCAGTCTGGGTTTTCGATTTGGTAATATGTAGTTGATATATCCGAATGATTATAGTTGAATTGCATACAGTTATCACATCTAATGTATGCATAGACGCATGTAATTTCAGTCATATAGAGTGTGTCCAGTGGAGACAGAAGTACATTATCACACGAAATATTAATAAAATAAACCAAAGTACGAAAAATCCAAACCATTTGACAAAATTTGAAGTCCTAAAAACAGTACAGGAAAAATGGTGTAATTAGCAAATGGTCTATCGAATTTGTTGAAGATATTAGCTTCGGTGTATGTTTCCAAATGCATGTTTAGTCTCATATTCTTGAAGCAATGGCCAGAGAAATCCCTCTCTCTGCCCATTGCTGAATTGACTTCTGATTCTTGAACTATTGAGAGAATGTTTCTATTCTTCCCGTTCAGTCAACATGACAGTCCTACGTTTAATCTGGGTCTTCCCTAAAACTTTGGACAGTGATTTAAGGTATTAAAACGGTGAAAGTATGTTCGTTTCCAAACAGCACTGTTTACATTTTATTCGACTTGATAGCCTTGTTTGTCAGGCAATTTATAGTTTTACTGCAGTATTCTGCTGTGTACGGTTTAATTGGGCATCATAAAATCGTGAGCCATGACGTAACATTATGTAAACATAATTTGGTCCAATATTGGCACTCGTTTTATATGTAAAGCTTTTGTAAAGCAGCTAGTCATTGGTTGTTAGTCGGACTACTGACCAATCAAAATTTAAAACAAGAATATTCACTCATTACAGCAGTGAGTAGTTGGTTTACCTCTAATCAAACGGAGTATGGTTTAGTCTGTGGTTTCCCCGTTCTTTATCCGCAGTTAATGGACTGGAACGTTTTATTTTAGTATGCCCTCGGTCTGTTATAAAAGTATTTCAAAACTGGATAAAACTCTTTGTTCGTACATTTCCTCGTCTAGACGTCCATTGTCAATACAAAATAAATATTAAGTGAATTTAATCAAAACGACTTTTTAATATCATAGGATTTTTAAAATCATTCACAGGTTGGTGGTTACTGGAACGAACGTAGGGGAATTTCGGAAAATTTTCTTCAGAGTTTTGAAATCATTGACAAGTTGGTGCTTTCTGAGACCAAAGAAGGAGTTCCGGTTTCATTGTTAGTTGACTTCCGGCCACAACATTGTCCAAATATTTCGAAGAACACTTTCCGGAACTGAGAACTGAGAATCATGTAGAAAACAAACCCTAAGCAGTTGCTGGTGAGCTCACACAATTTTCCAATTCGCATTATTGTATGAAAGAGATAATGTTCTTTGGTGTTCGTGCCGTAACCTGCCGCCGTGTTTTCTACAAGGGAACTTACATTTGATGGCAGGGCTAATATGACGATAACAAACGTTGATACAAGTACGGTTACGGTGATACGAAGGTCGTTATTTCTTGCACAGTTGGTAGCAACCATATTTTTACGAGCCTTAGAATGTCGTCTTAAGGTGATGACGGTGATGAAATTTGAAATTAGACAACCCAAGAGAACAGCGTAGACAAACATCACTTTACTGGATATACTCCATGCTTCATATTCAAGTCTGCTAGCCAAATATATTTCAGTAAATTGAAATTTCCAAAGAGTTTCATTTGTAATTGGAGATTGATATGAGACAACTACGTACTTGAGTGCAACGAACACGTGAAAGAGAATGGAGACAACCGTCACACAGATGACAGATATAACTGGATTTTTAACAATTTTGAAATGTTGAGATTTGAGAGGAGAGACGACAGCAATGCACCTTTCAGCTGATAGTAAAAACGATAGACAGTATGTTGCTCGTCTAAAGGCTGTACCCAGATAAATACTAAAGTAAAGTCTTACAGTTAGATGAACCAATGAAGTTGTTGATTTCTGTCCGTAGATGACACCTGTAGTTTCCAGTGCCATAGTTATTAAAACATTAGCCAGTTCTGAAAGATTCAGTGCTACCAGATAAATGCTGGTGGGACTTCTCATCGGTTTTGTTGAATAAACGACGGCACCAAGAGCACAGAAAACAAAACCAACGAAGGTCAAAGGATACATGAAATAACTGACTATAGAATATATAGAATTATATGTTTCCATTGATACCAGACCTTGATCTATCAAAGGCACATTCTGACTTGCTGCTGCTTCCGTTGTTGCTTCCATTGTTGTTTCAATAAATGTTGTGGCGACGCTCGTCGTTAAATTCAGTTGTGCAATCCAGTCAAAGATATCTGGCAACAACAAACGGATCCCTGCTTTAAAATCAAATCTACTTAATCGGTCGGTATAGAAAGTTGCAACTAAGGTCTAAGACTTTTTCAGTTTTCTAATATCCGACCCCACATCTTCTACTGAATAAATAACTAAACAAAAAAAAATCAATTTATTGAATATTCCAATCCGTTCAATATTCATAAATTTAATAGGGAAAATAACAACAAAAAAATAATCTTTGATGTTCACATCATTAATACCGATAAATAATATCTTAAGCTCATTTTCAAACGGAAGCTGGTCAGAAATACTGACAAAGAATCAAGTTCTTTACGGGATTACCAGTATCCGTTTTTCTTTCTTCTTAAATTGTATTTTTATAAGCCAAATATTTCACAAAATACTGATTGCACAGAAATAATATCTTAAGCAGATTTTAAAACGGAACCAGATCAGAAATTATGACAATGACCAGTCTCATTTTTTCAGAATTGGTAAAAATATTTTCATAGACGTCAATAATTATTACAGAAATCATATATTTTAGAACCAGGGACCGTTTACAGACACTAAGAATTGGTAATCATCTTCCTACGAACGACATAAAATTTGGGCAATTGTGCATCGATGTTTGGTTTCAATGTGCCGTCACATTTACAAGACGGTTGCGACGAGGTCAGGATATGTTCCTGCTTTATAAATTATGTAGCACTGTTAATTAAATCAATTTGCCACAGAATGTAAATTTTATTGACAACAATTTGTTTACTATGATCAATATTGCTATTATCCAATAGGTCGTTTGATTCTAAATTAATATTGCCATTTCCCCCCAATAACATTCCCCAATAGACCTGTTCTATTGACGCTACATTGATTTTAAAACAATAGGCGTCTTATCGACATTTAAAATATGTACTTTTTGACCTTATCAAATATCTATCATTAAAGAGATATAGCCGAAAATAACCTTATTACATTGTGGATCTATAGTACAAATACAAAGGCTAAGCCCACACAGCAGTTTGTCTCAGTTACAGCTTATCCGAAAGGAAAACTTGAATGTTGAGCAAATTCGATAAGGATTTGGGATCCTTGGCCCACAGTCTGGCACTGGTTGCTGTACCCCTGGGGGTCGGGCATGCACCAAAAATAATAGAATGACCCTAAAGATATAATGCATAAGTACAAGATGATCAAAACTGACAGACACACAAAGGAAAAATAGACGTGACTCTGCCCCTGGGGGTTGGTCATGCACAAAAAACAATAGCGACCATTCTAAGGTATAAGGAATAAGTATGCACAATTTCAAGACAATCCATTAAGAATCGTGGCATGTACGCGACAAACTGACAAATGCAAAAATTGAGCGTGGCTCTCTGCCCCTGTGGGTCTGGCAGGCACAAAAACAATAGGGAACATGCTTAGGGTATAAGGAAAAACTATTATACATAGTTTCAAGACGATGCGATACAAATTGCAGCCTGTGGTCTTGAGGCGTGTAGCGATAGTGAAACTACACAAGGCCATGCTTCAACTTTCTAAACAGACAAAACACATTTTCATCATCTTTAAAGCAAAACTTAATTGAAACGATACTCCCTGGATCCCAAAGAGTCTTTATTCTTATTCTGTATAAAGAGTTGATCTCAAATGACAAATGAGGGGATTAAGTCTTTCAGAAGTAATTTCAGTCTGATCGTCAAAACCCATTATTCAAATTCGTGAAGCGTATTAACTATTTTGTTCTCATTTTGGAGGCAAAATAAAATCAGAACAATACAGTAGATAAAATAAAACGAAGTAAGAAAATATTACAAACACTGTGTGCACGAAAAAGAATTAACAAGCGTGAACTATTAAGCTTGCTAGGCCACCTTAACTTTGCTTCTATAGTTATTATACCTGGGAGAAGTTTTGCGTCATATTTACTATCCTTGATTTCAGTGATTAGGGAATTGCATTACCATATTTTCCTGAATGCTAACTGTCGAAAAGATGTGTGTATTCCTTGACCACTTGGAACGGTAAATCATTCTTCTATAACGTCAATATTACAGAATCGGCAGACATGGAAATGTATACGGATGCAAGTGGGCCAAAGGCAACGCCGGATTAACCATGGGGCACAGGCCCCAGGGCCCACCACATTAGGGGGCCCCCCACAAAAATCTCAATTGCGCGCCTCGAGCATAGTCGGACCGTGGATTCCAACGGCCGGTGACCTAGTGACGGGGCCCCTCCGATGCTTCGAGGGCCCTCCATCGGAAGTCCCTTGGGCCCCCTCAATCCATGTTGTGTTGCGATCGACATCCGAGAATTCGGTGTAATCTGGTGATGGGTGTAACACATGTTTTTTTATTGTCGTGAGATCTTCTATCGAACCGACCATCGTCTAACTCGAATTATCGTATAACTCGAACACATTACACGTCCCCATCATTTCGAGTAGCGCGAAATTTGCTTCAGATTGACGTACGATTGTATATTATAAGCTGTAGTTGTTGTTGTTGTTGATATTTGTTGTGGGTATAAGCTGAATTTGATGAGATGCACACCATGATCACACGAAATATTCATATTTCTTGATTAAATCTCGTATTACCATTTTGTTTGTCAAACATCGAGTCCGGCTTGGTCGTAACGTTACGGCCTCCATTCATCAAATCATCGTGGGGGTATAATACGATTCCAAATCAAGTAACTCCGTTATTTATCACTGAGCTACTTCAAAATTAGGTTTGATGTCGCTCTGCCCACTTACAGTCTCCTCCTTTAGAATGTCATCATTTCATAGCACTCGCATGGATTGGTCCACTGAAATAACGCCAGAATGCGTTAATTTGGTGGCAGAATTTTATTTTTTTTCTGGGTAGGTACTTCTAAATGGCTCCAACACAAGTGCCTGAAATGCCAGGAAATCACGTTTCTGGCCTCCAATTTCTGAAAATTTCGGAGGGGGGGGGAGAAAACCCCCAGACCCCGGGGGTCAGTGATCAGGGGCCCCCACATGTTCCAGGCCCCAGGGCCCCCACCATGTTTAATCCGGCATTGGCCAAAGGTTATGGTGGCTACTTCCAAGGGAAATGGTTTTCATGTTCCTTGCCAGATGAATTAAATTTAGGACAAGATGACATGTCTATTGCATTTATGGAACTAGTTCCTATTTTTACGTGTGCTATCATATGGGGACATACGTGGGCTAAGAACGCATATTATTCCACTGCGGTAATATGGCTACTGAAGACATTATAAACAAAGGACGGAGTAAATCCAGTGAAACTTCTGAGATGGCTTACTTAGTGTTCAGTTAAATTTAATTTTGTCCTCCATGCAGTACACATCGAAGGTCCATACAATATTTTAAGTGACTGTCTTTCTCCTTTACAGGTGGAGAAGTGCAGAGAACTAGATCCGCTCTCACAACAGTATCCGACCGCTCCTCCACCTGTCCACGAGCTCTACCTCATTTTGAACTAATGGTAGAAGACCTTAATACAGCATTAGCACCAAGTACCACTGTGTACAATACCGGCTTATCAATTTTCAAAAGATTTTTACTTTTATTTAAGTTGTGGGGCCATATGGAGACGCCCCCAATGGTCGGATCCATTATTCATTAATAGTAAAGGGATGACCCTAAATAGAGACTATTTTATTCAAGTCATTAAAGCAATTATTAAGTCTTTAGGTCTCCCGTCAGAGGGCTATAACGGTCATAGTTACAGAATAGGAGCAGCTACTACTGCTGCAAAGGTTAATGTATCTGACAACTTGATCAAAACTATGGGACGTTGGTCATCTGACCGTTACCAAAGATATATCACAACAGATCCTAAGGCTGTTACAACTGCTCAACAAAAATTGTGTCATTCGTAAATAAGTTCACTAACGTAATTTGTGAAAATGTTCATACTGAATGTAACTTGCCTATCATACTGAATAGAAAGTATGACAAATACATGTATCACAAACCAAAATTTCTTACAAATGTCCTTGGATTATTGATTATTATATGCTATGTAAGACCATTGCGCTGAATTGTAGTCAATTGAATTAGTATTTTGCCGTGCAATTCCATAATAATAGAAAGCTGCCATCGGTTCCTTCGAGAGCCTCCTTCGGTTTCTTCGGGAACTGCCTTCAGTTCCTTCGGGAACTGCCTTCTTACTCTTACTGGTCTCTAATTCCGGTAGACCTAGATTTTTGCACTCAGTAGGAAGAGTTGAAAAACCGGTGTCAAAGCCTAAACTTAAACCTACCATAAGTTGAGCCACGAAGAGTGTGTCTGGGTGCTGTTTTAGCTGGAATTCGAGTGACGGAATATTTATCGGTGTGGAGGCTTTAAAAATATAACAGGAACGTATGTAAAACTGGTATCAAGACCAACTGCATTATCCACTGGGAATTGTCATTTGCAATGATTACAGTTTATTCCTACGTCAAGTTGGTTAGCTTTATTAGTAATTCTCCCTTTTGAACAATCATAAGATGGATGAGTAGCACGACAATTATTATACACACAAATCATCTTTGAAAAATTATCATGGTTTTATGAGCAGTCAGTGATGTTAAAGATATTGCATATCTCCTTCCCATTGTGGAATAGTCTAGTCCTGCCATACTTATCCAGCCGGTTCAACTTTGGTACAGAATATATACTATTGTGTTGCTGGTTATGGTTATTGTAATCCGTCTTATAGATACTTTGACGTCCTCTGGTTGTTAATGTTGGGTTTGTCACGGCGAGGGGACAGAAGCTGGGGGGGAAATATGTAAAGAACTCTGGCAGTGTTCACAAGGGAGGCTCCTGATACCTGCAAACAGTCAAAGATAGAGTGAGGTGTCCATAGATGATCAGTCAACTTTAAACTTCAAAATTACACTCCAAACTGCATAAATTGGCCATCAATCAAATCCGAGTATCCGTCTTATTCCTGTCGTCCTTCTGGCTCCTTCTCACAAATGTCATTCTTAAATCTGGAAAATGCCAGCCGCAATTCATGGATGGACAGGTCCCTCTGCAGTTGGGGGTCATTAGCTTTAACCACATTCTGGTTTCCATCTTGGTCAATCACTCGTGTCTCCGCTTCTGGTTCCATGCCGGGTATAAGAAGCATAGCCAAATTGACAAGTGGGAGTGTAAAGCTTTACGAATATGTTGAGGGACTACGTTCTCGTAGGGGACATTATCTACGGTCACTCTGTGATTAGACAAAGCCATACCTGAAGGCACAATGCTATGACTACAAAGGAGGGTCATTCTCAGAAAAAGTGACAAGTAACGGTAAAGACACATTCATTTTTTTATGAGGCCATTTATGTAATTCTTTTTCGTAAATCAGAAGTAGAAGGTGTTCTTTCGTTCAAAATCATGTTTGCAATGTATGATCAGCATTTTTGAGTTATTTATGACCCTTCCAAAAAAAATATATGTGTCTTTACCGTTACCTTGGTAACGGTACAGACATCAAGAGTAATGGTGAAGACATTTTTTCATATCGGAACAGAGGCGTCACTGGATTCTATCTCTGCAGACTGCAATGTGAATCATTCCTGTAACATGGATAAGAGTCCAATGTTAACTGTAAAGACTCATTTTTCAATATGTCATAACTGGCGATCGGATATTCTGGTTTGAGTGGTCTGGGGTTGCATGTTTGATATCTCAAATCCAGGGAATAATCACAATATTAAATAATGTTAACTAAATATCTTGCTTTGAAATATGTTCTATTATCTAAATTTCAAAATACATAATGATAATGTACAGGACATTTAATTTTACCAATTAATAATTTCAGTTTAGATCTGTTTCATCCTCTAAACTCGACTGGGTTATGGCGCATGAACCGTGGTAGCGTAAAAGGCTTCACTACAGCCTCATTTGTAGAGTAATGTATTTATTCTCGATTGCCAATAATTCGGTCGAGTTTACCTCTTTAATAAATTTCGAATTATATTTCAATGGAGTACAAAAATTTAATTAAATGAATTAACATCAATCAATTCAATTCACATTTTTAACATATTAATAAACTTCAAAAATATATTCCAATGGTGTACAGAAATTTAATTAAATGAAATAACATTATACACATTTTTGACTAGATATCTCCTCAACTTGACATCATGTACGACCAGGTTGATAACAGATGTGGGCAGATCTTCTCAATTAAATGTAGAATACAGACTCGGTCCAGAATTGCCGAAACGACAATTAAATAATTCATGATCGAAAGGCATGTTAAAGCGGACAGTACAGCGACTAGATTATTATTAGTAAGTTGAAGTTGATGTTTACTTCAGTAGTGGATGTTTTCGTATTTTTTCGAGCTGTACGTCATCTAGAATGAATGGAGGGGGGCCATTAAACTTAACCTCAGTCAAGAAGAAACTGGTGTCTTCACTTTCTTGAATATCGTCACACCCTGGCCAATTAAACCTGTAAAGGTCTCGGGATCCAACACTCTCCAGATATTTCAATCGGAGTGGTTGGGTTGCTATCACTCGGCCAATGTAGAACAATTTCTTTTTTTCTTTAGTGAACATGACCGAGTAGTAGAAGTGAAGATGGGGCACAATTTCGGTTGGTGACTGCCTGGGACCTATATAACCCTGCTCATCAACTGCCAACGACCACCAGACTTTAAATTTGCACTCCCGGCTGACATCTTCTGGCGACATGTTCGTTATGTCTCTCATTGAGAGCGCGATATCATAACCTTCATCTAGACGTCGCCGGAATAATTCTAGTTCCATGTCTGTTAAGGTCTTTTCAACTTTCTCACGCGGAGTTGGTACGTGTGTGTCCTCATCGCTGGCTGAAAACTCAATCTCCATATCTTCGCTTTCACTATCCTCATCAGAGTCCTGTTTCATTGACATCATGACCGGCTTGAAGCAATTCTTCAAACAATCCCTATCAATACAAAAACATGACAACTCACGATGAATGAGATGGGACTTTTGTGTGGACACAGCTTGGTGAATATCGGTGCATTTTTTGACGGATGATATGGTCTGTTTTGCCAAGCGTTGTTTGAAAAAGTCCATCCTGTCTGGATCTATTTTGCTCATCTTGATACATGTAGTTGTTTGGATCTCCATAGCATCTAGGAGTTCATCAGCTTCGTGATATCTGTACCATGAACCACCAATCTATCAGCCGCCGTTTTGATGGCTGCACCAATCCCATCTGCGGGCCCCTTCCCGTGTCCAGATTCGAGATAATTCCAAGTAACGGATTTGAATCCTAAATCGAATGGGACATTGCACACGAGGAAAAGATTATACCGGTTTTTATACTGCGACGATGGACCATCAGAAATGAAGTTTATTGTGTCAATACCAGAGTTGACCAGTTCAACTAGGACTGGCTCCAAATGGGCCCAGATCGCAGGAGCTGTATGACGAACGTCGTCACTCACAGTGCAGTAGCATTTCACGGCTTCTGATTGGGTCACATGTACTGTGTGGGGGGAAATCTGCTTTTTAGACCCTCCAAAATGCATTAACATTATCTCATGAGGCAGTTTTGCCTCATAGTTTTCTGAAAAGTCGCATTGTATTACTGCTTCATTTTCATTTATGGACTTTTTTAGCATTCTAATCTCATTGTACTGGTGTTTGACGCGGAACTGGTGCGGAATCAGTTGATGTAAAATATTGGTAAATATTTGTAGGAGTTCACCCAGGGTAGAAATGATCTTTTGTTTCTGGTGGATTCGAAGTTTCAACTCTTTTCCGTTAGTACTTTTGCGCGTTTCAGTTTTCTGTACAAATTCAAAGTATTCAACATTCTTCGAGAGCTCAGGAAGAGGCATTATGGCCAAAGAATCGACAGTCTTTCGGGGGCATTCCTGACACAGCCCATATGCACAGTCGTAACTATTTTCATCACATACTAGTTGTGCACAGATTTCATTGAGAGAAAGTAGTGAGGGCAAAGCACCGTTTTCTTTGAGGACTTTCGTCATGAGATCAACATTTGCATGCAACTTGCACGCTGTCGTATCTCTCTGTGAGACACGTGGGGCCACCACATGGAAAGGCCGTAGGCGACAAAATTGGGCATACGATGTGAAGTTGTTAGGATGTTCTGAGAGGAATCTTTTGTGTAAATTTTCGATCGTGTCTTGCATGTAACGCTTGACACGTTTTTCTCCATTTTGAGTGATTGTTTCTTTTTTGCCTGCAGCTGGCGCCGTAACATCATCCTGTAAGTAGAATTCAATGACAAGATTACTGACATAAGACAGGGGTTTTTTTTAAATTAAATTTTCATCTAGTATACTGTTTACTCTCTTTTTTATCACAGATCGACTTGTTCTGAGTTGTCGTCTGGCTACTTCCAAGAGTCTATATTTTCGGAGTAACTTTTGACCAATTAATTTATGTATGGTCCTTTTCCCTTTTGTACTTTTTGATTTACCCATCGTAGAGGCCACTTGGTCAGCCAAACAGTATCCGAAAACTAACTGACGCTTGATCTTTGCCTGACTTCTTGAACTTATTATATTCGCAGCTCTGGTGCCAGGCGAGGCTGTTTTTCCACCATCATTAACAATGTGGTCTATATCATCCTTCACTGGCATTGATATTTTCTTGGCTTGACGTTGGTAGTTTTTGATCTTGTTCTCAAGTTTTTTAACTTTATCCTGTAACTTATTGATGGTTCTGTATGCCCTTTTTTCTTCTCGGCGTATTTTTCTCCTTCCCGCCCTTTTTTGATGCGATGGAACTGCTTGTTCAATATTTTCCTGTGGTTGTCTTGGCGGGGTAGGCTCTGGAGTGAGTAGTTCATTACGTTTACGGCGGTGTTCTTGCTTACATTTGCGCCAAGTATTTCGCTGCGATCATTTCTCTCTTTCTGACATTTTTGTGATATCTTTGATCTTGCCGAGTTCTTTACGTTTTCGGTATCTGAAAAATAAAGATGTTTCTGTTCATTATCAATTAAGCAAATTTTGGGGAGGGGAGGGGGGGAATTGGCATAATAAGTTCATGTGTCAGTATAGGGGGCCTAATTCAATTGACCGTTCGTTGAAGAGCGGGTCGCCCGTTCTGCTGACTAGAGTCGATTGTCGTTATGACAGATTATGCCTTGGCATATCGAATAAATATTTTATACCGAATATATAAGTTCACATGTCTCACCTTTCTCGTTCAGATTTAAGGTACGCTTGGTACGCCTCAGGATCCATCTTCATCTTTGCACGCTTCGCTGTCATCATCTCTCTTTTAGATTTGGCTGCCATTGGCACAATCGTCATGCACTGTAAAAATGAAAAATTAAAATGCTATACATCATCATTTAGATTTCTAGCTAGTTATCTAGCCCATAGGTGGTCCCCAACACACACAGTCCAACTTGGAAGTGGACAAGTCTTTACCGTTCCAACAAATATCTTTACCGTTACCAAAAAAGGTAACGGTAAAGACATCGAGTAGTAACGGTAAAGACACATTTTGTTTAGAGTATATTGTAATAGTCACCAGATCCAGTCGGCCAACGTATGTGAGCCGTGTGTAGACTTTATCCATGAATGTTATTATTATAGGCCTTCATTCAGTCGGCCAAGCCGTGTGTAGACCTGATCGATGGATGTTATTATTATAGGCCTTCATTCAGTCGGCCAAGCCGTGTGTAGACCTCATCGATGGATGTTATTATTATAGGCCTTTATTCGAGGTCTGTGTTTAAGCCTCATGGGGTATTTTCTAAACTGGTGGATGTTTTTATATTGTTAGCCTTTTGGCAAAGGTTAACGGGATGATGTTACTGACCTTCTCTAGTAAGGCAGTGTATTGGAACTATGGTACGACGACAGCAAGCCTAGCAGCGAAGTCAACGATGTACAGCGTGATGTCCATGTCACAGTAACATTATCACGCGTAACGCGAATAGAAATAATAATTACTTACTTTGATTGTTATGATGTCCATTCTTATTTATGAATTAGCATATATCCGTTATTTATTGTAACAGTTAAAGTCATAAAATGTAAATTGTATGTCCATATTATTAGTAGAACACAGGTTAAACGAAGTAACTTTATCTAACTCATGACTCCTCGTCACCCACCGTCGTACTCGTAGAAATGTAAACAAATCGTATTCATGAACCATAATTAATTTATGTGGTTAAGATGCTTATTTTATTAATTGTTGTGTAAGGAACGACTTGATAAATCAATGTACATCGTAGTTTTGGTAACACGTAATTTTATATAACTAGAGATACGGATTGGCATAGGGACTATATTGTACCACGTCACTTAGCGACTGTTCCGCGTGACGCGTTGTTGTGCATTTTTGTTGATGTTTTTATTTGTTTCATAATTTATTTATTACTTGTTCGAATTTCATATGCATGGTCGCAAAATGTACATAATAGTTAATAATGTAAAAGGGCAACAAAAGGGCAAGTTAATAGTGGGGGAATAACGTTTTATGTACGAATTAAAATATTGCGCCGAACGGGACTTAAAAAGGGCAAGTAATCATTGGTCACGACGTTCACGTGACACCCTAACGAAGGTTATAAATAGAACCCCGTTACGGCAGTATGGCAGATAACGTCTCAGCGTCTTACGTGAAAGACTTGTCCTCTTAACAGCTTTTTACGATCTATTCACTATTCGGTTAAAATAGCAAATTTATTATAAACCTGAAGGTGAGATAGCAGGTTCTCAACAAGTCAATTATGATAAATACGAAATAGTAATTTAATACACCTGTAATGTATGACAATCTTGGGCTTTCGTATATTTTATACTGGGTACCGTTTGTTTGTCACTGCGCGGTACGCTAGTTAGTATGGAGGACCTTTAGGGACAATGTAAGACGTTATCTCCCACCACGCCGGATGCCATTTCACTATTTTTATAGATTTTCATAATATTATAATATGCGTTGTTGTATTGATATTTTAATGAATCCAGATTAATTATATAAAAGCCATTCCATTACTGGAGCAGAAACCTACAAACTTGTATTGTTGTAATATGTTCATACACGGAGAGGGAGCACTGATGAGTTAGAAGTGTGGCTCCCTTGGGAACACAGAGGTTGGAGCTGAATTGTAATTAATAATTGGGATGGGAAAACAACGAGATTTCAATACGATAGACTTTATTATATCGGCCTGACAAAATGAGGAATCCCGTAAACCAACCAGCTTTGACAGGGTGCTTGGGGTGGCTTACAATTTGGTGTCAGAAGTGGGATGTTAAAGTTTTAATTAGCATCCATGATACGAATCCAGCGACTGACCTGTCAGCAGTAGCAGAAATTGATGTCCGGCGTGGTGGAAATGTATATATGTACAGAATAATCAGAGTTTATATTGTTTGTTTTTTTTTCTGTTAATTTGACGTGACAGTTAACCTCTATGCTAACTCTATTACTTGATAGTAATATTAATACACTGAATTTTATATAGGCAGTTTAAAGTAAAGTAGTATGGCGTCGCAATCTCCCGATCCTGAGGTTTTCATTAGAAATGAAGTTGAATTAGAAGAAATTGGTCAAGGTGATGTACACCGTGATGGAGATTCGGATAAAGATTCCAATCAAGAGGAGTTAGATACCAATGTCTTGACCTCAAGAGCAAATCCTAGAGATAGTATAGAATTAGCCCGTGTGGATCACAGAATGAATCGAGAAAGAGTACCAGTACGACATCGTGATTTAGAAGAATCTCCTAGAAGGGGAAGGCCTGAACCAAACCAGACATTTTCGATGAAACCAGAACCATTCCAAGGAAAGGATGGATGGGAAGAATATATTTCATACTTTGAAGACTGTGCAGAATTGGGCAATTGGTCGCACCGAACAAAACTACTGTATTTGGCAGCTTGTCTACGAGGTCCTGCAAGGACGTTTTACATGAGTCTACCCCTAACAGATAGAGCATCGTATTCGGCCCTGATCCAAGTTTTAAACAGACGTTTTGGTAGTTCGAAGCATCAGAATAAATGGCTCTCGAAATTAGAGTCTCGCAAAAGAATGCCCGGGGAAAGTATAGCCTCCGTCGGAGATGACATTAGACAAATGGCTCAACGTGCGTATTGTAACCTAGATATGGTCGCACAAGAATCTTTGGCTCTTAATAAGCTGTATAAAATAATATCGACAGACATGAAGTGTAGATGTTTTGATCGAGACTGCGAGAGTGTATCTGAAGCCGTTGAGATAATAGAGAAGTATGAAGCCATACTTGGGGAGGGGGACGAAAAACGCAAACCAATTGTCCGAGCTATTGAAAGTAAAGATGGTAAACCAGAACCTAAGAAGTTTGTGGAAAGCGGTAATGCTACAAAGGACGGATTAGAAGAGACTTTAAAGCAGATTATGCAGAAACTAGAAGATTTGGAACGGGTTGATGCTACAAATAAAAGAAATGGTTATGATCGTCGACAAATAGTGTGTTTTACTTGTAACACACCAGGTCATTTTATGAGAGATTGTCCGCAAAAACCAAATTCGGGATATTCAAGAGATGGCAATAATTACTACCAAGGGAAGGGTGTGAATTACCAAAGAAACCAGACAGCTCGTCCAAATTCAGGAACCAGTCGAAGTCCAGGGTACAATCGATCGGGAAACGACAGACCGTTGACTATGTAGGCCTTGAGTCAGCGGCAACTACTAGGCCTAAAGAAAACACAAAGTACATGAGAACAGGTCATATTGGTGAAACGAATGAAACTTGGGACAATGCATTTTATACAACGGGTGGAATATTTGATATTGATTTTGATTTTCTTATTGACAGTGGTTCAACCACATCGATACTGGCCAAGAATTGTCTTGACCGATTACCAAGCCATATGTACCAGATGGATGCAGCGTATTTTGACATTAAGGATGTCAATGGAAACAACATTCACACCTTTGGTTCGACATTGCTTAAAGTAAAGTTTGGAGATCTTACTTTAGAACACACATTTATGATTTGTGATGTACACCAGGATGCGATTTTAGGACAGGATTTTCTTCTTCGTTTCGTCAATAAATTAAATTACCAAAAGATGACACTGGGGTTAGGTGATAATAAAGAAATAAAATGTTGGGTTGGTGGAAGATGTAATATGATATGTCGGGTTGAGGCTAACAAAACAGTAACGATACCAGCATACTCCGGAATACTACTACCTGTCAGCATACCTGGATCCGAACATTTAACAGAATCTGGTTACCTAGAAGGAATCAAATTCGATGATGAAATCAACATTCTACCGGGAGTAATCAATACTAGAAACGAAACAGACACTCGGGTGACGATAATGAATAACAGTGAGAATTCTGTAACGCTGTATGCCCGACAAGTAATTGCAACCTGTGAATCTTACTATGACCGCCAATCGGGAATCGTGGCCATGACAACACCAAATCCACAGAAGACATCAACCGAAGTAGACCCTAACGTCCCTGAACACCTGATCGGGTTACTAAAGAGAAGCTCTACATATTTAAATGAGAACCAACAAAATTCACTCGCCAATCTTTTAAGAAAGTATCAAAATATATTTTCAAAGTCATCAGACGATTTGGGATGTACCGACAGAGTGACCCATCGCATCAACACGGGAACAGCTTTTCCTATACGTCAACACACTAGGCGATTACCAATTGGCAGAAGAGAAACGGAGAAAGAAGAAATAAAGAAAATGTTAGCGAAGGGGGTAATAGAGCCATCGAATAGTGCATGGGCTTCGAACATCGTACTTGTTAACAAAAAGAATGGTGAAGTTCGTTTCTGTGTGGACTACCGACGCCTCAACGAAGTAACAGTTAAAGATGCCTACCCTCTTCCCAGAGTAGATGATTGTCTGGATGCCCTTACTGGTTCTGTTTGGTTCAGTTCAATGGATCTCAACTCTGGATTTTGGCAAATAAAAATGGCACCAGAAGATAAACACAAAACTGCATTCGTAACAAGTATGGGTCTCTACCAATTTACAGTTATGCCTTTTGGCTTAGTAAATTCTCCTTCATCCTTTGAAAGACTGATGGAAGACACATTGAGAGGACTACAGTGGGTAGAACTTTTATTATATATGGATGATATCATCTCGCCGTGTTCAACGTTTGAGCAGGGGTTACAGAGATTGGAAAATATTTTTAAACGACTTGTAGAAGCGAATTTAAAACTAAAACCGTCAAAGTGTATATTCTTTCAAAAGGAAGTAAAATTTTTGGGGCATATCGTTTCGGAACATGGAATATCGACCGAACCTGAGAAAACCGAAGCTGTGAAAGAGTGGCCAATACCAAAGTCAGCTAAACAAGTGAGAAGCTTTCTAGGCCTTTGTTCATACTACAGGCGATTCGTTAAAGATTTTGCCCAAATTGCTAGACCATTACATAAAATTTGTGAAAAGGGGGTTTACTTTAATTGGTCTGCCGAATGTCAAGTGTCATTTGATACGTTGAAAACTGCATTAATTACTGCTCCAATACTGGCGTATCCTGAACCGGGGAAGACCTTCATACTGGATACAGACGCTAGCGACCAAGCTGTAGGTGCCGTACTGTCACAACTAAACGAAGACGGAGCAGAACATGTGGTGGCATATATGTCGAAGTCCATGAATAAACACGAACAGCTGTACTGTGTAACTAGAAAAGAATTGCTTGCAGTAATAAAGGCCTTTAAAAATTTTCACTCATATCTTTATGGACAAGAAGTAACCCTGAGAACCGACAACGCTGCCGTCAGCTGGATGAAATCTTTGAAGAGACCGACTGGTCAGACTGCTAGGTGGCTGCAGGAAATGGAAACATATAATCTTACCATCGTACATCGAGCCGGTACCAAACATACTAATGCGGATGCCCTGTCGAGGAGACCTTGTAAGTCGTGTGTTAACCAGGAAAAGAACAATATCGAAGACCATGTAGAAATCAGCGAATGTTCGGAAGAAACATATTCCACGGAAATCCAAGTTTCGTTACGTGCAGTAACAAGAAGTCAAACCCTTAATGTGAGCGATTCAACTGGGCTATTGGCAACCACAATCAGCGAAGCTCAGCGGGAGGATCCAAATATTTCACCTTTGTTTGTAACTCTTCAAAATGGAGACCCGAGGCCTAATTGGGATGAAGTTTCTAGTGGTTCAAGTGCTCTTAAAACTCTATGGCGACAATGGGACCGGTTAGAAATTCATAATAACGCACTTTACCGGAGATTTTATGCCGACGAGGTTGATAACCACTTACAACTTCTGGTACCAAACACATATAAGGAACACGTAATGAAGCATTTTCATGACATTCCATCAGCTGGTCATCTTGGTGTAGATAAGACGTTGGAAAGGCTAAGATATTCATTCTACTGGCCGGGTATTAAAGATTCAGTATCGTCCTACATTGTCAGCTGTGATTTGTGCGCCGCAAAGAAGCCGGCAAAACGTCCCTTTAAAGCACCACTTGGAAGATATTTAGTAGGAGAACCTATGGAAAAACTAGCTGTAGATATACTTGGACCGAAAACGGGAACCGGTACATCATTGTATTATGTGATTGTTTCACTAAATGGACCGAGGCATTCGGAATACCCAACCAGGACAGCATCACCATTGTTCGAATCATCGTTAATGAATTTGTGTGTAGATTCGGAACACCGTTGCAGATACACTCAGACCAAGGCAGCTCCTTTGAATCCAAAATTTTCCAAGAGATGTGTGATTTTCTACAGATACATAAGACAAGAACTACCAGTCAACGCCCCCAAGCCAACGGTACAGTCGAACGATTCAACAGAACCCTTGCATCTATGCTCACGATGTACTGCGAACATGACCAACGACATTGGGATGAATATCTCCCGCAAGTAATGATGGCATACAGATCTGCGATTCATTCCAGTACTGGCCAATCCCCAAACATGTTGATGATGGGTAGACGCATAACTATGCCCCTGGAAGCAATAATTCCAAAACCAACCGAACACACTGAAATAGAAATTGATGAATATATAAGTACAATAAAGAATAAAATGACCAATGCCCATTTTATAGCTCGAAGCCAATTAAAACGAAATTCAGATTATCAGAAGAAATATTACGACTTAAAGGCCAGTAAGCGTTCTTTAGCAGTAGGACAACCCGTGTGGCTGTATGATGCGTCCCGGAAAATTGGTGTTTGTCACAAGCTCACCTCTAAATGGAAAGGACCATACGTAATTACAAGAAAGAACCGATGATTGTTAAAAGAAAAGGGGACGAAGAAGGTGGGAAAGACAAGAAGAAGGTCAAGTGGGGGGAAGACATCCAGACAAGAGCCACCAAGTTGTTAAGGTTTGGAGGGATGCCTCTGTTTCCCGCTTGCAGGCGTAATTGGGATGACGATGAAGTGGTCGTTCTCGCCCCGACCAACATCAAGTGGCCTCCTGCAAACTGGAAAAAGATGACTCCCGACCAAAAGCTGCTCCACTTTGAATTCGCTGCGACAGCATTAGAGCTGTCTCGAAAAGCATTAAAGCCACTTCCAAGGGAAGAAATACTCGCGAAATATAACTTTTTGGTTTTACCAGCATCTCAGGCGTCAAAAGTAGAAGATATGGTATTAGACAAATCACGCTACTATCTGTATGAGTACCTCAGAAGAGCCGCTACAGTAGAGGACCATACAGAGTCAGCAGCGACGCTGAAGATGCTGGAAGCCGCATGTGTCCAACGAGATACCTCTACAGACTGCCTAATCAAAATAATTAATTATATAGATGTGAAATTAAGATTGGTAACGGACCAAGACAACAGTGACAAGATTAATTTATAAGGAAAATCCAGGAGTATTTTGTATGTAGGGTGGGGGGAGTGTAATAGTCACCAGATCCAGTCGGCCAACGTATGTGAGCCGTGTGTAGACTTTATCCATGAATGTTATTATTATAGGCCTTCATTCAGTCGGCCAAGCCGTGTGTAGACCTGATCGATGGATGTTATTATTATAGGCCTTCATTCAGTCGGCCAAGCCGTGTGTAGACCTCATCGATGGATGTTATTATTATAGGCCTTTATTCGAGGTCTGTGTTTAAGCCTCATGGGGTATTTTCTAAACTGGTGGATGTTTTTATATTGTTAGCCTTTTGGCAAAGGTTAACGGGATGATGTTACTGACCTTCTCTAGTAAGGCAGTGTATTGGAACTATGGTACGACGACAGCAAGCCTAGCAGCGAAGTCAACGATGTACAGCGTGATGTCCATGTCACAGTAACATTATCACGCGTAACGCGAATAGAAATAATAATTACTTACTTTGATTGTTATGATGTCCATTCTTATTTATGAATTAGCATATATCCGTTATTTATTGTAACAGTTAAAGTCATAAAATGTAAATTGTATGTCCATATTATTAGTAGAACACAGGTTAAACGAAGTAACTTTATCTAACTCATGACTCCTCGTCACCCACCGTCGTACTCGTAGAAATGTAAACAAATCGTATTCATGAACCATAATTAATTTATGTGGTTAAGATGCTTATTTTATTAATTGTTGTGTAAGGAACGACTTGATAAATCAATGTACATCGTAGTTTTGGTAACACGTAATTTTATATAACTAGAGATACGGATTGGCATAGGGACTATATTGTACCACGTCACTTAGCGACTGTTCCGCGTGACGCGTTGTTGTGCATTTTTGTTGATGTTTTTATTTGTTTCATAATTTATTTATTACTTGTTCGAATTTCATATGCATGGTCGCAAAATGTACATAATAGTTAATAATGTAAAAGGGCAACAAAAGGGCAAGTTAATAGTGGGGGAATAACGTTTTATGTACGAATTAAAATATTGCGCCGAACGGGACTTAAAAAGGGCAAGTAATCATTGGTCACGACGTTCACGTGACACCCTAACGAAGGTTATAAATAGAACCCCGTTACGGCAGTATGGCAGATAACGTCTCAGCGTCTTACGTGAAAGACTTGTCCTCTTAACAGCTTTTTACGATCTATTCACTATTCGGTTAAAATAGCAAATTTATTATAAACCTGAAGGTGAGATAGCAGGTTCTCAACAAGTCAATTATGATAAATACGAAATAGTAATTTAATACACCTGTAATGTATGACAATCTTGGGCTTTCGTATATTTTATACTGGGTACCGTTTGTTTGTCACTGCGCGGTACGCTAGTTAGTATGGAGGACCTTTAGGGACAATGTAAGACGTTATCTCCCACCACGCCGGATGCCATTTCACTATTTTTATAGATTTTCATAATATTATAATATGCGTTGTTGTATTGATATTTTAATGAATCCAGATTAATTATATAAAAGCCATTCCATTACTGGAGCAGAAACCTACAAACTTGTATTGTTGTAATATGTTCATACACGGAGAGGGAGCACTGATGAGTTAGAAGTGTGGCTCCCTTGGGAACACAGAGGTTGGAGCTGAATTGTAATTAATAATTGGGATGGGAAAACAACGAGATTTCAATACGATAGACTTTATTATATCGGCCTGACAAAATGAGGAATCCCGTAAACCAACCAGCTTTGACAGGGTGCTTGGGGTGGCTTACAATATAAACATATATATATATTCTCATCTTTTTCTTGCTTATTTTGAAGCATACCAGTTATCTTATCTCATATATTATTATCAAAAATATTCCCCCGTTCTTTGCCTCATTATTTCAGGTAACGGTAAAGACAAACTATTTCCCTGACAAATGAAAATTATGATTCTTACCTTTGAAATTTCCTCCTTGATAACTTTTATGACCTTCAGAAATCCAACATGGCTGAGAAAGACCTTGACCTTGATTTTAAAAATAGCCTTGCTGAATAAAGTAGAGGCATCTGTGAAATACACAGCGCGGTACCGGTAAAGACATTTTGAAACGAAAAATCAGGACCCGCATTGAGGCTATCCTCACAAACGCATTAAAACCCCTAGAAAACCCTGGACTTTGAATGGAAATAGACCAATATGGTATGATTTGATAGCTATGGGGATTAACATTGACAGTTCCCTCACATTTAGGAAAAATGTAAATAACTTTTGTAATCCAAAGTTAGACATGGTAACGGTAAGGACATTTCACGCGTATTTTAGATCGTGAAAGGTCTATTTTTGGCGTAAATATGGGTAAATAATTTTTTTCTGTTAGATAAAATGTTGTTCCAACACATTAATATATAAAATTTATGATAATCAAGCAAGGTGAAAAAATTGAAGACATTTTTTTCGTCCAATTTGATACTTTTTCTGAGAATGACCCAGGAACGCTGTTAAGTGATGTGATGTTGATCTGTCCCTTTTTTCTGATTCCATCTCGACGAGAATAGTTATTCCAATTTCTCTTGTCACTGCTTGTTCTTCGTTGTTTTTTGACGACAGCTTGTTCTGAATATCAGCTAGTGAGGCTTGAACTTGGGCTATTTCGCACTCAGATCTCATACCGTCTTTCAGTTGCTTGTACACTTTAATAAGTATATTATTAGGTACACTAGTAGGTAGCACCATCCCTAATTCTTGTAATTCTTGGCAGAGTTTGATAGATGACCAATTTTCAGGTACGTCTTCATATCGGGCGTGTCCAACCTCGTGGGTTTTCCCCGGGTTCTCCGGTTTCCTCCCTACGCGCAAGTGAATTATTGAAATAAAATTAAACCATATGTTAGTCCCGAAATGACCTAGTTTGTGTCGAGTGGACGTTAGACCCCATTTCTCTCTCTCGTATCGGGTTCGTTTTTTAGCCAAGGTTGGATTATGGTCACGTGACAAGTCTATTACTGTTGGCTGAAGCCGACCTGGAACGGTGATTTTTAGGTGTTCGAGTGTCCGTATTAACAGCAGATTGGGTGTTCCGGGTTCCATGAGTCCTTGTTTGTGGGCGCTCCCGATGTGAGGGCATGTTAGGAGCCTTGGAATATTAGGAAGGAGAAAAAGTTGAGCTCATGTTTTCGGTTGTCCTGACGCTTGCAGACGACTTCTGAAAGTGGGTCCGAATATGAAGACGAGGCCGAATACGAAAGTGAGGCATAATCCGAACGCGATGCTGTGATAGGGTGGTAATTATGGAGGCCTGAAAGTCAAAACTTCATCACCGCAAAGATTTCAAGTGCCAATCAAAAATATAAGCCATCAAATACAGAGAGAGAGAGAGAGAGAAACAAACAAGGTTATTTTGGGAATAACATATGGTTTCAATTTTATTTCAATAATTCGCTTGCGCGTATGGGTCTTTAGCAGTGGGAGGAAATCCACGAGTTTGAGAAGGCGCCCCTATCTCCATGCCACATACGCTCACACCCGGGATCGAAACCACAGCCGCAATCCAGAGGTGACTGGCACTCTAGACCACTAGGCCATCCCAACCACCTCATCATATACATAATATGGACTTAAATGTATGTTATAGTAAGGTATCTGAAGTTCGAGTATCAACTTTTTCAGAATTTTAACCTCTTTTACACATGATCAAAATGTAAGGTGAAAATAGGTATATTTTGTACGTTTCAGTATGCAACGAATTTCGAGTCTGACTATTTGGAAATGTATAAATATCCAATTGACTTAGAATCTTTTGTAAATTGATATAAGACAAACTGGCATTAACTTTGCCAATTTTGGGGTTTGTGTATACAATAAATAGTGACTTTGCAATAGTGGAAAATCCTGAAAATAAGAGTGAATAGTTCATTGGTTCCACATTTAGCTGAACAGTATGCACTGGACAATAAGTGTGATGCTAAATTCATAATCTGTATCAAAAGTTGTCTTAGATTTTAAAGTTAGACAGTCCTACTCCTATTAGAATTGTGAGTTAAAAGCCCCCGAAAACCTGAAAGAAATTACTGAATTTATGATCCATTTTAATACCCGAATTTCAGATGGCCGTATCTCAGCGAGTTTCCAACCTAGAGGGATGAAATTTCGGATTTCCTGGTATATTTTTTTGGTCCAGTTGACATTGAAAGACCCTCCGTTCAGCCCCCCTCCCATGATCTTTATGCCGCACCAAATTTGAAAAGAAAAGAATCTCACAAAAAAAACTCTATCCTCCATTGTGACTGTAGCATTATAGTCATTAAAATGTCTAAAATATTATTTTTAACAAATTCGATCGAACATGGCTGTGTTGTGGTCCTAAATAATATCCAAGTAATAGGAATTCTTTCATGTAAAATGTAACATTACAATGTTAATGATTGAGCCTACGCTGTTGATACAATCTATTTCACATCTAATATCTCTGTAACTGATGACAGCACGCGGCGTCAATCATTGACTCAATGGCGCGTACATTGTTTATATAAGATAAGACGTTATATGGCTTGGTTAAAACGATGCCTTTTACTCATTTTAATATCCATTTACACTAAACAGAATATGATTAATACCTGACTTTATTTATTTTTCTAATACATAAAAGAAAATGTTATAGAATCTAATTTGTCGGTGCAAAAAAGTTAATGTTTGTGACTCATTAAGTCGCATCAATGTCATCCCTATCAGTGATTGTTGCGGCCTAGCGAATATTGATTGCTGATCAGTGTGCTGTTGACCATGTTGCAAACAAAAACCATTGTATTTTAAAACTTGATAGTTCCTCGTGAGACCAAACAAAGGGGAATTTCACAGGTTTGTCTTCATAGTTTTGAAATCAATGACAGGTTGTTGCTTTTTGAAACCAAAGGAAGGGTTCCAGTTTCATTTGTTAGTTGACTTCCGGTCACAACACTGGCCAAATATTTTGAGGAACACTTTCCGGAATTGAAACTGAGAATCATGTAGAAAAAACAAACCTTAAACAGTTGCTGGTGATTTGGTGAGCTCACACAACTTTCCAATTCGCATAGTTGTATGAAAGAGATAATAGAGACTTTTGGCAAGTGGCATTACCTATCCGTATCACGTATCCGTATCGTATACGTGACACGTTGCGTCAGAGTATTTTAGAGTTTTGGCACATTCTTGCGTCGCGTACGTATGCATCACTGAGCTGAACTTAGTTCTGTACAGCATGATTGCAGTTATCTACCAAGATCACCACCACCATGAGTATTATAAAAAATTAATGTCGCATCTTATTAAAAAAAAATCTTTGACTTCGGCTCGACAGCAATTTTCGGTTTCACTAATTTATCATTTATACCCCTTTACTATAGAATCACACCATTTACAGATTTGCAAGTTCCCATATCTACCTAAATCTGGCACGTAGATCAACCAGCGTGCAGACAGACAGACGGGAAAAGTATGAAAATTCCGAGAAAAAAAACCATTAAAAGTAATGATTAAATTCCAGTCTTTAATATGGTTAAATTCACGTCACATATACACCTCCGTGTTCAAAAACGCCATGATACAACATTTCAGCGTCTAAAAAGACGACAATGTTATACGGACCTTCTCTCTGTGAAAGCTGTTCGATACGGGCTGCCGTATCCGTGTGCCGTTTCACGTATGAGAAATACACACACATTGATGACGTCACACACAAAATGCATACGGATACGCGATACGTTCTAGGAATTTACGCTCGCCAAAAGTCTCTATTGGTGTTCGTGCCGTAACCTGCCGCCGTGTTTTCTACAAGGGAACTTATACTTGATGGCAGGGCTGATATGACGATAACAAACGTCTGATTTTACGAGTACGGTTACGGTGGTACGAAGGTAGTTATTTCTTACACATTTGGTAATAACCATATTTTTACGAGCCTTAGAATTTCGTCTTCAGGTGATGACGGTGATGACGGTGATGAAATTTGAAATTAGACAACCCAAGGGAACAATGTAGACAAACATAATTTTACTGGATGTACTCCATGCTTCATATTCAAGTCTGCAATAGCCAAATATATTTCATTAAATTGAAATTTCCAAAGAGTTTCATTTGTAATCGGAGATTGATATGAGACAACTACGTATTTGAGTGCAACGAACACGTGAAAGAGAATGTAGACAACCGTCATACAGATGACTTTAGTTTTAAAGTGTGACAGGATATTTCAAAAAGATCAAGGGCCTTAACTCTGGCAGTAATTAACGTAAATCGTAGAAATTCAATACGCGTCTTTGTCTCGTGACCTTAAATACTAGTAGAAACTTACAGATAATCTGATTTTAACTTTGGCCACTAGACCGACCATAAGATTTTTTAAAGTGGCAGTACTAATCGAAAATCGTTAAAATTCAATAGGATTCTTATGACCTTAAACACTGTGTATAAATTTAAAGTCAATCGGACATCAAATTTAGCCTCTAGCGCGTCCACTAGCAATTGTGGACACTAGACAGACGGACCGACCGACGGAAGGACGGACTGTGGCGACGACAATAACGACCATATTTCAATGTGGGATTTTGAAAAGCGTTTTATTGACATACAAATTGTTCTTTTTGACCTTATCTATGTGGAAAAATTGTTCTTATTAAAGAGATATTGCCGAAAATAACCTTATTACATTATGGATCGATAGTACAAATACAAATCTACGCCCACACAGCAGTTTGTCTCAATTGTAGCTTATCAGAAAAGAGAACTTGGATGCAGAGCAAATTTATAAGGATTTAGGATTCTTGAAGAACGTTTCTCACCAAATTTGAAAAACATCCGTTAAAGGGACAATAACATTCTTGCTGGCTTGGTAGCTCCAGAAAATAAATAATACACTTATTCTAAGTACTAGATGTTTAAATGGCCTACCTGTTGTGTAAATTATCCATTACAACCTATTTTATTTGTCCAGAGGGTTCGGAAATATTTTAAAATCCAAGTCACATTTGAAAAGGTTTACGTTAGACTTTTCAAATCAATTGGTTGAATTTTTCCAATTTTTTGAATTAGGTGTGTTAAGATGAAATTTATATCATCATTTAATTGGGATATTCTAAAATAATACGATTTGTTGACCAGAATGAAGATTGGGACATATTTTTCAGTTACAACAAGAGTGTTATTGGGGCTTTAAAGACTACATCAAATTTGTTAAGGATTTGTGGTTATTGAAGAACGTTTCCCAAAAATTTTGAAAAACATCCGCTAAAAATACAGCCTCTGGGACTGAAAGTCACTTTACCCTGAATATCGATAGGGTTTGTCCTCTTATGACCACAATGATCCACGCCAGAATTGAAAAAGCGTCCATCCAAAACATTCTCATGAAAACTAATATCTTAAACTCGTTTACAAACAGAACAGGATCAGAAGTTTTGATTATAACTAATGTTCTTTACAGTTCTATCGGGATCCGTTGTTTTTTTCTCCAGACATTAACAATCATTAAAGAAAACTCCATTTTAGAACCAGTATCCTATTGCGTACATTTGGTAATCGTCTTCGGAAAAAACGTTATGCCTATGACCGACCTGAAATTTGGTGAGCTTGTTCTGTGGGCAATTGCATCACACTTGCAAGGCGGCTGCGAAGACTTCAGGATATGTTCCTGCTTTACATAGCACTCTTAATTTGTCACACAGTGTAAATTTTATTGACATCATTTTCTTTTACTAGGCTCTAAAATACCTATACTGTAGGTAGACTGTGCCGGGTGTGCTTCCCCCCCCCCCCTCCTAAAAATTTCACTGCCCCGCCGCAGCCAGCAATCTGGCTACGGGGTTGTTTTTATGACAATTCTCGCTATTAATCCAATAGATCGTTTGATTCTAACATTACCCAAAAGACTTGTTTTCAGGGGCGAACATAACGATTTTGATTGGGGGGGGGGGGGGTAGCCAAAATGCGACCAACTGATGCACGTACCCCATCCATCACAAACCACCACCACCCCAGTACGAATGGCGCAGTTAGAAGCGGAGCACCAAAGGTGCTAGTTTTCTAGGGGCCTTGTACAGTAGCGGATCCAGAAGCTGGGAATATGGGGTGGGGATGGGGGCGGTTCCAATTCTAGAGCGCCTTCCACAACCCCACCCCACAATGAATGTCAACAAAATACTGGCTGTAACATTAAGCGTCCCGGTAGAACATAGATAGTAATGTATAATTATATAGTTGTTCGCCGATCGTTGTCTCGTCGGAAAGCAGTTTAATTTAAGTTGACATAAAGTTTATAATGTCATAATATGATGAGTGTGCAACTTGAGAAAATTTTGAAAAATTGAGTCAATATCCTGGCATTAGAGGTCATTGCTGGGAGAAATTCTTGAGGACGAGAGGACCACCAATGGGTTCATTTGCCCTAATCCAAACTTTCTTATATCACGTACGAGGGGGCTATGGTGCCCCACTACTCTGCTGCACCCCCACTTTTAAATCCTACATACGGCCCTGAGGTTATATTGCGTTCACACAAAGAGGGATTATTTCGGGGCGGAAAGTTCTGGAAATGAAAGGGGTTCATTTTCTCATGACCCCAATGCGTACAACCAAATTCGGAAAAAAATAAGTTTAAAAATGTAGCCTCTTTCGCGTTTGCAAGTTTTCGGCACAGGGAATAAATATCGATTGGGTTTGTCCGTTCGTGACAACAATGCATCAACACAAATTTGAAAGGAATCCGTTGAAAACTGCAGAATAAGCTGACGAGATAATACGGTCACATTGAAATATGTGCAATTAAATATAAAACAATTGCTATTTAAATGAGGGTTTAACATTATTTTTATTCAACCGACAACTGTAGATGCTTTGGGTTTGGCGTTTTCGGCTAAAAACCAGACCTCGTTATGTCGATTCACAACTCTATATGGGCCATCATAGCCAGCAGTATAGAAGTATGCGCTGTTAAAAGACTTTCCTGTCAAGTCTCGAGCTAGCTGAGTGGCTTCTGTTACCCATAGAGTAGAAGTTGCAAAACCTGGGAAAGACCTATAAATATATGAATTATATTTGTCACTATGGTTAACTATACTATATACATGGTTTATAAAAATCATATTTAAAGATAAGCTGTCTCCCATTTCGCCATATCAATGCTTGTTAAACACTTACCTAACATAAACGTCCATCTCCGGTAATTGAGTTAGCTTTACTTTAGGGTCTGTTGGAGCAGGTGGGTTGGTTAAAGTATTGGAGATATAGAAAGACATGGTGAAGTTACTCTCACAAGCTGGACCTGGTCCTGGGATTAATCTGGTTATGACTGGTGATGTCATATTTATCTGTTCACCTTGTTAACAAAATGACAAAAATGTTACATACAGTTTTCCTAATTATCAATATACATGTACAAAGGTTGCTAAAGGATCAAACGCATGGAATAATTTCAAGATCATCCCTTAATTTTACCCATCATGGGTTTTAGAAAATTAACAATTTATTTTGCAAAATTCTGTCAATGAGTAAATGGATCTTTTTACACGCCCACGTTTTCATGTGGACGTATTATGCCGTCGCCCCTGTCCGTCCAGACGTCAACAATTTGATTGTGGACTCTTTACAGGTCACAATTCTTATCCGATTTTGACGAAACTTGAAATATAGGTTTATTCCCATAAGATCTCGACTGCTTTCGATATTGGCATGTATCGGATCGAAACTTAGTGGATTATGGCCTCTGATTGTACGAAAAATCATGTTTTTAGCTTGTGGAGGTCAAAATTTTGAACCGATCTTGCGATCTTGGCCCCTTTCGACATTTGCGCCCATCGGGGCGTAATTTCCTGAATTATGGCCCCTGATTGTCCGAAAAATCGCCCTCATTAGCTTGTGGTCCCTCTGGAGGTCGAAATGATTATCCAATTTTAAAATCGGACCAAAATTGACAAACAAAATGGCCGCCATCTGTATGCGAATAGTGTAAAAAATATGGTATATAAAGGTTGTGGACCCTGTAGAGGTCACAATTTCAATTCGATTTTGACGAAACTTTAAATACATGTTTATAACCTAATGATCTTGGTTCTTTTCAATATTTGCGCATATCGGATTGTAACTTCCTGAATTATGGCCTCTTATTGTACGAAAATTCGCCTTTATTATCTTATGGTCCGTCTGGAGGTCACAATGATTACCTGCTTTAAAAAAAAGTTTGATAATTTCATGGACCAAAATTGCTGAACAAAATAGCCGCCACTTTTACGCGAATGGTGTAAAAATATAGTATTTCAGGGTTGTGGACCCTGTAGAGGTCACAATTTTAATCCGATTTTGATGAAATTTGAAATGTAAGTTTATAACCCAAACATCGCGGTTCTTTTCGATATTCGGGCACATTGGGCGATAATTTCCTGAATAATGGCCCTTGATTGTACGAAAAATCATGTTTTTTTTATGAAGGTCAAAATTTTATTCCAAATTAAAAAACCGTTTGACTATATCCCTGTTACAAAATCGATAATTGAACAGCTAAATCCATGATATTAAATGTTTCGTATACTAAACGTTAGCATAGGGCAGAACTTTATAAAAACCAAACAAATTCTATTTTTTTTCCTGATAATTACTCTTGTTGACTGTCTGGACTATTTAGCTACCGTGGGCGTATGTTTCGTTGCCTGACAAACTATTTTTTTTGTTTAGTTTTTAATGACGTGGGTGGACAAGGCCATCCATTCTTAAGTGCATGAAACAATTGAAGGAAAAAAATGATGGGGTACAGAGGCCAAACAATTGTGTACACCATGTAATTGCTGGCATAATTGCCTTTGAGCTAATAGAGCATTGCCATGTGCACTAGTGTTGTAACGTGAATGTATGGATGAAATCCTACCCAAAACTAACGTAGTGTATACTCTACGTATTTTATTAAACTCACCTCTCGTGTTATTACCAGAGATATATACAAATAGCATCCTAAACATCTTTGATTTGGCCAAATCATAATCCATGTCAAGAATTTGGGTAGTCACCCAATTGGAAGCTTCATAACGTCTTTTCTGATATTTGTCCTGTGGGAAAATAACACATTAATATATGACGATGAATTAGTGTTTCCATTTCAGGTGAACTTTCAACTTTCTGTGTAAGTATGAAAACATCCCTTTGGGCAGCGGAAGCTTGTATACCCAAAGACGAAGGGTTATATATTCGAGGGACAGGTCAAAGCCAATTCTAAATGAAACATATATCTCATTGAGTACGAAATTGCCCTTAACAGACGACTGTGCTCAAACTGGCGCCCTAATTATAACCCCCGTGCTTAGAAAATGGTTGTATACATACAATCGAGGTACCAATTGAAACAAATTTTAAATGAAAGTGTACACTCCACTATTTTGTTGTATATTCACATATCTGCATATTCTGCGCGGACTGACTGAACAGTTTTAAGCCTTTTTTGAAGGATATGTACAAAGTCGATGGTTTCCATAATCAAAGTGTACACACTTTTGCCAACGACGTGGCAAGGCCTGGATGCTTGTCAGGGAGAAATTTTCGTAAGCCACGCTTAGAAGTCGTTCACATAGCTGACATGGCGTCATCATTACTGGGAAAATAACGGTCGGGTCGTTCCTTTTCTCATCTGGTCAAACATTCTCAAGATCTGCTTCACGGGACGTCCGGAATCAGATACGTTTCTGATCAAAAGTCAAGAGCTTCGGCACCCCTTTGTCATTCCTAACTCGTTGGCGATAATGTGCTCAATCCTTTCATGCGAGATGCCAACAACACTGGCAAGATGTCGACTGGTCAATCGTCACCATGTCATGCACCTGGGTAGTGTTTTTTGAATAGTTGCTTTTGATGGCCTTCCAGGACGCCAGACGTAACTCACGTGACGAAATTTATGACGTAGCTGGCTTTTTTTTTCACTTCTCCGCAGGTAGCGTGTCTCAGATGTTCAGATTGCCAGGACGCGGGTCAACGTCAAGGCCCACTCCGACGCGCTTATATTCTGCAGCCCACTTATTTATTGTGGAAAAGATAGGGGCATCATCCCTAAAGTGGAGACCATGTTGTCATGTATCCGTGATGACTACCCTATAGCCAGTTCTGACCATTTCTGGTGATTTCAATGGGTATAATCACAAGATGGTCTGGTACGAAGACAGGTGCAGTTCTTATGTCTATGATTCATTCTATTCATATTGATTGTACTTGTTGGTGGCAAAAGTCTGTTTCGGTCTGGCCTCACAAGACCATTCTGTGCACTCAGTTCAGAAATGTACTGACTGACCCATGTTTATGTGTTGCAGTGAAACTTGCGGACAGCGCCACGCACTGTAAAAATATTCCAGTGTGTGGTGCTGTCCTCCAAGTTTCATAGCAACACTTGAGCGGTCAGATTTCCAAAGGTTACCCTACTTCGACAAATACGATATACACTGCACCTACATTCACATTCAATGCGAATTAAGGGGGAAATGTTTTAAAACTTGTCGGTATAACCTTTTTCAACCATTATTGGCAATATCGTACACAGTGTGGTGTACGTTTTCATTTAAAATTGATTTTGACAGGTACTTTGAATGTATGAGTATAACCAATTTTTGGACCCTCTTGGGTCCATATTTAAGATGTCATTTTGGGACGTCCCAGGGCCACAATCGTCTGTTATGGGTAATTTCGCACTCAGTGAGATGTTCACTTTAATTGAGAATTGGTTTTGATCGGTACCTCGAATGTATGAGTATAACCTATTTTAACCTCTTGTCTTTGGGGTGTCAGTTTGGGTCATTCCGGGGCCCTCTCGGCTCTGCGGCCCATATTTAGGATGTCATTTTGGGACACGTGTTATCGTAGTAATCTCAGTGTAGGCAGCTGAAATTACGACTATATCATAGCCTACTCCTCACGGTGTTCCGTTTCATTCTAATCATGTGACTTTTAACAAAAAGCTAGATTCGGTCAGTACAGCTCCTACTCTTCACTCTTGGTAAGAAGCATTTTTCTGTCAAGCTGTCATCAATTCACTGCTGGGGTGTCAGAGTCGTCACCAGGAGGCTTGGGCACCATTACAATACCCAATTGACCAGAGCGGCAAGCCTTGACAATGCCTCGACGTGCTGTTTCAACTTTAATGGTTCCACATGGGTCCATCGGTACTGTCACCGACTCAATCGTGCAGCTTGCGGCCTTATGTTTAGTATATTCTTGCTCAGGATTTTGACTTTTCCCACTGATTCCAATATTTTGTGTGGTCATTATATTTCATTTGAAGTCTCATTGCGTTATTTCAGCACGGCGGAAATATCGCTAGTAATCAACAACGTATGGCGAAAGATGATCTCAAATGGCAATATTTTGCTTTGAAATTTCACCGATATATGCTGCTTGCTAATCGCTATGTAAGCTCATGTTCCACTATTTAGTTGTCTGGGAAGTGAAATGAAATGAAATGGGATTTAACGTCCCACTCTTCTGCACCTGACCTGGGCTAATGGAAGGCGGGCATACGTCATACCGTGTGCTATGGGGGAAATTTTGCCCGGGCAGCGGCGCTACGGCCTACTCTTATATCGAATTCCAACTGCCAAGGGATCTTTTACGTGCACGCCAATGTGTACATGGGACCTCGGTTTTTCGTTTCATCTGAACGACTAGGCAGCTGTCCTTGTCAGGCCCTCCTTCTGCATCACTGACAAGGGGAAACCACGCCGGTAGTTGTCTGGGATTAATTATTGTTGAATCTATTTTCAATTCGATATTATCCAAGCAGGGAGAATATCTAGCGTTGGAATTTTTATTTTGTTTTCTTAATTAAAGAGACATTATCTAAGATTTTAAGATTTAGATATAAAGCTTGTCGTTCTCACTATAATATTTCAAAAATAGATAACGCAAAATCAATAATATATTGAATATTAGCCTAGCTTCTCCATTTTTAAACTAAATCATTATATGGTCGAACCGTTCTAATCTACTTTAAATCGGAGGCATCCGATGGCGTCGAGAATTGATAAGGACAACTGTCTAGTCGTTCAGGTGGGACGAAAACCCGAGGTCCCGTGTACACGTTGGCGTGCATGTAAAAGGGCCGTTGACAGTTGAAATTCGATATAAGAGTAGGCCGTAGTCGCTGCCCGGGCAAAATTTCCCTCGTAGCACACTGTATAATGTATGCCCGCAGGCGCGGATCCAGTGGGGGGCGCACCCGGCGCACGCCCCCTCTATTTTTTGAGGTGTCGAACAATTTTTAGCTCCATATATTCTCGCGAGAAAGGAGAACGAAAATAGTTAAGGTTGGAAATCGTAATTTACAGTACTAGTACGAAATTAGTCCTTGTGGGCATTTTTTACACTAAAAAATCACGGTTCCGGGCTTCGCACTCCCAAGCTGGTGCAGCACGCCCCCTCTCTCTGAAAATCCTGGATCCGCCCCTGGCCCGTACTGTAGCTCAATTCCATGCAGAACCCCATATCATTTTAGATTTTAGCTAAAAATTCAAATGACGCATTCCTTAAGATACCGAATTCTTTAAGACATTCCTATCACTCGAACGAGAATATATCTTTATTTAATATTGTTTGGACAATACATGTTATCTTTACCATTAGACCGGCTATCTGTAATCTTTATAGGTTCAGATAAGTCATGACTACTGTGCCATCTGTCATCTGACATTCCGGACCACTGACGTCACAATTAATTTATATTGCCTTCATTTATAACAGGTTTTTCATTAATGAAACTTTTGTTTTATTTATTTAAAAAAAACAAGCCACATTATAATAACATAGAAATGTGTTTAATAATGGAGAATGCGGCCAAGTTGAAAGACATCCGTGTTATAGAACAGGATTCATTTGATATTTAGATTCAGTAAATTAGATTCAAATCATATACTCACTGGAACATCTTCAAGAACAGTGTATGATGGGCAGTCTAGGTCATTACAAAAATCAGGCTTACTGGAAACTTGTTGACTGCCATCATTCTGTGCGCCTCTGAAATAAGAAATCAGTACAAAATCATCAAAAATATATAATTGAAACAGACCCTAAAATTAGCTTGCTGGGCTTTTTTTTAAAAATTTAATTGGCCCGAATGGTCTTCTACGGATCTACATAGTAACTACGAGACAGTTATTTCATAATTACGTGATATTTTTTTTTTTTTTTTTTTTTTTTCATTTTCTTCTGGGATATGTTTTTTCTATGTCCATTACAAATAGCGCTCGTGTTCTGATTTTAACATGTTGAATATTGGGGGTCCCATATTTTCACGATAAAACCTAACACACCAATATTGATTGAAATGAACCAAAATTGAATTCTAATTCGCGTTATTAATTTCGAATATTATGGAAATATTAATCCCAATCAATGGTTGTTATCGCGACTGGCCCCTGGTGGTCGTAATCCGTGAGTTGCCCGTATTACTGAGCACAATTTATAGAAGAAGAAAAAACGGTGAGTTGCTCGTAATTTTGAGTTGATCGTTAAGCGGGAATTCACAGTATTGAGTTATAGTTTTAACCCCTTTTACCTAAAAACTAAAAAAATTCCGGACAAAAGAAATTTAATTGATTGTAAATCGACAAAATACCATAATTCAATTTGAAAACAATTTAAAAACAAAAAAAAATAATCTGCATATCAAAATTAAATAAAAAAAATATTGATGACGGACGGACTACTAAAAAGGATAGGCTGTTAAAAAAAAGTAACCGTAATATTTACCTCCTGAACCCAGTAATTAAATTAACATGGACTAATTGCAACAAGACAACCAAACTGACCACTTTTAACATTTTGAAAATCTTCAGTGGCTAAGTTCAATAGGTTTGACAGAAAGATTAACTCTACTTTCTTTTTATAATAGCGAGTGGTCGGATAGTTTATTTAGACTAGTCCATTACCAAATAGGTGTATCAGTTGTTCTTTGGGGTTATTTATTCATTTTGACACTTTTAATAAAGTTCTCAATTTCATTGATAATTGTTGTTTTATCTTAATATATCCAGCTAAAATGTTTATACATAAATATTTGAATTGTCGGCAGTCGCTGGTGGATAAAGAAACCTGTTTACCCCGTTTCACAATTAGACCATTGATGGTTGATATAGAAACCCGTTTACCCCGTTTCAAAATTAAACCATTCTTTCTCTCTCTCACGTGGACACAGCAGATCTCATGAAGTGTTGCATAAAATGCAAGATATTTGACACCAAACGGTAAGTATGGGCACCATTATATAACTTTAAAATGTTAGTCAAACATCTGTTTTATAAGAGTCCCGTTAACTGACCTACTTGATAGACCCGCTTTTGATTCTAAGCAGTAGAGGAATGCACTGCAAGCATGCAAAGCAAAGGCAAGACACGTTTCGTCCTCGAACTTCTCCAATATTTGGGGGCAATCTTTTTATTATTCTGCATTTATTTATAATATTTGAGAGTTATCGATAGATTCATTATGATAATACGCATACTGTATCTCATCTGTGCATCTGGTTTTATATTTTCAATGATATATTTTAACGTTTAAAACAATATAACTTCATCGCTTCTGTCCCACTTTCGATTTGTTTACATTCTGTTACGTAAAATGTCCTCGCGTTATATAAATCACGACTAAATCTTATATAAGATTTGACATTTGATCTCCTGATTTACTATTTGCGCAGTTTTAAAATGTTATTTGGGTAGCACGATTTACCTAATAAAATAAAACTCACCCAAATCCACCACAACTCATATCACATAATTTATATTGATATTTGATAATAATATACCTTTCTTTATGCCAAATTGTCATTTTTGATTTATAATCACAGCTTTTCAGTGTCAAAATGCCCCTCTAAACAGGCGCGGATCCAGAGGGGGGGTTTGGGGGGTCCACCCACCCCCACCCCCCTGCTCAGCTACATAAAAAAAAATTATGCCTTGCATCAATGAAATTATATCACAAAGTGATCCTACATCAGTATAAAAATGATTTCTCTGTTTAAAAAGCTCAATTTGTATGTATGCCTATGTAATTTAGAGACGATGATGGCAGATTTCCGTAACAGAAACCTGGCAAACCCCCTCCTGCAAAAATTCCTGGATCCGCACCTGCTAAATGCAATTTCCAAGCAAGTTTGGAAGCCGTAACTAAGCAACATAGCTTGTGTAATACCGAAATCTACCCAAAACAGGCCCGGATGCAGGATTTTGTCGAGAGAGGGGCGATACATTGGAGCAAAGGGTAATAATCAGGGCCCTGTTTCATGAAATTTTAACTAAAGATAAAATCAAAATTTTAGCAGATACTTCAATTTTGATTGGCTAAGAGCTAAAATCAATCTAATATTGCCCAATCAAATAACTAAAATTCAGATCTTATCTTAGTTAAAATTTTGTGAAATAGGCCCCAGGTTTGGTGTAGTCCCCAATGGAGATAATGTGAAAATCATGTTTATATCATCTATTAAAGAGCAGATATGTGAACTACAACAGTAACAAAGCAAAACCAACTATGTCACACAGAAAATGACAATTTAACAGAAAGAAGGGTATATTATCAAATATCGATATAAATTATTGTGATATCAGTTGAAATAATGGTGGATTGGGGTAGATTTGGTAAATTGTGCTACCGTATGTTTATTATGAAATGGGGTACCGATGGTGGTGACTAACTAAGTGAATAATTAAGGCTGTAGCTCACTAACCAGTAGAAATGGTTCTACTACCGGTACTGATGTCTTCTGCCTTACTCTAGCTGCAGTAGTGGCGCATCCTACAGAGTTCCTTTGCGAAGTTTTTCAGTCAAATAACTACTAAAAGGTTACTGGCCTATAGCTCCCTTAAAGCTACAATTTAGAAAAACAAGGGAGGTAATTGTGTTATCATTTCCTGTGTTAATGAGTTATAAGAGAGGAAAATAATGCTTATGATCGTATAATAGTGAGTTGACATCCTATTGAGCAAAAGACATAGTAATAATTATGTTTTGACTTTCTTTGAAAATATGAAATTATCGCTTTAATTTACACATAAACTGACCTAAAACAGTACTGCACATTAACATATAATAAATCAACTTCCATTGAAATAAAGGTGAAGATGTACCGCATAATTATATGATTTGATGAAACCCTACTGCTCTGAGAAATTTCAACTGGCCGGTGTCATGGCAGCTTGCATAATACGTAATTACAAGAAACCCTGGTGCAGGATGGAGAGCCTGGCAAGGAAAAGCAGGGTCTTGTATGTGGTTCAGATGGGAAGAAAAACTGAGGTCCTACTCTTCAGTGATTCTTATTAAACGCCATACTTCATCCAAGTAATTTTGCAGGAAAGTCCGGAATGAAAATCGAGAGTCACACATCATGTACTTCCAGGTTATAATTAGTAAGCATGCATCCGTATGCACTCTCAATAGGGTACAATAATATACCCAATCCTATCACAGTGGCTTGGCGAATAAGCCACTGGCTCACTAACCAGAGTGTCCCAGGGTTAATCTTGGTGTTGACCGAGAAAGTTCCTTGTTATTTTGAACGCTATTTCCCCCTCGTCAATGGTGCAGGATGGAGGGCCTGGCAAGGAACAGTGGGTAGTCTTATGGATGGGACAGAAAATCAAGGTCCTCTCTTCATCTTAACAGGTCAAATTCAATAAAACAATACAAGGAAACTACTGTTTGGACAAATTTTCCTTGTAAAAGTTCATGGCATCTCTCTCTCATCAACCAAGTTGGTGAAGAAAACTAGGAGTTAAACCCCCATTTCATTTAATATCATTCATTTCACTATGGAAATGTTTAAAATTAATATATTATCTGCTGTCTGTTGTATAGAAGTTGTATATTTCCAGTTCAGTATACATGTAGTTATATTTTACAATGTGTATACCAGATTAAGAAAACCATCAAAATGTGAGAGCCTAGACCTCTGGCCTAATTTTCCTGCTGAGTTTATGTCAATATTGTCTGAAAGGATTGTCAAGCCAAATGTTCATGTGGACCAACCTGTATTTACATCGGAAAATAAGTTATAAAACAGTGTATAACTGGACTTCCATATATTTACATCAGAAAATAAGTTATGAAACAATGAATCACAGCCCTGTATGATATAAAAGACGCTTACTACACTTTGATATTTCAGTGTTATTTTATTACAGAATTAACCAGGTAGTAACAACAGAATTTAACAGATATTCTGTCCGTTTAATGGTTATTAAAGTGTATGCTGATATTATATAGCAATATTATCTAAAGAAACTTAATTTTTTTCTACAAAATCTTTTACAAACAGTAAGTATGATAATGTAGATCTACATGAAAGTCAATAGGATTTTCAATGTTTTATTTTACTAAAATTGGATAAAATGTTAATAAAAATCCAGCACCATCAATCCTAATCACCAATCAAAATAATAAAAAAAACCAATTGGACATATAAAAAGAGATCTGTAACTGTTGGAAAGAGAACATATATACCTTGCCTCTGTACAGTTCCTGTCAGGACAATGACACCACTCATAATTGGCCAACATGATTTTCTAACTAGTTATATGTTTGATGGTTTAATATTAAATTACTGTGAATGCTTTTTTCAAAAGAAACAATCAAGATGGCAGCCATATTGAACACAATCAAGACAGCATTAACAAGTAAAGGGTTGGATATGCCTGTCTATACTACAGCCGAGAACAGTAAAGTAAGTATTAATGTCCGTTCCAGATAACAAAACAGGTAGTATGGTATAATTTGCCATTCATTTCTGTATGTTTTGAATATTAATTTTTCTAATTAAAAATTCAGGCTAACTTCAGCTGAACAAGACTTCAAATGTTATATAAATTATTACATAGATATTTATGAACATGACAAGCGACAAGTCTGTATTTAACTCTGTAGACTCTCAGATGTAAATGGATTGAAATACGATCACCATGCAGTGATTAAATTTAAGAATTAAGAAGCGAGGCCGAGTCTTTAATAAACAATCTATGTGAAAACTTCAAACAGTGATAATGTCGCTCAGAATAAAGTAATTTGAATGAAATTTTCAGTATATTGATTTTGAATTACGGTACCTATTTATTAAAGCAAGAACTGCAGCCAGCTCTTTATCTAAATCTTACATAATGCATCTTTAAATCCAGATAAAAACCATTACCCTAGTTAGCTATTAGTAATGATGGGTGAAGTGCATTGGTATGCTAACTCATTCTAGAATATCTAATACAACTTGTTATTTTTTTTTGATGAGTTCAGATAGATAATAATTTTGTTGGTGAGGGGGGGCATTTTTCCATAGAATACAATGTTTACAGCATAATTGAAATCTGAAGTTTAATCTAACAACTCTATGCATACCTTATGAAATTGGCATATGGATAGGATATAAATAAATCCATTTATTTTGCAGGAATCCCAGACATATGAAGAAAGACATTATCCAGAGTCTAAATGGGTCAGTACTAAAGTAGTTGGTATGGTTCATAAAGATGCCAGAAGTACCGGTTTTCGGAGACTATTTAAATATATTCAAGGTGCTAATGAACCAAGTAAGTAATAACTTGGTGCATCCATGCCAATATTAAAACTGTCTAGCAGGGGAAATAAATCAGCTTGCACGGAGGCTTTTTTATTGCCTATACAAACATAAGACTTTTGAAACAAATTTGCAAATGAGCAGAATCTGGTTAAATAAGATAATATAGACTCTATGTGTAATTTATGAATTTCTTAAATATATTGAACAGTTAAAGGGTGTAGGTATTTATGTCCATAACTCCTGTGTGAATGGTAGGCTATTGAGAAAGGTGCAAGTTAGTTCTTTATTTTGCAGGTGAGAAAGTCGAGATGACGGCACCAGTAGCCACTAAAATAGTTCCAGGTGCAGGTCCAAATTGTGAAAGCACTTTTACAGTTTCCTTCTTTATCCCTCCAGAAAATGCAGAAAATCCCCCAAAACCAACAGATCCAGATGTATTTATAGAAACCTGGCCAGCTCAAACTATTTATGCAAAGTAAGTGTTGTATAATCACATATTCACAATTTTCGAGTATGAAAGGCGTACAATAACATGGTTACTGGTATCTAAATATAATATTAGTTCAGTATCATTTATTCAGTTTTTGTTTTGTTAAGGCCAAGGTCAAGAACATCATCCAGCATTTATAGTATGATGTTCAAGGTCATGAGGTGTCAATTTACACCATACCACATTTTGTTAATGTTTAAGATTGTTTTGACATGGTGGTCTTGTTTTGAGATTTAGAGGCTGTGATTATGCTTGATTGTCATGTGACCCAATAAAACACTTGACCCAAGAGATGCATTCTCATTTTATGGTTCAAGGCCTTGAACACTGGTCTACAATGTTAAATTTAATGTGCATGCACGAACAGCAACCAACATAATGTTCAAGCTTGTTCACTGTTGTTCAAATTCCTATACACACAATAGGACTTTAATCTGGTAACCTCATCCTACAAATGTTGGATGATGTTCTTGCATAACAAATGTCAATAAAACAAATTTCTCCCATATCGAATAGCTTATTTCTATTATAGCTGAGATTTTAACATTTAAATATCACAAGCATTAATTTTTGCTTTAAAGTCTCTATTGCATTGAGGTTTTTTTTATAATTCATTTTTAAATTTAGTATGAAAGGAATCAATATCATTAAATAAATTATTAATGAGAGAATTCACTTGAGTAGTTAAAACTAAGTTTTAGTTCAATCATCAGTGTTTTTAGGACAATACAAATTAAATAGTTGTTTTGCAAATAAAAGTGGTTCATGGTTTCAGATGATCAGTTCTGTATTATTTGCCTTTTCAGACAATTTGGTGGATCACCTAAAGATGATGAATATGTTTCTCATGCCCAAGAATTAGCTCAAGAACTGAGTGACAAAAATATTAACCAAAATTATTGGTTTACCGCTGGTTACGATAGTCCCTTTAAAATGTTTAATAGAAGAAATGAGGTTTGGTATGTCAAAGATGACAAAGCAAACAACACCCAATGAACATTTTGTGTTTATTTGATGAATTGATGATGTAGAGCAAATGCAATATTTTGCCAATTTGGTAATAGACTAAAAAACTGATATTATTAAAACACTTTGTAACTTTTGGCTGAAAGGGTCTTGAACTATTTTTATTGGTTTTATATTGATTTACAATCTATTTTAGTTTTCGTTAAATTATTAATTTTATTGGATTTGTCTTTTTATAATAAAATGTTCTATCTATATTGTTATATATTATACATGGTGTGGATTAAAAGCTATTAATTAGTAGGTCCTAAAAGACACCCAATCACAGTAACCATAACATACTGACTCATTAACTTTAGCTTTTCATTTACTTTATCATTTATCTTTTACGTGCAGGACTGCACACCGATGTGTATGTGGGACCTCAGTTTATTATCCCATTTGAAGACTATACTATGTCCCTTGCTAAAAAATCTGTGTGAACTTTCTCCACCAACGCAAGTATCAAACATGGGAACTCCAGGTTAACAAGCTAACATTTCACAGACTTTAGCACAGGATAAAGAAATTTATCGTGTTGGTCTCAACCAATATACCTTTCTTTTAAGAAATTTTTATACGCTCACATTTTTATGTGGACGTATATTGTCGTCGCCCCTGTCCGTCCGTCCGTCCGTCCACATTTTTTTGTGAACAGTCTACAGGTCACAATTTTTATCCGATTTCAATTAAACTTAAAATATAGGTTTATCACCATAAGATCTCGGTTCCTTTCGATATTGGCATGTATCGGACTGTAACTTCATGGGTTATGGCCCCTGATTGTACGAAAAATCACGTTTTTATACGCCCACATTTTCATGTGGACGTATTATGTCGTCGCCCCTGTCCGTCCGGACGTCCGTCCGTCCGTCCACAATTTGTTTGTGGACTCTCTACAGGTCACAATTCTTATCCGATTTTGACAAAACTTGAAATATAGATTTATCCCCAAAAGATCTCGGCTGCTTTCGATATTGGCATGTATCGGATCAAAACTTCATGGATTATGGCCCCTGATTGTACGAAAAATCACGTTTTTAGCTTGTGGACCCTATAGAGGTCACAATTTTGAACCGATTTTGATGAAACTTGACATGCATGTTTGTAACCCAAAGATCTTTTTTCCTTTCGATATTTGCGGCTATCGGATCGTAACTTCCTGAATTATGGCCCCTGATTATACGCAAAATCGCCTTTTTTTTAGCTTGGAGGTCACAATTATTATCCGATTTAAAAAAACGTTTGATTATATTACCGTTACACCGTAAGGAAGGTTGAGTTCGAATTTCGGGAAAATCAGACCAAAATTGCCATACAAAATGGCCGCCGTTTGTACGCGAATACTGTTAAAAAATGGTATATCAAGGTTGTGGACCCTGTAAAGGTCACAATTTTAATTCGATTTTGATGAAACTTGAAATTCATCGTTATAACCCAAAGATCTTGGTTCTTTTCAATATTTGCGTATATCGGATCGTAACTTCCTGAATTATGGCCCCTGGTTATACGCAAAATCCCCCTTTCTTTAGCTTGTGGTCCCTCTGGAGGTCACAATTATTATCCAATTTAAAAAAACGTTTGATTATATCACCGTTACACTGTAAGGAAGGTTGAGTTTGAATTTCGGGAAAATCGGACCAAAATTGACAGACAAAATGGCCGCCGTTTGTACGCGAATACTGTTAAAAAAATGATATATCATGGTTGTGGACCTTATAGAGGTCACAATTTTGAACCAATTTTGATGAAACTCGACATGTATGTCTATAACCCAAAGATCTTGGTTCCTTTCGATATTTGCGCCCATCGGATCGTAACTTCCTCAATTATGGCCCCTGATTGTCCAAAAAATCGCTCTTTTTAGCTTGTGGTCCCTCTGGAGGTCAAAATTGTTATCCGGACAAAATGGCCGCCGTTTGTATGCGAATAGTGTGAAAATATGTTATATAAAGGTTGTGGACCTTATAGAGGTCATAATTTTGAACCGATTTTGATGAAACTTGACATGTATGTTTATAAAACAAAGATCTTGGTTCCTTTTGATATTTGCACCCATTGGATCATAACTTCCTGAATTATGTCCCCGGATTGTCCAAAAAATCGCTTTTGTTAGCTTTTGGTCCCTCTGGAGGTCAAAATTATTATCCGATTTAAAAAAACGTTTGACTATATCACCGTTACATGGTAATGAAGAGAGAGTTTGAATTACGTGAAAATCGGACTAGAATTGACGGACAAAATGGCCGTCGTTTGTACACGAATAGTGTGAAAACATGTTATATCAAGGTTGTGGAACCTATAGAGGTCACAATTTTGAATCGATTTTGATGAAACTTGACATGTATGTTTATAACCCAAAGATCTTGGTTCCTTTCGATATTTGTGCCCATCGGGTCATTACTTCCTGAATTATGTCCCCTGATTGTACGAAAAATCACCCTTTTTAGCTTGTGGTCCCTCTGGAGGTCACAATTATTATCTGATTTAAAAAAAACCGTTTGATTATAAAAACCAAACAAATTCTAATGATTTTCTGATAATTCCTTAATATGCGACAACTCTTGTTGACTGCCCGGACGATTTGGCTGCTGTGTGGGCGTATGTTTCGTTGCCTGGCAACCTATTTTTTAAAATTAGGCTACATGTGGGTTCTATTGGAAAACTGCCAACAAATAATGACTGGCCTGTCATATATTTTCACAGCATTTTACATGTACCGGTATTGAAACAAATCTTCAATGTGTTTAGGTTCAATGGAGTTCAATGTTTATGTTTTGACAACACTTCAATGCAATCATAGGCGTACGAGCTGGGGGGGCTGGGGGGGCGGTCGCCCCCCCATTTTGGGCACCAAATGCTGGGAAAATTTGGGCACACAATTGTACTTTGTAAAAGTTGTATAAAAAAATATTGTGTTCTTGAATGTGTCCAAGTTAACAGCGAATTTAAATTCAGAGTGTCTATTGTTAGACAATTAAATAGAAATCTTATGACTCGAACCCTCTTTTGTTTGCAGTACAGTAAGCCACGAGTTACAGTTACATAAATAACTGTTTCTAGTTGTGTATATTACAAGTAAATAAAATTTACTTCTCTTTTATTGATGATTTAGAAATCAAGAACTTATTGATCGCAAAAGAGATATTGTAGAACCTGTCATGGGCCTTCAAATTTTCCCCTGAAGGGTGAGGCCCCCATACTCCGCGACGATTGATTGTTTTTAGAATTCGGGTCAGCAGGTGGACTGAAGTTACCCTAATTTAGCTAAATTTGATCACTATGAAGCTGCTTTTTTCACGGGTTAAAATTGAAAGAAAACAGCCGTCAATATTCCAAAATTTTCTTGAGGGGGAGAGGGGTGGATGGGGAATGCATCTGTAAAACCGAAAATTTTTCGGGCAATTAGGGTTCTGCCCACCCCCCCTAACTGTCATTGAGTCCGTATGCCTATGATTATTATTGTGTAACATACTAAGAACCTAACTATATTTTTGGGGCACCAACCACCACCGCCCCCCCAGTCAAAAATTTCCCCGTACGCCTATGAATGCAATTGATATAGAACAGTACATAGGCCTACATACACAACCAAGATGTAGGCCCAACTTAAAAGCTTGACGCTTCTACCCCATCTGAAGGCATTACATCTGCCAATAGGGAATGGAGCTTTTGTTTTTTTGATTGTTCTTATGTAGGCTTGTAGCTCCAATTGGACATTTATTACTGTATTTAAGTTAAAGAATAAAAAGACATTGAATTATGTGAATTTTAATCAATATGCTTTCTTCATGAAAGAAGTCAGTGACCACTTTGGGGTTGGTTTATAGATAAAACGGCTATAGAGCGACAGTGATCAGCAGTGAATAGGCTAGGCCTTTTCGCTAGGTTGCTGTCGCTATACCTCAGTGATACGGATTGCCGATAAGGAAGGGAATCTATGCTAATTGTAACCTGGTTCAAGGATTTCCAGAGTCCACAAAGGCCTTTTTATATAAATGAGTAATGTGGGGAATAGTAACCCTAACTCTAAGGCCTTTTATAAACTTGAAAGGGTAAATTGGATCCAAGTTCAGTCTTCGAAAAAAAGTTAGTAGGCCTACCTGTAGCCTAGACCTATTCCCCAAAATATTCATTTACTTAAAGTAGCCTATAATAAGCATCTCCCATAAAGGATGTGGCCACATTCTTTTGGATTAGCCTGTAATCTTTGAGAGTGTAAATTGATTTTGATATTGTAGTATAAGGGAGGTAAATCCAGTTTTGAATTGGAGACGATTTCAGACACTTTTTGATAGCTATCAAAATGTTGAACCACGAAACCTCAATAATACTTTGCTAATGTATAGAATACATTATATTAAAATAAAATTGGAGCTTCAGCAATCAATTTAATCAAAATTTGACGTCGAAAAACGGGAGACATCTAACAGAGTCTGCTAATTTCATTTTCGTGGTTGTCTCCCTTGTCTTAATCTTCTACTTGTTGAGGATTAGAGATAAAAATGGCATTCCTAACATATCCCAGAGACCAATGTTGATGTAAAAATTGCCCAAGAAAGCATCCGTTGGCAACGAGTTTTAGTCACTCTAATGTTCTAATTCACTTTTATCTTTCTGTTATATAAACTCCATATATAATTTGGGATCTACCTGTAAATTATTAGGGGAACTCTGAAATGATCAGCCAAGGTTACGTAAAAATCTTAAAAGCGGATATTCTATTGCTCGTATAATATTATTAGGTTGGGGTCAACAACGGTGATTTGAGTGACAGCTACATTTACATACAGTATTGCAAATCCAGACAAAGAAGTATAAGAACTTGACCAATGGCCTACCTATTTCATTGATGAGAAATATGTCACTCATAAGATAGAACTTGTGTAGATAGAAGTATAATTTTTTTCTATTCAGGTAGGCAGTAGTGGCTTCTAACTAAACTTTCCTTTTTTTGTTTTGAAATATCTGACATCATCAAAACTACAAGTCAAGTGACATCAGACTAAGACCTTGTTTCAATACCATTCTCTGTGAAGTGACCGATAATAATTAGCATTGATAAAATAAATTAGATCAATATCTAGATGTAATCTATGCTAATCTAAAACACATAAGCAAAATGGACATTAGAAAATAGAAATAAAGATGAAGTCATCAACAAGAGAAAATGATAAGGGAAAGGAATAACAAAGTGGTATTATCTGGTGCAAAATAGGCTATAAAATTACAACAGTAATATAGAAGAATATATCTGATCTGTAAATCATCACAAAGTTAAACAGTGCGTCAAGATGAGTTTAGATGATTTTACTCGTCTTAAAGTCATTGGTAAAGGAAGTTATGGAGAAGTCTGGTTAACAACATACAAAAAAGATAGAAGAAAACAGGTGTGTACAATTTATTATGTTGACTGACATTTGTCAATTTTGTTAACTATGTGCATAAATACATCGTAGGACCCTAAGACACACGCATTGATTTCAATTGAGTTCAAACTTTTTTCTATAAAGAAAGGGAGCCACAGTGGCAAAGTGGGTAAGACACTGGCTCACTAGTTTGGATGTCGCAGGTTGGCTCCTGGCATGGTTTCCCATTGTCAATGGTGTGGGACAGAGGGCCTGGTGGGGACAGCTGTCTAGTCATTCGGATGTGATGGAAAACCGATGTCCTGTGTACACATTGGCGTGCACATAAAGAACCCTTGGACTTCGCAGTTGGAATATGATATAAGAGTAGGCCGTAGCACTGCTACCTGGCCAAAATTTCCCACATAACACACTATATGGCGTATGCCTATCTTCATTTGCCCAGTCGGAGTAGAACAGTAGGAAGTTTAACCCCATTTTAGTTAGTGCTCCTACGGCTAGTCGGATAGCCGTGGACTGTAGACGGTTAGAATTGGGCGGATAAACGGTTCAAATTCAACGGCACGGTTATTCGGAGATGTCCCACATTTCACCAAGTTGTGTCCAATTATATTCCTTTTGATAACAAAACTTGTCCACTGTCCTTTTATATTTGATGTTTGAAAATATTAGAATGTAACAGTCGTTCTTCGAAGTCGACGGCTAAAAAAGAATAATACTATTACAATAATAGCACTCGTCATTGTCATACTGCAAAGTCAACGGACTTGGCTCCGACTATTGTTGATCCAATCTAAACACTTCTTGACATTTCAAACTATATTCTACCTTGTTTAATATTTATTTAGAAAACTTAACCACAATTCAAAATATAATCAAAAAGGCTAAAAAATGACATGAATGATTATAGTAGATTCGTTACAAAATTCAACACAATTCACATCTCCTAAATTCTCGGGAGAATTCTACTTTGGATTTTATTTAAATTAGCCAATCATAAAAATTCTACTTTCTTTATTGTCCAATCAAAAGGCACCTCCCATATTCTATTCTTGGTAACATTGTGTAATCGTAATATTGTCGTCATAGATATATATTGAAGGGAATCAACGTATTGTTTTGGATATCATCATATATATTGAATTAAAAAAATGGTTCAAATGAACCAAGTTAACCAGGTAAACAAATAACTATGGCCTTAGATAGTTTAAATTTCCATTAAAGAATTGTACATTTCCTGAAATTTTTGGGCGTGTAATGCCTTTAGTGGCTTTAGTTTAGGCGAGTATAGCGTGCGCACGAGTACCATATTTTTCGGGGTGTAAGTCGATACTTTTTAATGCCGAAGGCAAACCTTCGTCGTATACTCCGCTTCGCCTTATGTACGGATGAAAGTAAAAAAAGTAATGACATCTACAAAAAACAATTCAATTACAGTCTCTCGTAATCTATTTTTATTAACATATTTTATAAACACGCATGATTAAAAACAGAGTCTGCATTGTCTTTTAGTTATCGGATGTACATGTATTGAAATAAAAACTGGTTCAAATTAATCAAGAATACTAAACAAGTTAGTCCTATATTTAAAAATTGATTTTATCTAATGACTTGCACCTTATGACGAGCTCTGTTTTATGTTTAAAATTGATACAAAACCGGTTACCAACTGGTTAATAGCTACAGTTTTTCGAATAACAAAAAGTCCTAACTGTAGGAGCACTAATTTCAATTCATTTTGTTTTTTTGTAAATAATAAAAAAATCCTTCTATTCCTGACATAAATAAATATATCTTCTTTATATAGCACATTTAAACCATCTTTTTATGTACAATAGGTAAGGTGGTTACATCAAGATATCCATTAAGGACAGTCTGCATACAAGTCAACTATTTTAACTAATTGTAAATGCCGCGCATAAGGTTTAGCAGGTGAAAATGATTTATGTATTTCTTAATTACAGTATGTTTTAAAGAAGATGAATTTACAAAGAGCATCAAAAAGAGAAAGAAAATCAGCTGAACAAGAGGCAAAACTTTTATCAAAATTAAAACACCCAAATATTGTATCTTATAAAGACTCATTTGAGACAGAAAATGGTTATTTATATATAGCTATGCAGTATTGTGAAGGTGGTGATTTATATAATAAACTGAAGGAACAAAAAGGTGTGCCTCTAGAAGAAAGACAAGTTGTGGAATGGTTTATACAAATATCAATGGCATTGCAGGTAAGATGATAAATGTCTTTAGTTGAACTACAAAATCTACATCTAGCAAGACATTGGCATTACATTTAGGCTCCTTTTTTGTCATTCAAGCATTCAGGGGTATTAAAGAGCTTCAGCATTATATTCCTTCATTGTATCATTCTAAATATTTATTGAATGCTTAATCGCTTATCTTTTCAAAGATGCATGACCTAACTCCGAACAGGTCAATATGGGTTTTGCACTTCATATTTTTCACTATCTTTCATTTTTGATATTGAAACTTTGCAATGTAAATTTATTTTTCATGTTTTTTATTTATAGTACTCTAAGTATGTTATCGTGAACTCAGATGTTTATGTACCACTTTAAACAAAATATTTCTATATTGGATTAAGAAATAAAATGTTTGTAATAGTAGAGGCTATGATAATTATTTATTCATGAAATATTCCCTTTTGAAATGAAGATAAATATACAATTATCCATAGCATATTTCTCACATCTATCAGATTTAGACCATTTTTTGCAGCATTACCAAATGCAGAATTGTGATGTAAATCCTAATATTTACACTAGCACAGAGCCCCCATAGAATACGCCCGACCTGGAACACATGAGTTACACATTATAGACTATTACATGTATGTATACATATTAAATTTTATGCTATGGCCTTTTTCAGTATTTGCACGAAAGAAATATCCTTCACAGAGATTTAAAGACGCAAAATATATTTCTAACCAAGAGTAAAATAATCAAAATAGGAGATTTAGGAATTGCAAGGTAAGTGTTAATTTTGACTTACGTGTACATTTATTTGTATAATTACTGTATACATATTTGCGGTGATGCCAGTCCAGAATTTAAAAAATTATTTTCTCGTATTTATTTTAGATATGAAAGAACAACTTAATTTGTTTTTAACTTAATATCAAGTGGTATCAGTTATTCCAGAGAGTAAACATAACCTGCCTCATGAACACCTACACATGTACATATAAAGTCTACATTAGATTTGTTTTGTGTCATTCATCTTTTGTTTTCATATATAAACTATATATTCATTTAAATCTTCCATTACTGGTTACATGACCATTATCCCAAAAAATAATAACATTCCCCAGCATTGCATATCACATGTATTATTTTAAAGTATTTTATCTATGTGACATGAATCAATTCAATATTGCTAATCTTATTTTATTTTTTTTTTATTTAGAGTTTTAGAAAGTGCTAATGACATGGCATCCACATTAATAGGAACACCATATTATATGAGTCCTGAATTATTCGCAAATAAACACTACAATCACAAGGTAAATGTTGTGGTTATTCACATCTGTAAACAGTCACAGAAAATGTAAAAACTACATATAAATTAGACAAAAGTCATTGTAATTGGAACAAAGAGCAAAATATTTGTCATCAAATAATATTTTTGGGGAAAATATGGAATTCAGATATACAAACAAATTTTATTTCAAAACTATATATTCAAGATGAAAATAAATGTTGACACAGAATGATACGCACAAAAATATTTTTATTTTATGTTTCAGTCGGATGTTTGGGCTCTCGGTTGTTGTGTTTATGAAATGGCAACATTAAAACATGCATTTAATGCTAAGGATATGAATGCTCTGGTTTATAAAATTCTGAAAGGAAAGGTAAGATATCAGTATTTTGGTGGGGTGGCTGTTGTCATGACGCTAGGCATCTAAGTCAACAGAGAAAGAATTTTGAGATGTTTAATGCAGTTTCCACTTTACATGCAGGGAGAAATGAGTGGATCTGCAGAAATACCCAAATCTGCCTAGAAGTTTCACAATTGACTACAATTAGTACAATAAATAAAATATCAAGTCATTATATTATGTTTGTCTCAAAATAAAAGTAGTTTATGGACATGACATCAAGCTTAAATGATAATTTTTAGTTTGATTAATTTGCATATGGTACTTTTGAACAAGAAAGAAAATCATAATAAATTAAAATAATAGCCTCTTTATATCCTGCAGTATTATTATTGTAAATATAATACTGATTGTCACTGTTAACTTACATGCCATCTCTGTGCTAGCATTGTCATCCTTTCACGATATCAATATCATAATAAACTATTTTAGATGCCGTTAATGCCAAAGAAATACAGTGTTGATCTAGTGAACTTAATACGTCAGATGTTGCATCAAGATCCAGCTAAACGTCCAAGCGTTAATAAAATTCTACGAGATTCTTACATTAAGAAAAACATAGCTCTCTTTCTAGAAGATACCAAGAAGAGGTTGGTTTGATTTAATCCTAAATTTCACTAGATAAATGGAAATATATTTACGTCGGTTAAAGTGCACATAAAATGGTTTTGTAAATTTTTCTGTGTGAGCAGTCCATGGTTATTTTATTACGGCAAATTCACATCAATCCGACTAAAATTAATTCAGCTATCTTCACTCAAAGTCATTAAAATAGACCTCCCGTAAAAACGACTTTGCCAATTATCGAAAACACTCTTAATCCCCTCAGACGCCAGTGACCGAATGCATTCCTTAATTACCTATATACACCCGGCGTGTGTATTCATTAACGCCTGACTGATTCCTTAATCCCCCTAATTAAATAAAACAATTGACTACGGAATAATTTGTTTTATAATTCATTTCAATTCAAGATTCAATTTAGAATTTGTTTCATAATGTACGGTCGTGCTGTTTTTTCACGGCAGCGATTTTAATACACTCTACCATCGTGTGCAGTCGAAACGATTCGTGATACATTTTCGTCAGAAGAGTTTTGGGGTTCTAATTTAGAATTTGTTTCATTATTTACGGTCGTTCTGTTTTCTCACGGCAGAGATTTTAAAATAATCTACCATCGTGTGCAGTCAAAACGACTCGAGATACATTTTTGTTAGAAGAGTATTGTGGTTCTAATTTAGAATTTGTTTCATAATGTACGGTCGTTCTATTTTCTCACGACAGCGATTTTAATACAATCTACCATCGCGTTCAGTCCAAACGTTAGAAGAGTATTGTGGTTCTAATTTAGAATTTGCTTCATAATGTACGGTCGTTCTATTTTCTCGCGGCAGCGATTTAATACCCTCTACCATGTACGGTCGTTCTATTTTCTCGCGGCAGCGATTTAATACCCTCTACCATGTGTGCAGTCCAAACGATTCGAGATACATTTTCGTCCGAAGAGTATTGTGGTTCGAATTTCCCCAAGTAAAAGAGTACAGGAGTAAAAAGATGTGGTCACGCAAAATATATCATAAACGTCAAACATGATTGAAACGACATTTGTAAATGACGAGAAGGGTCACCTAACTATCTATGTGTATCGCAAGTGTAGTGTCGTTTATAGCTGTCATTAATCAATCAGACTAAAGTTGCACAGAGACTGGGTCATAAATTAATTCTTAAAAGAATGTTGATTAGGTAATCATCTTTTTTACCCCGGCCAGATCAATTAGCTTTGATCACCGATGTTTTTGTAATAAAGTAGCCTCGTATTATTTGTTGATTGGTGTTTAAACATCTAGATATAAATCATTCGATGGATATAAGTTTGTGATAAGATAAGGTTATATTGTCTGAACATCATTTAACTTTTTAAAGAATAAAGGTATTTTACAATTAAATTAGAGTATTTGATATTCATTATTACAAAAACATCGGTGAGCATAGCTAATTGATCTGGCCGGCGTAAAAAAAATGATGACTACGCTTCTAAATTAGAACCATAATACTCTTCTGACGAAAATTTATCTCGAATCGTTTTGACTGCACACGATGGTAGAGTGTATTAAAATCGCTGCCGTGAGAAAACAGAACGACCGTAAATAATGAAACAAGTTGTAAATTAGAACCACAATACTCTTCTGACGAAAATTTATCTCGAATCGTTTTGACTGCACACGATGGTAGAGTGTATTAAAATCGCTGCCGTGAGAAAACAGAACGACCGTAAATAATGAAACAAGTTGTAAATTAGAACCACAATACTCTTCTGACGAAAATTTATCTCGAATCGTTTTGACTGCACACGATGGTAGAGTGTATTAAAATCGCTGCCGTGAGAAAACAGAACGACCGTAGATAATGAAACAAGTTGTAAATTAGAACAACAATACTCTTCTGGTGAGAATGTATCTCGAATCGTTTTGACTGCACACGATGGTAGAGTGTATTAAAATCGCTGCCGTGGAAAAACAGAACGACCGTGCATTATGAAACAAATTTTAAATTGGAGCTTGAATTAAAATGAATTACAAAACATATTATCCCGTAGTCAATTGTTTTATTTAACTAGGGGGATTAAGGAATCAGTCAGGCGTTAATGAATACACACGCCGGGTGTATATAGGTAATTAAGGAATAAACATTCCGAATATGCATTCGGTCACTGTGACGTCACTGGCGTCTGAGGGGATTAAGAGTGTTTTCGATAACTGGCAAAGTCGTTTTTACGGGATACGACTTTGAGTGAAGATAGCTAAATTAATTTTAGTCGGATTGATGTGAATTTGCCGTAAAGTGGATAAAATAACCATGGACTATCAATCTAGAAAAAAAATTGAGGCCATTTGATGTGCTCTTTAAGATTTAATTTTTTGAAGGAATTCAAGTTTGAGACATAAAAAACAAGAGCACGAGCAATTAGTTCATGCAGCATTTTAGACTTAAAAGAAACAGTACCATTTATTTTATTTCATTGCATTTCATTTCTCATTCTAGATATTTTCTTCTATTTCAAAGATATTGGTTTTTCTAACATTAATGTGTTGGTTTATTTAATTTTAGCCGTCGTCCGTCAAGTGCAGGTAGAAGTCGGCCAAGCTCAGCATCATCAGCTCGGTCTGTTTCCAGTATTACTCCACTACCAAAATCTATACCATCATCTAATAGTGATCTACCTGTACCTTGTCCTTCATCAGCTGGCGTTGCATCCCAATCAGCACTACCTCCTCCACGTGCAGCACCATCATCTTATAGCAAACCACCATTGGTACAAGAACCACCAAGATTAACACTTTCATCAGCGGAGGAGCTGCCCAGATCAGCACCATGTCAAATCAGTAAACCTTCGGTTTCAGAATATTACAATAAATTAGAATTCGTTCAGGAACATCCAAGATCCGCATCATCAGCATATAATAGCAAACCATCATCCATTCCAGATGACTTAAGATCAGGCCCTTCATCATATGATACACCACCAACCAGATCAGATGAAGTGGACAGTGTTTTCATAGATCATGTAGAACAGGCTGCTGTTTACAGTAGACCAACAGAATCAGGAGATGGGGTGCGAATGAATCTTTCACACAAGTCATCAAGATCGGATCTAGAACCAATTGAAGAGAAAGTTCAAGTTCCACAAGGTGGTGACATCAATGTCAATTGTTTTAATGATGATGATGATGATCAAAGTTCACTCAAAACAGATGAAAAGAAAAAGGTAAATTTTGGGGTATTAAAACAGTTTGCTTGATTGTATGAATATATGGGGAAAGTTTTTATGTTTATTATTTAATGAATTTTGTAAGTCTATATATATGCAGTTAAAAATTGTTTAACAAAATGTCCCAAGTTTCAGGAATTGGCCTCGAAATGGTCTTGTGCATAAACAACTTCCATCTCTCTGTATTTAATTGTCTGTGATAATAAATAATACAGTAATTTGAAAACAACTTTTCTTTTTCAATCCAGGCCATTATTGGATTGAAAAATATGTTGGGGGATGGACTGGTCTGTCATTGAGTCAGGTAGCATGGTTTTAATACCTAGCTTGTACATATCACACAGTTAAGATCCCTATGGGCAAGCTATTTTTTGAAATAAAGTTAGTCCCAAATTCATCTAGAATATCTCAAGTGGACTTCTCTCTTTTCCCCACATTTATTGATACAAGTTTAATTTTGTTAGTTGTACATGTATGTTATATAGCACAAGACACATTTCACATAATTATGTTTATATTCTTGTTATTAGAAAGGGGACACAACACCTAAAAAGAAAGCATTTTTACGAAATCGTATCAAGAGTAAAAGTGAAGATGATGATAAATCAGATGCTGATTCTATAACAAGTGTTAAATCTTCCAAATCTATATTTAGCAATGTAAGTATTTAGAAACTTAGTCAGCACTGACAAGGGAAGTGTCCATATCTTAGGATGAAAAACCAAGATTCCATGTATAAACTGAAAGTACACAAAAGATCCTTTTTATTTGGAATTTTAAGAATAGTAGGCCTAGATATCATTTATAGCCATAGAATTTTGGTAATTCCTCTTCAAGAAGCTTGCGTGTCTCCAACTTGGCATTGTAATTGCTTTAAATGTTATCATTTCATAAAAGTTCTTTTATCTCAAAACGTGAAGATGAATAAACCACCTCTCATTTCAACCCAAGAATCGCAAACCTTCAGATTGTTGATTGGAACTAGAGTAAAGGATTCTGTCTAAGACACTTTTACACAAAATAAACAAGTTTAATTCACAGAAGAATAATGTGGAATTCCTTCTTTAATTAATTTGTATGTTATTGATATATGGAAACATTTTGTTTCACAGCCCAAACCAGTAGACAAGCCCCGTCCATTACCCACTCCACCAGTGAAAGTTGTAGAAAGTGCTGGACTACCTCAAAGAAGAAATGGTGATAAAGATAAAAGTACTAAAGAACCTAAATCAACTGATTCGTCATCAGGTGTTTCAAGTTCTAAAGAAGATGTTGGTGGGGATGTAGATACACCTGTACATAGTGTAAGTTGTATTTTAATCTCTTTTGATTTAGAGAAATCATATGGGATTTAATGTTTTAATTTTCTGCACTGTTCAGGCTAATGAAGAAGGATATGTACTATTTGGAAAATCTTGCCTGGACTGCAGCATATCCTCAGTTTTGCCCAGTTCCATCCATTTTGCGTGCACAGGTGGAGTTTGTTTTTTTTGTCCCATCCAAATGACTTCACAGACAAGGATAAACCACAGATTTCTCCTCCAGGGTGGTTTAGATTTTTTTGTTTTGATTTTGTCAAAATCTAGCTCAACCCAGTTTTTATACGCCCGATATTTTCATGTGGACGTATATTGTTGTCTCCCCTGGTCGTCCGGACATCCGGACGTCCGTCCACAATTGTTTGTGAAGTCTGCCAGTCACAATTTTTATCCAATTTCAATGAAACTTGAAATGTAGGTTTATCACCCTAAGATCTCTGGGGGGTTGGGATGGCCTAGTGGTCTTGAGTGCCACGCTTCGACCTCTAGCTGGCCGGTCACCTCTGGCTTGCAGCTGTGGTTTTGATCCTCGATGTGAGCGTATGTGGCATAGAAATGGGGGCGCCTTCTCAACCTCGTGGGTTTCCTCCGGGCACTCCAGTTTCCTTCCACTGCTAAAGACCCCTACGCGCAAGCGAATTATTGAAATAAAATAAAACCATATGTTAGTCCCGAAATGACTTAGTTTGTGTCGAGTGGACGTTATACCTAGGGCTGGGTATCGATAGTGATTTTTACTATCGATAATCGGCAGTGAAATGTCGGTCGATAATCGATAATATCGAAAACAAACTTATTTTCACGGTCGTCATCAAGACCGGAAACAGTGTAAGTTCAAAGCCATACGAAGTTGCGAAAGATCGTTCGCTCCTGTCTAAAACCCAAAGTCGGCAAAGTGTTTCCACACAGCACTTTTAGCTTTACCGGGAAAATCAACAAGCGTTTTGTCGTCCATGTGTGCTATTTATTGTACCGGGTACTCTATTACTGAGGCACACGTACAGAAATAGTGAACTGTAGTAGACGAATTCTGAAGCTTGCAAAGGGATATAACTCTAACTTTATTTACACATCCGGGTATCTCCGATTTAGCGATAGTCAACAATAAATTCTTCAAAACTAAAGTAATGTTTCAATGAGAGTGAATTTATGAAAACGGCTGTTCAAAAATATAAGCAGTCACAATTTTGTTGTGTTACATTGATACTTGATAGTAATTAAAGTGAGCGGTGTATTATGATTAACTGAAAGAAAACATTGACATTTCAGACGCAAGAAAAATAGACGAAGAGCGATAATCGATAGTAACCCACCGCTATCGATAGTGCTTATCTGGGCCGTCCAATCGATACTATCGATTTATATCGATATTTTACCCAGCCCTAGTTATACCCCATTTCTCTCTCTCTCTCTCCCTAAGATCTCGGTTCCTTTCGATATTGGCATGTATCAGAGTGTAACTTCATGGATTGTACGAAAAATCTGTTTTTAGCTTGTGAACAGTGTAGAGAGAGGTCACAATTTTGAACCTATTTTGATGAAACTTGAAATGCATATTTGTAACCCAAAATCTTGGTTCCTTTCGTTATTTGCAATATCGGATCGTAACTTCCTGAATTATGGCCCCTGATTGTATGAAAAATCTCCTTTTTTTAGCTTGTGGTCTCTCGTAGAGTTCATAATTATCATTCGATTTATATCACCGTTACACTGTAATGAAGGTTGAGTTTGAATTTCGTGAAAATCGGACTAAAACTGCCGGACAAGATGGTCGCCCCTCGAATGCAAATATTAAACTATTTTTGATATCACTTTAAATATATCTTTATATCACAAAGATCTTGGTTCCTTTTGATATTTGCGCATATTGATCTGTAACTTCCTGAATTATGGCTCCTGATTGTCTGAAAAATCGCCTTTTATGGCTTGTGGTCCCCCTGGAGGTCAAAATTATTATCCGATTTAAAAAAACAATTGATTATATCACCGTTACACTGTAGTGAAAGCCGCTGCTTGTACGCGAATAGTGTAAAAATATTGTATACGAAGGTTGTGGACCCTGTAGAGGTCACAATTTTAATTTGATTTTGATGAAACTTGAAAGACGTGTTTATAACTTATAGATCTTGGTTCCATTCGATATTTGCACATATCGGATCGTAACTTCCTGAATTATGGCCCCAGATTGTATGCAAAATCGGCTTTATTAGCTTGTGGTCCCTCTGGAGGTCAAAATTATTACCCGATTTAAAGAAACGTTGTTAACATCAAAAAATCTTGTGGTTGCTCTAGAGGCCAAAGTTACATGTAATATCTGATTGACTTTAAATTTATACACAGTGTTTATGATAATGAGGCAAAGCAGTCTTTTGATTTTTAGCGATTTCTGATAATTACTTCCAGAGTTATGGCCGTTGATCACAGTGTTTATGGTCATGAGAAAAAGAATCCTATTGATTTTAAGCGAGTTCCGATAGTTACTGCCAGAGTTATGGCCCTTGATCACTTCAAAAAATCTTGTGAATGCTCTAGATGCCAAAGTTAATATCCAATTGACTTTAAATTTTGACACAGTGTTTAAAGTCATGAGATGAAAAAACCTATTCATCAGATGAAGAAGCCTATTGGATTTTTTCTAGCTATTTCCGATAATTACTCCCAGAGTTTTGACCCTTGATCACTTCAATAATTTTATGGACGTTCCATAGGCCAAAGTTAATATCAGATTGACTTTAAATTTATACACAGTGTTAAAGGTCATGAGATGAAGACACCTATAGATTATCAGTGTTTTACTGATAATTACTGCCAGAGTTATGGCCCTTGATGAATTTGAAAAATCTTGTGGACAGAGTTTGAGGTCTCGAGACAAACAAGTATATTGATTTTCAATGAATTTTGATAATTGAACAGCTAAATCCATAATATTAAATGTTTTGTATACTAAACGTTAGCATGGGGCAGAACTTTATAAAAACCAAACAAATTTGAATGATTTTCTGATAATTACTTAATATGCGACAACTCTTGTTGACTGCCCAGACGATTGAGCTGCTTGGTGGGCATATGTTTTGTTGCCTGGCAACCTATTTTTCAATTTTAAAAAACATACTAAATTATTATAAATTTAATTTTTATTCAACTCTTATTAAGTAAGAATTTGAATTAACAGGTGAATAATTGTGTGACTTCATGTATCTACATTTACTCCTTGGACGACGATTTCAGATCTGCCAGCTTTTAGTTTGGCTACGATTAAAACTGCATGGTATTGATACTGTACTCATTGTTAATGCATAGATTTTGCTGACGATTTAAATCAAAGTCTACGTCGTCAATCTACCCTCGGAGAATATTTCTCACATCTCTCACAGTAATATGAGGCATTATCAAAGTAAAAAAAAAAGACATGACAGCAAACGTGTCGCCATCTTTGCAAAAAATAAATTAACATTCGAATATCCAGTGCCGTTCCTGATTATCGTTTGTGTTTCCCATGGTTAAGTTCTTGATAGCCAAGTCTAGTGTTCATTTCCTGTTATCAATAGATGTAATTCCCTTGATCGCGAAAATATTATAGTATGTAAAGCGTTCAATTTATTTTCAGAGTTTACCAAATTTATCAGCAAGAGAACGAAGACGGTTACGAGATAGTCAAACATCCGCCTGTAAGTATACTAGAACACTGATCACATTATACTGGTTTATAGTGTTGTTTGGCCCCATAACTTTGCTACAATTCATGTTTTGAATATTGTTGGGGGTACTAGAATTTCTTTTAATAAAAGTACCTGTGTTTTAAACTATATTTACCTTATTTGAGTGGCAATTGGTAACACTATGGAATATTAGTTATCGTGTGTTAATAAACCAATAATAGTTATTCTATAAATAGTTTTTTAGTGTCTATATTTAACTTTTATTCTGGCAGATTGCTGCAATATTTACATAATTTCATAGGACACACACTCTTACCGTCAGAAAGCTGCTGATGCATATATTTCTGGCTTAGCAACAATGGGTTTTAATACATTTTTGATGGGAGAACACACTTTTTTACTGAACACAGCTCACAATATCCACAAATACAAAATATATACCGGGTATAAGGTAATAATCCTCTGTAATAGTAATAGCTTGAATGTAAATTACACAGTGAAAGGCTACTATAGTCTTATGACATTCACAGCAATCAAAATCCTATTTTCACTTTAAGATAAGGTTTCTCAGAAACTTCATTTCTCAGAAACTTAGTTTCTCTCTTTTTTTCTCCGAAACATAGTTTCTCTCTTCATTTTCTCAGAAACTTTAAGATACATTATGGAAGATTAGATAAAGTGCTTGTACTTCCTCACAATAATAGTTAAAACTAGATAATGTAAATGGAATTTGCTTAAGATTCCAGTTTTATTGCTTGACTGTAATATGAAACTACATGTATTATTTAATATAGAACTATTAGGATATTATTTAATATGAAACCATTAGCTAGAATGTTATTTGATATGAAACTATGTGGATATTACATGTATTTAATATGAAACTATTAGGATATTACTAATATTTAATATAAAACTATGAAGATATTATTGTCCCCCGCCTTTCGAAGAAAGTTGGGGGACTATTAAAATGAGTTCGTCCGTCTGTCTGTCCGTCTGTCCGTCTGTCTGTCCGTCACACTTTTTGGGACACAATAACTCTCTTCCTAATTGAGCTAGAATGTTCAAACTTGGTGTATGTGTTTATTAGGTCAATGCCTTGATGGAGTTCGAAGATGAGCATTTTCCGCTTAGGGTAAGCAGAGATAAGCAATTTGATTGGTTGATGCTTTGGGACACGATAACTTTAGTTCTAATTAAGTGAGATTGATGAAACTTGGTGTATAGTTTCATTATAGTAATACCTTGACTAAGTTCGATAATGAGCATTTTCTGCTCAGGGTAAGCAGAGCTATACGCAATTTGATTGGTCGAGAATTTGGAACACAATAACTCTCCTTCTAATTGAGTTAAAATGTTCAAACTTGGTGGATATGCTTATTAGGTCAATGCCTTGATGGAGTTCGAAGATGAGCATTTTCCGCTTAGGGTAAGCAGAGATAAGCAATTTGATTGGTTGATGCTTTGGGACACAATAACTTTAGTTCTAATTAAGTGAAAGTGATGAAACTTGGTGTATAGTTTCATTATAGTAATACCTTGACTAAGTTCGATAATGAGCATTTTCTGCTCAGGGTAAGCAGAGCTATACGCAATTTGATTGGTCGAGAATTTGGAACACAATAACTCTCCTTCTAATTGAGTTAAAATGTTCAAACTTGGTGGATATGCTTATTAGGTCAATGCCTTGATGGAGTTCGAAGATGAGCATTTTCCGCTTAGGGTAAGCAGAGATAAGCAATTTGATTGGTTGATGCTTTGGGACACGATAACTTTAGTTCTAATTAAGTGAAAGTGATGAAACTTGGTGTATAGTTTCATTATAGTAATACCTTGACTAAGTTCGATAATGAGCATTTTCTGCTCAGGGTAAGCAGAGCGATACGCAATTTGATTGGTCGAGACTTTGGAACACAATAACTCTCCTTCTAATTGAGTTAAAATGTTCAAACTTGGTGTATATGCTAATTAGGTCAATGCCTTGATGGAGTTCGAAGATGAGCATTTTCCGCTTAGGGTAAGCAGAGATAAGCAATTTGATTGGTTGATGCTTTGGGACACGATAACTTTAGTTCTAATTAAGTGAGAGTGATGAAACTTGGTGTATAGTTTCATTACAGTAATACCTTGACTAAGTTCGATAATGAGCATTTTCTGCTCAGGGTAAGCAGAGCGATACGCAATTTGATTGGTCGAGACTTTGGAACACAATAACTCTCCTTCTAATTGAGTTAAAATGTTCAAACTTGGTGTATATGCTTATTAGGTCAATGCCTTGATGGAGTTCGAAGATGAGCATTTTCCGCTTAGGGTAAGCAGAGATAAGCAATTTGATTGGTTGATGCTTTGGGACACGATAACTTTAGTTCTAATTAAGTGAGATTGATGAAACTTGGTGTATAGTTTCATTATAGTAATACCTTGACTAAGTTCGATAATGAGCATTTTCTGCTCAGGGTAAGCAGAGCTATACGCAATTTGATTGGTCGAGAATTTGGAACACAATAACTCTCCTTCTAATTGAGTTAAAATGTTCAAACTTGGTGGATATGCTTATTAGGTCAATGCCTTGATGGAGTTCGAAGATGAGCATTTTCCGCTTAGGGTAAGCAGAGATAAGCAATTTGATTGGTTGATGCTTTGGGACACGATAACTTTAGTTCTAATTAAGTGAGAGTGATGAAACTTGGTGTATAGTTTCATTACAGTAATACCTTGACTAAGTTCGATAATGAGCATTTTCTGCTCAGGGTAAGCAGAGCGATACGCAATTTGATTGGTCGAGACTTTGGAACACAATAACTCTCCTTCTAATTGAGTTAAAATGTTCAAACTTGGTGTATATGCTTATTAGGTCAATGCCTTGATGGAGTTCGAAGATGAGCATTTTCCGCTTAGGGTAGGCAGAGATAAGCAATTTGATTGGTTGATGCTTTGGGACACGATAACTTTAGTTCTAATTAAGTGAGAGTGATGAAACTTGGTGTATAGTTTCATTACAGTAATACCTTGACTAAGATCGATAATGAGCATTTTCTGCTCAGGGTAAGCAGAGCGATAAGCAATTTGATTTGCCGAGACTTTGGAACACAATAACTCTCCTTCGAATTGAGTTAAAATGTTCAAAATTGGTGTGTATGCTTATTAGGTCAATGCCTTGATGGAGTTCGAAGATGAGCATTTTCTTCTTACGGTAGGCAGAGATAAGCAATTTTTGGACGACACTTCGTGTTCAGTTTGATTGGGCGATACGTTTGAAAAAAATAAATGTGCTATTAATTAATATGTGTCATCTATTTATTTTGGGATTTCGGCGGGGGACATCAGCCTCACTGTTGGCTTGTTTAATATGAAACTATTAGTTAGGATATTATTTGATATGAAACTTTGTGAATATTGAAAGAGGAGTTTGCTTATAGTTAATTTGATATTGGGTTCTAAATCATATTGAGTCTAGCTCATTTCACCACACTACTAAATCCATCCTATCAATGTCTGTAACATTCGGGGGGTTGGGGTGGTCTAGAGTGCCGCACTTCGACCTTTAGCTGGACGGTCACCTCTGGCTTGCGACTGTGGTTTCGATCCCTGGTGTGAGCGTATGTGGCATGGAGATAGGGGTGCCTTCTCAACCTTGTGGGTTTCCTCCGGGCACTCCGGTTTCCTCCCACTGCTAAAGACCCTTACGTGCAAGCGAATTATTGAAATATAATTAAACCACATGTTAGTCTCAAAATGACCTAGTTTGTGTCGAGTGGACGTTAAACCCTATTTCTCTCTCTCTTTCTCTCTGTAACATTCTCTTACACATGTACAAGGCAAGTTAATGGTGAAACAGAGGGAAGTGGTGTAATTTTGGAACTAGCATGTAGTATATTTGCATTTCAGTAGCTTACTTGTATGTAGGGATCTTTAGAAGTGGGAGGAAACTGAACCCGGAGATAACCCACTGGGTTAGACAGGTGACCCTGTTCGTTTGTCATGTTAAAGTCTAATATCAAACTTGTATAGATACTGTACATTAATATATTATGAAAAACAAAATGTTCTATTTATTTGTAGCCTCGGATAATCAAAATTTAGCTAAAATAAAATTACGTCGACCACCAGAACGCCGGCTGTCAGAGAAAGTTACACGTTCAGAAAAGAAACAAGTAAGAATACATCTTTTACCTTGTCAAAACTTCAGTTTGGGTGAGAGTTAACTATTTACTTTCAAGTACAAAACTGCTGACAAGGACAGCTGTCTAGTCGTTCGGATAGGACGAAAAACCGAGGTCCCGTGTACACATTGGCATGCACATAAAAGATCCCTTGGCAGTTGTAATTCAATTTCAGAGTAGGCCATAGCGCCCCTGCCCTGGCAAACTTTCCCTTACATCACACTGTATGGCATATGCACGTCTTCCATTAGCCCAGGTTAGGTGCAGAAGAGTAGGACTTTAAACCCCATTTCATTTCACAAATCTACTGGATGGATATAAACAAAATTCATTAGGTGGACATGAACAGTTTCTTCTAGTTGTCCACGCATAGATGGTAAATTGTGATCTGTGAATATATCTGTGGTTTTTTGTTGAAGGTTGTAGTTGAAAAGATAGTAGATCCAAAGAAGCCTACACGTCAACCATCAATAAATGATGACAGCAGTTCGTCATCAGAAGAATTATTACAAGCAGGAGACTCTAAAGAAATAGCTAAACGAAGGTTTGTTGATATTGTTGTATTTCCTTAACGTAGCTAAAAATTAATTAAGGGGGGGGGGGGCTCTGTTTGTCTACAATATTTTAAAATGTAACTATTTTGCGATGTCTGATATCTAAACATTGTGATTGTTTAAACAAAATTTTTTGCCTAACCCTGTGGTTCTCTTTGATTGGCTAGATGAGAGGCTAGGTCGGTTGAACACTGTCTTGTAAAGATGATGTTAGTCTGTACTCTGCTGTAAATAATAACCGTATAAAATAAATAAGAAAAATAAATGAAAGAGTAGTCTGATTTTTATAATACCCAACATTTCCAAAGTAAGAATAATATGTTACTGAAACATCTCACAGATTTACTTTGTTTTGTAAAAGGCATTCTCCGTTAATGAAACTGAGGCAATAGAATTGAAAGATCTGCAATTTCATGAACGCAACGGATGGTATAAAATATTTCTTGATGCCAACAAGTTTGTTTATAATTTTCTAGGTTTAAAACATATGTAATAAATACTGATTCACCTGACTCGAGTCCCTGTCATCCAGTTTCTAGGTATATAATATATACATTACTATGCTATGTGGTTGTGGGTTTAATATAGCATGAAATATCCAGCCTATTGACCCATTTTGCTAATATTATATGCATGGTGAAGGATTTATAACAGGGCTCTCACTTCAAAAAATATTATGCTACCATTCAGACCTTTGCACATGTTACAGTTTTATTAAATTCAATCTGAAAATCTGCTCAAAGAAAAATGACTGTCTTGTGCTTTTAAAAAATTAAATCTTTTTTTTAAAAATTTGATTGACTATTTTGCTTTTAAAGCCATCTAAAGTCGTACATTATTTAATTTTATGATATGGCATGGTCATATGGGAGCTCTGGTTTATAAGGCTTGATGTATTTATTAATTACCATTTTAATATGTTGGATATTAAGAGGCATTGACATTTTGAGGACTTCACTGGTTGGTAATTTATTTTTGAATTGATGTAATTGTGTTAGAAAAATGATACGGCTCCTTTATTTAGTTTATTTGTCAGATGCATCATTCGAGATTCATACTTGCACTTTGTAATATAAATAGAGAATGGATTCTGTCATACCATTTGAATATTATAGGAGGACATTGAACGAATGTGTGTGAAGCATGTTAATTTTAGCATTGATTAAGGCTGTTGCCATGTCTAAGATTTGCACTAACTTTTCAAACTATTTCTCGGTGATACCTGTCTCCTTTCCCCCTAAAAACATAAATCCTAGAGAGAAAGAAACATTCATTTCACCAAGGGAATTCCTGACCTTGGTTAATCTAAAAATAGGATCCAAATTTGTTTTGAACGTCACAGTAAATAATAGTAGCTCGTCTTTGTTTCTGCATAGAAATCTGCTTCTGTAGTCATGTTTTGGTCATTTCTGGTACACAGTAACTAGACTAAGGGGAATTCCTTCGATCTTGAATAACCAGTCTTTTTGACAGATGCCGATAACAAAAAAATTGCTCTATTTGTTTTCTTTGTTGTGTGGGACAAAGATCACATATTATGTTATATAAAATAACTGACAGGAACGGCAAAGTCTAGTGATTGTTAATAAAAGATTTTTTTCCAATTTTTTACAAATCGCATTAGTTGTTACATGAATTCGAAAGGATCTTTTATGTAAACCAATGAAAAAGATGAAAAAATCCAAGTTCTACTCAACCGATTTTAGCAAACTTGGTGTCAAATTGAAGCTTAGATTCCGACGAACATTTCTACGGTACAAATTGTGATTATATGAAATAGATTTTTTTCAGACCTGTTTAAATAACGATCTATGAATTTTTTTGATTTTCTGGAATTTTGGTCTTATTATTGGCACCATGAAAAAACACTGCCGTAATTTTAGTAAGCACTACCATAGCTATTTGAATGCCAAAAATTATCTAATTCGGATCAGGCAAGACAGAACTTTTAATATTTATAACAAAAATTGATCATTTTTAAGCTAATTTCAAAATAGAATATCTCTAAAACCACAAGAGATATGTGCCCAGACTATGACTTGAATCACTGCTTCAGATGTCTTTTTAAAGATCATACCAAATTTGTGTCGATCGGAGTTTGATCAATAATATAAAATTAATTGCGAAGTTACTATAGGTTAGACATGGCAACGCCCTTAAACATACATTATGCAGAAACTAAATCGGCCTTTTGTAGGCTTTTCTTTAGACCATAGATGTTACATAAATTATTAATTAACATGTCAAGATCATAATCAACAGTTCAGCCATTTAATGATTTAATTTAAAAATGGCTAATCAAGACTTTGATTATCTGATCAGAAGCAATGACAATTGCGTCTATACTGTTTTTCGATGTTTATATCCGAAAGATTATACAAAAAATCACGTTTTGACCTTTTGGACCCTCTTAGTGGTCACAATTTTTATACGATTTGTAAAAAGGTTTAAATATGTCATCATAACACCATATTGACAGCTGAGTTTGAAATGGACAGAAACTACCTGCCAAACTAGTCACTCAACTTACACAAATTAGTATAAAAGTACCGGTTTGTAATAATGAGGTCACAGTTTTTTTTCTGATTTTATTAAATCTTAAAAAATATACCCAAATGTATGGAATCCTTTCTATACTTGCACGTATTGGACCCTAACTTTCTGGATTATTGCTCCTGATTGTATGAAAAATTGTTGTTTTTTTTTTCTTTTAGCTCGTTTTCTCCCCAAATCTTGCAAAATGTGGGTGCATCTTGCAAGACAACCGCTTGTTTAACTATTGACTATTGTAGCAAGAACTGTCTGTTCTTTATCTAATCATACATAATGCCGCTTTAATTAATTTTGACAAGCATATTTTATTGGTATTGAAAAATAGTAGTCGACTGGAAAATGAATGAAAAACTGGCAGATATATACCTTATAATCATCTTCAGTTTATAATAACCACAAATTTGCATGATGCAGTTGTTATAAATATATTACTTATGTGAAATCAGATACCAGATTCCAATCAGGGCTCAATTCCGGGACAATATTTATCCATTTTCATGCTTATCTTTAATATAACCACTCTGTAAGTAGTGTAAGGTGAAATTTGGACAGTAGTTCACATTTCAAAGATGAACTATTGTTTTAATTGAGAATATGTGCTTACTAATCAAGCTATGTGTAAATCAAATGGTGCAGCAAAAATGATTTTCTTTTTTTTTTTTCATTTCCTCTTATTGGGGTATTTTTTTAGTACAGTTTTTGATTCTTCTATTCATTGAAGATCTTTTGTAGACTTCTATATATATATATATAGAGCAGAGCAGTCAGACTGACTGAATGTTCAGCGCTATAGAAAACGATTATTATTATTATTATTATTATTATTATTATATATATAGAGAGAGAGAGGTGGACAATAATTTCAAAAAATCAACATCTAATAGCAATATCGAAGTTTTAATGACAATATTTTTTTCAATAATATTTTCTGATATATCGCAATAATTATATTCCCTGAAATATTATTGTATTTTATTGAAACATTGGAAGCTTGGCCTTACAATGAGAGAGGTTTAAGGTCCACTCGACTTAAGAGACTAAGATATACTTCTATTTTATTTCAATAATTGGTAGGGGTCTTAAGGTATGGGAGAAGAAAACCCACAAAGTTGGACAGGCCAGCCTACTCTTGTTGCATACAAGAGCTCACACGTTAAACCATAAGAATAATAGAAATTTCAAGTATTGTCCAGTCCTAATACAAGATTAAAGAATTATAAATTGACCTCTTATGGAAATGTTTACTTATTTTCATATTTTGTCTATTCAGGGAGACGAAAGAAATGAATAACTTTATAACACTGTTGAATACAACTCTTCTACAAGAGAAAGAGAAATCTGATGAGGATGATGAAGAGGCGGAAACATTGAAACCAATCGAAGAAATTGAAGACACTGAAGTGACAGACACTGTTGATCATCCTGCGGCAAATAATTCATTGAAACCTAACGAAAGTCTACCTATACATAAATCTATGTCAATGCCAAGTATAGAAACACTGAGTGATAATTCACGTCTCATGAAAAGAATTCAACAACTTCATACGTAAGTTTAATATGATATGATGTTACAAGGAGTAGGGCTGTTTGTAAGTTGTCGCACAGCAACAGAATGAATTACTGCCTCGGCGTTAACCTCCATTCCATCCATTCATACAATGTTTTAATGCAGTAGTTACATTTTTCACAAGTTACCATTGGGGTGTCTCCGTGTGTTAACTCAATACCAAACTTTTGTACAGTTTGAGTTTAAATTAAATAAGAAGTCAAACTTGATGAAGAGTTAATAAGAGGGCTTTGTAACTCTGATTTTTGTTGTACTGTTTAATGGTATTGTCACATAAGACAGCCTTATAGACATAGTTATCCAGACACTAAACCAATTAACCAGTTCTATAACTGGCATGGTTATTTACTGTCTTTATTCTATAGTCAAATCAATATAGGAAAATTTTTTAGCCATTTTAAAACAATTTGTTTATTTGTAGTGATTGTGTAAAGGGTGTTGGTTATGCAAAAGTAAAAGAAGCCTATCATATTCTAAATAGAATAGAAGAAGATGAAGTGGAGGTATGTTTTCTGTTATACTGTAAATATATAGTCGTAATGTAGACTATGTCTTCAGTACTTGTAGTTAACACATTTATGCAATTACTGGTTTATAAACATGCAGTGTTTTGACAATGGTGCTTTTTCTTTTCAAGTTCTAAAGAATTTAAGCAGTTAAAAGTCGTAAATTATTGAATATGAATTTGATCAGTTACATGTGGCATTAATCAGACCTGAGTCTTCATTTTATTTCTTTATTATTTTGTCGTTGGTTAATTGTCCCCCGCCTTTCGAAGAAAGTTGGGGGACTATTAAAATGGGTTCTTCCGTCTGTCTGTCTGTCTGTCTGTCCGTCACACTTTTTGGGACACAATAACTCTCTTCCTAATTGAGCTAGAATGTTCAAACTTGGTGTATGTGTTTATTAGGTCAATGCCTTGATGGAGTTCAAAGATGAGCATTTTCCGCTTAGGGTAAGCAGAGATAAGCAATTTGATTGGTTGATGCTTTGGGACACGATAACTTTAGTTCTAATTAAGTGAGAGTGATGAAACTTAGTGTATAGTTTCATTACAGTAATACCTTGACTAAGTTCGATAATGAGCATTTTCTGCTCAAGGTAAGCAGAGCGATACGCAATTTGATTGGTCGAGAGTAGTCGAGACTTTGGAACACAATAACTCTCCTTCTAATTGAGTTAAAATGTTCAAACTTGGTGTATATGCTTATTAGGTCAATGCCTTGATGGAGTTCGAAGATGAGCATTTTCCGCTTAGGGTAAGCAGAGATAAGCAATTTGATTGGTTGATACTTTGGGACAAGATAACTTAGGTTCATCTTGATTGATGATTTTTATGCCAATACAATGACTGCATTCTCATTTAGTAATCGATTCGACAGTAACAGTGTATAGAAACGATTGACTTGGACACGAGGGCCCTTTCCCTTGGCCAGAGGGGCCCTTTTGTCTGCCTTTAGGGTCCCCCTAACTAGGGTACATTTTCATTTTTCTCGTCGGTTTTAGCATTTTTCTTTATAAAACACTTTTGGATGACACTTCGTGTACAGTTTGATTGCTCGATACATTGAAAAAAATAAATGTGCGATTAATTAATATGTGTCTTCTATTTATTTTGGGATTTCGGCGGGGGACATCAGCCTCACTGTTGGCTTGTTTTACTTTTGAATACATGTATAATGAAATTTTGTATTATATTCTTCTTTTTTTATAGCCCAAGTTGGTTGCTTTGTTGGGTAAAGATAAGTTTGATGAATATGCAGGTAAAATCTGGCAGCTCAAGTTTTGTGAGGAATCTTTATTTCTGTCATCATAGTTTAACATCAAGTTAATTAATAATAAGATGACTGATAAACTACGGAGTATACTGTACTAGGTATTAACTGCCTGAATATTGGTGAAACATGGATGGAACATGAAATATGAATATAGGCATGGAAGATGGATATCTTTGATGTAGTTATGTTAAAGAAACTGATATTAATATGAAATTAGTTTTGAATTAATTTCATTTGACTTACAAACTGTTAAAAAGTGTGGCCATATGTTCATCAATGACATGGAATAACAAACAGACTGTTACTGTACACATGTCAATATATTAAAGATTGTGTATTATGGATTCAACCCCAGTGTTTGTTCTACCAATTAAGCTACATCATTAAAACTTAATGTGTTGCTACATGCAACAAATTATATCTATTTTCAAAAGTTGAGAAATGTTACTGATGGGAAATTATTCTTTCTGACAAGGATTAACGAACAAAATGATTTTCACCAGTTCTCGACAGTAAAAACCCATCCCTGCTCAAATAGTTCTCCCGTAGTGTGGTATTGTTTTGTCTGAACTTAAACACAAATTGTTATTTATGAGCCATATGATTAGCATCTTTATTTTATATATTATTAATGTTGATGTTGAAAAACATTTTAATATTTATAATTTTATAATGCAAAGATTCCAACATTTTCAGTGATATATTTTGAACTAGTTTTTACATCAGTGGACGGGGGTTGGGATGGCCTGGTGGTCTAGAGTGCCACGCTTTGACCTCAGCTGGCCGGTCACCTCTCGCTTGCGGCTGTGGTTTCGAGCCCTGGTGTGAGTGTATGTGGCATGGAGATAGGGGCGCCTTCTCAACGTCATGGGTTTCCTCCGGGCACTCCGGTTTCCTCCCACTGCAAAGGGCCCCTACGCGCAAGCGAATTATTGAAATAAAATTAAACCATATGTTAGTCCCAAAATGACCTAGTTTGTGTTGAGTCTACATTAAACCCCATTTCTCTCTCTTTTACATCAGTGGACAAGTATTTTCTGTTGATATTGAGATAATAAAACTTTGTAATTACTTGTCATTCCAATATAAGTACAATTGAAGTGTAAAAGTTTCGTCATTTCTTTTGTTTACCACAGAAATGATAGATAAATAAACTTTTAAGAAAGTGTGTATACATTTGTAGTCTTTGGGTAAATTATATAATTTTTTAATTACCAATTGTTAGTTGTCAGTATGTCTATTGTATATACAAGCTTACATTACAACTTGTCAAATTAATATTACCAGTAGTAAAAATGAAATTATAGCACACACAAAAATAGATCATTTTCAATTAGTTTCAATTGACATAGAATAATGACATGGAATAATGAATACCTAAAAAATTATTTCGAACAGCCTTTAAAACGCTAGTCATAAATTTAATCCATGACTGATATTTTACAGAGATACAGTCCATATTTATATACTGTCTCAATTTGAAAAGATATTATTGCATAGATTTGTGATCACCAGACCATTAGTTCACTAGTATTGGTAACCTTTTAAGTATTGTAATCCCTCAGGCACCCATTTTCATCTATTTGACTGTGATCAGGCCAGGCGCAGATCCAGAGGGGGGGGGTCCACCCCACCCCACCCCCACCCCCCCGCTCAGGTTTGAAAATTTGAAACTTAAATCTAAAAGCCTGAATCTGACTCAAAAATTTCGAGTTTGTATACATTGATTTGAGTCATGACTTTCATCGGTAAGATAACATACAATGTTATGTTGAATTGACAAAAAATTCTTGTGTTCATTGTCGAAGATTTTGGATGATATTGGGTTATGGACTTAGCTCCTTTAAAGTGAAGGTCCCACATACATTTTGGTTTGGAAGATAAATCTGTTTAATTTTGTGTGAACATTCCTTGTAAACCTCTACATTTATGATTAAGCCTGTGCCAACTATTACAAGCTATATTATTTATTTTTATGCAGTAAAAATAAACAGTAAACCAAGTCTATAAACTTTTTGTCTGTGAAAGTTTGTGCTCTGGAAAACCCCGACCAACTTTCCTATACTTAAATGGACTGGTTACTCTAATAGTAAATTAAACCTGCCAATAAAGCTTGTTAAGAACAACCCTAACATGGTATTTGAAGATATTTTGTTCCTCACCTGTGAAGGGAGCATTCCCCATCAACATTTTAAGGACATTTTATTGGCGATTTTTAGACCTGTAATTTTGGAATTTACCTTCCGGAAATACGCCAAAATGCTCCAAATTGAATCTAATTTACCAAATTAATGGCATTGTTTATGATATTAACATTAAAGAAGATAGTTATTCACATTGTATATATCAGATATCAATATTTATTCACCTTGTATATATAAGATATCTATCTGTGTATAAATAAATTTGTATATTTACATTGCCAGTTAGTATATTTTACATAATGATTATTAGAAATTGTTGAGTTTATTTTATGTATGTATTAAATGTAAAAAAAATTCACAAGAAGAAGAAAAATAAATTAAATACACATAAACTAAAGAGTGTTATGGCTTGCTTCATAAAGACCATAACTCTTTCTTAATTTGAACGGATAGCCCACTAAGTACTCTCTCAGGACAAGCATCTTGTCATTGGGATGGGACAGTAAAAAGCGAGTTGTGCATGTGAAAGAGTACTTGACTGTTGGAATTTGATGAAGATAAGACAGAAAAATCGTGTTCAGGCAAGATTTTCCTCAACACACAATATACGATATTATGTCTGTCCTAATTAGCCCTGTTACTGCAGAAATGAAGGAATTGAAACCCAATTTTATTCCTAATCCTATTACCATCTGATAAGAGTTTACTAAATTACATTTTCTGCTCAAAACTATTAGTTTTTGAGAGTATTTGTGTGCAGGTTTACTATTTCAAGTCTTATATTACTACAACCACACTGTATCATAAGGTCTATCATTGTATTAACTGGCATGGTTTCGATTCCCTTGTTGTAGGTGACAAGCAGTGGGGGGTCGTCTGTCCAGCCTTGTGGGTTCTCTTCGGGTCCTCAGGTTTCCTCCCACTGCTAAGACCCTTACGCACAATGGAATTATAAAAATACAAATTGAACCATGTGTTAGTCCCAAAATGACCTAGTTTGGGTCCAGCGGATGTTAAACCCCATTTCTCTCTCTCTCTCTTGTTCTTCTGGGCTTATTTCCCTTTTTTCAGATGGTTACTAGATGTAACAAGTGATACAGAGCATTCAGGCTAACTGAATGTTCAGCGCTATAAAAAAATTAAAAAAAAAACATGTGGAAAAGAGTTTAATAACAAGATAGCAGCAGGAAAAACTGAAAAAGATTATATAACTAACCCACAGATTATGATGGTTAAGTTTTCCACGTGATTGAAATTTAGTGAATATTTGTTGTGCCAGGATTCCTGTCGAGTCTTGGTAAAACTAGCACTGAATTGTTTCAACATATTAAGTTCAGATCACAGATTTTTAGAGCATCTAGTAGCCACTTTTGCTTGTTTATTATCTAGTATAATTAAAATCACCCTCATAGCCATGGACTTTAAGGTCCATGCACATGGCATATGCCAGTTTACATTGGTTTATTTAGTTCAAATTAGATGGTGTACTGGGAGGTAACCCTGTTTGTCAAATGATCAAATGCATACTTTATGAACATATTTTGTTGTGATGCTCATACAAAATATATTAGGCCTAAACTTGGATTTCAATCATTATTTGCATCTTGGTTTATTTTGAATATATCATTCAAAACCAATTACATTTAAATTTTTGGTAAAATCAACGATTCTTCTGTAAGGGATTAATATTGTGTTTTCTTATAGCTCCATATGCCACTGCTCTGGCAAAAACAATATTTTATTATCATGGACCTTAAAATATAAGGTCCATGATATTATATAGGTATTAATTTAGTTTTAGAATAAAATTAGTAATAAACAGACTTTGAAAAAAATATTGGGCATTTTCAAACAACAGAAAAAGTAAATCTGACAGCTGTCATGTTAGATCTACTTTTGATTTAGCTTTAATAATGTTGGGTCACTTGTTGATAGATGGCGCTTTGACTCACCCGGCAGTTCAACTTCCGGATTGATTCAGGCGAGGAATATGGTGGGTGTTTTCTTTAATACTATTTAATTTAATTCTAGTAGTATTTATATTGTAATTAAGTCATTAAATTAACGATCCGTTTGTGAAACTACTTAATTAAATTATTATGCCATTTTTTCACGGTTTCATGGATATTCATTGTATAAAATTAGGAAGTAAACTTTTTGAGGAACCGCTACAATTTGCCCGGTTGGCTGATCGAGGATTTATAAAATCTGATTTGCTATCTAGAATTTGGGCGAATGACTCATTGCTGTTGAGTTTTCAAGCAGATTTCTTATTAATCCGTGATTCCGAAATCCGAGAAGCGCTGTCTGTCAAAAAACTAGATGTAAATGATCATTTAAGTTGCTCAACCCACAGTACTTCCTTGACTCATGAGTTTTCTCTTCTTTCTGTCGTTCTGACCCATCAAGATCAAGGCCTATGCCTATAAATAGTATTAATGGCTCTTCATTGATAAAATTAAGTTACTAGCCAAACCTATTAAAATTCAATCAGCATATTGGGATTGTGTCAACTTCCTTCTTTCTAAGTTTAGCCCAACAGACTAGCTTAGTAGCTACAATTTAACAAAATATATGCGTAGATAAATATAATTATTTAATCAGTGGGTCTTGCGTTGTAGTTGAATGAATTCTGTTGCAATTTGCCTATGTTTGTGAATAATGATTATGTTGAATAAAAATAAAAGTATTTAATCCAATATTGATAAATCAGCACAAACTACATTTTAGTTGTACTAGCAATCTGTTTCACATAGAATTAGGCCTAGCGAATATATTTGTAAACAAATTAATTTCTTCTTAATCTTTCAGATTTTATAATATCTTCTTTCTTTTTTTTTTTTGCTGATGGTAGTGATATTAATAAAATAACACATCAGATCAACAATATTAAATGCTATGAATGTACATGTATTTTGACATAAGTCAGAAAAAGTTTCACGCTTTTAAATTATTTGTCTCTGGTAGTAATTGGTAGTACATAGCATGTTCAAGTTCATGTATGTTGGCCAATTTGGGTGCAAGGCCCTATATTGGGCAGTAACCTTGTTGCCAATTCCTAATTGGTTCTGAGATTCAGGTTTTTTATTTGTAAGCTTGGAATGGGAAAGGTCATCTTCAATAGAAGGCGTGATCTCGCCTTAACTGCGTACACCTGCATCTTATCAAGCCCTTCACGTAATATCCTGCATATTTCGCTACAAAGTTCGATTAGGTAACAAGCCCAGCTTGGGAACCTATCAGATTCATCGGTCGTCATGAATACCAAGACTCGCGCTTCAAGCTAAAATGTTTACATGTGACAATTGAGTTGCAAAGTTCAAATAATTTGCATTTACTGGTACAGTTTGTGGCGTAAAATTCTGCAACTCTTCAAATTAGGTGTGCATCAATGTGTGCACAGGCAGACAGTTATCGGTAACTAACAATACCACAATTGTTTCTGTCCAATAGAATCGTATTACCTTTTGTTTGCTGGTATATTTAATATTTATTCGAATCTTTCATTTTATTTTCATGAGGTTAAACATTGTTATTCTTAATTACATTAGTCAATAATTTTTTTTCAGGCGGCAACATTGAAACCCTACTTAACTGCTGTGCGTAACACAGTTACAGCTGCCATGTGTGTTCAGAATTTTGACTCGCAAGTTGTAGAAAGACACAATAAACCGGAAGTAGAAACAAAGTAGGTTTATTATATGAAAAAACAGTAATGCATAATGACTATTGGCTAACAAACAATTTAGGTTTATCATGCTGCACATATTCATTCATCATTGAAACATAAAGGTACATAAAGTTTTCATTCCAATTTATTAGTTTTTAAATTGTATCCCTTCTTGCCACCATGCTGCAAGAAAAGTTTGTTCTGGCCAAGCCTATTTTGACGGGGGGGGTGGTCAAGTATGTAACCGTGAGTACAGGTATTATTTTTTTTGTCTAAGCTAATTGAGCTTGAGTGTAAATGCTTGTATTATTATAATAGCAAAATTTATATTCTTTTTTTTTCTCCATTGATTAGATCAAGTAAAGAATTATTACTACAGTCTGTAGTTGTTAGTCGTAATGAGAAAGAAAGAGTTTTAATAGAAGGTTCCATTAATTCATTACGTATCAGTATAGCTGTTAAACAGGTAAGTGTACTGAACTTATAGTACAAGTATATGTTTGTTACTATTCCAGGGGCCACAGTGATTAAAGTGCTGGCTCACGATCGATGGTCCAGGGTATGATCCCGGTGGACGGTGGTGGCCGAGAAAGTTTCCAATTTTCTTGTGTAGTTTCCTATCGTGAATACCTGGCCAGGAACTGTCTAGTCCTTCACATGGGATGATAAATTGAAGTCCTGTGTCCACATTGGCATGAACGTAAAAGAACCCCTAACAACAATTATAAGCTGAAATAAGAGCAGGCTGAAAGGAATATCTGATATCAATCTTAAAATTGGTTTACTTCTGTTCAGTATTTACAACAATATGAATATGCATAAAATCTTTGGTGGATTTCTCAAATCCAAACTGGGAGATTATCTACCATTGGTATTTTGACTTTGTTTTCATAATTAAATGTCAGAAATCAATTTGGTATTTTGACTTTGTTTTCATAATTAAATGTTAGAAATCAATTTGAGTACATGTTAGTATGGAATAAGCTGTTTAAAATAAGATAGGGATTGGATATCAGAATCCCATCTTTTCCTCATAAGATCATAACATCAATGTTGATTTAAATTGACAAATAATTCGTTTTTTTTAATGTCAACGACTTTAGGTGATATTGAGTTAGAGAGTTTGCTACTTTAAACATTTAAATGACAATCAGCAGATGAAAGAATATTATCTACACGCTGATATTTGTTATTAAGTTGTGTTACTGTCAATCAAAATTTAGGTTTTAGTTTCATTGATTTCATAAATAATCGCAATTATTTTGTAGGCTGATGAAATAGAGAAAATTTTATGTCATAAATTTATGAGGTTCATGATGATGAGAGCAGAAAATTTCTTTATTTTAAGAAGGAAACCAGTGGAGGTATGTTGACTTTCAGTACATTTTGTTTCTTTATATTTAAAATACTTCCTTTGATGTTGGTGTACCTTTATTTAAAGTTATGCTACTGGATTCATGTGATGATTTCATAGAAATTCATGTGCATGATATTGTTTTCCTATAAGATACAGTATCAATATGTCACTCAAGACCTTTGTTATTGTACCAATAGATTCTACAGTCACGATTTCTTCTATTACTCTACATTATTACTTGAGCGTTAGTGACGTCAGCTATTAGTATGATATATTTGAGTAAATTGTTTATTTTCTGTATTTGAAATGAACTGTTAGTCTTATTTCTGCTCTTTAGAAATTGATAATTGCTAGTTTTAGTGCGGCCAATTATGAATTAAAAAAAGTGTCATATGTCACAAACCTGTAGCACCTAGATTATGTTAAGTGGATTTCAAATCCCAGGTCTTTTTTTTTCTCTCTCCCTGTATTACTTTCCTCTTTATCATCGATTTTTATACGCCCACATGGAAATGTGGTCGTATATTGCCGTCGTCCCCGTCTGTCGGTCGGTCCGTCCGTCCGTCCATTGTCCACAATTTCTTGTGAACGCTCTAGAGGCTAAAGTTAATATCCGATTGACTTGAAATCTATAAGTGGTGTTTAAGGTCGTGAGACGAAGAAGTCTATTGATTTTCAGCAATATCCGATAATTACTACCAGAGTTATTACCCTTGATCACTTTGAAAAATCTTGTGAATGCTCTAGAGGCTATAGTTAATATCCGATTGACTTTAAATTTATACACAGTATTTAAGGTCATGAGACGAAGAAACCTATTGATTTTCGGTGATATCTGATAATTACTGCCAGAGTTATGACCCTTGATCACTTTGAAAAATCTTGTGAACGCTTTAATTAGAGGCTAAAGTTAATATCCGATTGACTTTAAATTTATACACTGTGTTTAAGGTTGTGAGACGAAGAAGCCTATTGATTTTCAGCGATATCCGATAATTACTATAAGAGTTATGACCCTTGATCACTTTGAAAAATCTTGTGAACGCTCTAGAGGCTATAAATAGTTAATATCTGATTGACTTTAAATTTATACACAGTGTTTAAGGTCATGAGACGAAGAAGCCTATTGATTTTCGGTGATATCTGATAATTACTGCCAGAGTTATGACCCTTGATCACTTTGAAAAATCTTGTGAACGCTTTAGAGGCTAAAGTTAATATCCGATTGACTTTAAATTTATACACAGTGTTTAAGGGCATGAGTCGAGGAAGCCTATCGATTTTCGGTGATATCCGATAATTACTACCAGAGTTATGACCCTTGATCACTTTGAAAAATCTTATGAACGCTCTAGAGGCTAAAGTTAATATCCGATTGACTTTAGATTTATACACAGTGTTTAAGGTCATGATACGAAGAAGCCTGTTGATTTTCAGCAATATCCGATCATTCCTGCCCAAGTTATGACCCTTGATCACTTTGAAAAATCTTGTGAACGCTCTAGAGGCTAAAGTTAATATCTGATTGAATTTAAATTTATACACAGTGTTTAAAGTCAAGATACAAAGAAGCCTATTGATTTTCAGCAATATCCGATAATTACAGCCAGAGTTATGACCCTTGATCACTTTGAAAAATCTAAAGTTAATATCCGATTGACTTTAAATTTATACACACTATTTACGGTCATGATACAAAATAGCCTATTTATTTTCAGCGATATCCGATAATTACTGCCAGAGTTATGACCCTTGATCACTTTGAAAAACCCTGTGAATGCTCTAAAGGCTAAAGTTAATATCCGATTGACTTTAAATTTGTACACAGTGTTTAGCGTCATGAGATGAAGAATCCTATTTGATTTTTAGTGATATCTGATAATTTCTGGCACTTGATCACTTTGAAATATCTTGTGGATAAAGGCCTTGAGACAAACCACCAAAACTATTCTAATCATTTCTGATAATTATTTAATGGGTTATTACTCGTAATAAGATTATCATGTGTTGTAAATGTTCTCCTTACTCATAAAAGAAACAATATGTGACAACCCTTGTTGACTGCCCGGACGACTTAGCTGTTGTGGGCGTATGTTTTGTTGCCTGGCAACCTATCTTTTAACTATATCATTGTTAATCTCTAATATTATATGCAATTTGATTCTCAGGGTTATGATATCAGTTTTTTGATTACCAATTTCCATGCCGAACAAATGTTAAAACATAAACTGGTGGATTTTCTTATAACATTTATGGAAGAAATTGATAAAGAAATAAACGAGATGAAATTAGCAGTTAATTCACGAGCTAGAATCAGTGCTGAAGAATTCTTAAAACATTTCTAAATGCAAGCTTTATAGGATTTAACTTTTATATGTAAGTTGATGGTATATGTATATTTTCTTTTTAGTAATAATACTAAGTATACTGATCAATTTCATAAATGAATGGTTATGTATTAAAAGACTTTACTGAAAGCTATTCTGAAAGACTAGTTTCACTTTCATCACAACCAAAAATCGTAATATATCATGGCATTCGAACAGCAGAGCCCAACAAAATTTTAAATGATGATTCTATTGGCTGTCATTGTTATCTGTCGGTATTTGGAATACAGCAATACATGTAGGTGGCCGGACTACTTTTAATTTCTACATGATTCAGTCAATCGGTTTTCGATATTTTGGTTTGTATAATATTGTAATATTTCTAATATTTTATTTCAGATATATATGGCTGTATCATATTACCAGAAGAAAAGACCTCATGGTTAATGTATTTTAACCTAATTGTACAAACTTCTTCATCTTTCATTAATATAATTATAAATACAACTTGTATATATTATATATAAATAAACTAATAGGAAAAAACATGTCAATATTTACTTTTTGATAAGTAATCACCTTTTATTACTTACTGGGTAATTTTAATATAGAAGTTGATAAATTTCATATTGGCTAACTCTGACATTATGTACAGCTTTCTTTTCAATGGGGTATGTTTGAATTCAGTAGCAACAGCATATTCATTACTATTATGTAGAAGCCAGTTTAAAATAATTAGTTCTAGTATATTATGGTTAAGATAGGACATTGTGTTATTTCTGCTTGCTACAAGGGAATATAAGTGTACATAACAACATAACAATTAGCTAGAAACACAGGTAGAAAGCAGTAGGAGGACTGGAGATAACATAAAATCATACATAAATAATAAATTAAAAAAAAAATTCACAGCTCTATGTTATGTTAATGGTGTACATTAGTGACATTGGCAGCACCACTACACAATTTTTATATGCCCACATAGAAATGTGGTTGTATATTGCCTATGGGCACTCTAGAGGCTAAAGTTTAAGATCATAATGAGATAAGGAAGCCTATTGTTTTTCAACGATTTCTGATAATTAATGCCAGAGTTATGGCCTTTGATCACATTGAAAAATCTTGTGGGTGCTCTACATTAGTGACATTGGCAGCACCACTACACAATTTTTATATGCCCACATAGAAATGTGGTTGTATATTGCCTATGGGCGCTCTAGAGGCTAAAAGTTTAAGATCATAATGAGACAAGGAAGACTATTGTTTTTCAACGATTTCTGATAATTAATGCCAGAGTTATGGCCTTTGATCACATTGAAAAATCTTGTGGGTGCTCTACAGACCAAAGGACATAGATTTTCAATGATTTTTGATAATTTGAACAGCTAAATCTATGATATTTAATATTTGTATACTGAACTTTAGCATGGTGTGTTGTCAATTCTAAAAGTAACCTTTAATTAAAGCTGCATAATCATATTTGATTTTGCTGGATAACTGTATAACAAAATGCAGACAAAACACACAATGTAGGAATGCAGTATAGGTTGTTTGCATGCATGACATAGCGCATACTAATCTTATTTATTACTACTAAGTTTAAGATTTTATATATATAAAACACTGGTCCGTGTAATTTGAATTAAGCTGAATTATTTAAATATATTTTTGAATATAAAACATTTTGTAATGCATGTTGATCAAATTATGAAAAAATATTGTTAACATCATTCTATGTACATGTATTGAAATAAGATTAATAATAAAATCTTTTCGTATAAAAATATTTGGTTTATTTTCTTTTTTAAGACACACTTTGTAAGAGCTAAATCTGCTTATTGCAGCTCTTTTTTTTTTTGGCTTCAAATGTTATATAAATTATTTACGACATGCCCATAATCAACTCGCATTGCCATCAGATGGTTCTGATTTTAAGATTAGAACAGTACAGTCACAAGTTTAGCGATAAACTGAGATAAGTACCGTTGCTACAATAATAAACAATCCATACTATAGTTTGTGAAAACTTCGAACATTAATAACTTTGCACAAAATGAAATAGTTTGACTGAAATTTTCAATATTATATTGTTTTGAGTGCATATTATTGAGCTATTACAGCAAAAACAGCCAGCTCTTTATCAAATTCTTACATAATGTATCTATCCCTACACAGCCAAGTTTAAGCTCTAATAAAAGATTTTTGTACCTTTTTAATTTGATATCCACTGTCAAACTCATTTGTATTCAAATTGGAAGATATTTTCTGATGTTGACAATGTGCATTGAATATGGGGACAGATTATTATGGCTGTAGCAGTTACAGAGAGATCCACTGGACACAAAATATGTCAATTTTGGACTAACAAGGTTCAATTTATTTCAATAATTCACTTGCACATAGATTTCTATTAGCAGTTAACTTGATTCTTTTATGGGTGGCCCAGTAAGTAGGATGTTGGCTCACTAAGCGGAGGTCCCGTGTTGGATCTCTGCAATGGCCAAGAAGGTTCATCAGGATTTTCCAACGTGGTTCCTCCTTCAGGTCCCACGTACACATTGGCATGTATGTTAATGATCCCTTGGCTGTTGGAATTCTATATGAGAGTAGGGTGTAGCACCGCTGTCCAGACAAAATTTCCTTCATAGCACATTGTATAACGTATGCCCTTAATATCCCAGTCGGAGCAGCGGTTAAATAATAGAGAAGTACGCATTTATATTAATATATACCTTCAGATTTGTTGTGAATTTGTTGTCTTTTTTTATTAATAACAAAATTTAATCAAATCTGTTCAATATAAATTTATTTCAAAATATTTTGTACAATTTCCATTTAATGTAAAAAGAAGAAAACAAAAAACACATTGAAATGTTTTGGAATATATCATAATATATATTAATATAATTTCATTAGGCCACCATCACCTTTAGTAAAACATACACCAGTAGTATGGAGTTCAGAAAACAGAAAAGCAAAGATTTGTATGTGGACTGATTGAATCAAAATTATTTGCATAAGACATTTCAGACTTTCAGGATATAAAATGATGACCAACAAGTGAAAATTGACATAAAATCCTGTACAGTGTATATATGTATGCTATATAAACACAAAGGTGTCGGCAAATGGGGGATACTGCAATTTACACATGCATTATGCAAGAGCTAATTCTGCCTACAGCAGAGCTTTTTGGGGGGCCTTAGATGTTATATAAATATAACAAGTATTATGAATGTATATAAACTGATTTACATCCAATTGTGTCTGTTTTTACTGTAATTTCTTATCAATTATGTTCGATGAAATACGCAAACAGTCCAAACTGAATGGCAGTCTTTGGCATCTGGTTAATCAGTCTACACCAGTAGTATTCTCCAGTGACTCATCAAGTCGCTTCATTACAAATGGCGTTCAAAATGCCAATTTTAAAAATTGTCATTTTGTCTTAAATATTGGATATCAGAAGCTTATGTTTTCATGGTAAGATCACATCATCAATGTTGATTTAAATTGACCAATAAGTCGTTTTAGCAATGTCGAAGATTGTTGATGATACTGAGTTTGCCTTCTTTAACACTATGGTTGTGATTTTTATTAGGGTATCTGTGATCCAATCAAAACAAAACCAGAAACGGTCAAAAACGGCTTTATCTATGAACAGTTACCCTTGTACGCAAGATCAGTATTGATGAAAATATTTTAATAATAGATAATGAACTGGACTATGGTACTACATAAACTGGCAAATAGATTTATTTGTGCTATATTTAAAATTAAAACAATTCCGAGCTACAATTTATAAAATAAATGTTGTTTTAATTAATTATTGTTTATAAAAGTAGAATACAGTACAATAGACCCGTTAATATCTATCAACAAAGAAGGCAAGGGATTACGGCCTAAAGGCACATATGCATTGTATGCTGCCAGACAAAAATCCACATTTCCAATGAAAGATTTCTAAGATGTAAGTACATAAACATATTATGCTGTGTATGCATCTTCCTATAACGCCTTTAAAGGGACAATAACATTCTTGCTGGCTTGGTAGCTCCAGAAAATAAATAATACCCTTATTCTAAGTACTAGATGTTTAAGTGTCCTACCTGTTGTGTAAATTATCCATTACAACCTATTTTACTTGTCTAGAGGGTTCGAAAATATTTTAAAATCCAAGTCCCATTTGAAAAGGTTTACGTTAGACTTTTCAAATCAATTGGTTGAATTTTTCCAATTTTTTAAAATAGGTGTGTTTAGATGAAATTTATATCATCATTTAATTGGAATATTGTAAAATAATACGATTTGTTGACCAGAATGAAGATAGGGACATATTATTCAGTTACAACAAGAGTGTTATTGGGGCTTTAAACAGGAGTTAGGAAGGCAGTGTAGCATATTCATACATTTATAGCTTGCTCTCCTATTAACAATACCCTAGTGATTAGAAAGACTTTAACACAACAAGATTATATAATAAATATTTACACCTTATAGCGATTCGAATAAAACTGGATGAGGTGAACAGAATATAGATAAAGGTAAATATGGTCAATATATATCATGAATGCAGAATTTATTGTTTTGATTTTATTTTTTTGAGTGTGAAATGTAAGTATTAACATTAATCAAAAATTTATATATCTTCAAAGGTAGAAAAATTCATTTTTTCCTCCACTCTCCCCCACCCACACTTTATTAATGCACATAAATTATTTATTACTAAGTTTGGATAGAAAATACTAATTGCACTCAATTATCACAGATTTGGTGCCAGCCAATTTAAACCTTTCATTGCTAATTCATAACCCATAAAACATGCCTGAAAAATAAAATTACGATGAAATTAGAACATATAGTTTTAAATTTCCTCAGACATATTGGCAAGTATATGTACATGTATATTGCACATAAAGAAATAAATGACTGGTATTAAAATATCCAGGATATAAAATAAGAAGTGACTCAATTCATTGATAAATGAGTGGTCAGAAAATACAATTTTGGTGTCTAAATTTAATAAATCAAAAGCAAGGATTTTTTTAGTACAGATTTCTTATGACTATCATTAATTGCATGTCTAGTATGGTCATAAATAAATAAAACTTCTGGATTTCAGGGGTCATAGCATGATTCATTTTTATTTCAAAAGTAAGTCTATTAAAAGGTTGGAAGGGCTAGTATTCATATTAGAATTAAAAAATCTGTGATTAGGCTTCTCTTTTAAAATGAATCGATGCTTATATTACTTCTAAATAAACTTGTATTTAGCCTATTAGCTAGCTTAGAAAACAGTTAGAGGTGAATGTTACTGATGATAAACCAGTATTTGTAATTCCAAATAAAGCATAATTAAAGAGAAAATGAAATAAATGTAGAAGCTTGAAATGTGATGTTTGTGAGAAGTCATTTAATCACAATGATCCTTGCCAAAATAAAAACAACAAACAAAAATAAAAACCTTCCTCCTGCATCATATTGTTTTGACACAATTGTCTAAGAACCAGAATATTTCTTTTGTAATCTAATAAATTTTAAAGATAATAAACTTACTGCATTGGCAGGAAAAGCTCGTAACATCACAGGAGTAAAACCTTTATAAAGGGAGAGAATTCCTTCTTCCTTCATTAGCTGTCTAAATACATCTCGTATACCATTGGGATATGTACCTTCAGGAGCTGTGAACATTAAGAGAAGAATCTCATATTAGATTGATGTAACAGTCAACTAGGCAGTTTCATGTGGGAGGGGGAGGGGGCTATATACATCAAGGGTCCACATGCAATAATTGCTCAGTATCTTAGACTGATATGCATGTTTTTGGAGCTTTACGTAAACTATGTTTTTACCTGTTTGTAATCTAGATTTTAAAACATCAGGTGGAATAGCTACAGCCCAGTTAAATATACCAGCAACACCTCCAGCTACTAGAGTTCTACCTACACTTAAATCACTACGACTGCAATAGACATAATACATAGAAATAAATTTATAACATATTTATAACTGAAACTATTGGCCAATTTCTGCTTAGCCAAAGCTAAAATTTCTCATCAATTCAGCTAGACTGTCGTCTGTATAGGGAAAATGTGCTTAAAAATCGATTTTTGTTGCACCCCCCCTGGGTCTAAAAAATGTTGCCATTTTCTTATAATACAAGGTTTCTAGTGATGGAAAATCCATATTCCCACCTTCAGATATTGCCAGTTTTTAAAATATTACCCATTTACCCAGGGTCTCGGTCACTTTATCATGCTTGTCTAACATGACTTTGACGTTGTGATTTTGGATGATAAAATTACTGCAGGTGAATAATTTTTTTCGTGTGTACTGCCAAAGTGCACAGCAACATTTGAAAAAAAAAATTATGGAAATATCTCAATTTGTATATGCACAGGACCAATTATAAGCGCCCACAAAGCAGTAATGTTGCACATCGTAGCATGTTTTTGTCTATTTATGAAAATACAGCGTCATTGTATTGATATTGAATTTAATTTATTATCAGAAATCATACATAAATTTGATAATTGCATAGAAATATTTGATTTCAACCAAAAAACAATACATAAACGTGATATTTCAAAGACAGGTCCCAGGTAAAAAGGTATAAGGGGAGATAACTCGTATCATAAATGACCTATAAATATTGAACAAAGACTAAATTTCTCCTTGGCAACCCACCCTATCACCAAACAAAGAATGAAAACAAATTTAAAACATTAATCTTTTATGTAATGACTAGTATTAAAGGTTTAAATAAATATAAATTAGGCCTTTGTATTGCAATTTACAACAACATTTCAATATCAATATTTTTTTAAAATACAGAATACATTTTTTTCATTTTTAATAACTGTTATATCAATAATTTTTATAAATGTTGCTGTAACAGTTGTGCAATAATTAAAGCTTAAATAGTTAAAATATAAAATATAAGAAAATATAAAAACAGTTAAACAAAGTACTAAAATCAACAAATGGAAAAGTATTTACACATTTATTTATCTTTCGATATATTGTTTGGTTATCTTTTTTAAAGATATAAATCATGCCTGTGTATTATAATTAAAAACAACATTTCAAAACTAATTTAAAATAAAGAAAACCCTTTGTTTTGTTAAAATAATAATTCAATTAAATCTGGACATAAAGTAGTTGAATATTATACATGTAGTTAGTATGTAAAATACAGGTAAAACAAACAGTTAAACAAAATACTAAAATCAAAAGATGGAAAAGTATGTACATATTTATTCATCTTTATCTAGTGATATATTTTTTTAAAGGTTAAAATAGATATAAATCATGTCTGTGTATTGTAATTTAAAACATTTCAAAACTAGTACAAGTGCTAGTAAAAAATGTTGACACATTCTTAGAACGGATGTTTTAGTGCATTTGGACACCACAATCTAGTCATTTTGTGCCAATTCCCTTGCCATCAAATATACCAGCACTACTTATACTATAGAGTATAGAATAAATCGGCTACACCCACACCTTGTCATTGAGGTCGCTGATAATGGGATTCAAATTTAAGTCCATTGATGACAGACCTTTTTGTAACCACTTGGCTATATAAATCCCTTCCCACCCACTAGTTGCCTATGTAGGCCTATGATATAAAATAGATATAACAACAAGCCACAAGGACACAACAACTACTACAAGTATGAAATAAATTTACCCAGAAGACTGAACTGTGGGTTTTCTTGTTAGGAATCGAACATAATTCTTGTAGCATCGTAGATGGTACCTAACTTCAACAGCAACACAGTCTTTATCTCTGATGTGCCTGAGAATGGTTTCATCTTCTTTCTTAATTGCTACTTCTCTAAGTCGCCCTAAAAAAATATGGAAAATTGTAAATATCATGGATATCATAAATCAACTAGCAGTAGAATGCATATTCGTTTTCTGGTTACATATGCATAAATAAAAAACCCCATAAAATTCTTATGCAACAGTTTTATGTGTATAATAGGCTTTGTATGTAGCAGCCTACTTTTAACAATGAACTAGACAACTTTTGGCAGACCTGGTAAATACATGTACATAACCCTGCGTGTTTGGATAGGCTACTCCCACACGTTTTCACTGAGATCGCAGAGAATGAGACTCATACCCTCGACTATTGATGACAGACTGATAGATAACACCTATCGGCCACCCGACCACTCTCCCCAATAAACGCCTTTTACGACACGCTGAGGAGGGTCGATGGGCCTATTCCACTAGGTAACACTGGGCATAGCCAGGAAAGGGAAAGGAGGGTGGGGGGGACAATACTAAATCACAACGGTTGAACAAATAATAAAAACTTACCCCCATCTTTAATTTCTGCTAAAACCAGCTTATCAGAGACATTCTTATTCTGACACCTGTAGAACAAAGGTATTTTTTTGCAGATAATGCCCAGAGGAGGAAAGACATGTCCTCGCAGGTGGACAGCTTGGGTGGTTGATGATTTAGTGGAGGCTGATCGCAAACCTTCTCTAGAGGTGGATTGACTCTCATCACTTGTTTGCTTCTCACCAGACTGTAGCCTAATGCAACTCTTTTAGTAGCTCGTTCAATCTTTGTTCTGTCTGTGAATCTCGAATAACACTTGGAATGATAGCCATAAACCCATAGTCACATAGTGCATCATCTTTATTCCCTATAAATACAAACATACTGACTCCTAATTTTATTGCACACATAAACAAAATAAGCAAATTAGAACCTGAGAGAAGAATTTAGGTGGCAACAAATATCCAAAATAAAAATTACTTTTCTTTTATGAAAAACAATAAGACACTGCCACCTGTTTGCACTTGATTTGTGAAAAGACACTTAGACAATCTGGGGTTAATAAAATAAAACCAAAGGCTAGCGTGAATGCTATCGATTTTAAAACAAACCTATCTATGAACTATATAACAAGACTATATACAATGTGAATGTCAACAAACATTATTATTATTTATCGTAACTTCAACTTGCACACAGCAATGACAACAAACAAGAAATATTATATACGGACGTAAGCTCTCGTTGCGTTGTACAGTCCCGATCATTTGTGATAAGTACAGGTGTCTATAAAATTTAATCCGCCTATCATTTTGTGTTTCGCTGAAAAATAAAATGACGACTCTACTTTCAATTTTAGTTTGATTTAGTTGATAAACTTACCATTAATACATCTTTATATTGTTGGCACACTTTTAGCTCGTTGCCATCAAGATTTGTCCATTCTTTAAAACTTAAAACAACCTTATTCCAACTGGTATCTGTAAATTCAATCAGCTTTCCACAATCTTTGTCTACGAGGTGGATGAGGCACTTCATCGTCTTAAAGTAAACACGCTAACTCAGACTCACCTTTTGACCTGTGAACTTGAGGTCAAATTGGCTCTAGAGTGTTTTTGATTGGTTGGTTGTTTTAATGATATGCATCAGGTGTAAATAATGGTTGATAAACTTCATAGCGCGAACAGAAACTTGCGACGACTCGTTTATAAAAACTGGGACATTCTAGAAGCGGGAAGGCGGCTTTTTATCCATAAAAATTCACATTTTACTAATGTGTGACTTTACAACTAAACCCATTTTATAGAAATTTTTTGAAACGATAGCTACTGACAGACGACGGTCTAAGCTGATTCACCAACATGAAGTTTAAACTTCAATTAGAAGCAGAGTTACTGTATTCTAAAAGATGTGGGGCAACAGATGGGCAGCCGATTGGTTCAACACATTTTAATCTTCCTCTGCTGTCACCAAATGTTGGGGGTCAATAACCACTCCTGATAATACTAATAGTAATCATTTCTGAAGAACTCCATCCCTACCCTTTTCCGGCGTGATTTCCCCTCGTCAGTGATGCAGAAGGAGGGCCTGACAAGGAGAGCTGCCTAGTCGTTTGGATGGTACGAAAAACCAAGGTCCATTTACAAATTGGAGTGCAAGTAAAAGATCCCTTGACAGTTGGAATTCGATATAAGGTAGGCCGTAGCGCCGCTGCCCGAGCAAAATTTCCCTGATAGCACACTGTATGGCATAAGCCTGTTTTCCATTAGCCCAGGTTAGGTGCAAAAGAGTAGGACACAAAAAAACCATTTCATTTGATTTCAATTCCGTCCCTACCCTATTAATTTAGAGAACTAAGCCTTAGTATACTTACTGTTCATGAGTGAATTTCTGGATTGTATCAGGCCTACCCATATCAAACACGTGGTGAACCTTACTTAACTGAAATAATAAGTTACCTTCCTCCTGCTGGAGTTAAAATATGCTGTAACCATTCATAAACCATAAAATACATTCCACTAGCTGGTACATCACGTAATAATGTAGCTGCAGTACCACGATATAAACTTCTAATACCTCCTTCTTTATATAACTGTTTAATACAATCTACTGGACCATTGTATATAGCTGGCTTACCTGAAGCAGCTTGTACCTGGATACAACAAATATAAATATTAGACAAAAAACATTTTGGGGGGATCGATAAGACAAGTTTTATTCAAATCTTTTATCATTTCGGTACTTTATCATCCAGTCTCTATTAGTTCCTCTCATTCAATCAGTGATAATGAAAAGTATCTTATTGATAGAATCAGTGTTAACAGCCAACAGGTCGGTTTCATCATATTGTTGTCATACTGAGAGGTCATTGCTGTTAACTCTGCCAATGACTATAAATAGACAGCACACCCAAAAATATACGTTTTTTTCAACAAATGTATTTCAATTTGTTGAGATGAATTTAATTTCAAAAATAGCCAAATTTTAAGTTATTGCAAGCAAGGACCACTTAGGTGCACCCCTCATACTCTTTGTTGGTTGGGCAACTGAACATGCTTGCAACTCACAAGATTTTTTTTAAAAATATAATTTATCATTTTTCACCCCCTTTGTTTTCATTCAGATATACCGGCAGAAACATTACAGTGTTTCTTTTAAAATATTTTATTTCACATATCACTAACTAGAGGTAGTAAAACTTTGAAGATGTGAAAAAAGTGTTAAAAATATACCTGAAGTAAGCATTTAATTCTTTCTCCAGGAGCCATAATAACTGTAGTAAAGACTCCAGCTACCATACCCGCTTTAAATAATTGAGCATATCTACAAATAAGGACAATTCAATCTCTTATTAATCCTGTAATTTGCAACAAAGAGATATAACTCTTGAATTTAATATAAGCAGTTACCAATAAAAGATTGATTTTTTCATTGACAACTGAAGGACAATAATGTTGCTGTCCATCAAATTTACATAGGATAGAATAAGTTATTCAGATTCAAAATAATGGCTATACCTTTTTGATATAAGTCCCAAATAAAATTTTCAATTTTACAAAATTTTATGTCTTGATTTATGTTATGGGGGGATTTAGAACAATTTAGCCCGGTTGGAGCTGACATGCCATAAAAAAAAAAGTACATTCATTCATTTATTTATGGAGTGACAATCTGTCTTTGTTCAAAGATTTATGTTATTACATTAAAGCTAAAGTGACATAATCCATTTTGTGTTCCATTGTTGACACATTATTAAGCCAAAATTAAAGTAAAATTAGTGAGTCAACAAAATGTAATCACATTACCCCATCAATAATCGATATTTTACACAATAGCTCAAGTGAATTTTACCTAAATCAATGTGGTTTCCCACTTTTAATGAAATCAAAACAGATAATATACCCCTTGAAAATTTGGAACTGAGACTTTTGCTATTGAAGCAATGAAGTCATCATTACTCTAAACTAATGTTTAGAATGTAAAGAAAGTGGTTTCCAATTATACAGTTGTCATTAATCAGCAGGTGTGTATTTGTAACTAGTTGCGAAAGATTATAGATACCACTTCTAGTGCGATAGCATGCTGATTCATAAACACAGCCAATAGTGATGTTTACCACTAATAAAACACTTATATGGATATACTAGTTCTGAATTTATTAACAAGCTACGTTTCGATACTCATACAGGTATCGTTCTCAAGCAAATAATGCTTGAGAACGATACCTGTATGAGTATCGAAACGTAGCTTGTTAATAAATTCAGAACTAGTATATCCATATAAGTGTTTTATTTGTAATTTCTATTTCTATATGTCTTACAAGGATTATGTTTACCACTAATTAATGTTTTAGTAAGTAACACCTACTTAATGACCACCATCTCATATCTAGAGCTATTTTAATTTCTAATTACACGTTATTTATAAAAATAACAATTTTTGATTATATATTTTTATCAAGTATGTTTTATTTTTTGTCATCTCATTTTATCATGTATGTAGGTACATGGACCTTATAAGGTCCATGGTAGGTATTACTCTAGAATATGTCTTTGTAAAGAGCACATGAATCTAACCATCTTAACGGAATAGTAAATATTATGCATGATATAAACCGATGAATTTGATTGGTTAATGGTAGATATTTCCATTACCGTAAATGTAAGTCAAGTGTAACTATGTAATAATATTCAATAAGAAATTGTGTTGTGTAGGCTAGAGCATATAAAAACAACAAAGACAAATACATATGAACTATGCCCGAGTCACTCAAGCAGTCGGAAAAAATCAGACCTTGACCTCAATTTCTGTAGCAATTGTCAACCAGCAAATTAAGAATCATTTGCGACATGCATGAATAGCAGAAAGAAAAGGCTACAGCAAAGATTCCAAATTACTGAGCAACTGTTATTGATGACATAATTGCAGTGTTTAACTGCCCAACTGGAAAAATGACCACCAACAGTGTTTTGATAATTTCATTTACAATTACTATCCATTGTCAGGAAAAACTGATAATTACCATAACCCTGGTGTGACTAGTAAAGTACAGGGTAACCTCACACCTAGTATTACTGTTAATTATTTCATTCACACTTCGTCATAGAACATCAAATACAGGACATAATTCTATGGATATGAAATGAATTGGGCTAATGAATACAGCAATTTGGGGGAACACAATCAATGTCCCATCATATTTGGCAGCCACATTGGCTAAGTGATTAAGACACTGGGTCGCAAGCCTGGAGGTCATGGGCTGGCTCTGTGTGTTGATCAAGAAAGTTCATCAGGATTTTCCGGAATGTTTTCCCCTTGTCAGTGGTGCAGGATTGGGGACATGACAGGACAGCTGTCTAGTCGTTTGGATAGGTTCAAAAACCAAGGTCCCACTTGCACGTAAAATATTCCTTGGCAGTTGGAATTCAAGAGTATGTCGTAGCATGGCATGTGCCCATCTTCATTAGCACAGTTGGAGCAGAACAGCAGGATGTTAAACCACATTTCATTTCATTTTATTTCCATCATATTTGTGTCAGTTATGGTATTCCATAGACATGTCTTGTGTAGTATAGGTACAGTATGCTACTAAATTCTATATCATAGTAGGAGGACTATTCTCATCGTTCTAATTAATCCAAAAGTAATTGGTCCTTTCTTAATGACAACAACTTACGTTAAAACATCATCAGGTTTATTCTGTTGAAGACGTTTGCCAACACCGAAACCAAAAAAACAAATAGCAAACATAGGTGCAACACCAGCTAATGGAGCTCCCATTCCTTTATATAAACCAAAAAATCCCTGCAACAAGAATCAATATTAGATTAGACCTGTTCAAAATCTGAACTAATATTTTGTCAATTCCTTTTGAGGAGGTACATGTAGGTTTGGAGATTTATCTTTTGATTTGCATGAAATATATGAATTTATTTCATCTGGTGGACTGAATTTTTATTTAACCTAAGTTTTTACCAACGGAAAAGTTTCTAAGACTTCTGTTTACAATAAAACAAAAATGAACTGCCGGTACGTGTATTGTTTATGATTACCTCTTTCTTCACAATTTTCATTGCACAATCAAAGGTACCTGCATAGAGTGGTGCCTGGCCTGGTGGCGGCCTTGGCATAGTCTGTATTCTCACCTAAAACAACAAAATGTGTCACAAATGTAGATATGATTATTGACAATTTTGTCCACAATGAAGTAATACTGTTCCGAGGATTGTCCAAGTACATGTATAAAAAAAAGTCCAGACATTCGAGGTCTATATATACGGTCAAAATCATTCCAGAAAATCAGGACCAAAATCATTGTCATGACCTCTTAGAAATCGGAATCTATAGTCATTATTGTGCACAGATTGAATATAACATTATGGTAATTTCTTTGGTCATAAATATGATCACATAAGTTAAAAGCTTTTCAAGAATCACAACCGAATATATATATGGTCAAAATGTATTTTGTTTTCTGCCAAAACAATCATCATTTTGATAAAATTAGCAAGGCATAGTCACAAAATATTTAACGCAACTTATGACTCGTATAAGAAAATATTGAAGAGAATTTAATTTTAGTTGTTTTAGTATATATATATGAGTATGGTAAGCACTTTCTACGTTGCATTTATGGTAAACAGACAGTTGTTTTGTAAAAGGGGAACCTCCATGGTTCAACAGATTAATGATGATTGCAGTTTATGTCTTGTATGTCGTTTACGAGAAACAATAGTTTATTTTTTTATCATTTGGTATAGATAGCCTATTAATAATGATGTATGTAAGGTTAATATTTTCCTTCATGTTTTGAGCCTAATTCAAATACTTAGGAATTCATGGGCTAATTCATATCATATCCATTAATTTACAAAGTATAATGAAGATAGAAAATACATTACATATACAAGTAAAATATTTTCATCTCACTATACTGTGCTAATGAATATGAGGAAATAATAAACTAAGAAAGATATTTTTGTGCTGCTGTCAATTAAGTCAAAATCACAACCAACATGTACACAAATGTCATCATGTGAAAATCATGACCACAACAATAAATATGTTCTCATTTGTTCACAGCGCAATTGTTTTCTAGACATTTGGCATAAATGAAAGCAGAAGCACATACATGTATCATACAATGTTAGATGCATTTCAATTTCAATGTGTAAATATATCTGGCTTATCGGATTTGGGATAACAAAAATGTTCATGAAAAAATCACCACCTCAGCACACCAGAAAAACTAATTTTTGGGGACATATTACATTAATATACTGTACACACTATTCTTCAAATAGAACAGGTTATATTTGTTTTATACTTGTTCAGTATATTATTATAAATTGCATGTCAATCTTTCAAAATCACCACCACAACATTCACGCTTACCTCTGACATTTTCACAACCGTGTCAAAATTACTTTGAGCATTATCTTTTTTTATTCATATTTTTTTTTAGGAAACCACAATAATTTCTGTTTACAAACCTGCAATGTACATGTATGTACTGTATTTTAGTGTATATTGTATTTTCAGCTCCTGTGTCACACTTTCTGCAGTATTATATATTGTGAACTGTGAACATATCTATATCTTAATAGAAATATTGTTACAATCTATGAAATCTTCAATATATCATTTTTGAATTATCTATGTATCAAGAATATCTGTCAAAGTCTATGTATATAAAATTTGAGTTACCAGGATCTATCTACCACCACTCTCTTCCACTATTATGAGAGTGACACAAGCAAATCCAAGGGTTAAATAAAGTTCAGTTGGAGATATTCACTGTATATAGAAATAATGGGAAAATATTAGTAGATTATTTATTCTTTAGATTATACACATACATACAATCATGTCTTGTGCATTTACCTTTTTTATGATTTATTAAACAATTATATTTAATTAATCACCGTGGACCTATTATCTCTGATTTAATGAAACAGTACGTAATCACTCAGAGAGTGTATTATTATCATTTTATTATATTAACTTCTGTAGGTTAGGGCTTACTAGATGTAAGTTGTTTTAAGATAAATATGTTGTGTTATCAGTGTCATGGTTTATTAACTTATAATATTGAGGTATAGGCAATATTATAGTAGTAGTACTAATATTATAGTATAACTTTAAGATCAAAGTCTAAACGTAGGACTTGAGTACCGGTAAAAAAAATTTTTTGGTTTGCCATTTTGAGTAGCCTACATGCACATTGATGCAGGTCAAAGTCCACTTCACTTACCGTAATTCAGTTCTGGGCCATTATTATTTTTTACGGATGGCTACCTTGATCCAAAATTACTGAAAAATATGTCCAGGCCAGAAGAAATGAAGAAAACTTACTTTTATCATGTCCAGTGGTTGGCCTGCTGAAACACAGCAAACTCCGCCAAATCCCCCAGCAATAAAATCTTTAATCGGGCTACCTTTCGACATATTATTGTTTTGCAGAATACTAGCAGACGATTAAGTGAAATATAGTCTTGCTCTGAGTTATTTGCTTCTTACAAACCGTTCCGCCACAGTGCGTTTTGCTGCTGGTCGCGATGAAGCTTTTATGTTCGATTAACCAGTCACACAATGTTTCGTTACATTTCATTATCAGGGAACACTGCATCGTAGACGGTCCTGTGCATATGACGTCACATGTGGATTGTAGGTTAGGCTTAGCCTGGGCTCGGGGTTAGAGTTGGTGCTAGCCTTGTTTACATCTCGAAACTTTGACGAAATCTGCGGGTCTTAACCCTCACCCTAAACCATAGAACTAGAATACTGACCCTAACCACAATCCACATATGACGTCATATGCGCTAAAATGTGCAGGACCGTTTCCTATTTAGTGTTCTCCTTAAAATATTGACATGAGAAAAGGACAAAGGCAAAACGAATATAATCATGTTGGAACAAATATGATCTATACAATCAATAGTATTTTTTTGTCTCTGAAATAAAATGTCTTCTGCAGAATTCTACTTTTATCACTTTGCCTATGTTTTATTATTCTTATTGGCGATTTTTGCTATGTTGCTTTTCGGTAAAAATATAAGCTACAATTTTTTTTAACCGGAAAGGGACAGTGGTGAAGAGCGCCATCTCTGATGACCGGTTGAGAGATTTCGTCAAAGTCATGTTGTCTTCTGCAGTTTACAAGTTATCTAACACCCTTCGGGTAATTTTTAGTTCAAAATAAATCTAACTCCATGCCACGGATGCTTTTGCAGACATCGTGAAATTTTCCAATTTGAGGGCAGAGTTAAATTCGTAGCGTCATGCAGTTTATGTACAGTAAAATGAGTAATTTCTTGTAATGTCACTTGTCTAACTAAGTTATAATATTAAAATAGTAATACATCTATCCTATGATTATTCCTCTAATTTAGTCTATAACTGTAGGCCTATAATCGTGGTGTGTAACTAAAACCAGTCTTACTAGCAGCCTAATCAAAATCTAATGCTGATTTGTGAAAATATATCAGCAATTTGTGGACAAGTTACATATATGGCTACACTAACTCAAACTGCATCATTGAAATTAGCAGTTTTTATTTTGAGAGTTTTAGATACACTACAATTTTTTTTATAGGGTGGCAGTCATCAAGCTGGACGTTGTTTGACAGCATTAAATGGTTCAGTTAGAGATTACTCATCAGGAGGTAATTAATGTTATTATACAAAGGGGGGGGGGGCGCGAATTGTTAGTGCGTGCTGTATCATAAAAGCTGTCATTGATTCAACTGGCATGATTTTGAATCCCCGGTTGTACGTGACAAGGAGTAGGGTCACCTGTCCAACCTTGCTGGTTTTCTCTAGGTCCCCCCGTTTTCCTCCCACTGCTATGGACCCCTACGCGCAAGCGAATTATTGAAATATAATTAATTAAACCATATGTGTTAGTCCCGAAATGACCTAGTTTGTGTCGCATGGACGTTAAACCCCATTATAGAACTTCAAAAATAAATTTATGCCCTTTTTATCATAATATATAATAGTCTATATATGAAAAAGAAATTACCCTTATAAAACGTAGAAATTTGTAAAATTTATTTTAAAATAAACTGTTATATTTTTTTTTATGAAGCTGAAAATGATTTAGTTGTTATTGGATCTGGACCAGGAGGCTATGTGGCAGCAATTAAAGCAGCTCAACTAGGCATGAAGGTTAGTGCAAATTTGTAATCATAACTATAACTATTAAATTGAGAGACTCATACAGAATACATTAACATTATTGTTCGGACTATAAATTTCGATAATGTATGGATATATGAATACTAGTATGGAATAACAACACAGGCTTTGTTTATTAGAAGTTATTATTATAATATTATACGGAATACCATAACGTTATGCAATTATTGACGTGAATATAGTATGCATAAACCAACATGTCTGTTGTTCAAAAGACGACTATCCGTTAGTGGTGCCCGTGGCCGGTTCATTTCAAAATGGATTAAGAACCCTGGTTCCAGAATATAATTCAGTACAATGGTAATGTTTTCTTGATATTAAATGGTAATCCATTTTATATTCCAGACTGTTTGTGTAGAGAAGAATGAGACATTAGGAGGAACGTGTTTAAATGTTGGTTGTATTCCATCTAAAGCTATGTTAAATAACTCACATTACTATTACATGGCTAAAAGTCAAGATTTGCATAAACGTGGAATAGAGTGTATGTATTTGTTTTCATTGATAGTAACTGTTCAGGGTGACAACACCACCTACACTGGCCACTAGAAAACATATTCAGAAAAACATAAGCTAAGATTTTAGAAATGAATGAGCACACATTCTATTTTCCTGAGAAGTGTCGTTTTTAGACTTTATTTGTTTACTTGATTTGTTGATTTTAGTAATAATATATACATACAATTGGTTTATTCATATTTATTTGTAAATTGTCATGTATGTTGCAAGTAATAACCAATTAAAATCCCTCGCAAATGGTTTCTAATGGAGCCCCCTCTCCCATTTTTGCAGTTTGTTTGTTATAGCAACTGAAAACCCAATCACTAAACAGTAAATCAGAATTTTGTTATCCAGCTTTAATTTTGATTCAAAATTGGTATATTTTCAGTCAGTGATTTAAAACTAAATTTAGATACTATGATGGAACAGAAGAGAAATGCTGTGAAAGCTCTAACTGGTGGAATAGCACATTTATTTAAACAGAATAAGGTGAGCATCTGTAGAATTGAAAAAGGTGGCTAAGTATATTATGTTGTTTAGAATAAAATTGTGGGTTATATTACATTTTCTTTTATTCCAAAAAGAATTTTTTTTTTGTTCTGAATTTTCTGATTTACGGAAATGTTATGTTTTTATCATCCCAAATAAAAATATTACTGGTATTCAATTGTTGTTTGCACACTTTCTGATTTTCAGAAAATGTTTAACCCTTTAAGTGCGTAGGGCGTTATATAACATCCTGGACAACTGCCACTCACTGTGTGTAGGGCGTAATTAACGCCTTGGAGGTATTTTCCCCAACCGAATCTTACAACATAGTTCGTTACAGCATATATGTATAATAGCTCTCCTGAGTGCGTAGGGTGTTATATCACGCCTGGTCGAGCAAATCTTTGCCTGAACATGCAACAGAACATGTGTAGGAGCAATAACAGCGGTGCTATTCAATCAGGAATAAAAAGATCCAAAAACGATGTTTTTCGCCAAATTGATTACACAATAGGGGGTAGTTAACGTTTTAAAAACATAACGCTTAACGGGTCATATTTCCAAAGATAAAGTAAACTATATTGATTTAAAAAGGTTAAAACTTTCATGGAATTAATTTATATTCAATAGTTGACAAAAATGGTTAAATAGAATCTGTTTTGATATATTGACGTTTGAATAACTATTTGAATATTTGTGTCAACTTTCATAAGAAATGGTTTCAAAACTCTTTATTTTATCTGATACTCTAATAGCAAATATCAACTGGATGACGTATGTATTTTGTTGCCTGGCAATTTATGTTTCTGTTTGTTTTTACTAGATAACACATTTACAAGGTATGGGTAGTGTAACTGGTCCTAATGAAGTCACAGTGACAAAATCTGATGGTTCTAAAGAAACAGTCTCCACTAAAAATATATTAATAGCTACTGGTTCAGAAGTTACACCTTTTCCTGGTATTGAAGTAAGTTGTATTTTATCTTCATTGCTACCTAATAGGTAACTACAACTTGGGTACAGTCACTCCAACCTATTATCTGTAAATCATTTTGAAAGACCTGATCCACAATGAAATTTTTTTGAGTACAAGTTTTTGAAAAATGTTATTAATCTTGACAATTTTTTGCATCATTCATTATCTAGAAATAATTGTTAATCTATCATTGTCATTGCATTACCATTCTTCTTGAGTAAATTACTTTTGAGCCTCAAAATGACACTTGAAGTAATGTTGCATTCCTTTTATTTTTTGAAACCTCTAACACAGAGACTATTTATTCCATAAAGCCTGGAATCCTGATTTCAGTATCTACCAAACAGCAAGACAAAAAATTGGTATTTGTTATATTACAGATTGATGAAAAAACAATAGTGTCTTCAACAGGAGCATTGTCTTTAGAAAAAGTTCCTTCAAAATTAGTTCTTATTGGTGCTGGTGTGATTGGAGTAGAATTGGTAAGTTATTAATGGTTTTGCATGTATACTCAGAAACTGAAACATTAAATATTTAATACTCTCGTTAGATATTATTTGCCTTCAGGATTGTATAGTTTCTGTAGATTTGGAATCTGAAAGGACATGTGAGAAGAGATATATATGTACTATTTTAATGTAAAAGACTGTTGTTTTGTTATTATTATGTAATTAAGAACATCCAAGTCTTAAACATCGTCACGAATAATAGCCCGGATTCTAAAAATAAGCTAGAAAAATTATCATTACTTAACTTTTCTAAATCGTTTAAAAAAGACTGTATGAAATCAATATAATTGAATACTTTTTGCACGAAAGTGTTTTAATAACCCTATATATAAACTTTATTCTAGCATGTCAGGGCTTCTATAATAAACAATCTATTACTTTTGATTGGACAATCCTGCTGGACTGTAAATGCAGTTTCCTAACAACATTTTACACGTCATAAGAAAGATAATGTATTTTGAAATATGATAAAATTTATGAGTACAATTATAAAGTTCAGTCATTATTTTTCAAACTGTTTTCATATGATTATAACATTTATGCTTTTTTTTCTTCTTCAGGGTTCTGTGTGGCAAAGATTAGGTGCTGAAGTTACTTGTGTAGAATTTTTAGGTCATGTTGGTGGAATGGGTATAGATATGGAAATCTCTAAAAATTTCCAGCGTATTCTAACAAAACAAGGCATCAAATTTAAGCTTAATACCAAGGTTACTGGGGCAACAAAACAAGGAGAAAATATTAAAGTAGCAATTGAAGGAGCTAAGGATGGAAAACAAGAAGAGGTAGTCTCCCTTTGACTTATTTTTCAAGAATACAACTTCAAGATATTTTGTCATCATATGTTGTAAATACTGAATAGAATTAACCTATTCTTGTAGATATTCAAATTTCACATATTTTATATCTCTTAAATGATGACCTGTAGACTAAATAACACCAGTGAAACACTGATATTGTTATGTATATGAAGAAGTGCAGCAATATATATTGTATTTTGATCTATATATTACAGCTTGACTGTGATACAGTATTAGTGTGTATAGGAAGAAGACCATATACACAAAATCTTGGACTAGATGGTGTAGGTTTACAAGTTGATAATAAAGGTAGAATACCAGTCAATAGTCGATTTCAAAGTACAGTACCAAGGTAGATACATTATATTATTGTAACAATTTAGATTTCTTCACAAAGGAAGATCATTGGTCTTGTAATGAGATCATTATTCTTGTGATAGAGAGAAAGAGTAATGGGGTTTAACGTCAACTAGGTCATTTCGGGACAAACATATGGTTCAGTTTTATTTCAATAATTCACTTGCTTGTAGAGGTCTTTAGCAATGGGAAGAAACCGGAGGACCCATAGAAAACCCACGGGGGTTGGACAGGCGTTCCCTACTTCTTGTCAACCACAAGCAGGGGTTTTGAAACCACACCAGTTGACTTATTGACGGACCTTATGATACAACGCACACATGCTAACCATTCAGCCATCCAACCCCCCATTCTTGTTATTAGATCACTTTGCTTGTACTAAAATCACTGTCATTGCACTAATGGGATTACTATTCTAATAAAAAGATTATCGTTTTTCCATTAATAATCATTACAATAATATGGTTATTCCAGATATTGTATTATTATTTCACTAGTAATACTAAAATCAATTTCTAGAAAATCATATTAATGATTTGTAATGATACTCTTTTGTAGTATATATGCTATTGGTGATTGTATAGCTGGTCCTATGTTAGCACACAAAGCTGAAGATGAGGGTAAGTTGATTGTTTTTTTTATAGGGATTAGCTATTTTTTCAAATACATGTTCGAAATTCTCTCAACATATAGAAGAAATTCACAGACACCACTAATGTATAGCGGCAGTATATATTGAATGCTTAGTTCCCATGAAAATGTAATCAATTGATTATTTAAAATTTAGTTAAACCAAAACGAAAATAATATAATAATAATAATAATATAATAATAAAAATGTCCTAAAATCCAACCGAAGCTACTCTTTGGTAACATTATGGTCAGTTAAAAGAAAACACTAGTTAAAAGGAGTATGCGATCAACAATTAAAAGAAAATGTTTCTAAAAAGATGGGTTTTAAGATTCCTTTTAAAACTGTCAATTGATGCACAGTACTTGAGTTCTATGGGAAAATCATTTGAATTCCATAGGAGCGTCTACCGAAAGAATAGTTTGCAGTTACTGATTTAATAAGGTACTTAGATTCAGAACGAAAATTTCTGGTAGGGTGGTAGGGTTGAATTAATTCTTTAATATATAGAGGAGAGTCATCACATGACAAAGCACAGAAAGTCAGCATGAGAATTTTAAAATCAATTCTGGTCTTAATCGGTAGCCAGTGGAGTTCTTTCGAAACGGGAGTAATATTGGTGTATAATTTAGTTCTTGTAACAATTCTTGCAGCTTTGTTTTGAATCTTCTGTAGTCGATTAATTTGATATGCTGGTAAGTTGTAGAGTAACGAGTTGCAGTAGTCGAGACGTGAGGTCACCAAAGAGTTGATTAAAAGTTTTGTAGAGTCAATGTCGAGGAAATTGCGGATCCGTCCAATTTTGTGAAGTTGGTAGTTGGAAGCTTTACAGATTGAGGAGATGTGAGCATTCATGTTCATATTCTTATCAAAAATTACACCAAGATTTCGAACGCTATTAACAGGGTTAACAACAAAATTACCGATAGAGATATTACTAACAGATATTTTGGATAAAAGATGATTAGAACAGATTTGCACGAACTCTGTTTTTTCATCATTGAGCTTTAAGAAGTTCTTTTTCATCCAGCACTTAATAGCATCAATGCACGATTCAAGTTTAGACACTGGCAGAGATTCATTTTCGGGTTTTATTGAAATGTAGAGTTGAGTATCATCAGCATAGATATGATAATTCAGATTGAATGATTTCAAAATACGCCCTAGAGGAGTGGTATAAGCGGTAAAGAGCAACGGTCCGAGTACCGATCCCTGTGGCACGCCGAATTTAAGTTCTACAGATGCAGACTAAACATTATTGATGACAACAGATTGGTGACGGGATGTGAGATATGACCGGAACCAATTCAGCACACTACCCTCAAGTCCGAAAATGTTGTGAAGCCGTTCTAACAGTAGAGACTGGTCGATTGTGTCGAAGGCGGCACTTAAATCAAGAAGAATCAGTAACACAACATTTTTATTGTCAAGACTAGTAAGGATATCATTATTCACACGAGTTAATGCTGTTTCTGTACTATGTTTGCTTCTGTATGCTGATTGGAAGGGTTCGTTAAGATTATGTAACTTCAGATTGGCTTTGAAACGTGCTGCTACAACCTTTTCAATAAGTTTGGAGATGAACGACAGGTTTGAGACAGGTGTGTAGTATTTCAAGACATTGTGATCTAATGTACTCTTCATGAGAAGTGGAAAGACCAATGCTTCTTTCAACACATCAGGAAAGTTTCCAGTAGATAGGGATGTATTCACAATGCTACATCTCCCGATTTTGATTCAATCAGATGAAAAAGGGACCCATGAAAAGATTTTACCCAATGGTTACAGGTGGCACTGGTTTGTTTATACTGTCCACAGAAGATACCTAATGTTGCTAAGTTTTCAATTCATTAGCTCTTTGTAAATACTCAAACAGAATTGAACTATAGTATGGCGATCAGTGACTTTAAATAATAAATATATTGTAGGTATTATATGTGTAGAGGGTATGTGTGGAGGAGCTGTACATATAGATTATAACTGTGTACCATCTGTAATTTATACACATCCAGAAGTAGCATGGGTTGGTAAAACAGAGGAGCAACTTAAAGAAGAGGTAAATTACTAATTGATAAATAGTTTATAGAGTAGTGCATTTCCTTGCACTTAAGAAATAGCCCTGAAGGCAAGTGCAATGATCCAACATTACTGTTTGTTACTTACACAATCATTTCTCATACTGGTACGTAATTGAATATGAGTTTTCATATACCTTTATTATAAATAGATTAATTTTAAATTCTATAATTTTAAATTCTACAATTTCAAATTACTTGTAGTAGCAGTTGCCCAGTTACAATATCTTCACTGTAATAGCTAGATGCATACAACCTTATTTTAGTTAAAACTATGCCTTATATGTAATCTGTTATTTTTGTTTTCGCCAGGGTGTAGAGTTTAAAGTAGGTAAATTTCCTCTTGTTGCCAACAGCAGAGCTAAATGTAATAACGATACAGATGGTCTTGTTAAAATTCTTGGGGAGAAAACAACTGACAGACTACTAGGAGCTCATATTATTGGTTCAGTAAGTATTCTTCTCACATTATTTCGAGCTCCCCCCAAAAATACACATGAACCTCAACATATGACATGTTCTATTGGTTGGTTTTCACCCAGTACATCATCCTGATAATGGATACTGACAGTCATAAATGATACTGGATAACCACATGTTCCTGTAAATGTAATGTCTTGAGTTGAAATGTGATGTGTATCTACCCAGTAATGATCCTTTGACATAATGAAAACACAAAATAAAAAGCTCCCTCCCTCATCAGATTTTGTCCGAGAACCAGAATATTTCTTTTTTGTGTATGGCCTTAGTGGGTCCCAACAAAATCATAGCGAAGGCTTGGTGTGTACCGGTATGTGTCGGATGTGTTTCTGTTTTGAACTGTGACAACTCAAAAATACAACCTGTATAGCAGTAGATAAATTATTATATTATATATAAGTTAGTAGTAGAATCATGTATTTAGGGTAAGGGGAGTAGGGATGTTCTTGAATTTCCCCTTGATGAAGGGTTTGGTAATTCTTTATTTTCAGGTAGCAGGTGAACTAATTAATGAAGCAGCATTAGCTATGGAATATGGAGCATCATGTGAAGATATAGCTAGAGTTTGTCATGCTCATCCTGTAAGTTTGTTTTATTCACTCTCAAGCAATCGTTTCTATAAACTTATTCACAAAGTTCAAAAAGATATGTTGGTTCATGTGCCAAGGGAGATAACTGTGTATCGTTGTCCTTATCACAATATTATCTCCCCTTAGACCACATCTACATTAAACTACTGGTTTTAAAATTATGCAGCAAGTAGTTCATTGGATAAATTCTTTTGTTTTTATTTAGACGGTGGCAGAAGCTTTCCGTGAAGCCAATCTTCAAGCTTATTTCGGTAAATCTATAAACTTTGGTTAAAGGAAAGAGGAGATCCTGTATAAGTGGAAATGTGAACTGTGGCGTCCATGTTGATTGTTTCATGTGTAGTATAACATCAGAATGTATTACGGATTCAGACTTTTTATAGAATCTCATGACAGGATTCTATAAGGAATTCCTTTGATTTATCACGCATATAATTTTCAAAAGACACAGATGAGAATAATGTTTACAAAAAACTTGCTTTGCATTTAGTAATACCATCTGTGAAATAATTTCTCACTGGGTACAAGTTTTAATTTGAAATAAAGATACATTAAAGTTTTATCTTGACTTGAAAATTTACGGATGTATTAGAAGTTTTAACTTGAATATTAAAAATTCGATACAAGCATAATCCAGGCTTGAATTTCGTACTTTTTTTATAATTCATTAGGTATATCAAAAAAATATTAAATGTTTGTTTTGTGAAAATGATTAAAGCGATTACACATCAGAGTAGATATTGTAATATAACATAAAAGTGCTAGAGATTATTCATAAGTTACTAGAATATAAGTAAGCCAGTTTATAATATTATTATTATTTAATTTGTACAAAATGTATAATAATGAGTGAATAAATATTTGTCTACAGTTTTTGTCACTCTTTCATCCTCATTAAAAAAAATAACCACCTTTCTCCTGCATCTACAGATATGGATTTATACTAACAGGTTCCATTAAAGTATGAAATATACTACAACCTAGAGATTTATGATTTTTTGAAGATGTATTGTGTAAAGTTTAGATAAAAGCAGGCCGTTCTTGCTGTAATAGATAATTTGAAAAATTCATTCAACTTACTTTATTCTGGGTTGTTTTATTACTGTTTAAAGTTTTGAAAAATTGTTTATTGTACAAACATTACTTGTTAATCGGGACTTAGTCTTCATTTTTAAATTAAATCATTAAATTTTAATGTTTACGTCTGCGCCATCCAATGGTGTAGAGTTTATCACAAGCTTGCCATCTTAATGTCTACATAATACCAGTAATTTATACAACATTTGAAGCCTAAAAAACCTGTAATAATAGGCATCTTTAACTTTTACATAATGCATCTTTAACTAGGCAGTTGTCATTTATAATCTGAAATGAGTTACAATGGCTAGGGGGGGGGGGGGGGTAAATCAGTATTGATGCTATCGAGTTGTGGATAAACAAGTTTGCAAATGACAAGATATGGTACTGGATGAAAACCCATTTCAAAGAAGTTCATTTCTGTACTTTTTCAAGTGTGCCTTATGCCACCTTGCACAAGTCAAGTTACATGCTTGTTAAACAGAGTATTAAGTGACATGTCCAATACGTTCCTCTCCTATAAACTCTTTGGAAAACAGCAAGAATAAACAGTACTGGCATTAGATCTAAACCAGCGAAGTTGTTGACAGAAATTTCAACAGCATACAAATTGCGAAGAATTGATAAAAGCCAAGTAAGTATATGGATAAAGATTTATTAATAAAATATCACAGTTATTTACATCATAAGACAAATAATAATAATAATACTATATAAATAAATGTATATTTACAATAACAGATCATGACAACTAATTAAAATTTTAAATATATTTTGTTACAATTGAACTAATTGTTTAAAACATGGAGAAATGAAAGAACAGTTTAAACATAATTTGAAAATAATAGGTCAAAATGGAAAGACTATTGCATAATATAAATGAACAGATGAAACTGATATCTGCCATATGATAATGCTGTAAAGTTCTTGTTTTGGCAACCCAATATGATTTACATGCAAATGTCAAAGTTATAAAACTAAATTATAAACGATGAATCTGCACATATATTTTTTTTATACAGTTTGAAAAGTAGAAGTCAAAGTTTCAGTGACATATTTAGAGTATTGAAGATGTTGAATGCTGACATATTGTTGTTTTTGGTGGTGCCTTATGATTGTGATTCCAGTATGGACAGATCTTCTTAATCTTCCTCGCCAGACTGAATAACTTCTTCATTCTGCAATCAAGTAAGAAAATTATTAAAAATTTAAAAAAAATAATCAGCCCTCTAATTTCACTACAATGAATTTGCCATCGGGGGGTGGGGGTAGGGGGGGAATTTAAATGTCTTCTGATTTACATTGAGTGAGGTAACATAAACAAAGAGATGCAGTATGTTCTTGCTATTACAGTTCAAAAATAGATATGCTCAAAATTTCAGTCAAATTACTTTATTCTGTCCGAAGTTATGCTTGAATTTTGACATGGATAATTGCCATGATAATAACTAAATGATTATATTGCACAGGGGGTCTAAATCATTCTATATCTCAGTCATCCTATGATTTACCTGCAGTGGGCAGATTTAGCGCTTGCAAAATGCATCTGTCAGTGTAAGGTACATATTAACAATAGACGTCACTTCCCTTTATTATCAAGATCATGAAAAGGAAAACAATCAAGAATAGAATGCAAAATATGGAGTTTTAAGACCATACACGATCAGAAGTAATTTTACCAAAAAAACACATTCTGCCAAAAATTCAAATTGCCATTTTAAGTTTCTATTGTTTTCACAAGAGTGTCTAAATTATAGCTGAATGCACAAAATTTTTGTTTTGATCTTCTAAATCACTATCTGAATAACACTTTTCTTGAGTTTTTCTGTGTTAAAAACTAAGACATTGGAGAATAAACTGAAACATGCTATAATAAAATCACATCTTTGAAAAATGCTATAAAATCATCTTCTTTGATTGGCATTTAGTAATTGAACATATTAACACAAGGTACAATTTTATGGATACACAATTACTGAGTTTGATACTAAGCCACGTTTCGATGAAGATGATCTTGTCTTTATCAAGCAATGATATCTTTGAAATTCGAGTTTTAAACTAAAGCGAAATTTGAATATATATTGGAGGAGATTATAATAAATGTTTATCTAGAAAGGAATATATATATGCAGGAATTGCTATCTAAAGTATATTATATATAGGGAATACATAATACAAATAATATTATATGAGATATAACAAAGATATATGAGATAAACAAGTATATTACCAAGATCCTTTACAGTTAGGTAAAAATAAAATAGACAAAATCATAAAATAAATGACAATCATTTTGATTTCTACACATTTATTAGATAAAAGTATTCACAAGTGTTAAAACTAGTCTAGTATTCTAACAGGTTTTATTGCTCTCCAAAAATTAAAGCAGCTAGCTGTTGTTTCAGAGATTTTAAATCCCTTTCTTGCAGAATCTCTAAAAGGAATCAAAAATCTACTGAGTGGCAAATAGCTTTCCCAGATTTTTCTGTAAGACTAGTCTCATTCTCTATTGTGTGATTCCATTCAAATTCATGGACATTTCTAATTCCATCTTTGAAGATATTTTGGTTCTGTTTCTTAAATGTTGAATATTGACCGAAACATACAAATGGCTGCTTTAATATAAGATTATAATAGGCCTACACATCAGTTTTACTTAACATTGTGAACTAATATATCAAGTTTTTGACATTGTCGTTGCCTGAAGTAGCAACTTGTGAGTTCCACTCTCATTTAGTGGTCATTGTTTAAATACATACCCCTTCATTTGCCTCCTCTTCTTGTCTACGATGTTCATAAATCTCTTCAGCTTCCGTCCTCTCTTCCTCTGTATATTCATCTTTATCCAGTCTCTCAAGTTTACGTAATGCTATTAAAACTTCTAAACGATAATCATCCTCTTCTGCTCCAGGATTTTCTGAATTAAAAGTAATCATTTTTCAAATAACTTGAATATCAAACAAGCTAGATGGATAAAATTTAAAAGTTATTGGAGTCTAACTTAGATATATTATCATGGTTTTGATGTTTACATTTGTCTCAGGCCTAATTTCAAGCTTTATACTATTTTTACAATCGTCTGCCTACAATCCAGTATATTCTATTATATGTACAAGGGTGCAACTCTGCCAACTCATCTGTGTTACATAGCCTTGATGATAAACTGGATTGCCCATCTGATCGAATACAATGTCGGACACAATCAAAACTATCTGCATGTGAATTTAAGTAAGTACCAACTGCATTTAATACACCCATCTACCTCAAAAATTCAGCATTCAATCCTCAAGTATTGATGTCTGGGGTTTTCCTAATTAAATTATGGCAACAGTTTTCATAAATTATTAATCAAGTCCTTATTGATGATTTTTTGGTAAAATTAGTTATTTCTTGGTGTGATTGTCTTGTTGTAAGGAGCTAGTGATCATGCTAAACCTATAAAATCTACACTTTATTCAACAGAATTTTTTCTTTCTCTCACAAAGGATATTGGGGGAAATTTACCTGACATGACAAGAGCTCGTAACATTGGTAAACTTTTTAACTTGGAGGCTTCTTTAGCACTAGCAATATTATTACCACTGAAATAACAATAATATAAGCTCATATAATATGATGTTTTAAAAATAAATTATAGAGCTTTAAAATAAAGCCCCAGTTCTGTTGGTGCAAATATGTAGGACACAAACTTCATCTTGACACAAAAAGGAAAAATTATTATTTCAATATATTATCCTTTCCAGAAGTAATTTAAGTTGTAGCTTGATATTTTATTGCGTCACATAAAATTAGCTATTCTGATAATGTCTGACATGAATTACATAAAACATATTTCTACACCAGTTTAATAAAGAGCATTTTTTTATCAAGTTGTCATCACTGGGAAATATTACTGTTAGTTTTGTATAAATCATCCATCAGTCAAAAAGGAACAGTTAATTTCTTACCGCAGGTTAATATATTGTAGAACCTTCAGATCATCTGTAAAACCATCAAGATTCTCCAACTGATTGTCTCGTAGATGCATTGTAGATAAACCACTTAATCTTGATAATCCCTCTAATTTTTTAATAACATTAGCTCCCTGAAATTTAATTTAACCAGTTTCTTTAAAAGAATATACAAACTTTTAAAAGGAACAGTCCCAAATTTCACAAGGTATACGCTGACACATGTGGCTTTAAGTGTGAGGATAAAGGATAACGTAATTCAAACAGAATTTTGGCATATTATTTACATGTTATGTGTGACCTGATAAATGTGACAAAGACATAATGGTCAGTTTGTCCAGGCACTATTGCTGCTTTCAATTTAGAAACTTGTCGTTTGAGATTCTGTTTTATGTTGACAAGCAGCAAATAAACAATTCTAAATCAATCAAAATATGACTTACCAAAAATAAATTTTTAAGGTTTGGAAGGTAAATACCATCAGATGTTTCTAGGCGATTGCCTCTTAATTCTAATGTATGGAGTCGACCCAGTTTTGAAGCATCTAACCCACTAACAGTTGATATCTGATTAACTGAAAAATATAACACAATCTAAATAAAATCATGTCTTCTCGGTTCTTTCTGATATGGTTCTAATTTTCTACACTTCACATAAAATTATAAAACAGAACGGCAACTGTCCAACAGTCTATATTAATATTAGACTTCATGGTTCTGATAACTAGATTAGTGACAATGTCTTAGCATCATTGGAACATCAACATTTTCATTGGCTACTTACATTATATAGTATACAAATATAAACATATGATACAATGATAAAATATCTGAAGGAAAAAGAAACCAAAAAACTTCTGATTATATTCATTATTATAATTTTATCATTCATAATACTTATATTTATGATATTTAGTATAAGCATATATATTGGGGGCAATTCAGCCACTGAATTCTTTCTGAATTCTTTTGGTTAGTAACATTTTGCTTCATAAAATATTTTGCTGGCCATTCAATTTTAATATAAATGTTTTTAAATTAATCACAAAATTTTATAATACCCAAATAAATCAACTTATTTAAATAAATGAACCAATAATCTGTCAATAAAATCAAAATGTTTTTTGTTTACATGTCTATATGTCATTCTTAGCATATTTTAGCAATTAATTATAATAATAAATTGTGATTTTAAAAATAATGTATTTAAATAGACTACTTGTTTGAATAAAGTATAATAAAAATTTGGCAAGAACTGCAATTCAATGTGTAAACTTATAATATTGCAATTTCAATTTGAAATGTGGTATGATCGACACAAATATCATAATCAGGTATTGTTTATTTTATATTAAAAGAAAAGACTTTCAATGTTGTGCTTTCTAGCAAATTAGCATTATACAAAGAACTTAAAAGGTGAGTGCTATGGTAAGTGATATGATTAAATTTGTTCTCTGATAAATTGTAGCTACATACAATCTAAATATTTGCTGGTTACCTGTTTTCTTTGATGTTTGATTTGAAGCAGAATGTCAAAAATCATGTCAATTAATTAAACACAAACTTATTAAAGATGTATAGTAGTTACATGTTATTGTAGTGTAATAAACAATGTAAAAGGAGACGAAAAGGAGAGAAAGAAAGGGGTTTAACATCCACTCGACACAAACTAGATCATTTCAGGACTAACATGATTTCATTTTATTAAACGCCCACATGGAAATGTGGACGTATATATTGCCGTCGCCCCCGTCCGTCCGTCTGTCTGTCCGTCCGTCCATCGTCCACAATTTCTTCTGAACGCACTAGAGGCTAAAGTTGATATCCGATTGACTTTAAATTTATACACATTGTTTAAGCCTATTGATTTTCATCGATTTTCGATAATTACTGCCAGAGTTATGACCCTTGATTACTTTGAAAAAATCTTGTGAATGCTGTAAAGGCCAAAGTTAATATTCGATTGACTTTAAATTTATACACAGTGTTTAAGGTCATGAGACGAAGACGCTTATTGATTTTCAGAGTTATGGCCCTTGATCACTTCAAAAAATCTTGTGAATGCTCTAGAGGCTAAAGTTAATATCTTATTGACTTTAAATTTATACACAGTGTTTAAGGGCATGAGACGAAGAAGCCCAATTATTTTCAGTGATTTCCTATAACTACTGCCAGAGTTATGGCCCTTGATCACTTTGAAAAACCTTGTGGGTGGTCTAGAGGCCAAAGTTAATAACCGACTGACTTTAAATTTATACACAGTGATTAAGGTCATGAGACGTAGAATCCTATTGATTTTCAGAGATTTCCGATAATTACTGCCAGAGTTATGGCCCTTGATCACTTAAAAAATCTTGTGGACGCTCTAAAGGCCAAAGTTGATATCCAATTGACTTAAAATTGATACACAGTGTTAAAGGTCATGAGGCAGAGAAGCCTATTGATTTTCAACGATTTCCCATAATTACTTCCAAAGTTATCTCCCTTGATCACTTTGAAAAATCTTGTGATGCTTTAAGGGCCAAACTTATTATCTAATTGACTTCAAAGTGATACAGTGTTTAAGGCCTTGAGAAGAACAAGTATATTAATTTTCAATGAATTTTGATAACTGAACAGCTAAATACATGATATTAAATGTTTTGTATACCATACTATTATGTTAGCATGGGCCAGAACTTTATAAAAACCAAACAAATTATAATGATTTTCTGAGTTGTTACTCTTAATCAGATTTAAGTAATATAAATGTTTCATTATCGAAATAAGTAAAAATATGCGACAACTCTTGTTGACTGCCCGGACAATTTAGCTGCTGTGGGCGTATGTTTCGTTGCCTGGCAACCTATCTTTTCAATAATTCGATAGCGTGTTGGGGTCTTTAGCAGTGGGAGGAAACTGGGGGACCTGTAGAAAACCCACAAGGTTGGAGATGAAAAGATTGCCTACTTTACTTAAGTAGTGTAAGTGCCAGGGAACTGTGCCACATGCAACAAGAAAACATGTAATTTATAAAAGAGACCTATAATTGTTATAATCAGAGAACCTCATTACACGGGGTGGACTTTAAATTTGAAATTCCCCATTTTAAAGTTCCCAAAGTACGATAAATAAACTTACAGTTTAATGATAAATGTTCTAACATTGGATGACTAACACCTTCAGTTGATTGAATTTTATTATGATTAAAACTGGCAGTTTGTAAAAATGGCATTTCTTCCAGGCGGGCATTCGTTAATAAATTTTCGTCAGCTTTTAAAGTCAGTAGATGTGTTAATGAACTAAGTGGTGATATATCTTTTAGACTATTTTTACTGACGTCAATATATCGTAGATGAATATAATTCTTTAAAATACTGATGTCTGTTATTTCTCTGAAATAAATAAATAAATAAATAATAAAACTTGTAGTCATAGAATATTTATGTTATTTCACATCCCAAGTATTTATTCAAAATTACATAAACAAGGTTGAGAAACATATAGCTATAATACTGACTCTTTGTATAAAACTTGCTAAAATTTTGATTTTAAAAGAAACAAAAACTATTTCACACAAAATACGCCAAAAAGCACAATTTTCAAATAAAAAGTTTGACAGACAAAAATACATTTATATTCTGCAATAAAAGCCTAAAATAGATATTGCTCTGTGTTAAAAAATCATCTGGCAGAATATATTCAGGAAAATAACATGCTTATTTCTGGCATGTGACAGTTTTTAACTGTTATTACTTAAAACAATGAATTATAAAATTGTTATGTCAGCTAATACATGTTTTGTGAAAAATAGATTTGGGAGATAATTGGGTTCTGTAATCTGATCAGTGTTTTGACAATGCAATTATGTTGCACCAACAAGATTATGGTCTAATTGTTAAAACAACACAAGTGCCCATAACTAAGTAATCAGGTCATTAATTAATGTTGATTAATTAGGCAATCACTGTCCATTATAACTTACAGCTCTATATATTCAAGTTTATAAAACAATTGATCTATTACATTTATCTTGAATTACAGGTAAGCCCATTATAGTCTAATTAAAGATTTAAAGAATAATGTTTCATTCAATTATAACATTCCTCCAAAGAAGACCTAAGGCAGCTTACAATTTTATGATCTGAAAGGCTATTTACAAAGTTCTGGAATGACCCAGGTTTGTTAAGAAAGCTTTATTAATTAACAATTAAACATGAATTAAGCAAGAGCTAAATCTGCCTATTGCAGGACTTTCTTTAGGCCTGAGATATTACCTAAATTATTAATTAGACATTAATTAACTTATCCAGACCATAATCAACTCTTGACGTCAACGCTAGTCTGTGATATTTACAAGATTAGAATTCGATTTGCTGCTCAACTTTCATTCATTAAATGGATAAAAGAGACTATTTTTTTGTGTTATTTTACTGATGATCGAGGCTAGTCCAAAAATTCAATCGTTAAAATTTGGTTCAGAGTGGATAAATTTGACTGAAATTTTCAGGAAATTCTCTTAACATTATCTAGTTTTTAACTAGCGAGAACTACCAGCTCTTATCAAATCTCCCATAATGTATTATAAATAATAATAAATTTGTATAGCACTGAGTGTTCCAGCTAATAAGCTACTCCAAGACGCTCTAATTAAACTATATAAGACTACCGATACCGGTATTTAAATTAAATTTGTACTGTACCTCTCGTGAACATCAAGTCTAACATAAGCATGTGCCAACCCATCTCCTGTTTTGCATAATAAAGACAAACTTTCAGACACAACTTCTGTTGTTATTGGATTGTCAGGTGGACCCTGAAATAGAAAATAATTTCAAAATTTTTATTAACATTACATTAGGTTAACATCAAGAAGGTTATTAGGTTATTTTATCACAAAAACATTTGTTTGAAGAAGATATTTCTGCAGAAACCACATTAATCAAACATAATTTATATATATGAAAATGCTGAACAGAAATGGCTCTGCTCCAACCCCTACAAAAGGGCGCATATCATTCCAGTTCTTTCTCCCCACCCCTTAGTTCAGCTCTGAATGTAGGTCTCATTACACTCGCCAGTACTACGTTCAGGTTTCGTCCCATTGAATCCATGTTGAAACTGGAATCTGTCCTAGTCGAATTTACTGGGCAAAATTTCACTGCTAAACGGTCGCGTGTCAGTCCCTGTTAACGCCTGAACAATGTAAATGAACATCTTAGTGAGAAAATAGACCTTGCTTACCTCGCTAGAACCAGTATGACTAACACAGACATTCATTTACATTGTTCACAGGGACTGACCTGCGTAGTACTGGCGAGTGTAATGAGACCTACGTTCAGAGCTGAACAGTGAACTACCCACCCTGAACATAAATTTCATCAAAAGGTACGCGGTAATGAATGATATTCACAAGAATGAAATGGCACTCACAATAACTGGCTAGAGATCACCAGTGAGCATCATCAAAAGCAACCAGAGTTAAGGACTTTTGGCCATGCCCATGCCAAAAAAGAAATATGTCACAGAATTATGATTTATTTTATTTTAATGTCATGCTCATGAGATCAAAAACTCCATCATCACCATGTCACCATTTACTCCAAATGTTTTGAATAAATGAATGAATACATGTAAGATATCAAATACTGAAATTTGTGTGAAATAGGCCACGCCTTTTTATAAGAGTGGGCCTACATGATTACCAGTAGCCATAATTTGGAATCTTAATCATTTAGTTAATCCCCAAGAACGAAGGAACGACATCATTTTAATCACATAACATAGGCCTAATCGATTGATAGTGATCGTACACATTTTAAACTGAATTCAAACAAAATAATATAAAGAATCACCTCCTCTTCCTCAACTTCTTCAGAATCCCTTTCTTCCTGTCCCTCCCCCTCTTCTCCCTCGCCACCCTCAACCTGTTGTTCTTCTTCGTCCATCATCTCTTCAGCTTCTTCTCCAGTTTCTTCCTCGAATGTTTCCTCTTCCGACGACATATTTTTATTTTATTATTGAGAAAGTATTCGTAAAATGTAATGATCAAACGCTGTCGTCTACAAAATCTTTGACTTTGTTTACAATGCGAAGTGTTGACATCCAATATGGCGTCCCGTTACCATAGATACGATTTTGCCCCAAAATATCAAATAGCTCGTGCCGTGTTCATTCATGTTCAGTTTAAAAACGAGAAAGTCGTTTTTGTGTAAAAGTGAACTTTCAGCATTATTTCTAACAATTGTGGGGGATTAATTGATTGAAATTGAACATTTATGACTTAGCCGCTACAGCAAAGATTACGTAAAATAACACGAGAATACACGAGACTAGCAGAAGACATCCATCAATCTGATAAAAACTTGAGGTAAAATAATATTTTGTCTTTTAACTTTGTCAAAGTTTATTGAAATTATATATAACGTATTAATTCATGAATTAAAATATTGGGCACGTTATCTTCCCTGGCGTGCTTTATCTAGTTTGTTCAAATCAATGTTCAGGCGCATAAAAAATTCATAAGAAGGTTGACTTGTGTTTCGTGCAAAATTCGTGCTTTTCATCCCAAAATATCATTATTATCTTGATACGGTCCAAAGATCGAGTGACAAGCCACAAAGATAGCTTTATATATGTATTTATTTTAATGAAAACTACTCCACTTAGTTATCTAAAGGTAAAATTTGTCGTTTTATATACGGTACGCTACACATTTCTTTTTTTAAAGCAGAATTTTGGCGTCGTTTTTAAAATCCCAATTTTCATTTTTATTAATCCACAAAATGTAAACTGTTGGCTGCATCTTATTATTGTTCATCCTTTTTTTTTTATAGTAAATTAGTTTAGTAAATTATGAAAAATTTGAAAAAAAATGAATTTTTCCTAAAAAAATTAAAAGTTTGATCATAATTGTTGAAAGTTGTGGAATTTCAACAATGTTAAATGTATGGTTTAAGTTAGAATTGTTTTGGTTGTGTAAATTTTGTGACCGGAAAATTTGATTGTGAAAAGGGGCGTTTTATCATAGTAACCATATTTATCTGGACAGTGATCAAATTATTGATTTTGTGCCAAATAAAATTAGGCCAAAATAGATCCAGTTATGGTCTAACTAAAAACTAGACAAATTGATATATTATTTATAAGCTTATTCCTTTTGCCAGTTTTGGCAAACTGGACATATTATATATATAAACCTCTAGATATTATAGATTTTACTATTAGGCTACTATAATTCTGGAATTTTGTGATGATTTTATTATGGGGGAGGGGGGCGTAAATTTGAAATTCAATTATGTTAAAACTTGTATTCTGCATTTCTTCTTTTTGCCTATTGAATCTACTCAATAATGTATTTGAGAACTAAACAATTATTTATCAATTGATTTCCTTCAATGTGTTTGATTCTTCATTTACCAAGTGTTCAATATCAATATTTAGGTTTTAGCTTAACAATACTGACAAAAATCCATCAGTTTTATTTATAATGAATCGCTGACTGAAGTAAGTTGCCTTGCTCAATCTTTGTTTTAAACCACTTAAGTTAGACTGTTTATAAATAGTATAATAATTTCAAGTATTCATTCTATTAAAGATTTATTTTACCTGATATTGATCTAAAGGTCTCATTTCAAGTTTAGTTATTTTGGTTTCTATAGTAACAGGGCCTAGGTAGTCTTAATACAAGCAACAACTTGAATAAAGGGTAATAAAAGGTATTGTTTATTTTTATTGTTTATTTTACGCAGTCAATATCTTGCTTTATTCTCTTGGATCACCAATAGAATTGTTTTTAGAAACCAATTTCCATCGTCATGGATACGCTATAACTAAAAGATGAGACTGGATGAGAAATGATATTGCCAGCAATAATTGAATATATTGATTGACTTGAGCTAAATGTTCCTTTATTCAAAGTAATCAATTTCAATTAATTGTGAGTTTTTTGCTAGTTTTTGTGGTGGTTTTGTTTGTTGTTTTATTGAGCTTTTTTAATATGTCGAATAAAATATCTGTACTATTGACACTTCAACAGTTTTACATATAAAAAGTCTTATGTTTTGTATTTTGTAATTTTAATAAAATTGTTTTATAGACTTATTATTAACTATAGAAAAAAGGACAGGGATGCATCACAAATTTTGTCTTTACTGAAGTTAAAAATTGTTATTAAGCAAAACAAGTAATTGCACCATAAATAATGTGGGTAAATTGAACTAAATACAAGTAGTCTTTGTACCAGTGTCCCAGTGTGCACTTCCACTTCTGAAATCCAAGTCCAGAGTATCATTCTACTAGCAATAAACATATGAAGGCTATAAAGAAGGGGTTGGATTGAATGCAGACCGACCGACCAAGACTACAAGCTAGATCCTGTTTTAGGAACAGTACAAGTAATGTGTGCCTTTAGACTGATATTTTTAAAAAGAGTTTTCCATAATTTATTTTTACACTTTTAGTGTATTGCATTCATTAATCTTTCCATTGACTATGTATTTATTTTAGATCTTTTGTATCAGATATCAGAAAACCTGTGAAGAGTCTCTCTTTGTTGGAATCACTTACTAAGACACTAGCTCACTAGCCTGGAGGTCGGGTGTTCGATCTCTACATTGGCCAAGAAAGTTCATACAGATCATTTTTGCTGTGATTCCCCCCTTGTCAGTGATGCAGAACAGAGGACCTGACAAGGACAGCTGTCTAGTTGTGATTTGAAAAAATATCGACGTCCCATGTACACATTGGCATGCACGTAAAAGATCCCTTGACAGTTGCAATTTGACATAAGAATAGGCTGTAGTGCTGCTGTCTGGGCAAAATTTCCCTCATAGCACACTGTATGGCGTATGCCCGTCTCGGAGCAGAACAGTAGGATGTTAAACCCCATTTCATTTCATTTCTCAAGAGTCTCAAAATCATAATGCTGATACTAAGAGTGTCCAAAATATTCATCAAAACAGCTCGAGAAAGTCAAATATTTTGCAGCAGTTTGGATGGTGTGACTTGGGGGATAGCTTGGCTCATTTTGCAAATGTTATGAATTCATGACTAAAAGCCAATATTACTAGGAATCTAGTGTAGGCATGTTGAATAATATCAATCATAAATTCAGTAATATAAGTATTAAGTACACATTAATATATTTGATATTCATCTAGAAATAGGTATTATAATATATAAATAATGTTATGATATTCTGTTGAATTCAGCTCAGATTATAAATAAGGGTTGTCATGGGCAACAGGTATATGTTTGATACCTTTTAAACTTTATGACACAAGATTTTATTAAATGATTATTCCAAATGTCAACACATGCACAAAATAACAATAGGCAAACAATCCTATATTTTTAGAGTTTTTCCGAGTGTTTGACCCATTCTTTATGTGAATAATATGAAATTATTGAATAGTAACAATTAATGGTTCTAATACTTAATCTATTGTGATCTATAATGATCTGAAGACAAGATTTTGTAAAGTTAAGCAATGTAAGCTTTTATAGATATAAATATTATAAAGGTTGTTAGGTAGGGATATCAGTTTAAAGTGTTGCCCTGGGAACCAAACGTTTGTTTGATTAACCTCAATCTTGATCAGTCTATAACTTTACTAATAATATTTATATTAGAAATCATATAATCTTATACATTCTTATACAACATGGTAAGATCTATAACATTTTTTTTTCTTACCTTAGTTATTACAATATAATTACTGAGAATGAGATTACCTCAAAAAAAAAATTACGTTATTTTCACCATGTCTTCATTTTTGCTTCATACAGTTTTTAGTATTGTCTTACTAGTTTGAAAATTGTTTTGGGGTTTTCTTTTGGTGGTTGTTATTCACTCTTATACAATATTTCTTATCCTAAATTCATTTTTCATGAAATGCATTTTAAAGAAATGATACCCGTTTTAATATCACTTGTTAAATTTGTGCATGAAAAATGTCTTTTTATGATTGGAAACATTTCTCATCACTTTTGTTGTTCATGACATATAACATAAAAATACCAATGGATAACTTGACAGCAGATCAATAGCCTCGTCAACTAAGTTTCAAACGTTTGATTTAGGATCAAGGCCCATGCGATCTGTGTTGTTGAATGCTTCATTATGAATTATCCATTTATTGCTCTATAAAATCTTTTCAAATACCCATCTATTTATTCATTATTTTGATCTTGTGTTGATATTAACAGTTTGTATATTTTTTCCAATCATTTTTGTTTTCTAGAATATTCGATTTTTATTTTATTTTTACTCTCGATAATTTGACCATTATGGCATTAATTGACCATCATCTGTGCTTTGCTTCAGTAGTTTTGCATGTCAGTTTTCATGTATTATTGATTCTAAATGATTTCCTTTTGATTAATTATTAGTGTAGCTATGAAAGAGTACCTTTGGTAATGAGTAAATAAAATTAACATTAAAAAGAAATGTGATCAATTATTGATTGTTTCCTTATTAAAAATAAATGTTAACAAACTAGATTATTCAATTTTCAGTGAACGTGGTACAATATTCGATTTTATAAGCACTGGAATTACACCCCTGTCTAAACTTTTTAATTTTTTTTTGTCCCCCGCCTTTCGAAGAAAGTTGGGGGACTATTAAAATGGGTCTGTCTGTCCGTCTGTCCGTCACACTTTTTGGGACACAATAACTCTCTTCCTAATTGAGCTAGAATGCTCAAACTTGGTGTATGTGTTTATTAGGTCAATGCCTTGATGGAGTTCGAAGATGAGCATTTTCCGCTTAGGGTAAGCAGAGATAAGCAATTTGATTGGTTGATGCTTTGGGACACGATAACTTTAGTTCTAATTAAGTGAGAGTGATGAAACTTGGTGTATAGTTTCATTACAGTAATACCTTGACTAAGTTCGATAATGAGCATTTTCTGCTCAGGGTAAGCAGAGCGATACGCAATTTGATTGGTCGAGACTTTGGAACACAATAACTCTCCTTCTAATTGAGTTAAAATGTTCAAACTTGGTGTATATGCTTATTAGGTCAATGCCTTGATGGAGTTCGAAGATGAGCATTTTCCGCTTAGGGTAAGCAGAGATAAGCAATTTGATTGGTTGATGCTTTGGGACACGATAACTTTAGTTCTAATTAAGTGAGAGTGATGAAACTTGGTGTATAGTTTCATTACAGTAATACCTTGACTAAGTTCGATAATGAGCATTTTCTGCTCAGGGTAAGCAGAGCGATACGCAATTTGATTGGTCGAGACTTTGGAACACAATAACTCTCCTTCTAATTGAGTTAAAATGTTCAAACTTGGTGTATATGCTTATTAGGTCAATGCCTTGATGGAGTTCGAAGATGAGCATTTTCCGCTTAGGGTAAGCAGAGATAAGCAATTTGATTGGTTGATGCTTTGGGACACGATAACTTTAGTTCTAATTAAGTGAGAGTGATGAAACTTGGTGTATAGTTTCATTACAGTAATGCCTTGACTAAGATCGATAATGAGCATTTTTTGCTCAGGGTAAGCAGAGCGATAATCAATTTGTTTTCCCGAGACTTTGGAACACAATTATAACTCTCCTTCGAATTGAGTTAAAATGTTCAAAATTGGTGTGTATGCTTATTAGGTTAATGCCTTGATTTAGTTCGAAGATGAGCATTTTCTTCTTAGGGTAGGCAGAGATAAGCAATTTGATTGGTTGATACTTTGGGACAAGATAACTTAGGTTCATCTTGATTGATGATTTTTATGCCAATACAATGACTGCATTCTCATTCAGTAATGGATTCGACAGTAACAATGTATAGAAACGATTGACTCGGACACGAGGGCCCTTTCCCTTGGCCAGGGGGGCCCTTTTGTCAAGCGTGGGGCCCCTTTTGTCTGCCTTTAGGGTCCCCCTAACTAGGGTACATTTTCATTTTTCTCGTCGGTTTTAGCATTTTTCTTTATAAAACACTTTTGGATGACACTTCGTGTACAGTTTGATTGCTCGATATGTTTGAAAAAAATACATGTGCGATTAAATGATATGTTTCATCTATTTATTTTGGGATTTCGGCGGGGGACATCAGCCTCACTGTTGGCTTGTTATATCATAAAATGAGCTAAAAAAAAAACCAAGTCATTCATTTAATTAACAAATTATGGCACTACATGAAAATTATAAGTTCCTTTTCCCAGAATTTACTGCCAATACCTCTCAGTGTAACCACCTTCAAGTGGTAGCACTTGGGGCAAGTTCCCCACCTGCCAGACCACAGATACACCTCTGCTTTTCACAAATCTGGTAAATGGGCGAGTTGTAAGCAAAAAGTTAACCAGTAAAGTATAATGAGCATTCTTCAAGGAAAGTGTCAACTATTTCTCTTTATCCGTACAATATTCCAGTTGAAGTCTCGGTGCTTCATTAATTTTCGACCGCTTAATCCACTTTAAAATGTACTGAAATTGATTATTTAAAAAACAAAATCAAAATTTCGGTGGTAGATTAAAGAAATGCCCATAAAAATCATACTCCGCACAGTGTTTCGTTTGATTAGAGGTTATCCCACTACTCAATGCTGTAATGAGTGGATATTGTTGTTTTAAATTTTGATTGGTCAGTAGTCCGACTACCAACCAATGACTAGCTGCTCTTCAAAAGCTTTACATTTAAAACGAGTGCCAATATTGGACCAAATATCTTTACATAACGTTACGTGATGGCTCACAACTTTATTATACCCAATTTACCTGTGCATAGCAGAATACTGCAGTAAAACTAATTGCGTGACAAATGAGGCTATCAAGTCGAATGAAATGTAAACAATACTGTTTGGAAACGAACATACTTTTGACGTTTTTGATACCTTAAATCACTGTCTAAAGTTTTAGGGAAGACCCAGATTAAACGAAGGACTGTCATGTTGCTGTACTTAAGTGATCTTTGATTGAACGAGAAGAATAGACATACTCCCGCAAAAGTTCAAGATTTGTATATGGACAATCTACAGGTCACAATTTTCATCCAAATTTGTCAAACTTAAAATATATGTTTATATTCAGAAGATCTTGATTCTTTTCGATATTTGTGCATATCAGACCGTAACATCCTGGATTATGGCCCCTGATTGTACCAAAAGTTGTATTTTTCTTTTGCTTGTTCTTTATCCATCTCTTGTGTGTTCATTTCTGGAGAAGGGTCGATTCCATGGTTTCAAATATGGACAAAAAATTATCTGGATCTGCTTCAAAATGGCAAAGATTGTCATGGGATGTCAGGTATCTGACACTGACAGTCAAGAACTTTGGCAGAAACTTTATTTAATGAGAGATGCCCACATCACTGGCAATATGTCCAGTGGTTAATTGTCGATCAGCCATCACCATGTCATGCACCAAGGTAATGTTTTCTTGAATGGTTGCTGTTATTGGTTTTCCAGGATGCTGATCATCATCAAGGCTCTCTCTGCCTCGCTTAAATTCAGCAACACACTTCTTTACTGTGGAATGGAGACCATGTCAGCATGTATCTGTGTTGGGGTTAGTCCTTTCACTTGTAGGTACTGTCTTATAGCCAGTTTTGTCCATTTCTAGTAGGTTCTCTCAAGAGGGTCTGGTACAAGACAATAATAACATTACAGTTGCATTTCTTATATCTTAATTCATTCAATGATTTTACTTGTCGGTGGCAAAAGTTTGTTTCCACTCAATTGATCTTACATTGATCTATCCTTTTCAGGCTTCGAATTTTTCAGCCAGCCCTGGTATCTTTCATTGTAAATACTGAACTGAATTGGACCTTTTTTGAGCTGATAATCCTTATAGAGACTCAACTTTCACAATATTATTACTTGCAAGGGATTAACGATCAATCAAATGGCAATCATATACTTTAGTATGATTTTTTTTGTGTTGTTTTCTGTACATAAATTGATTTCTAATTATATAACTTTTAAATTAACACATGTTTATAGATTAAATGGTGGTCACTACTTATCTTACAGCCAGGTTGTGTAAAGTCATGCACTAGGATACTTGTAAATTACTTTTTTACTTGCGTGAAAGTTTTTGGGTTTCTTTGGGCACAATATAGCCCGATTGGAGCTGACATTTCATTCATTTCATTTTTGGTTTCTTGTAAGTCTGGTTTGTGCCTTTAATTACAAATCTGCCCTATTGAACCAAATCAAGTGATAGGAGTTGAGTAGCTCATAAGTGGAACTATATCTATAGACCTATAGCATACATCCATGAAGTTTCATATCTAATGTTTTATATTTATTGGGATTCCTGGGAAACGGCGCTAGTCGACGTCGGGCGATCGGTTGGAATGTTTTGTGTTCTACCTTTGCTTGTGGTAAAAAGTAATTCAGTGTGGAATCATTGATTCTCACCCAGTTTCTTTCTTTTATTCACTTTGTTAGTTAAGATCATCAGGCGTCATAGCAACCAACTATTATTTATGCATGCCCTATCTAGCATTGTGGTTGTTGCTATGACAACCAATGAATTTGTGGATTATGGGTGATTGGTATAGGGACAGGTATAATTTGTCTAAGACAAACTGAGTTTTGGTGGCCAGGTAGAATTACTCTCCAGCCTCATGGATCAAAGGTAAATTAGTTTCTAGTTTAACTTGCGGTGACATGCTAATACAGTTATGTCATACAGGTATCAAACACACACACAGACCTGTAAATTGTTCAAGTGAAGTTAATGGTCGCTTGTTCAACTATACACAACTTAATTAGTTCTTTATAGATCACATTTCATCAGTTTTATTGACTTGCTTGTACAATAAGTCATGTATCACAATTACATTTTTAGATGGCACACTGTTGTGCTAAAATGTTGATTAGTTATTATAAATGAACTTTTATGTACAAACCGGTGTCAACGAACTCAATTGTTTTTGTTAGAACTTTTAAAGTTAAGAAAGTAAAGACTTTGCTTTGATTTATGGGAGATTCTAATTGTAGGCCGGTTGGAGAGGTTCTTGTATTCCCGGAGTCCAAAATGACTTTTGGGGGAAATACTAACCCAAACCCTAACCTTTTTAAGAGGGGTAAGGATCCAGGTTCATTCTTCTAAAAAGGGTAAGGGTTAGGCCTAATATTCCCCCAAATTCTCAATTTTAGAAAGCGGCCATTTTGGTCTCTGGAAACATCCGAACCTCCCCAATTGGCCTATATAATTAGCATCTCCCTTGATTTATACATAAATCACATTCTAATTTCTAGTAATGCACTGGAGAGGGGGTTGTACACATGACAGATTATGTTTATTCATGCAGAACACTTAGTAGTATACACCTAGTAGTATTACTATGGGGACTTACTCCAAATGGTAAAAAATCCAAAAGTACTGTCACTACAATCTGCATTTTCAGAAGATGGAATTTTGTACTTAATATTTTATTTTGATTATTCAGTATGTTTTCAAGTTTTGCTGAGGGTCCTGAAACTTCAGTCACATTTCATAAAAATAGAAAGTAACTAAAGACATGTGGACAAGCTGATTAGATTTGAAAAGTCTTTGCAGTCCTGGATAAGTTTTAACTGGAAGATTTTCATGGTACAAGAAACTTCAGCTACTCTGTCAAAATTGGCTTTTTTCATTGTACACTTAACAATTCATTCATTAGATTTATTGTTCCTAGTCAAATGTAATTTAATATCAACAATTCTCAACCAAAACATTTATCCCTCCTGTTGTATAAATTAATTAATCCCAAGAATTCAGAATAATAATCAATAGAAGAAATCAGTCAAATTATTGAATAATTAAAGCAATCAATTTGATCTATCTGTACATTCTGTCTAATAATGGTAGAGATATACAGCTAGATGGTCTTATAGCTTTTCTCATTCTTTAGTTTCAATCAGGGGTTTTCAACAGCCTATGATATTAAATATTTAAACCTTTATCCTATTGTTACCATAACAATATACTAAACAACACTGGAATCTAGAAGCCTTAAGAAAATCAAATAAAATGGAGTATTAAAAATTTTATAATCCTTTCGGTTGTGAAGAAACTTAGGATGTCATTCTTTTAAGCACATACATTTGTGAACTGGTATTTAAAAGATATTCATCTCATATATTTCCAACAAAACTTTTGTGTTAAAAGTAAATAGAGAGTAAATTCTTTTTTAGGGCTTTTCAAACACATTTATGTGAAAAGTTTTCAAGAAAAATTTGAGTTAAGCTTCACATGTTTGGATTACTAGGAATGAATATAGCAAGCGATTCTATAGTTTGGTCATGGAGTAAATCATAAGAAAACTGTAGATTGAGTTTAATATTATGTCTTTATCAAGTGATGGGCGCGGTCTCTTTACTTATTTCACCTTTTCTTACATTTTTCCCATCATCATGTACATTTAGATTGTGTTAAATGAATGAAAAATAACTGGGCACATTTCCAAAAAACTTATAAAATAAATGTACGTATTAGGTAAACACACACCCAACATTTTATTTTATGATATTTTCTGTTCACTTTTCATAAAATAGAAAAAAAAATCATATTCACTTTTCTTTGAAGTTAAGTTCAACTCAATCTATATACATCCTATTTAAAAATTACAGTTTTATTGAAAAGTGGTGAATTTTGAAATGATTTAATTAAACGGTTTCAGTTTTATTATCAAAGTTTGTTATTAAGTGAAATGTCATTTTAAATTGAAAGGAGAAAATTGATGTGTTTGTGGGAAAATTGTTTGTAAAGCTAATTATTGGAGGATTGACAACTAGAGGTTAGTAGGTATATAGCCATAATAAATATATTCAAACTTACTCATCTAAATCAGATTTTTATTAAAAATTTTCTTTATCAATTACCAAATTATACCAATAATGAATATTTGGTAGATTGATGTAATTTTCTCATGAATATTGCAAAATTTATACAGACCTCGGGGTAAAAAATGATGTGAATTAATAGATGGTTCAATTTAGATGTAGTTTCTATATGTTATTATTAACAGAATTATTTTGAGAAAGACACATTTTGACATTATTGTATATATCACAATAGATTTTTATTTGATTATCTCATTGGCAAGCTGAATCTATTGAACTAGATGCTGGCGTTGATCTGGAGAAACCTGTAAGGTAGGCAGCAGACCCTAATCCATGACAATACAAATCATGGGTTGATAATCACAACGATGTTGGTGATACACCACTTGACCAACCATTCCTTAGAAATAATATTATTTGATAAATGAGCATTCAAAGATGGTTCAGTGAAAATTCAGGATTAAAAGAGTATAAAAAAGATTAAAAGAGTATAAAAACAAAATACTGTATCATATTCCTATGTACTGGTATAGGATACAGAAAGTGAAACCCCATGTGATTTATTTGCAAAAGCTTATCACAAATGTATAGACTGTCAATTCTGAAAATATCTATAAATTGACTAAAGTTTATGCCAAAGGGCTAGCTACATAACAATAATAGCTCTTTCATGCGTATGGGAGATTGTTTGTAACGCAGATGTAGAATTTGTAAAAGTATTATGTAGAAATGCAGCCCTAACTGACAAATTGGATTTAAATCCTTCACAAACTAAAATGTAGAGAAAGTTAGTCTCTTTAAAAAGGAATATCACTATCTGTCGAAAAATTATTCAATTCTGTTCAGTATTAACAAATATGATGAATTAGAATTTGTCAATATCCAGCAAATACTACAGGTGATATAAATAGTATATAGTTAAAACAAGCCAGCACCACTTAAAAAAATCTTTACTAAAGTTTGATGATGGGCATCTTTTAATCTGATTGAATCCAAGCTGGCAGATTATCTGCCATTGATATTTTGATTTTACTTTCTTAATTAAATGTTAGATTATCAATTTGATTACAATTTAGCATGGCTTAATCCATGAAAAATTAGATATGGTCTTACAAATGGAAATGAGGATCACAGGCTTTGAGGTGGCGTGTTTTAATGGTTGTAGCTCTCGATACTGTAGACATGTACAGTATTATTATAATTATATATATATCTGAAACAAGTAAAAAAGGCCATTAGCCAATTTCTAATTTTATCAGCTGAAGTTAATCGTGTATTATTACAAGAAACTATAGACATTGTTTTATTAAGAGTTAGCTAATTAATTTGTTTAATAAGATCATTGTTACTTGATGATATCAGAGACTTTTGTTTCATTACATTTTGATTAGAGGGTGTTTACTATTTCAACAATTATACAACTTAGAGAAATAAACCTTTAAACTTGATCTACAAATTCTTGAAATTTAAAGATAAAATTTGGACTATTGATAAGCTACATTATAAAACATTTATCTTCTTATATCTAAAAACTGAAATAAACATTCCTTGTCCACGCACAGATAAAAAGTCAACATTATTTTGAGGTTTAGATTTATTGTACATGTAGCTTTCATTGAAACATGCATTTCCACTCTCACTAAAAAAATAAATATGATCAATTTTGAATAATATCATATTAGAAAAAAACCTTAAAACCACATGGAGCTCCTTAATAGCCTTGTTTCTTCCTTGTTATTATGTAGGTCTACAGAATTCCTGGTATAGGAAAATCGTCTATTCACTCGGATCGTACAAAAAGTAAGGTCTATTTGTTGATGTGCAGAATAAGAATAACCAGTTAAGCATCCATGTTTCATCAATATTTCTGTTAGCTTACTGCATCAGGTGTGACAGTTGTCTTTATCCCGGGTAGAGCAGAAATGTGGGACAGGAAACCCCATTTCAATTTGTATGAAAGTTAAAGCAAAATGAGTTGGCTATGCAGATTTTTCTCTAAATTTGTTTTACGAACAATGTGAAACCAGCAACGATTTCTAAAGCCATTTTCAGCAGACAAGATTTCAGTGGGGAAACATTAATTTATTTGATTTTGTAAATGGAGATCATGTGGTCAAGATCAATGACTACATGTGGATAATAATCACAGAAAGTGAATATACAATCCCACCCTCTTGATTTGAGTTCAATTGATGTGTGTTAAGAAAACAAATGGACATCTTATTCGTAATTCTTACTCAGCAAGATTTTTTTTTAAGTTTGCCAGGTGTCTGGATAATGGTAGCATACAAAGGTTACTTTTCTTTCATATTTTTTGTCAAATTACTGAGTCTGGATAAGCAAACCTATTTGACTGTTTTCCTTAATTAAATCATTAATTGTATGAATGAGTGATGTTTGAAATTAGAGGAAATTTGTGTTAAAAGTCGACAGGAAATAATTTTAGTTTATTAACTTCTCTTTTAACCTTTCAACTTTATCCAAATTCTTTTGAAAAGATTTAGAAACAAATTTCTGTTGCTGTGACACAAAGTTATTACAGAAAAGATCAAACATATAAAATATGATTAAGCCAAGGAAAAGATCATAAAACAAAATTAGGATACAGATATGTAATGCAGAAAAATTGCTTCTTTTTTTTTTTTGATGATGTAAGTGCATGTGTGGACCATTTTACATTTTAATTGTATTAAAAATATTTAGAATTTCCTTCATTGGTGACACATGAAAATAAAGATATAAATTGGATTTCTGCTCTGAAATATAATCTGAAGATGTCAAAAATGATGCAAGGTTGAACATGCTCAGATACATAAAATCAAAATATACAACTATTTTTGTTCAGAAATTCTGCAGGTTGTTGCTTGACATTAACATATTGGTAATTGTATTTAAATATAAAAAAATTTCTTTCAGTATGCAATATACATGTAAATACAGGTATTGAACTTTTGTGTAATAAAACTGCGTGTGAATGTATAGAATTTAGAAAGGTTTTGTTAGTGTAGGTAATTATTTATGCTAAAGAAAGTTTTATTCATTCATTCATATCTTAAAGAAAAGTTTTAATCCAATAATCTCAGAGAGTGTAACTTCCTCTCTTGTTGAGGTTCTTTGTGACTTGTTAGTCAAACTAGGGTTTTGAATTGTTGAAATGTTCCCGAAAGTCAAATAGTTCAAAATGGTAGAGAAACAAATTAGAATCAAATTTTCCAGGTATAACCTTCTTTCTATGTTATTTAATTGCAAAGAAAAAAAAGATCATAATTGATATATTTATTTTATTGAGTTCAAGATTTATGGAGCAAAATATAAATTTTACATTTGGGATGGGTCACTACATTAGATGATCTGTAATGTGCATTGACAACCTGTTGAGTTAGCTTTCTATTGTCGCGATTCTTATAAAACATCCTGACTTAGGACGAGAATTATTTGATAAACTCAGGTATTAAATGAGATATTTACCAAGGTGAGAAACTATTTCAAGGTATCACAGGTAAAATATGAGGTGTATAAACTTATATTATTGTTTGTTTGTTGTGAACTTAGTTTGGTTATAGCCAAGGAATTTGTTTTACATTATTGGAGAAACTTTCGACTCTTTATGTCTCCGCTCACAGATATCTTTATGTTTAAATGTTAAATAAAGATTTTCATATTATAAAGTTCATTGCTATACTTGGACGTCTTATCATGAAAGGTAGGTAGAGTGTCAGAGTTGGGGGGAAGTGTATTGAAACTAAAAAAATTTTATTGATATTAATAATAATCATAATAGATCATGATAAATTCCTAATAGATTTATATACTTAACTTCTGTTAAATAACTTAAATCAATCTATAGAACAAATTATTCTGCACTGTTATTTCCCAAATGTAGTGTAGCTAGTTAATTTAAAGGGCCAATTATTAGACAGAGTAAGCGTTATTTATTTTGCCCTTTTGTGTAAAGCTATTCAGGGAATGAAGCAGTTAGAGTTAGATTTTTTATATAAGGTGCTTTAATATTAACTCCATAAATTTATCTCCCAGTGACACTAATAATTAAGTTTGCTTTTATAATTGCATTATTAAGACAGTTTATTAAATCATAATTTATAATGCGCTATAAATATTTAAGCCTGTGTTAGATATGACTGGGAAAGATTGTGAATATTTTTATTGAAATTTAATATATTTTGTGTTAATAGCAAATTGGGTAAGCTAGGTCAAGGAGATTAAATTCCACTCAACTGTTATAGTTATCTTTCACATTTTAGATAATTTATTTCTCTTGGTATTTTAGTTCACTTAATTAATGCAGAATCAGAAAATGACTTGAAATGGCCTATTAAATAGAAATTGGCCTAACACCGTTGCCATGACGATGTCATTTACAAAAGTTACATGTACATATAGATGGGTCTACATATATTTTGTGTATGTATCAGATTTTATTCTGTTCAGGATTTTGAACCTCTAACCTCCAACGACAGTAATTGGACCAGGGTAGGAAATGGTGTTTTATTTGATAATTATTTAAATTAATGAATGTATATTTTCATTGTGCGACATGCAGCTTTTGGATTGGTGAAAATTTTGATAGTATGAAGTTTATCATTTTGCTTACCAGTGAGGAAAGTTGGACACTTTGTCATGTTAGTATTTTTGTATGGGCTGAAGTCAGGCATTGTATATTGGCCAGATTGTGTTTATGCTTTCTTGGAAAGTTAGTATTTAAGGACAATTGATGTTGGAGATTTTGTGGGCTCCAAACCTTTGAATTATTGGCAGCTGGTGGATTCTTGGTGTTTTAGCATTTGATTAATGTACTTGGCATTTCTTGATTTTGAGGATGATCTGGGTTTTTTTCATTGGATGTCAATGTAGTTTAGAATGAACGGGTGTACTGATATGTTCATGTTGAAGTGTTTGAATTTGATAGTCCGGTATTCTGCATATTCCTGAAGCAGTGGCCGGAGAAACCCTCTCTGGCCATTGCTGGAATAGCGTCTGTTTCTTGAACTTATGCGGGAATGTGTCTATTCTTTCCGTTCAATGAAAGCTATCACTTAAGTACAGCAACATGACAGTCCTTCGTTTAATCTGGGTCTTCCCTAAAACTTTGGACAGTGATTTAAGGTGTTAAAAACAGTGAAAGTATGTTCGTTTCCAAACAGTATTGTTTTCATTTCATTCAACTTGATAGCCTCGTTTGTTAGCAATTAGTTTTACTGCAGTATTCTGCTATGCACGGGTTAATTAGGCATAAAAAAATCGTGAGTCATGACGTAACGTTATGTAAACATATTTGGTCCAATATTGGCACTCGTTTTAAATGTAAAGCTTTTGTAGGGCAGCTAGTGATTGGTTGGTAGACGGACTACTGACCAATCAAAATTTAAAACAACAATATCCACTCATAATAGTAGTGTGTAATAGCATTACCTCTAATCAAACGCAACACTGCGGAGTATGGTATTCTGCTGAGTAGCATTTTGTGGTAGGTTTGACTGAATCTCTAAAAGGAGAGGATTGTTTAATTGATGTATTCTGTTGTGCTGATATTTACTTTTTAATTATGTGTTAAATAAAAATTATGAGGGTATTATTTTTCTTTTCATTTCAGAAAATGTTGGGAGCTGAAACAAAGACATTTCAAATGAGGTGATAAATGACTAAAGTTGGTTCTACTGTCCAGGTACACAACCACCAAACAAGTCCTTTTATTATCTAGACCCATAAGATGGGGAAACTTGATGCAATTTTTGCAAAATTAAAAAACAAACAAGCCAATGGAACTGGAAGTCAGATAACATCAGATGGAACGCCTGAAAGTAACAACAACACAAAAGAACTTGCTGATTTAAACCATGATATTTCCAGATCTTCTAACGTATCAACGTCATCTTCTCCAATTTTATCTGGTTCAAGTCGAAGAAAAAGCCGTAAATCTAAGCCAAGAAACATTGCTGAATTTAAAGGTGGAGAAAAATATGAGAAAGAGGAAATAAGTGAATATGAAATCAACAATCAGAAATGGAACCTTGAATCCCAAAATGGCAGCGATATTGACATAGATGACCAAACAACTATAACCAGTTCTCGACCTATCACTCCAAATAGTCCAAATTTTTATGACGTATCCTCTGATTATGGCTCCACTTTGCAACCAGATTCTCTTGAAAATTCCCAAGATGCAGATAAATTGGTAATAGATGAATCTTTTGACAACGATAATGATAGTATTCCCTTAGATTTGACGGTTTCCAAGGATACCAAAAATAAACAGAATGACCATAACTTAACTGCTGATAATAATTTAGATGCTGCTGATTCTAGGACAACTGCTGATAACCAACCCAGTCCTAATTTACATTCAACTCCTGATGCAAAACTACTGAACTCGACCATGAACGAACTGCTGAAGATGTACGGACTGGGTGGTAACCCTACTGAAACCCCAGATAAACTACAGCTAACCAAATACCATGTTGCCCAACTTGCTGCCACAGCAAACCTTGGTTTAATCCCCAAAATACCAGCCAATAACCATGCAGTTGCTCCACCAGTCCTTAATGGACATTTTTCTACTCCAAAGAAAGGACTGTTTTCCAATCCCAGAACACCTCTACTTCTACAGACTGGAGGTAAGTGTATTTTTTTTTATTTCCGAGTTTCAGCATTTACCAGTACAACACTGAATAATGAACTGTAAGTATAGATGAAAGAAAAAATCTCTGGTTTGATTCCTTTGTAAAAGATCATTTAAAATTATCTCAAATATCATTTAAAGTCAAAGTTTTCTAAGGCATATATTATATCTGCATCAGAAATGAAACTTCATAATGATAATATAAAAAATTATGATTAGCATAATTATTTGCATAGTTGCATACAAAAAAAAATTAAGTAAATAAAAATTTATATTACATGTAAATATATACCAATTGATATACTTTTTATCTACATAACGATAAAATAAAGAACTTTATCAGTTATTATCATGGTAGCATTATTTTCAAGTGATATACCATAATATATTTTATCTCCTGGTCAATAAAATAAATGCCTTTATTAACACTAACCACCCAAATTAACGAAAAACGATAAAATTCTTTTTATCCAATTGATTAAACCAAATTAGAGTTAACTGTAAATAAGTATGAAATAATGGATAATTACTTATATTGTTGTGTCTTTTATTATTAGATATAGTTTGTATATTGGTAGCTTATTATATTATAGGTATCTAATCTAATGCTGTTGCTATTAATTATCAGATATTAAACACTAGTTTGTGTAAATTGATTGGTTAGCAGGAGTAATAGTGATAGCTTGAACACACATATACCGATATATACCATGGTTTTTGAGGCTTTGTTGACTGAAGTATAACTGTTTAAACAAAGTCCCATTCAATGCGATCTCTGATCAACTTATAAACCTGTATATTATAGATTGAAAATGTTATTTCTATTCCTTATTATCTAACCTAATCTTTAAATCTACTGCAGTGTGGTTTAGCTAACTGGATGTATATATATAGGGCCTATATATAGGCCTATCATGGATGTCATTCAGAATATGTTCAAGGACATGACCGGTCTTGATGAACAGTTTTATCTGTTGCATACCCAAGATTTTGTTAATGAGGGAGCTCTACACTACATTTTTGAGGGGGTGGCCCACTCAATAGGGATGACTTAACTGAGACCCACAGCGGTCCAGAACCCATCTCAGTTTATGCTCATAGACCTACTTTTATTCCTGGTTCTATTTGACAAAATGTAAGATATTTTGAGTCCATACTCACTATCGATTTATTGGCAATGTTAAATGTTATTGATTTTAAATTTTAGATGTGAAGTTTTTATCCGGATATGTTAATTGTTGCAAGAGGCATCTTATAGGGTGGGTGGGTGTGTAGGTGCTCTAGTGAGTGTAATTTTGATCATATGGTCTGTCATTAAGTCAAGTGTTGTGATTTTGAACTCGGGCTTAGGGTGTAGGGTCACCTGCTTAAATTCATGAGTTTTAACGTGTTCTCTATTATCCTCCCATTACTAAAGAATTTACTTTTAATGATACAAATTATTAAATTAAGATTTACCATAAGGAACATTTTTGTCAACATTCTTGAGTTGTCAACATGGTGGTAGCCATTCATGTCATTTTCTTTATATTTCTTTATGACACAACAAAAATAACAACATTTTGAAATTTTTATGGATATATATGGTATTGTAAAACATTATGATAGCACTTAATAATCCTGAAATTGTTAATTTGTTGAAAAGTTTGGTCAGAAAATTTATAAAAATGTCAGCTTTTTGTGATTAAAATTTGATAAATATATCACTTTTGTCACTGTAATATCATAAAAAATTAATTTTTTAAGTAAATATTTATTATGCGGAATTTTATGTCTTGTAGCATAAACCATAATTGTTGCTAAATAAGAAATTGCAAACCGGTGAGGTAAAGACTAGTTGGATTAAACAGGCATTATGCAAGAGCTAAATCTGCCTTTTGTACTTGCAGATCTTAATATATAAACTATTAATTTGATATAATCTATTAACATAACAAGACCATAATCAACTTTCGATGCCATGAGATTAAAACAGTTTGGTCATTTAATAATTTCTTTTAAAAATGGTTGGTGAAGCTAGTCTAAGACTCCAACAACCAGTACAATGCTTACAATCAGTGCACACATCTTTTCAAACCTTCAATGGCTAATATCTCTGCTTAGAATAAAGTAATTTGAATGAAATTTTAGATGTTTTCATTTTACCTTATCTATATTTGAACTTTTATAGCAAGAACAACCAGCTCATTGAAATCTTACATAATGCTTCTTTTTAAGGTAATTTCTCTTTAGTTAGAAATCAAGAAAATTAGACCCTCAAATAATATCAGTATAAACACTATTTTGGATAGTAAAACTAAAACAGTAGGCATTTTATTGGATGAATATTCTTAAAGGGACAATCCCGATAAGAACAGAGTCTCAAAAATTAAAGTCCGAGAGTTTATGAAATTTATGGACCAAAATATAGAGGCATGGTGTATTTATCTTGTCTCAAAATTTCAGCTCAAAATATTGAGTCGTTTGGACGTGAACGTCAACACTGCTTATCCGGACACGTAACCCTTTTAAGATTTCGGGTCAATTTTTTCATTGGGTGACCTAATAATCGATTCACATTTCTTGAGAGGTCTATACAGTGAATGACCCATATACTGTACTTGATAACAAAAGGTAAATTTCACCTACATATTATTTTTATAGAAAAAAGTCTGGTTTTATCCAGATACGGTATAATACAACGGTCTCCATTTCCAGATGAAAACTGTCAGATTTAAGTTATTTACAAGCGTATCACAAATATCGTGTTAGTTGGTCGGCCTTAGGTAAATTTCCAAATGTAGCATTAGTTTCACATTTGAAGGTTAAAATAGGAAAATTTTACATTTTCTTGGAGGATTGTCGGCAATTGAAATGTAATTTATTTAACGTTAACAAATATAGTTTTGCCATTCTGAAGAAAAATGTCGAAAGTTTACTGAAACTTGGCTTTTGTACTTTGTAATTATTTTCACGTTGCAGAAATTGTCCTACAAATTTTAAATCTACAGAATTTTTTTTCTTTCTCAGACAAGAGTTTATCAAAGTCAAAGACAACCTGTTTAATTTTCACTTTGTTTTATTTTATTTTAAAATTCCACCAGGAATTCTGCTTATGTTTAACAACATATCATGGCTTTGTTTGTCAATTTGCATTTTATTTGGGGATTTCCTCAACATATTTACTGTGGAGTTGAAAATTTGACGAAAAGCCTCATAATTTGGTCTGTACATATACGTCTGTATCAGCCGTTGTTTGTTTTCAGATTGTCTTAATAAATAACGGACCAACATGCCGTGACACATGAAAGATTTCTATTAAAATATTGTTTTAATCATTTCATACTATTTCCCTTTGTCTTTCATCCGTCGTTTGTCTCTGAGAATGCAAGTTCCAGAACTTCTAACGTTGATTATCAATATTAATGAGTCAAAAAAAAGGGACAGACTTCTCTTTACACAGAATAACAGACAGATTAAACAGAATAGTACAGACATATTGTCTACAATACCTGCACACCCATTACATGATGTAAAACAAAGCAAGTTTTTCTTGTCTTGCTCTGAGTTTTCGCAAAACTATCCTAGTAGGATTAGCACTGCTCAGCATTTTCCTTTGATTATTATGTAGTAGACTGGTTTCTAGTCGTCTGGTGAATATTGAAAATATTGCTGTTATCAAGATCAACGAATGAGTATTAAGAGATTATTTCACAAACAAGGCTTGCTTTCTATGCATAGGTCTTTATTAGCATGGCTTGTGCAAAAAAGTATTGACAGGCTTCATTCTAAAAGGCCACTCACTAGGGTTGTGGGAAGGGAATTGAAAGAGAATATTGCATCAACTATGTACAGCCAGTAACTTTCTGTACTTAAATTTATGCTCATAAAAAAGCCTGATGAAATCACCAATAAATAACAATAATTTCCTTAAATTGTCACTTGAGAAAATGAAGAAATTATATATTTATAAGGGGATTAGAAGAGTTTTCCAGATAACCATGGTAACAATTATAACAAACAGCACAATGTTTTGTTCCTTTCAAAACAATAAACACTGACAATTTGCTAAAAGACTTTTACATTATAACTGCCTAAATTGATTTTTAATATAGAAGTTCATTTTTTTTTATAAATTTTGTTTCAATTATTCAGCTTTCATTTGTCTATTATTTTGTGTTATAGTGACACAAAACAATAGTCGAAAGGTTTTCAGTTTCAATCCATTTTATTCAGTTCCATCCTTGCATGTGAAAATTTGATATATACTGAGCGCCATAGAAAACGCATCACTTTGTTTTTCGTATAGCAAAATGATCCTGTAAACATATCTTATTTATTTTGCTTCTTATTGTGAACAATATTCAAATAGGAACACATCAATAACAACACATTTGTACACTTTTGCATGTTTACTCAGTAATCAACGGTACAAAGTCAGAGGGTAAAAACCAAAAGTACGACAAAGATGGTTAATTGTCAGTAGCGCGCGTCTCCTCCACGGGCTCTTGCGCACATTCATTTCTTTTTGAAATAGATATCTTAAATTGATATATTTTAGAATTATGGAAATAGAAAGGTACCTTTAATCCAAAAAAAAACAAGTGTGTGTTAAGTTGACATTAAAACCCCATTTCTCCCTCTATATATTTTGTGTGAGAATAATGGAATGACAAGAAATTGACAGATTGTAGGATCGATCAATTGATGCTGGTAGTTTAGAAAAAAGAATAAAGGGAATTTGATTGCGGTTTGTAGTTGATGGAATAAAATGGTGATATGTCAGATTTATGTCAAATAGCAGAAAATATCAGCCCTCAAATCTCCTCTTATTTCATTGTTGGTTGCCTTAATCTGCAACAATACCATGTTACCATAACAACCAGGTAAACATGTTCTTAATTTCCAATAAACTGGTTAAAAATGGAGCCTCGTTGGAAATATCTGATGTCTAATCTGTGTAATTCCCAACTTTTTTTTGTGGCCGTCATAGGAATGGTAGAATTATTTTATCTTTTCATCTGATTAAATGCGAACTTGATTATTAAAGATAACAATAATAACGAATCTTGTGTCATTTTCCCCACTCAATTTTGGGACATTTTGCTATGTTTAGGATTATTGATAGTGTTTGATGTGTTAGGTAACCTAGGTAACTATAAGCAGATCAGATTGATATCTACGTCAAGTCATTCTTGACAAGAAGAATAAAAGGTAATTCTTTTATCGTTGTCAATCAAGCATAACCCCCTCAATCAATCGCTATTTGTTGTCTTGTTGTCACAGCAACGAAATAATAAATTTTATATTAGCTAGTAAAATATATTAATTGGATGTAAGATTGGTTGCTAAGTTGCCTTTTCCCATTATTTGTTTACAGTTTCATAGTCTACATCTTTGCACATAAATTGTCTGAGTTTGGTGCATTCAATTTCAAATAAAATTATTAACTGGAAAAAAAAGTTATTTCTCTGTTGGAGAATGGCCTTTATGAACTTTTATTGTTATTGAATTCCGCATAGCTGACAAAGTTTGCTGTGTTTTATTGTTCAGTCTATAGATAATATTAGAGGTGTTTTTCTTCAGCTCATTTGGTCTAATTTGAGCCTGATTGGGTGCGATTAAAGAATTGGTCCACCTGACCTAACTCGATACCTGATATTAAACAGCTAATCTTATGATAGCCAGATTCTCAGAATAACTGTTTTTTCTTTTTTCCAAAGTCTTGCAGGACAGTCTGAGAAAAGCAGAAATCAAATATTTTGTCGAATTTTCTGAATAATTAATATGGTTGGAAAGTCTTGGATACATACATAAGAACTATTGACTTCGAAATGGTGCCTTCTAACATGTACCTAAACAGGTGATGTACATGAGACACTGTATGCTTTCTAGAACATCAGATACCAACACATTTGTTGTGCTTTAGAGAAAATGTATTTGTATAAAAAAAAAAACGAAAGATCATTATATTGATAAACTATGCAATTTTTAAGTTTTAATCATAAAGAATCTTAAATATCTAAATTGAAAAAGTATTTTGTAGGTATTAAATGTTTCTTTGTTTATTTTTGCATTGTCATTGTTAGGGTGTGAATTTTTGAAATTTCTTACAAAATTAGACAGTGTTGTATAAGAGAGTTTTTCCCTTTAATAAAAAGGTCATTAAAAAGATTTGATGGATCAGATTTTCCTTGAAAATTTACTAAATTAGTATTTAAACTAAAAAAAAAAACATTTTTATTTAAACAAACTTACGGGCAATTAGTTTAGTATAATTAACTTGAATTTGAGAGGGAAATAAGCTATGTTTATCAAACTGAGGAAATTACTGGCATTAAAAAAAACCTATTTATATCCTGCCAATTTTGCTGACAGAATATTATTGCCTCCAACTTTTATGATTGTTCTGTACTCATTTTAAGAATTTTACTAAAAAATCTTTCAAAATGTCTAAGCCTCTTTGATTTGTGTAAAAATGAATTTCGGATTTCGTTAAACTTTAAAGGCCTGAAGAAGCATCATTTGCATTTTCCCTACAATATCATGTGTGACAGATCATTTATGTCACAGTCAGGATTATTTGTGAAAAGCCCAATTATTTGTATCTAACATGTCTACTTGCATGTCCTAAGAGATGAAAATGTATTTGAAACGGTTTTGGTCCGTTATATTTAATATTTGCCAATAGTTCTTTGATTCATTTTGAAAAAAAGCATGTATTTTCTCTTTCCCATGTATTGATTATAACACAGTGAGCAATAGGTAAACATATATGTCTAGCCTTAGTATAAGCTATCAAAGTACCAAAACTAGATAATCTATCGACTTGGATTCAATCAGATTTAAACTAAGTCCAACAGGTTTCTCCGCTACCAATATAAGAAAGCAGTGTATGAAATCTCAATTTATCATAACTTTGAAAATGATAATGAAATTGAATAATTTTTACTCTGATACTCCTTTTAGAGATTAAACTTTTACATCAATATTGTAGTTTGCATAGGATTTGTATAGTGCTTAATGATGCATCAAGCCTTTAAATTTGATGTAGGCTATTGATTTGTTTTGGAAGTAAGTTTCTGTCTACATTAGAATTAAACAGGAGAGATTTTGTATATTAAAGATATGTTATGTAAAATTTAGATAAAGAACTCGCTGTTCTTGCTATAATAGTTCGAAAATAGATAATGTAAAATGAATAATTTGAAAATTTCATTGAAATTACTCTATTGCAAGCAAAGATATTAGCCTTTGAAGGTTTGACAAATGTGTGCAATAATTTCAACCACGGTACTAGTTGATCATAGCTAAGTCTCGGTCCTCCATATTTAATTAAATCAAAATATTGCTGAACCGTTCCAATCTATTTAATATCTGAGAAATCTGATGCCATTGAGAAATGATTATGGTCTGGATCAGTTAATTGATGTCTAAGTAATACTTTAGAAAACATTTCAGGCCTAATGAAAGACCTGCAATAGGCAGATTTAGCTCTTGTATAATGTATGTTTAATATAAAGAAAATGATCAACAACCATTACTATACTGGTGTGAACAATATTTTATTTCAACGGGTACTAATATTATGGATTTGAAAACATAGAAATTTTATTTCAAATTTAAACAGTAATTGAACTCAAATTTCTTTTCAAATTCAATATTTTCCTATAGTTCATGTAGAAAGTTCCAAAAATCATGTTAAGATTCAAAATAGTGTTGATATTAATTTAAGTACAATGGTAAATGTGTGAATATTTGATAATAGGTATTTAATAATTTTGTTATTTCCTCTTTTTGGCAATAATGGTAAAGCTGATCATTGAAATTTTTGATAAAACTTTTATTACGATAATTCGTTTATGATGTTTCCTTGTTTCCTGAGAATAGGATATAAAATATGAATTAACAGTTATTTCATTAGAATTATAATCTGTTGCTTTATGAATAAGTTTGATTGTTTTCAAATTAATGATTCGATTTTCAATTCCTGAAAACATATCTATTTGTGTATATTTGATAATTGTTATTCCATAAAAATAAAAGTGTGTTATTTGACTATTCTAGAATATAGGTTTCTTTTCCTCCCTCCAATTGAAAGTATGGACAAAAGAATCCAGAAGTAGATTTTAATTCCAATAAATATCCAGGAAATTCATCAACTTAAATCGAGAAACTGGACTAAAAATAAAATATGTAAGCTTATACAATTGATCATGGATTCATTTTCCAAAAGATTTACATTCCATCCGAAGGATAAAATTTTTCTCCGATTTCTGGAATGCTTTGATTTTTGATATTTTGTTGAATTCTATGAAGTTTATTTGAATAATTTTGTATTGTTAACAATCCTTGTCTAGGATTCACTTGACTGTTTATATTTGCAAATTGTACGGAGTGGAAAATAAGCAAGAAATTCCTGGTTTCTGCTTGGTAAATATGATACTTGTAACAATGAATGGAGTATTTAATATAGGTATACAACACGTTCCATTGGATATTTGTCTTTACACGCTTAATCTTTGATCCGTCGGAACAGAGCGAATATTTTCTCTCTTTCCTTAATTCTTTTCTCACCAAGAAAATATCTGAGTTATATATATTCGTACATTGAAGTAAATGTCTTCAATAAGAACAAAAACTCTGGATCAGAAAATCTTAAAATTTCCGCATTTCTGGTTGTGATTTTCTTTGTTTATTGTGTGTGATATTTGTTTTAAGAATGTTTAAGAAAGAAGCTGATGCTGTTGATGTTTATAAAAGTCAATATTTAATTCTTCTCTTTGACTTGAGGAGATTTAAAATATAAATATTTCTCTCCAAGATAAAATATACATTGTCTCCTTATTTGATATTGATCCTTTTTTCGTGAATTTACAAACCAGAGGAAATGAACTAAAGTCGGAAAAATCAGCAGGCATTATGATTTAAAAAGAATTAAGAAGTCGTCAGTTGTATTTTCCTATCCTTCAAAGACGTCAAATCCACCCTGACGGATGGTGCAGTAGTCAAGCAGTTAGGGTACGTGGTCCCGGGTTTGAACACTAGTTTGGGCCAACAGAACCATCATATTTTTGAATGGTCTGTTCCCACGCTTGTCAAGGGTGGTTCCTGTGAGACTGACAAGGGAACTATGTCTAGTTGTTAGGATTGTACAAAAATGAGGTTCATCTGTATACACATTGGCTTGCACATAAAAGAAGGCTTGACAGTTGGAAATTGAAGAAGAGAAGGCAGACACACTACAGTCTTGGCAAACATCTTCAACCTGACATGCTCACTTAATCGTTAGAATGTAATAAGCACGTTTTGGAAGTCCAATATCTTGTGGAACTATTGTTGTAAAAACACCACAGATTCTAAGTCGAAAATCTTGTGGAATGTATTTATTTTCAGAAACCTAATATCTTGTGGAACTGTTGTGGTGAAAAGTTCCACACAAATGCCCCCAAACCTTGCCATAAATGCCCCAATTCATTTCATTTTCTGAAAAACATTACACCTCATTCCATTAATTCAATCTAAAGATAATTAACCCAGTCATATTTTTTAAAAAAATTTATTCACACAATTTTGAATGTTTAATACAATTTCATAATGTTTTGGGTGCAGTTTATATCAAAATCTTTTAAATTATGTGCTTGAAACTTCAAAATGCGATAAGAGTAGAAAATTGTGAAAGGGTGGCTTCTTAAACAGAAATTTGTATTCAGAAGGGAAAAAGGGGGATTAACACTTTCAATATATATGCAATGTTTTTTTCATTTGAAATAAATATGGATATTATGTATGAAACTTCTTTTGCTCAAGTATTTATGAATATAAATTCACTTTTTAAAGAAAAAATGCATCAAACGCATTTTAAAAAAAAACATTGAAATTTTGCTCTCTGACTTCAGTTCATGTCACTTTGATACTAGATCACTACTTTGAACAAGTGGTGTAAAAAGATATAAAAAGTTGCTTTCCTATGTGACAAATTAAACGATATTTTTACAGTCAAAGGTTGAGTTTAGTCTTTACAATAGTTTTTGAATATTTATGGGCAGGAAATCTGGCCTATTTTAGGTGGAAATGAGTTGAAAACTAGTTTAAATTTGAGCTGGTTATCTTTGTGCTTTGGTCCTGGGAAAACTTTTCTATCTATACCTCAGCGTATGTCATTGAACTTTGACCTTTTAAACCTTTAAATTTTAATTTTTAAAAGTGCCACGACTACTCTTTTATGCCTAAGCATGAAATATCTGCTCTCTTAAAAATAAAGACTATAAAAAATAATGATGCATGCAATTAGTAATTTTGATCAAATGTTCATCAAAAAAATAAATTTGCAACAAAATAACATTACATATTGATAATAAAATTTATCAAGCAGCTTTTGGTAGACTTTATTACTCCAAATAAATTATTTGTTTGAAAATAAAATTTATGTTTGTCATCTTGAAAACTAGTCTCAAATTACTGGTGTCCTCTTCATGCAGACATTTTTACAACGAAATAACTTTATTAATGACATTTATATGTTCTCTTATTTCACTTTATTTTCAAATTACTGGTATCCACAAAAAAAAATTAGGGAAAATATGTTATCTGGTGATAAGAGAGTGAAAAATATGAAGTGATATGATGATGGTTTTTGGTGGTGTGACACTATTTTAGTACTGTTAATAAGTTGATAGATTTGGAGTGTTTTGAGGATATTAGGTTATATTTAGAGCTAAGTCCTGCCTGTGTTTTTGGCGAGATAACACCATAAATATACAATAAATATATCTTTCTTGGCCTTTGCCCAAATTCCAAAGGTGCTTAAATTTTATCTGATACAAATAAATTACTTTAGATACTGACAAATTTACATAAAATTTTCCAGAGATTTAGGGTCTTTTTCTTGGGTATAATTCACTCATCTCGGTTCAACATATGATTACACAATAACCTGATCTACTTTATCAAGTGGCAATTTTTATGAAATGATCACAAAAATATCTATTACTAATCTTTTCTTCTCTGCCTTTATTTTATTTATCGGTTCAATTTTATAGAACATTTATAGAATATAGACATTTAAATAGCTTTCTCTCTTTTGTAAGAAAAGAGTGGTTTTAATCTATAGTGTGCATTAGTTAAATTTTCACACATCTAACCATAGAAATAAAAATTACCATATGCTAGTCTCAAAATGACCTTTAAAGTAAACCTTCAATGGCCACTACATCCTATTCCATTCTATTCTCCAATGTAAGTTGTGCAATGTGGAAAAAGGAAGTGAAATCAAATTGGGTTTAGCATCCAAGTCTTCTGCTACAACGAAGTTTATATAATAAAGACAGACACCATACAGCGTTCTACTATGAGAATAATTTTCCCCCGACAGCAGCTCTACAGCCAAGGGCTCTTTAACATGCATGCCCATGAGTACATAGGACCTTGTTTTTTCGTCCCATCCAAATGACTACACATTGACATTGTCCCTTGCCAGGCCCTCAGTCCTGCGCATCTGATAAGGAGAAAGAACATTTCTGAAAACAGAAGAATGAACATCCAAGTCTGTGCTGTACTACTACTAGTGTTTAAAAGGAAGGGACTTTACTATATACCGGAAAACACCATGTTATACTGAATACTGGAAAACGCTGGAAAAAAACTAAATACCAGAAAACACACAATATACCCGAAAACACCCTAAATAGGTAAGCCAGGCTAAATTATATACTGGAAACTAACCCTAACCTTAAGGGTGTTTTCCGGTATAGTGTGGTTTTTTTGGTATTTAGCATTTTTCTGGTGTTTTCCAGTATTCAGGATAAAATGGTGTTTTCGAGTGTTTTCAGGTGTATACAGTATTGTAGAAATAAAGTATTTAGTCTGATTTCAAGTTACAACAAGAACTATAAATGTGTTCTGTATAAGAATGCAATGTTATGAATATCACCTTGGTAATGTCAAAATACCAATGAAACTGTTGAATATGTAATATTGGGGTTATAACTCATAGTTCACAGAATTTCTTACAAAAGATTTTTTTAGAGAATAAATTAATGCTTCATTATTTGGCTTGTTGCCATTTGGTTGAGTCACACAATTATGTATAAATATCCTTTATTAACAAATACTTATGTTATTTATCTAAAAATTGTTTTTTAAAAAGCAGTGGGTTAGTGTACAGAAGAATAATTTATAATAATAGATATAATACAAGCCTTATAAACATAGCTTGTAGGTAATAATATGTAACCATTAGCAATTCTAACAATTAAACAAGTTAGTTATTATACCAACACTTGCTGTAAAGAACATTTAATGACTAATTGTTGAACTTTTATTTATGATTTTCAAAAGCATGTTTACTTACTAAAATAAATTCTCCTGTCAAATTTAAACTGAATAGCTACATTATTTGCTAATTTGTAATAAGTCAGTTCTGCATATCAAGTATAGTATGTGAATAGAGCTGCATTATGTACATTGTGCTTGAAATACTGAATTTTTGGTTTGTAACTAGAATTACAAACAAGTTTTGGCTTGCAATGTTACATTCAATATAGTATTCAAACCATGTTTTTTTTATAAACTTTGTATAAAAATTGTATGTAAATATATAATGGTAAGAGAGCTGAGGTTCTTTCTTGCCTGGATGATATTCACATTTTCTTCAAGCTAATGGTGGGTGGGTGAGGGGTCGAATTGTTAGTGCATGTGCATGAAATCATAAAGCCTACACTTGAGTCATGGTGTTAATACGATTCCCTGCTTCTATGTGACAGTTGCGTCCTTAGTTACCTAAAATAAATGAAACGTGTACCAGAATGCATTTTACTCCCATTTTTAACAAGGGACTTAAAGAGCAAGGCTAGACATATTTCACAAGTTATGTCAGATTATGACGCCATATTCTTATCTAGAGAGCATGCGCAATAAATACTAGATAGACTGGAATAACCACATGCTAGAGATTTTCGTTCGATTGAGACTTCTGGTCGCATATAACTGATCTGAAATTAAAGTAAAAACGGAAACGATTGAAAGAAAATCAGTTCATATAACTTTATATTACATTTATATATGCGTTGCATACCATTTGTGTAAATTTCTAGGTCCCAAATATTAGCGATTCATCTCCTTTAAAAGTGTATCCCATTTGGGTTGTGAGAAGAAGCATTCTTCATTTATGAGAAAAAAATGTAAACCTTACGTAACAAAATCTTTTGTAGGCCAAAGACCTTTTAATATTCCGTCATATTTCTTTACATCAGTTTATTTTACTAGCATATTTCCCACATACATAAACACCCAGGTCTATTACAGAGATTTTTTTGTTTGACTTTTCAACTGCTACAAAATATTTATATTTAGGTTGTTAACTTAAATAGCATTATGCAAGAGCAAAATCTGCCTATTACAGGTCTTTCTTTAGGCCTGAAATGTTATCTAAATAATCAATTAGACATTAATTAACATATCCAGACCATAATAAACTCTTGATGGCAAGGCTAGCCATCGGATTAAATTCATATATGCCGCTTAATGGCCGTTGATAATTAAATCAATCAAGTGGATTAATGATTTGAGTAATGATGACCGAGGCTGTGTGAATATTTCAAATGCTTTTTTCTCGGCTAATAGTGGATCAATTTGACTGAAATTTTCAGCAAATTACCTTTACACTATCTAGTTTTTAACTATTATAGTTAGAACTGCCATCTCTTTATCTTATCTCCCATAACGTAACTTTAGTAATGGGGACTTAAAAAGTTTTTGCCACATAATATGCACTTATAGTATAGCTGAGCCAACTAAAAAAAACCCAATAAGTTGAATAAGTATAGACCTTGAAGATCATCATTTGACAGAAACCAGATTTGTGCATGGCTCTTATATTTGGTTCCTCGAATTATGCATCTTCAGTGATCTATCTTTATGTATGCTTTTGTTAACATATTAGGTAATATGCATCTTCAAGGAAGAGCAAACTGTGGTGAAACTCGGGATTGAACTTGATTGGGCCTGCACAATCATCTTGTGATTTGCAACCAGACATTTACTTTTTGACTTCTATATCTTGTTCCTCTAATTAAGTGTCTTCAGTCATTGATCTTCCGGTATGCTTTTGTAAACAAATTAAGTAATATTCACCTTGAAGGAAGAGCAAATTGTGATGAAATACAGGATTCAACTTGTTTTGACCTACACAATTATCTTGTGATTGGCAACCTGATAATTTTTTTATGACTTTTTGTATCTTGTTCCTCTAATTAAGTGTTTTCAGTGATCTGTCTTTATTATGGATGATTTTGTTAATGGGTGATATCAACTCATTATATCCTACTTATATATGTTTGCTATAAGATTATATTGTGTTAATTTTTACAGGTTATAAATCAAGTGCCAAACCAATATCTAGTCCCTCCTTTACCAAAGTTTCCTCATCTAAACTACCAGGATTAAAATCACTTGGTTCATCTAAAACACTTTTACCAGATTATACCAAATATTTAAAAAGGTAATTTATACAAGCATTTCTATCTTTATTACACGACAGGGTCATTAATAATGATTAAAAGGTGTGTTGCAATTAGCTTAAAAAATCTTATCCTCAAGGATTTTGATACATTCCACAATGTTATATATTGAGCAATTACCTTGACCAATCAAGTTTGGAATTTTTATCAAGATCATAAAAATAAATTCTGTTACTTGACAAATTGATTAAATCTTTAAATTGTTCACAAATTTGGACAAATTGATGTTGATATATTTTGATTTTTTTTTATATAAATATAGATTCAGTAATGGAACTCAATGTGGTGGAAGTCATTGTAAAGAACTTGGTTACAGAGAACATTATCATTGTCTTGACTGTTGTAAAGTAAGTTACACTTATTATCTCCCTTTAGTTCATTATTTTTTTTAAAAATGAGCGATGAATGTTTGATAATTTTTGTGGGCATTTAAAAATAATCAGACATGCAGTATGATTTCACCTTTATAAGGTGTGTTACCATTTAAAGTTAACTAAACCTCTTTGATTTAGGGCAAAGATTAAAGATGCATTTTGTAAGATTTAATAATAGAAATAATGGTTCAAAAATAGATGTTGAATATACTGAAAATTTCACTCAAATTACTTTATTCTGAGCGAGGTTATGTCTGTTGGATGATGTAACATACATCATTCATTATCGTAGCAACTGAACTTGAAAACTAACACTTGATTGTCCATTTTATCTTTAAAATTTTAAATCATCCAGATGTTAATTCATTTAAATCTCAGCCATCCGGTGCTCTAGAGAGTTGATTATAGGCTTGTTATATTAGACATACAATTTGCAAGAGCTAAATCTGATTATTGCAGATCTTTGTTTAAGCCTGAAATGTTGTCTAAATTATTAATTAGACATTTTAATATACTTATCCAGACTACAATAAACTCTTGATGCCATCGTTAGCCTGCGATATTTAGTGGATTTGACTACATTTTGTGATGGATAATTTAACTTAAAAATTGATAAAAATGGATAATCGAGACTTATTATTGCACCAAAGTTTAGTTAGTAATGATGCTCAAGGAAAGCCTAAAAAAATTGAATCGCAAATGTCTTGGTTCAGCATTTTCTGTTCTCTTTATCTTTTTTGTTAACTATTATATAGCGAGAATTGTCAGCTCTTTATGTAATCTTACATAATGCCCCTTTAATAAATGACTAAATAATAATTTGAAAACATTTGAATCAAAAAAAAAGACCTGCAATATGCAGATTACGCTGTTATATAATGCATCTTGAATTGAATTAAAAAAATCAAAGAGATCTAGCAACAAACAGGATAGGGATCTCTTTCTATAACATGTATAGTCGGGGGAACCCAAATTGGTTATCTTGAATTCTGATATTACTAATATTAGAATGTTCCAAGTCATCAATTGAATTTTGGGATTATTTTGTGGACATTTTCCGATTTTGAAAAAATTGTGCACCTTTTATTAAATCTATTTTCTTGTCCTGCTGATTTATATTTGAATATTAGATAATGTTGTTAAATTGATATTAACTACAGGATCAACACATTATCTTCAAATATTTTAATCCACAAATTGACAGTGAATACAGATGCCAAGAAATCTGTTCAATTAGCCTTGACAAACTATTTGAATATTACTGTGTGAGTACTACTAACATCCACATAATATCAATGTGGTTTGGTTTGTTGAAAATTCTTCTGACAGTTTGACTAGCTTTGGATGATATTTTGTTTTTTGTTTTTTTAGACAATATTTTATCATTTGTGCATGTTTGATTAGTTAGAAATAAGGTCCTTGCATTGAAAATAACAATGATATGTAGCATGCAATTCATAGTAATCTGCTTTACTGCTTTTTAGCCGAAGTTGAGTACTTAGTATTTAGTCGCAAGCTTATACTAGAAAGCAATTAAATATTTTGATTTTACATCATCAGGTTTATGTTAAAAAGGAAGAAATGGTTCGACATTTTAAATGGCATAAAAAACGGGAAGAGTCTCTCCAACATGGGTTTATGCGTTATAGTCCTATGGATAACTGTCAGTCTAAATTTGGTATTTGTACTCATAATGGTCGACAAACTCATTACCACTGTCTTCAGGTTCGTTTGACCTTTGTATTGTGTTATGACAAGATTCTATTAAAGTTATTGGAGAAGTGGTTGATATAATTGTCTTCATCCCTATGTGACCATCCATACTTTCTTGACACAGGTAAAGGTGATCCTATTTATATGGAGGGTTTTCACGAAAGTGGTTCAAGAGTAATTTCCCCTGACAGAATATTACCTTTCTTAATCTTACTCATCAATACAGATTTAACGCCTTCCTACATTTTCTCTAATTTTTTCGCAATAAGGGTAAAAGATGTTCCTTGTCAACATATTTGTTGCATGAGTTCACTTCAAAGCCGCTGCTCCAAAAATCTTGGAAACACTGTAATAGAGGAGGACTAATCAAGATTAAGAAACTTTTTTCAACTCACTCCATAAAACTTCTGATTGGCATTTTGATGATTTTGATACTGGACATCAGGCAGTCTTGATAAATAGGTTATTATGTTTTTATTGTGTTAATTTTAACATATTTATATTTTGTTTTATTTATAGAATGGCTGTGATAAAGTATATATTAGTACTTCTGATGTTCAGATGCATGCTAACTATCATCGTAAAGATTCAGCTATTATTCTGGAAGGATTCCAACGATTCCGTGCTACCGAAGATTGTGGTACTCCGTCTTGTCAGTTTTACGGACAACGAACAACACATTTTCACTGTCGACGTGCAACATGTAACTTCACCTTTAAAAACAAAGCTGATATGGGTAAGTTTTTCTCCCCACCTTTCAAAAGAATCAAGGGACTGTAACTATTGAAATGGGTGTGTCTATTGCACAATTTTGTACACAATTTCCTTTTAATTGATTTGAAATTTAGCACTCCTTCTTATTTGATCATTTAGATTTTTTTCAAAGAACAAGATTCATACAAAATTTTGGTTCTTGGTATCTTTTTTTATCTGTTTAATTGAATTACTTTTTTTTTTCGCTTATTCAGAAAAACACAAGACATACCATCAGAAGGATGAAATATTATCTAAAGATGGATTTAAAAAGTTTATGAAATATGAGAGTTGTATGTTTAAAAATTGTAAATATACAAAAATCAGCAACCATATACACTGTATTAGACCAGGTAAGTTGATTATTAGAAATAGGGGGATTGGGTGGCGAAGTGGTCCATATCATAATTCTGTCGTAGATGTATGTGACATTGTTTTGATTTCATACTTTTATGTGATGAGGAATATTGTCACTTGTCTAACCTATGCGATCTTATAAATGTTACTACAGGAGTAGGGTCACCTGTCCAACCTCAGACGTTTTCTCTAGATCCTCAGGTTTCCTCCAACTGCTAAAGCCCCTACCCACAAGCAAATTATAAAAATAAAATTGAACAATATGCTCGTTACACAATGACCTAGTTTGTGTTGAGTGGATGTTTCTCTCCATGTATAAATGTTACATGGTATCTATAAAGATTAAATAATGAAATGATAAGTATGGGGTGTTTTAGTGGAAAGAGGGACATGAAAACTCTCACTGGTCAGAGGCAAATGAAAGGAGTTTTATAAATGATAAAAAAAACGATTAGATTAGATATAAACCATGATTGTAATATTTTGATATGTTGAATTTCAATGAATTATTTAGTTTTGTCTGATTTTATTGGATATGTTCAATTTAATTAAATTATTTATTTTGTCCAAAGGGGAGATAAGAAAGTTAGTTATCTCCCTTGATTCACGTCTATTTGTTTATAAAGTTATGGTTGGAATGAAATTTATTTTCAGGTTGTGATTATGTCCTACATTCCACTGCTCAACTTTATTCACACAAACGAAAGCATGAAAGGCGAGAATTTGAAAGTGCTTATCAAAATTTTCGCACCACTCAGCGTAATGGTCAAGTAATAAACAAGTCACTCAGTCAAGGTCAAACAGGTCAACTGGTGACCACTACACCTGTTGCTGTTAGCAGTACTGCTCCACGATCTGTTGTACAGACTGTGACCACGATGTCCCTACCTGTTACAATTAGTCCTGTACAACCCATTTTCCAACAGTCATCCACTGAGGAAGGAGATTCCCCATCAAGGGAGACAACTGAAGAAGAAGATAATGAAGAGGAGGAGGAGACAGAAGAGAAATCTGTTCTGAAGAATTATTCTGATGAACTGACTGGTGAAAAATTGAACGATTCACTTACTTTACCCATTCCAAAACTCGAAGTTAAATCAGACCTGACACACAAGACTAGTTCGAAGACATTGACACCCATTCCACAGAAAGATAGTCTCACTTTAACACCAGATGTTGGTCGTTCATTAATAGATCGCAGAGATAAAGATGATTCCTGGAAAAATTATCTTATAAGGTATAAACTCATGAATAATAACATCTTGTAATTTATCAATGTATTCATTGATTAGCCGTGTAAAATGTCATGAACCTATCACTTCAAATGTTTAGTTCAATATCAGGTGCAAGTTACAAATTTAATGTTTAAAACTGTTTTTGGTGTTTCTAGAAATGAGTACTTGCATAACGGTCTTTCTTTATGTTATATATGAGAAGCTTATTTTATTTTATTCCCTGATTCTAGTTTCATTGTCAGGAAAGTGTTGCTCACTTGCCTGTCCAACCTCATTGGTTTTCTCTGGGTTCTCCTTTTTCCCCCCACTGCTAAGGACTTCGGTGTGCAAGCGCTAGTTCTAGGTTAAACAACATTTCTCTCTCTCTGAAACTTTTGTTTTGACGAGACAATAACCTGTAACCAGTTACGATGCGTTGTATATTAAATCACCATGTTTATTATATATTACAGATATACAGCTAATGATCCATGTAATTCTCGATGTGTTTTACTTTATAAAGATCATTATCATTGTCATGTTGAGGGTTGTAATCATTTATTCCGTGGTAAAGATGGAGTCAGAGAACATTCAAAGTGAGTCTTTATAATTATTGTGTTGATTCAAATACCACTGTTTGTCTGATTGTAAAAGTTAAATTCCAGAATGATTAATCAGGTTCTTCATACAGACTTCCCAATCAAAATGAGTTAAAAGAGGTCACAGGTTTGATCCTGATTTGGCCGAGAAAGTTCATTAGGATTTTCTGATCTGTTTTCTCCCTGAAGTGGTGCAGGATGAAGGAACGGTAAAAGTGTCTAGTGGTCAGATAAAACCAAGTTGATGTTTATTCCATTAGCAGAACATTAAAGAACCCCTGAAAAGCTGGATATCAAAATAGGAATAGTAAAGAAGCACCACTGTCCGGGTAGAATTTCCCTCCCTCCTTTTGCTGATGCGTAGAAAAAGTAGAATGTTAAATTTAAACACAATTTTGTTTGATAATCTATATTTTAGACAAATAATTAACTTCAAACAAGATTTTTAAGATCATTAGGCCCTATCTCATGTCAGTTTATTTTAAAATATTTTTTTTTTGTATAGATATCATGAACAACAAGATCGTATTAGTCCACTGGTTTATGAATCATTTGATGCTGATGAAGATTGTTCAAGGACTGAATGTCAGTTTAACGGCAATAAAAAACATCATCATTGTAATTGGGTAAATATATTTATTATTGTTTATAAACCAATCAAAATTGATAAAACAAATAACTTGACTATTACTTGGCTTCCATTTCAAAATGTTTATCAGGTAGTCTTATTTTTTTTAAAAATTCATTCACTGTGTAATTTTTTAGAGTATATTTTGTGGCATTTTAATGACTGACAGGTAGATTTATTAGCTAGTCAATTTCACAGACAGGTGACAAAGACTTGTAAATATGTTCAAATCAAGAACCTTATGATTGGGATCCCAAACAAAGTTTTAGAAATATATTTCTGCATATATAGAGAATCTCCTACGAGTGTTTTTTGATATCAAAAAATATCAACACAAGTTGATAAAGTAAAAAAAACGAGTGTTGATATTTTTTTTGATATCAAAAAACATGAGTTGGAGATTTTATTTATCACCCAATCCTTTCTTACATGCACAAATAAGTAAATATAATTATTTGGTATAGATTTCACTTTTAAGAATCTAATTACATTACAGCGTAGTGATACATCAGTTTTTTGACAGCAAAGTCCTATATATTGACCCAGTATTTCCTTCAAGGTCAATTAAATAAAAACAGTTTCTTTTTAACTAAAAAAAAGTAACTTTTTATTTAAAATAAGTGGTTTCTTTAAAATAAAAGAAAGTAGTTCCTTTTTGATTGACCAATCAAATTCATGTAAAGTGATATCTCCTAAGGAGATATCGCAGTAGATTATGTAATTTATCATACAAGCGATATCTACTGTCAAATGTATTATTGGGTGATAAATAAATTTCCAGAGTTACAGAAAATGAATATATTTTTTTGCACATGAATTAATAAAAGGATAAAAAAAAAAAAGCATTTAGGAAATAGAATAATTTTTGCTGTTTTTATTTTTCAGTCTGGTTGTAACCATGTTATAGATGGGGAAAGTAATATGTTTGCTAGATTAGAACATTATAGAATCCACGAATATGCCAAGGTTTCAGCTGGTCGATCCTCTCGCTCGTCAGGACTTGGTTCTCTTGATAAATTTGATGATGATCCATCCAAACGTAGACGAGGCAGACCTCCAAAGTATCCTCGTTCTGTAATTCCAAGTGTGCCAAAGGTCAACCTCTCTGATGATGAAATAACAGATTCCGTACAACGATATCTTCATGGGGAAGTTGATGAAAGCAGTAAGATATTTAACGGATTTCAGAAATTTGAAGAGAACGAAACTTGTCCCGATGATTTGTGTCTGTATGCTGGAAAAGAACATTATCATTGTGCCCGTAATCGTTGTTACCATGCCACAGACAGATTGGATGTTCTTAATCTCCATGCTAAAGATTTTCACAGCTTTGTAACCATATTGGATGGATATGAATTCTTTGATCGAAATGTCAACTGTCGTAGAAATCATTGTCATAACAACAAAGCGAATCGTCATTTCCATTGTACGCGACCCGGCTGTGATTACTCGTTCGTCCGTCACAGTACAATGACTCAACATGAAAAGAAACACAACCAAGCTCAAACAACGGATAGCGATAAAATTTCCCCACCAATCAAGAAAACAACGAACTTTGTCCCAATAGTTCCTGCAACTCCTGCATCCATCGAATTAAGAAATAAAAATATCGTAAAATCTGCTGGTACTTTTTATCCCTTGTCTGGTCTAAACAACCCTACTTTTGTGTCGGTATCGCTACCCAATATGATATCCGTTGGACAACCAAACTTTGTGACATCAACTCTTCTCTCTCCATCATCGAGTGCTGCTACTCTGTTCCCAATACAAGGATTAAGCCTTGTACCTCAATTGATTGTTCCAACTTCACCAACAATGCAAACTCTTGTACCCATCACCATGCCATCAAGCGAGACCAGCACCAGTACTCTACCTGTTCTTTTACAGCAGCAGCAAGTAGAAGGAAACTCAGAAAACCCAGAATCCTCTTGGTCAAACCTCAGAAATACAATGCACTTTTCTAACAACCAGAACTGTTGTCGACCATTTTGTAAATTGAAGAAGAAAGACCATTACCACTGTATTGAATGTAACCAGGCCTTTTCAGATCCTTTACGACTCCGCACTCATATACAGAAACATGGTATCAAACTAAAACGAGGACCATCATCCACAAAAACTGATGGAAGTCTTGACCTATCATCACCAGCCAAGAGGATCAGATGTTCCGAGACTGTTACAGAGCATGGCAACGGTCGTCAAGATGAAGCTGATTTGACCTCATCATCTTTGAACCTTGACCCTGCTGTATTTTCTAGTATGTGGAGATCAGAGGAAATGTGTAATGAGAATAAGATCAAGTTAAAAAGAGAACCAGATGATAGTCTGGCCAGTATCGACAGCGAGGTGTCCGATCATTCTAATGTTGACGACACAGACGGATCTCCTACTGATTTATCTAAATGGTCAGGACGGAAGAGAACAGCAACCAAACATGAGGATTTTATAGACAGCGATATCGTTACTCCTAAAGTTCCGAAAATGTCGAGCCCAAGAATAAAACAGGAATTCGATAATATGCAAGAAGGATATTCGAGATATCGTTTCAATGAAGATTGCGAATATATGAAATGTGCATATAAACATAGTTCTACTCACTATCACTGTTTGCGATCAGACTGTGGTTACGGTTTTAGCGACAGATCACGACTTATTCAACACACAGTGAGACATGAAAGAATCGATAAAATTATGGGAGACGAATTCAGACAGTTCCGAGCTTCAGTTCATTGTACAAAAAACAATTGTGAATTTTCCGCTAAATCGTCACATTTCCACTGTCTCAAATGCCCCTTTTCTTGTGCTGATTCAAGCAAAGTTTCTGCTCATAGAAAACATCATCTAAAACTTGACAATATCAGTTCAAAAGGCTTTGTTAAATATATTGGTAGTCAAGACTGTGAAGTTCCTTTTTGTGCTCATTCTAAAAAGCAAACCCACTATCACTGTACATTCCAAAATTGTAATCATGCTGTCTTAGGACCAGCACAAATGGCGCCTCACAAACTGAAACATTCCGTAAAGATAAAAGAGGAAAAACATTCGTAACAATTTGTACATTCTAATTATTTTAAGTTTAATACTTGTTGATTTTATTTATGGATTGTTTCATTCATGTTAGAAACAAAAGATATTGTTTGTTTTTGAATATTAATTAAATTGAAAGGATATCTTGCTGAAGAAAAGACAGAATGTCTTTTATGATAATTTAAAAAACAAAATGTTAGTTATATTAATTTCCACAAGAAAAAAGTAATTGTTCTAAAAAGGGTATTATTCATACCCTGTCTAATGCACAACTAGTTTGGCTAAATTGGGGATAGATTGGAATATTTAGAGAGAATTGATCATCGCAAGTTGAGACATTTCATACCTTTTATAGTCTTTTTGAAGGATGTGGATTAAATATCAAGATGAACATTAAATCATTTTCTCATCAACATTACCCTTTATTCGTTATAATGCTTTGTATTGAAACTGCTGTTAATTAGAATTATTTATGATAATTTAATCACCATGTAATGATGTATTAATAAGTAATTTACAATCAAATCTACATGTACTAGTATGTGAAATAGTATTATTATGCAATAAATTTGATAGTATATTTTTTACAAGTGAATATTACATCACCTTAGTCCATGTAAATAGAAATTATCTCCCTTTGTTAGTAATAAAAGTATAATTTTTTTATTAAGAAATATTAATCATCCGTGTGTAAATATATTTGATAGTGATCACTTTAAAAATGCCCATTTCCACAGTATTCCATTCCCTGTTATTATTAATATTGTTAATTATTATTTATCTGTCGTTCTTTATTATTTATACATTTCTAGCCTTTCAAAATTTTGATTTGTATTTTACATTTCAAAATCTTGAGCTGATTTGTCATTCCACAATCACCATAACATATATCAATACCTTGTATAAATAGATTTTATTTTTAAAAGTGTGAAAAATTAAAGTTAAGAAGATTAAATGTGTAAATTGTAATGTAGCAAGAGTTGTTAACACATGTTCTAGAATGACTAGACGTACCCTGCCTTTTACACAGCACACACCAGTATACTCCCAACGGCTAAATGACATCATCTTGAAAAAAATATTCCTGCCACTGCACAATCTATGCAAATTCCCCTCCATTTTTTTATAACTGAGCACATGCAATCTGTTAAAAACAGTACAATGGATTGTAGCCCATGTTCATATAAATCTCCACAATGTCAAGTTACTGCAAGATATGTCTGATTAACTGTACTGAACACTGGGCTCAAAATATTTTGGCAAGATCGAAGACGATAAAAAAAAATTGGTCATGGTTTGTGACAATACATGTGCTTTGATTGGTACAATTAATAAACTTTACAACTTCATAATCTAATTTGGTCAAGGTATCAGACATGTTTGGGTTTTTTCTTGACATTATGAAGATAGTCAATTCAATATACTGCTGATTTATTCTATAAAGACACAAGTTATATAGTTTATATATTGTTATCATTATACTTGTATATTATCCAGTATTTATTACATTTCTTTATTCACTGTATATTCATCATAGAGGTAGACTGCTGAAATAGTTACTTTTTTATTCTCTTATGCAATTCCATTCCGACCATAGAAAATACCAGTAGACCTAAGGCTGTTTGGCTAATATAGTTAAACTTGAGTGGTTATAAATTTGTCTGTTAGATGTTTATATTTCCGTAATATTTTAGAATATTTTAAATACTTGACATTGTGTTTATTTATTATGAATTCTTCAAACTTTTATACTGTAATTTGACCTGGAATATTTCATTGAAATATAAGTTAAAGTGTCCCATTGTCATTTGCATTATTCAGACAATATTTGATTTTTTACATATTAATCCACGCTAGAATGTGCTCAAATGGATTATTTAGAATTTTATTAGTAAAGCAGATTAAAATGAGGCCATGAAAATTTTTTAGCAGAGTTAATAGCTGGTGCTGACTTTTTTTTTAAAACATGTTCTGTTAATGTACTCTAAACAGGATGTCAAATGTTGACAAATTTTCAATCCAACATACTGAACAGAAATGAATCCTTTTTGGGCTGTGATTAAGAGATTCAACTTTCTCAGTATTGTAGTTTATAAAAAGATTTAAATTCCATTAAATAATGGTCAAAAAATTCAAGCTAAAGTCAGAGTGATGATTACCGGTATTGTTCTTAAAAATCACAGAATACGTAGAAAGTCATTATGCAATTAAATACAGATTTATACAAATATTTTCTTCTTTACTGTATATTATATTTGAAATTGATTTGAGTTTCTTATGTTAAGTTTTGAAATAAAGGAAAATTATTTAAATTATTGATAAGTTTTTTATTTTTGTTATTAATTATATATTTTGCTTGATATAATTATCACAAATTACTGCTGACGACTGTTTTATGTATGAGGATAATTTACAATTTAATTTTCTTGATTTATATAATATGTAGTATTGGATAGCTGTTTTAATTAGGTCTCAGACCTCTCCTTAATTCGAGCCCTGTTGATATGTTACAGGTATGGTTCAACTTATTAGTCCTGATTTATTATTAATTATTTATTACTGGTCACAATAAACAATATAATTTAGAGTTACTTGTTAATAAACAAAATATACCTTCATGGAAATTAGTTGTTTTTGTTATTCAAATGTGAATGCATGGATATATTAAATACTCTTAATTACGTGGAAAGACACACAATCTGGAAATGCTGATGCCACATTGAGTAACTGCTTTATTAAAATTCTCCCATATTGATTTTGTCAAAAGTAAATTGCCAAAATTGTGACTGATCTAAATTTATACACATAAAATTCTTTTAACGTTTATAATCCTATGCTTACTAAGAGTTCCTAGAAGCCTGGTTTCCAAATTCCTCCTAGCAAGATGGCTGACCAGTCCCTTTTTCTAACCAAATTAGAAATATCCTTTGACAAGAGTTATGTAATGTAGGCATTGTAGTTACAAAGAATTACTTAATGCAGAGGTGATCCAGAGTCGATTTATGATTACAAGACCTACAGGACTTAATTTTCATCACTTACACATTTTGCAAGTCTTTCATTAGGTCTGAAATGTTATCTGAATCATTAATTAGATATTAATGAACTTACCCCGGCCATAATCAACACTCAATGCTATCCTAGCCTTCAATATTTAGCTGATTATAATACATTTTGTGAAGTATAATTTAAAGTAAAAATGGATAATCGAGACTGTATTTTTATCATACTGACTTCAGTGCGCTTTGTCCAGGCTAGCCTAAAATTCAAAAGCTGACATCTTGGTTTAGAGTGGAGCAATTTGACTGACATTTTAAGTAAACTTTATCTGTTTTTTAAATATTGTAACGACAACTGTTAACTCTTTACCTAATCTCCCATAATGCCCCTTTAAAGATGCATTATTTCAGATTTAGACAAAGAAATGGTCGTTCTTGCTATAAGAAAACTCAAAAATAATATATTGAAAAAGTCATTCAAATTACTTCATTCTGAGCAATGTTATCAATGTTTAAAGTTTTGACATAGATTACTTGCAACATTACTTGTTAACTAAGACTTCATTTTTAAATTAAATGGCGATCATATTTCGATCGGTTTACCTCTGCACTGTCAGGAGAGTTGATTATAGACTTGGCATGTGAATCGTTGTTTGTTCCTGGAGTTTTATATCCACTTACACCAAGGGTAATATCGTAGAGAAGCATGTAAATAGATGTCTAAATAATTTATATAACATTTGAAGCCAAAATAAAAACATGCAATAGGCAGATTCAGCTCTTACAAAATGCATCTTTAGGAAAATAAGGCAATTGTAAAATAGTTTCTATCACACTGCTTAAACACTTTGCATTGGTCATCAGTGATTTGTACCACAAAAATTTAGTACTACAGGTTATAAAAAAATCTGTGTAATAAGGGTTACCAATGCAATCTATGGAACCTTCATTACTCAAGACAACAATAACAAGAAATATATCCCTACATCATAATTACAGAAATGGCAGAGGACTCGAGACAAATATACAGTAGGGCAGTTATAAAAGCCAGGTTATATAAATTTACAAAAGACAAATTTGGGTTTTTTTTAATTTTTTATTTTAAAGAATAAAATGCAATGAACTGTAATATTAATATTGTAAAATTGTCTAGAACTCTTTTCACATTTCACTTTCACCATGACAAATAGAAGATGAGTGTTCTGATGTAGATTAACATCATAATAAAAGTCGATTGGAGATGATGTAATAATTTATAAGACTTTTTCGTCATTTCTTTCCAGATTTCTTTATACCTCCCGCACCTGAAATAAATCATCAAACATAAGTGAGATTGCACTAGAATAAGGTACTGATTACATGTAAAAAAAAAAAAGCAATTTATTAGACAGTTTATCATTTTCAAACATTACTTCACCATGGTATTCAACTTTTTGACTGATCCCCACACGCACAGGCCCACACATAATTAAAGTCGCATTTGATTTTAAGATATCAAAGCATTGAGTTTTAACATCTTTTATGGAATCCCACCAAGTTTCAGAAATCAGTTATCTGATAATTAATACCAACTTGAAATCATTTGTGGGGGGAAATATTAACTAAAGCTATAAGGTGAAACAATTTCGTAAATCATGGAAATTGATTCATTTAGACAAAATGTTAAGACTGCAGCAACGTACTGAAATACTGGCATGTATAATTACCAATAATATTTTTTTTGTAAATGTTGAAATACAATTTGTTGAATTTATTATGTATTAGATTCAATATGCTTAACATACAATGGCAGAAAATGCATTACCGGTATATTAAAGATAAAATTTCATTTGAACTGATTTACAGTCCATTTTCAATATTCTTGTCATTATATATTGCAAGCCAAGTCTAAATATTGAATACATCTAGCTATACAATATTTATACAGTACCAAAACCGGTTTTCACTGCTCCTCTTTGGCATTATTTATTAGTAAATCTGGTGTTGTGATGTTCCTGGCACAAAGCCACATGACATTTTATCATTTGGAAACTTACCTAATGGCCCCTTTTTTGCTTTGTCAGCCATGTCTTTTAATGCTTTCTGTTCTTCTCTCTGTTTTTGTTTAAAGGCTATGGCATCCTAAAACAAAAAGAATCAATATTTTGAAATGAAATTAAATTACATGTATTAAAGAATGGAGAAATGTATTTATTTCAGAGAATAAAACCAGTAAATTCTTTGTGAAGGATATACTTTTTGACGTCAGAAAGAATAGTTGTTGTGGTTATTACTAAATTTTTCATCACATAAAAACAAGAAAAAAAAAATCTTTAACTGGGTTATATGTAAACCTGTAAATCAATTCTGGCAACCATGAGCTGCAACTTTTAGACAAGGAAATTGGCCATTTCTAACATTTGGTTTGCATGTAAAAACACTTGTGTTAATGGATACTATTGGATACTCTGTGATGAGATCTGGTACTGCTGCTTTAATTGGTTTTATACTTACTTCATCATCATCTGCCTTCTGTTTCTTGGGTGCTTTTAAAGGTTTTTTCTTTCCACCTAAAAATAATAACAGAAAAAAGATAATTTGAAGTAAGAAGAAACTTAGCATCTAGAACACATTTGTTACTTAGAAAATAAACTTTGGGTCTTTCAAGTTGCACTATCGAATCCAAAATTATGCAATTGAATTTGATTAAATCTTTTATGACTTATTTACATCTATATACAACATTTATCTGTCTAAAAGGGATCTAGATCCTCTAAAATAGGAAACATGTATATAAAGTGCTTTATCTTTTGAAATAATATTCATGATAGAATTATTGGAAATTATCAAGTTGAGAAAATTTGGGATGTTTTACGTGGAACACATCAACCAGAATCTTTGGGTACCAGTATGCAATCTTTTGGAGTCATTTGGACCTTTCATTTTTAAGGAATACAGTACAACAGAGGGATGTACTGATGTAGAAATATAGAGAATAAATAAAGGTATCAATATCATGTCTCTTATTTCTTCATCAAACCATTTATTACCATAAAAAATTTATTACACAATAATACTAAATACCCATTTTTGCAACACTATCATCGAACAAAAACGGCGTCAACCAGAATATGAGTGAGTTAGTATAGTACTAGTAGTAGTTACCAACCTTTGTCTATTCTATATTTCACAATTTACAGTAACTAACAGTAGGTTATAGTTTTTACATTACTATGGGCCTCTAATATGTCTTCATAGCGTTAAATTCAACATAAATCGTGAAAAACATACTACAAACCTTCTCTTCCAGACATGTTGTTTTTAAAGTTGTATGAACACTTAGTTGCACAAATTTAATTTGTGTCACGTTTCTTCGACTCTTCTTCGTCACTTTTTTTTTTAGCGCCCTCGAAAAATATCCAAGACAAGGGGGATAACTCTAAGACAACCTCTAGGTCCTAGCGAAGTATTACAAAAAGTATTTATAAAAATAATAATGAATGTCTTTATTTATTAGAAGTTCTAGCTATGGCCTGTTTACAAATCTTCGCTCTAGATTTCAAATAATTAAAGATACGCTACTGTTATTAATATCAACGATGTTAACTATTTACAAAAGAACGCGAGTAAAGGTGTTAATATTGAATTTATAGATCAGACTAGTTTTAGCTAGTTTTATAATTGTAGAACTTTCGATTTATTCTAGTCCGCTCAGAGACAGTTCCTGAAGAAACTAGATTTTTAAACTAGTTTGGTTTAAATGGAAGACTCCTAAGAAAAGCTGTAAAACCTGAAATGGGGTTAAACGTACTGTTTTGAACATAAAAGATAAATATAACCATTCAATGTTCTTTGGGAGAGGGTCGGTGGGATGGCCTAGTGGTCTAGAGTGCCGCGCTTCGACCTCTAGCTGGCCGGTCACCTCTCGCTTACGGTGGTGGTTTCGAGCCCTGGTGTGAGCGTATGTGACATGGAGATAGGGGCGCCTTCTCAACCTCGTGGGTTTCCTCCGGGCACTCCGGTTTCCTCCCACTGCTAAATACCCCTACGCGCAAGCGAATTATTGAAATAAAATTAAAACCATATGTTAGTCCCGAAATGACCTAGTTTGTGTTGAGTGGACGTTAAACCCCATTTCTCTCTCTCTCTTTGGGAGAATATTTCCAGGGCAGTGGCGCTTCTGTCATGCAATGCAAGCAGCAATTATGTTACTACTATATAGAATTCTGTGGGAGTATAAATACGTGTAATATGTTATGTAATAAAATATTGTTTTTAGTCTCATGTTGTTTCACATGACCACCTGACCCGTAGCCAGGGGTGGCAAGGGGGATCCGAAATAATATTACCTAGATACACTCTAGCCTACCGTAGGTCTACATAGTTTTGCGTGAGATCTGCTGATTGAATTGTTCCTTCCCATTAAATTCGGAGAATACCATAGGCCTACTATATATTATTGTATCAAAACAAATTAGGCCTACACATTTGGGGCAACATATAAGCAATATAATCCAGACAATTTGACTCAATTTCGTAGGCACTATGGGTCAAATTGGAAAATAATTTCAGATAGCCGTCAGTTTTGGCGGGAAAATTCTAATTTTACAAAATGACCACATTTGGCGTCAAAATATATGTTTTGGGGGCAGCTGTTTCCATTTTAGACACATTTTTTTCATCTTGGTAATTAAAATCTGTTCCCATTGGAGATTTGGGAATTAAGAGTACCGGTAAGTTATAGTCGAGTCTGCCGCAGATAATTATGATGGCATTCGCATCAAGCCAAAATAGGCATGGCGAAAGGCAAACTTATCATCAGTGAATATGCGCTAGGTCGGTAGCCTACAATAATAGACATGAAATGGGGTTTAATGTCCCACTGTTTTGCTCCTAAAATGGGCTAATCGACGGGCATACGCCCAACATTGGATTGAGCATGGTGAGGGCCCTGGGGCCTGGAACATCCGACCTCCAGGAGCGAGCTAGCGACTTAGCCACGTGATCTCCCACAATATTAGAAGACTTTCGTAGACTCTGTGATACAGATTGGACGAAAAGGGCCATTCACAATCCACTGTGGACGTAGTTACCCCGAAAACGTACATTTTGATACCAAACTTGATCATATTATGATAATTGGGTGGAAATTGGAATTTACAAGCCAAAACTGGCGGCCATTTTGGACTTTCGCCAATTTGATCCATTTGGGCATGGACTAAGGACTGGGAATTTTTTTGGTGATAAATATACGTCTACACCGACCATGGTTCTATTGCAACAACTGTCCGCACTTATGCTATCTTGTCAGAACTAGTAGTCCACGCATAAATGTAGGCCTAAACACAGGGGCGTACATAATGATTTCGTTTGGGGGGGGGGGGTGTTTAGCCAAAATGCGACCGACTGATGCACATACCCCCCCCCCCCCCCCCAGTGCGTGTGACGCAATCAGGAGCCGAGCACCAAGTGCGAGTTTTCTAGGGAATATGGGGATGGGGTAGGGGCGGTTTCAAATGTAGGGCGCCATCCACAATCCCACCCCACAGTGAAAGTAAACAAACATTAAGCGTCCCGGTAGAACATAGATATTATTATATAATTGTGTAGTTGTCCGCCTATCTTTGTCTCGTCGGAAAGTAGTTTTATTTTAATTCACATATAGTTTATGTCATATCAATGGTGGTGCCTATAACACTGAGTAATTTGAGAAATTTTTTGAAAAATTGATTCAATATCCTGGCATTTGAGGTCATTGCTGGGAGAAATTCCTGTGGACGAGTGTACCAGAAATGTCAGTCAATGGGACAGAATCTCCAGATGTGTTTTGCAAGAGTTGGCATAACATCTGTACAATCGGACGCCCCCGCCCCATACACTAGTGGAACTATACATCTAGGAAGTTCACTATAATCGTGAATATGATAGTGCTGAGACAGTATAAGACAACTGAGGAGTAAAAGAATGATTTTAAATTAAATGAAGCGCCGCAGGCGCGAAAAAATTTCAGATATGTAACCAAGTAGAGGAATGATGTTATAATGGAATCGCGCCGCAGGCGCGAAAAAATTTCAGATATGTAACTGAGCTTTTAAATTTTTGGTACTGGGGTTGATAAGAAATGGGACAAAATCTCGAGGCTTATTTGTCAATTTCGCCTGTTTTGTGATTGTATGTTTATCTCATTAATTCATTTAGTCGGAGACCGACTGCGGTGAGTACTTTTTTTTTGAGACCGACTATTTTTTGCCATGGTAGAAAACATTTCATAGAACAACATACTCACAACAGAATAAGAAATACAAGCATACAGGGATATTTTATACTATAGTTTTGTGTGACGTATATGCAATTTAGGCACACAGATTCACGCAAATACATATTTGTATTTGGGATCTATTCTGGCATTGTTTTTGGGGCCGACTGGAGTGACTGCACTTATTTTGTGACCGACTATTTTTCTCCCTTGGTGAAATTTTGTTGTTAGACCAACATACTCATACTCAGAATAAGAGTGACGTATGCAATTTAGGCTCACGGATTCACGCAAATATATAGTATTTGGGATCTATTCTGGCATAGTGTTGGAGACCGATTGCTGTGACTGCACTTATTTTGAGACCGACTATTTTTCTCCCTGGGTGAAATTTTGTTGATAAGTTGACAAGGTTATTTTATAAGACTATTTATAAGACTGCTCCTATTTTGCGACCGACTGCATTGTTTTTGCCAACGACTATTTTTATACTAAAGTTTTACGCGAGTAGCGTGACGTATACAGTGAGTACTTATTTTGATACCGACTACCCCTATTTTGAGACCGACTGCACTAATTTTGCGACCGATTATTTTGGGGGCTGGGGGGGTGTACCACCCCCACCCCCCCACCCCCCCACATTTACGCCCCTGCCTAAACATCCCTATCAGACTATCAGAAATGAAATGGGGTTTCTACACCGACTGGGCTAATAAGATGGACATATATATGCACAGTGTTCTATGGGGGACATTTTGCGAAACACCGAGGATACAACCTGCATCTCTTGCCAGTCCATGCACTGAATAATCCCGAGGATCGAAATTATGCCCTTTTATGGGTCAGCCAGCGCCAAACTCACTGATCGAGCAACCATGACCCCATCCTAGATAGTATATAAAGGACGTGCATTATGTAAGATTTTAGGTAAAGAGCTGGTCGTTCTTTCAGCAATAGTTTAGTTCCAAAATAGATAATTCAAAATTAATACATTTTCCGCCTAAATTTCATTTAAATTACTTTATTCTGAGTGAAGTTATGTTTTAACAAGATGTGACATGGGTTGTTTATTTATTATCGTAGAAAATTAAATCATTAATTGGAGCCTTGCGATTGTCTATAGAGTTGATTATTTGTTTGCCCTGTGAATACATATGTCTAAATAAAATAAAACCAAGTACGAACAATCCAAACCATTAGACAGAATTCAAAGTCCTAAAAAAACGTTATAGGCTCCCCGTGTACAAAATACCCGACAAACATTTGAAGCTAAACTAAACATGGAATGCATCTTTAAAATTAAAATGTTTTAAGCTGCCGGTTTATAAAGCCATTCGTTGTCATTCAATTTTAGGCTTCTTTTACAATCACGGTAAATGCTTGGTGTATACGAAAATATGATACAAATATGTGCTATTATAAATTAACTATTATTAATTTAAAATTGTAATGCCAGTACTTATAAGAGTTTGCTTCCGCCTACTCTGGCTGCTGACTTTATCGGGTCGATTATGCGTTTTATTTAACGCCCGCCTCTATCACGATACTATCGCAGACAAGATGGTCTGGTTGTAACCGGTGGATATCCTTCTTCCAACTGGCTTATTCACTGAACGAACTCGAAAACAAATAGCTAGCTAAAACCAGTTTTCTATTATAAATGCCGTACTACTGTGAGTCAGTGATTCACAACGACCGAGGGTTTTGAATACATATAGTTACCCCCCTCCCCTTGTCTTGGATATATATTTTCAAGGCATTGAACGTGAGCACTAAAAGAGTAAAAGAATTGAAGTGAAACAGACGTGACATAAATCTGTGTAATTTTACAACTTTAAACAACATCATGTCTGGAAAAGAAGGTTCGTATTTATTTATTTCTTTCTCGATTTTTAGGAAATAAATCTTCCAATGTTTTACCGAACAACGTTATCGCTTATTAATTATAAAAAAAACATTATCATTCGATATTTCGGATTTAATTATATTGTGGAAACGAATTGTCGAGCAAAAATAATTTGTAGTTTCTGTCCCACCGAATTTTTTCCATGAATGGTTGTAATTATTATCAAAATAATTGTAGTTTCTATACTAAGCAATTTTAACACCTCAATTTTTATCCGATTTTGACGAAATTTGAAATATGGGTTAATCCCCAAAAGATCTCAATTCCGTTCGAAATTAACATGTATCGGATCGTAACGTCGTGGATTATGACCGCTGATACGAAAATCACGTTTTAACCAGATGTCACAATTTTTATCCGATTTTGATGAAACCTGAAATGTATGTTTGTAACCAAAAGATCTTCCTGTCGATATTTGTGCATTTCAGACCGTACGAAAAATCGCGGTTTTATCTTGTGCACCCTCTAGAGGTCATAATTTTTATCCGATGTAAAAAAAAGTTCGAATTTCGCTCCTTATATGAAAATGGTGTTAAAGCATGTAAATCCAAGGTTGTGGACCCTCTACAGATCTAGGTTCCTTTCGATATTCGCACAACTTTATGGATTATCAGGCGCGGATCCAGAGGGGGGGGGGGGCAGGGGGTCGGGACCCCCCCCCCCCCCCCCCCTGCTCAGACTTGAAAATTTTTTATGCGATTTTATTGGCGAGTTTTAGACCTGTAATTTTGGAATTTACCTTCCGGAAATACGTCAGAATGCACCAAATTGAATCTAATTTACCAAATTTTTCTGGGGGAGGGCCCCCAAACCCACCGTTAATTGGTTGAGCGCCTTAAACCTAGCCCCCCCCCCCCCCTGCAAATAATCCTGGATCCGCGCCTGATTATTGCCTCTGATTGTACGTCAAATCGCGTTATTAGCTTGTGGACTCCCTAGAGAACACATCATATTTTTATTCAATCACAGGAATCTGACCTTCTATCCGTATATATAGGCATACACCATACCGAACTAGACAATATATAATAAAAATATTGTCTATATTATATATTGTCGAGTTCGGTATAGTGTATGCATGTATACGCGGATAGAAGGTCAGATTCCTGTGATTCAATATAAGCTTACACCATCAAAAGATTTTGCATTTGTTGACACCCCGAATGACTTACCCGCTGTAGGTGTATGTTGTTGCCTGGTAAACTATCTTTAATTTGTTTTGAGAAGCGGATTGTTAAAGATAATCCGCTGAGCTATCAACTAACGTATTCATAAATTTAACTAACTTTATCTGTTGTTTATCGATTTTAATAACTGAAAAAGCAACACGCACACTAAAATATATGACGATTGTGAGCTATGTATATAAATTCGAAAATTGCCAGATAATCTCGCGATTGTGTAATACACTTTCTGATTGAAAATTAATTTCTCTCGTACTTAAACGATTTTTTAACGTCCGAATTGAAAATTCTAATGTTAATGACTCCATCTCGCACGTTAGACAATCTTTAACGTCTGAATTGTTATAATAAAGCTATCGTGGTAATTTTTGTAATGCCTCGAGTAAGATTCTCATGGACTTTGGTCTTAAAAATTAATACTGCGAGTTTCATGCTCGCCTGTGAGATACAGGTAAGAAATAATTCAACAATGAAAAGAAAGTAGTCTTGAGTTCTCCGAGTCTTCGGTACAGGACCAAACGTCAGAATTAATTGTTCTCGACACAGAAAGAAAAGTCGGAATCAATATATACTTTAAGTTTTCAACACATAAAAATTGGTGGATGGATACTAAAATCGCACCATATAAAAAGACCCTTTTTTCATTAACGACTTCCTCATGATTATGTTTTTCACTGAAATTCATTATTTTTAGTGCAATAATTCTGTATTTAACTGCAGGCTATAATTTCATTCTTCCTTTTGTACAGGAGGAAAGAAACATGCTGTAAAAGAACACAAGAAACACCATGAAGATGAAGTAAGTATGCTTCAACCATTAAAATGAGGACTGCATGTACTAGATCTCAGAAGGGGAGAGCTGGCCATGGCTGCAGCCTGTAGTCCCGGTATTAAAGGGGTCCACAAATTAGTTCTAAAAAATAAGATAATTTATACGTAATTCTGTCCTGCCAGAACTCCAGGCAATTCAAATGATGGAAATAGCCAGTTACGGTACCGTGTTTGAAAATTGTTTAAAAAAAATGCCAACGCGTTCTTGATAATCGTTGCCAAGTAATTATAAGAGACTTTCAGAATTTAGCAGTTTTATTCACAACAGTAAATATATAAAGATGTCTCTCCGTTTCCTTTATCTAGATTCATTTCAAAATATTGTTCCTTTTTTAGCATAACAAAGCCGGTAAACAAAAACATATAGAAGACCCCAAAAATGGCACAGCTCTCAAAGCACCAAAACATAAAGATGACAAAGCAGAAAAACATCAAGGTACACCACACAAAGAAAAACATCAAGATGCACCACACAAGGAAAAACATGAAGATGCACCACACAAAGAAAAAGCACAAAAAGGTAAGTTCACGGGTGATGAAATGTCACTTGTCAGGAATATATAACACATCAGGATGTCAGATTAACTAACAAATAGTGCCACAGAGAAACATTATGGAGAAAACCGGTTTGATACTGCACTGCATAAATACTGTATAGCTGGATGCATTAAATATCAAGACTTAAGCTTTCAGTCTGCTGTTAAAATGAAATTGTATTGCAACATGTCCAAAAAATATTATTGGTAATACATGCTTGTATGTCAATACATTGCTGTGGTCTTAACATATTAGCTAAATGAATCAAATTCTATGATTTACCAAATTATTTCACCTTATTTGTCATAGCTTTAGTTAATATTTCCTGTACACATGGTTTCAAGTTGGTATAAAAGTTATACAAACTACACTATATTAATTTTGAAATTTTGAATAATATTCACCATGTCTTGACGTCCAGTTGGACAATTTAGCAAATGAAGTCGGACTTGTCCGGAATATACGGGCGAAATCTCATCACTGGTATAAATTATCAGATAACTGATTTCTGAAACTTGGTGAGATTCTTCATTAGGTCCTACAGGTACTGGTGAACATGAAAGACATTAGATCCCTATGTATATGACTTGGCTGTATGTGGGAATCTTTTAAAAAGTGTAAAAATGACAAATTTGAAATTAAATAGTTTTTGTCCATGTACTTTATACTAGTAAAATGTCTGTTTTATTTCTGGTTTCAGTTTCAGGTGGGAAAAAAACTGGAAAGAAATGACGAAAAAGTCTTATAAATTATTACTTCATCTCCAATCGACTTTTATTATGTTGTCATTCTACATCAGAACACTCATCTCCTATTTGTCATATTTGTCGTGGTGAAAGTGAAATGTGAAAAGACATTCTAGACAATTTAACAATATTAATGTCACTCTTCATTTTTATTCTTTAAAAAAATAAAGTGAAAAAAAATCCACCAAAAACTTGTCTTATTTAAAGATAAATGCCTCTGTCACGTAATTCTGATGTAAGACCTGGGATGTGATGATGTGATGCTTGTAACATGAATACAGGGAACTTTGTGCTATGTTCCTGTCTGGAAATCAAAGCAGAACAGTAGGACATTAAACCCCATTTCATTTCATTTCCAGTCTGGAAAATCATGCAAGGTAATTGATCCATGGTAGTCAAGGCTTCAGTCAGCGATATCAATCAATGTTGTGAAATGGGGTTTAACATCCTACTTTGCTGGTCCGACTGGGCTAATGAAGATGGACAGATGCCATGGAGTGTAGTACATGTATGAGGGAAATTTTGCCCAGACAGCGGTGCTACGGACTACTCTTATTTTAAATTCCAACTATCAAAGGTTCTTTGACGTGCACACCAATGTGTGCACTGGAGTCGGTTTGTCCCATACGAATAACTATACTTTGTCCCTTGTCCTGCAATTAAGATGGTTTTGGGGAGGGATGGGGGGGGGGGGGGGGCTATTGGGATTTACATCACTTCAGTAATGAAAACAAAAGCTAATCTTGCACATTAAAGATGCCATAGATAACCATAAACATTTATTAATAGTTACTGTATAATTTATAAAATAAAGTATTGGAACAAGTTGCCAGGCAATAAAACATACACCCACCAACAGCTTTTAAAACAATGCAATCATCGAACAATTGTTGTAATTCTGGTTTATGTTGTCAGATCATGAGGAAAAACTGGAAAGAAACATTTGAACAAAATATTACAGTGTTCAAATGGTTTTTGTAAGTCATGAATTAGTCAGAAACTGCAGGAATGGATTAATTGTAAAAAGATAGGCTGGCACTGCCAGGCAGGATACGCCCACATTTTCGAGAGATGGACAGAGAACAAGCAATACCGAAAGTGATTTTTCCTACATCTTTAAGTCCTGTATTTCATACTGTATTGGGAGCAGCCATTTAGTTGGTCAGTTCCAGTCTGATATTAATGAAATTCGAAACCGACAATGATTATGGTGTGACGGTACACAACCTAGAAATGTGACTTTTCATCAAAATCGGATAAGAATTGTGACCTGTAGAGAGTCCACAACCATGATATACCATATTTTTACACTATTCGCGTACAAACGGCGACCATTTCGTCCGGTAATTTCGGTACGATTTTCACGAAATTAGAACTCAACCTTCCTCATCAAAATCGAATTAAAATTGTGACCTATACAGGGTCCACAACCTTGATATACCTTTTTTTAACAGTATTCGCGTACAAACGGCGGCCATTTTGTATGGCAATTTTCGTCCGATTTTCCCGAAATTCGAACTCAACCTTCCGTAGGGTGTAATGGTGATATAATCAAACGGTTTTTTAAATCGAATAATAATTGTGACCTTCAGAGGGACCACAAGCTAAAAAGGGTGATTTTTCGGACAATCAGGGGCCATAATTCAGGAAATTACATTCCGATAGCCGCAAATATCGAAAGGAACCAAGATCTTTGGGTTACAAACATGCATGTCAAGTTTCATCAAAATTGGTTCAAAATTGTGACCTCTATAGGGTCCACAAGCTAAAAACGTGATTTTTCGTACAATCAGGGGCCATAATCCATGAAGTTTTGATCCGATACATGCCAATATCGAAAGCAGCCGAGATCTTTTGGGGATAAACCTATATTTCAAGTTTCGTCAAAATCGGATAAGAATTGTGACCTGTAGAGAGTCCACAAACAAATTGTGGACGTCCGGACGGACAGGGGCGACGACATAATACGTCCACATGAAAATGTGGGCGTATAAAAACCTTGTAAATCAGTATAATATATGCTGAAAAGTCTATTCAAATTTGAAACAGGGTTCAATGATCCACTGTCGCAATAATAAATCACAGATGGCATGGTGACCACAATATATGACCACTTTAATATATGAGCATATAAAAAAGGACGGAATATTGAATATATTTTATAAGATAAAATATACAATGTAACTAGTCTAAAGCAGTGGACACACGAGCAAAATCGACTCTGAAATTTGCCTAGCGTGCCGAGTGTCATTCAGCTGAATTTCTATTTGACCAAATCAAACAAGATTGATATATTTGCATAAAATTTCATTTGCTGTGTGTATATTTGTTTAGTATGTACGCTTTGCCGATGCAATGGCCTGATTGTAGAATTCATTAGCCAATCACCACTACTGTCTAGATGTCACATGATTGTTTGAATGTGAAACAATCGCCTGTCCACTCATTCGGCCGAATGAATTTGGTTGCAAGTCTGCGCCGATTGATATGGACGAACAAATCATCCACATGATTCTTCTAGTGTGTCTGCTGCTATAAGAAAGATGTATATAAATAAATTTAAGGTGACATAACAATGAATTGGATTTGGATAACTTGAGTCTCCCATAAATTTTATTTAGAGATCTTAGAAAATGTTTAATTTACGACAAGAACATAAGTAAAAAAGCTATCATGAAACTAGGTTATTTAATGCATAATGGAGATAAGCTTATAGGTGAAATCACATTAATAGTTAAAGTATAGCATGTAACATAACAAATACCGATATATTGTTTTGGCATAATAAATTAGATAAGATATATGCAATAGCTTTTAAATGAGTGTACAATAAAAAAAATATATACATTAATATAAAATCATTAACAATATAAAATTTGACTATAAACATCTGGGTTCTCTTGGATCAAAATTTTGCAGGTCAGAAGATTTAGCTCTGAAAATCTCTTCTGGAGGTATTGTATATGAAGCTTCTCTTTAATTAATTTTCTGACAGACCAAACCTAGTCTAAAAGAGTTCCCTGATATAATGTAAACTACCTGATAATATTTTATCTATCACAGTTTATTTTATATACAAACAGATCTTTTATCACATATTATAATAATGAGCATATTCAATAAAGGACAGTAAAATAATTAGGAATCTTGATAAGCATATTTTAGTAAAATATTTTTAATTTTTCATTTTCTTCCTTGCCTCCCCTACCCCCATCCTGTTTCAATTAAACAGTCCTGAGGAGAAGGGGGGTGCAGCCAATAATCGCAAAGGAGTCCCATGAAGCCCCGGGTTTGGCGACTACCGGTACACATATTTCAGTTATTAAGAAATAACTGTTCATTGTCTTTTCAAACATTTCTTCTTGGTTCATACATTTTGATATGATTTCAGGCACATTCTCTTTGTAAAGGCCACTTGGTAACTTTCTTCAATCCAGCAAATCAAGTTCATCCAATGATTTTTGATTGGTTAATCATCTAGTTGACAAAGTAAAGCCACACCTCTATTAATCCAATGGCTTTCTGGTTGGTTGGTTTTAAGAAGAATAGTAAGAACATAGTTTGTGGAGTGTCCTGTTGTTGATAAGGTTCCACGTCGAGCACTTGTTTTATAAACTAGAAAAATGAAATGTAGATTATTAGTTAAATAATAATAATAAGTCTATTTATAATTCCACATATCATAGTTGTGCTCATAGTTGTGTATTACTTATACTTTTGAATTTGATTATTGGTAACTGGTATAAGTCACATATGACTCACCGGTATTTACTGCTTAGAAAATAATATTAAAGAATGGAGAGAGAGAAATTGGCTTTGACAGCCACTTGATAAAAACTAGGTCATTTTGGGACAAACACATAGTTCAATTTTATTTCAATAATTTGCCTGCTCGTAGGTATAATCTTGGTCAAATTCACTTACCTGGGCAAGCATAAGTCATTTCTTCTTCAAAGTTTGCTTTGTCTCCTGGTTTCAACCAAATCTAATTTATATGTTAAGATTTATTTCAATCAAATTTTCAAAAATATTTTACTAAAAATAAATACTTATACTCTTCATTGTAAACTGCTTTTCCCACTACCTGGCAGTCTCGGACATTCACTAGGGCACACATAATGTACTGTTAGGTAGTGATTAAAGTGGGAAGGGGGCTGTTATTTATTATGTTGTATATGTTTGTGCCAAATAAATCTATCTATCCACCATACTGACATACAAATTGCATTTGGCCAATGGTCATAATATGCCCCCTTTTAACTTTGATGCAAGGTTCCTGTGAAATATTTAGCCAAGAGCCCCATACAGGCTTAATCCGAATCTGTACATTGTTATCTTACATTTCTTATATTCATGTCAATCTAATAACATCTATATGAGAACAAGATGACAAACTGATAAATATTTATATTATTTGAATTAAGATTATAGATTTATGTGAATAATATTTCAAGGATACAACAGGCATCATATCGTAGAGGATTTTAGGCTGTGATTCTTCGATGACATGATTTTGTCTACACCATCTTGCACCTTCCATAAATAAACCTTTTACGTATGCTCCATTAGCCTGTAATAATAAAGATAATGCAAACATGGCATTTAGTTCAAATTCTGGAAATTTACAGGAGAAATGAAACGCAACAACCAGTCTAATGACATCGATAAGAGGATACTTATCGAAGAAAGAAAAAGATGTCATATGGCCTGGTTATTTCTGGACTAACATATGGTTCAATCAAGACCCCACCACTTGACTCAATGAGAGACCCTGTGATCTATCTTGCACACCTTAAACCACAAGACCACCTGACACCCCCTTTAGAGGAGAATGACATTGCTGATTTCAAACCTTTATTACCATGCCCTGGTGATGTGCTGTGCAAATCTGAAGGAAAGCACAGATTTAAACTTAAACCTCCAACATTTATTAGGAATATAATCTCCAAAAATAATTAATGTATCTTAATTTTATGCTAGTAAAATATATTTCAACCTTTCACCTACACTCTCCACGTCTGTTAATGCAATGATAGGCCTCAGTATGCACATACTAACCCCCCACCCCCAAATCCCACCCCATCCACCCCTTGAGAGCAAGTTTAGAGTAGAAATCAAAATGATGATGGGAAATGATTATTCATCAAAGAACTTACTGGTTTAGTTGGCATACTTGTTTCCTGATTGGTCACTTCAAACTCAAAAGCGAGATGATCAATAGGTATTTTATACCGTCTGGCGTAGTTCTGTAAAACACCCGTCAGGAAGGACTGGGTAAAATAAAACCCTGATATCCAAAATACAGACGGAGCTCCACTAAAAATCCAATCCTGAAAATCAGTTAGACAAGAACAGTTGATATGATATATTATTGCTGTTTATTGTTTGAAATGTTTGTGTATATTGTGTCCTGTCCGTAGGTTTGTCTTGTGTAATTGTATGTGTGTGGTGTGTTGTGGTCCTCCTGCACTTACCATTAGAAGAGATATAAGTATTCTGATAACATATATACAGGTATATTAAATATATTGATAACTAAAAGTGTCCCAAAGGTAGTTTTATTTTTATGATACACCTGCATGTGCAGAACTCATCTGATCGGGCTCCCAATGTTATGCTAGTAAATTTGTGTAATTAACAGCTCTGGTATCACATTAAAAGTAATTTATTATAAAGATATACCTTGAAGAACTGTAACCTGGTTAGTAGATCTGTTATATAGCTACCCATTGGTTTTAAAGATGGATACGACTTGGCAGCCCACATGGCAGGAACCTAAAATTCAGAAGCAGAAGTATACACATTTTATTTTAATAATTTGCTGTGCTTAGGGTTCTTTGGTCGGGGAGCAAAACTTGAGAACCCCTAGCTAGAAAATACACAAGGTTTGGAAAGCTACCCTACTCCTCCTCACATACAAACTTGGTAACAAACGGTGCCACTTGACTCAATGACAGACCTTATGATCTAAATGTGAATTTAAACTACTCCATTAGTTAATAGCACAAACCTTTCCAACCATCATACTGTCAAAAACATCCTCTAATTCTGATGACATGACAACCAAGCCTTTAATAGCTTTACGTATGTCTTGTAAACTCTGTCTTACAACTTGAATTAAACGATTAAATCGGATCAATTCTTGAACTAATACAGTATTCATTGATTCCTCATATCGTACTGGGTATTTATTCTGAAAAAAAAATAAAATAAAATCAGCATTCTATCGTCTCTGATACGGTATAATATATATAGTGTATCTGGTTAATATAGTAAAATCATCCACTCTCTTTTATTATTGTCTTCCTGCATGTTATTTTGTATCATAGGTGTCTTTTGTTATGTTATTATTTTCTGTAACTTTGTACGCAACCGATAAGCCACATGGTTAGTAAAGTAGTGTCATGGCTTCTATCGGACTTGTGTTATTCTGCTGTCCACGCCTCAAATGGGCTCACAACCTTTCTGACATCTGCGTAGGCATAACGAAACATCTTTAGATTTATTTTCAAATTATAAAGAAAACATTTATGAAAAGTCTGCATTTTGTTTATTACTACTATATGGTACCCCAGCCTCATCTCTGGCTATGTCCAAAAATTTTTTAAAAGTTCAGGTTTTCTGCAATTTAGCTGAAACTTTTCTCCTTTCATTTTCTTTTATGACAATCAAATCTATGACATATTATGAAAATATTTAATTAATATGTTGACCATACCTGGACTTCTTCCAGATTAAAATCTGGTGGTATCTTGGTTAAAATATCACTGGCAAGATCTTCAATAATATCTTGAGATGATTTACCTCCTCCAGACATCTAACAAAATGAGATGGAAATAATCAAGATGACAATAGGTTGTATAATTATAACATAGATAAGAGTCATCCATCAATAAGCTAAACCATCAGTACTAAATTTATTACTAACATGATCCTACAATCTACAAATGACACCACTTGAAATAACTCTTAATGTTAAAAAGAAAAGAAGCAAGCAAAATTTTTAAAGGAAGAAACAATTAAGTTAGAGCAGGATCAAGCAGGAGAAGAATTAGAAACGATCTGAAAAGCAGAATCAAGGAAAAGGGGAAACAACCCTGAGAAGCAATAGTCAAGCTGGAGAATCATGAATCAAGCAGATGAAGAATTGAGTTGGGGAACTGTACAAAAATCAGTAAGAGAGAGTATTAAACACAAAACAATTTGCTTGAAAATATTGGGAGAACCCTCAACAAAACGTTGCTTTAATTAAAATAATAATTGAATTCCATGGTTTTGTGTTTCTTACTTGTTTCAGTTGCTAAATGCCATGCAAAGAAGAAAAAGGTCCAAACAGGAAAACAAATAAGTAAAAGATGATTGCAACCAGTTACAGATCAAGCAGGAGGAGGATCAAGCAGTAAATTGGATATGATGAGGATACTGAATTTATCATACCTGTCTTGGTAATGTTAGAAGAATACCGTCAAACATCTGTTGTGTTTCTTGTTGATCTTTGGATATATCAGCATTTTCATGTAATCCAAACACCTACAATGATTAAAGAAAACCAGATATATTTACCACAACATGGGAGGACTTAAAAGTTGAACAGACAATCTTACTCTTTGTCACACATAAGGAAAGTATTGAAACATACCACTTGACTTAACAGCAGATCTTAAGATTTAAAGTGAAGACATTAACCCATTCAGCCCCACCCCCTCAAATCAATAGGAATCATCTGCTAAAAATACTGGTACTCAAATAAACCATATTTACCTCTGGATGTGGAATAAGTGGAAGCTGTCTTATATAATCTAGATATTGCTGATATGTTCCTTTTACTGGAGCAAAATACGATCCACTAGATGAAAACTTGTAATTATCATCCTCAATAATTTTCTCACAGTAAAATATATCTAATATACTCATAATCAATCTCCTGTCATAATCATCAGTAACACGACCACCATAATTACATTCACCAGTTAAATATTTCAATGCTTCTAAAGGTGCTTCTTCATAATCATTGATAAACATCTGAAATAGATCCGACAAGGTTCCGAGTTCACAAAACATTCTCAGACTTACCGGTAAGTTAAGAATTAACTCAAAATGGTTCTCTTGATCTTAACTAAAATATAGTCCTTTATTAAACTTTTGTTGTTTAATGTATCAAATACATGAATAAGAAACTATGTGCAAATATTTGTGTTTCTGGATCAAAGATATTTCTTATAAATAGTGATTGAAAGTTGAATAAATTCTTAAACTTAAGCCTGAGAATGCTTTGTGAACTCAAGGCCAGATTTTATAAAATACACAGACACAGAATGGGGATGCTAGATTGTCAGTCTGGAACATCCTGAATAGACATAACTGCAATTGCATGACACAGAATTCAGTACAGTCACAGTTCTGTCTGTCCGGACAGAAAAGGTGGTGTGAGTAGAATATTGTGACATAATTAAACTAAACAAGCCAACAGTGAGGCTGATGTCCCCCGCCGAAATCCCAAAATAAATAGATGACAAATATTAATTAATCGCACATTTATTTTTTTCAAACGCATCAAGCAATCAAACTGTACACAAAGTGTCATCCAAAAGTGTTTTATAAAGAAAAATGCTAAAACTGATGAGAAAAATGAAAATGTACCCTAGTTAGGGGGACCCTAAAGGCAGACAAAAGGGCCCCCACGCTTGACAAAAGGGCCCCTCTGGCCAAGGGAAAGGGCCCTTGTGTCTGAGTCAATCGTTTCTATACACTGTTACTGTCGAATCCATTACTGAATGAAAATGCAGTCATTGTATTGGCATAAAAATCATCAATCAAGATGAACCTAAGTTATCTTGTCCCAAAGTATCAACCAATCAAATTGCTTATCTCTGCCTACCCTAAGCAGAAAATGCTCATCTTCGAACTCCATCAAGGCATTGACCTAATAAGCATACACACCAATTTTGAACATTTTAACTCAATTAGAAGGAGAGTTATTGTGTTCCAAAGTCTCGGTAAATCAAATTGCTTATCGCTCTGCTTACCCTGAGCAGAAAATGCTTATTATCGATCTTAGTCAAGGCATTACTGTAATGAAACTATACACCAAGTTTCATCACTCTCACTTTATTAGAACTAAAGTTATCGTGTCCCAAAGCATCAACCAATGAAATTGCTTATCTCTGCTTACCCTAAGCGGAAAATGCTCATCTTCGAACTCCATCAAGGCATTGACCTAATAAACACATACACCAAGTTTGAACATTCTAGCTCAATTAGGAAGAGAGTTATTGTGTCCCAAAAAGTGTGACGGACGGACGGACGGACGGACGGACGGACCGACGGACGGACCGACAGACAGACAGACAGACAGACGGACGAACCCATTTTAATAGTCCCCCAACTTTCTTCGAAAGGCGGGGGACAAAAAATATTTCTCAGCTGTAATGATTGGTTGATATATTTTCTCATGCTGTCAGAACATTCATTGTTGCCCGAAATTGCCCTTTTCACCACTATTTGTAGGATTGAGTGAATTCAATTCCAGAACACTGAATCATGTATCCCCAACAAGAACGTTTGAAAACAGGAATAACTTGGGACATAATCAATCAGGGAGCATATCCCTGTATTCTACTCTTGTATCTGGATCAGAATCTTAAAATCATTCTTCAACTAACACTAATTTCAAAACAATTCTTTAATTTGTTCAAAAATAGAAAGAAATTGAATCTTCAAATCATATATTGCACAATCAAGCCATTCAAGTCACCCAAAAGAGTGTATCAAAAATAGGATAGCCCTACAAACAGAAATCTTATCGTAATAAACTGAATTCAAACCTCTAGTTGCCTGACTGAGATTCTGAGATCAGATTCGTTAAATTCATATGGTATATTCCATCCTAAAGCACCAAATTTTCTCCTCTCTTGAACCAAGGCATGGAAAAAACATAAACCAAATAATAGCTTCTCGAATACCTGAAATTGTAAAATGGTGCTTCAAACAGAGAACGCTTGCAAAATATAATTTTACTTTGGCAATAAACGGTTAAAAATTTCTGCTTAGAGATAATTAAAGTTTATATAATAATTCAATACAATCAATACATGTTTAATACAAGTTACAAGTGAAATGGAAAACAGATGAATCAAAGTAAGAATTCCTACAAAATTCAATCTTTTATTATATGAACTTATTTGTTTCAGCAATTTATCAAAGCTAACAAATTTCTTCAATACCAAATTTTAATTTCTTGCACAGTAACTTAATAAGAAATTTGTCCATACCCTGGGTTTAGTACAGTTGGCAAAGAACAAGGGATCAGAAATAGGATCATTGAGATATGATCTGAGTAAATTAGCCCGAAGACCTTTTGGTGGTTCGTTGGTCATCTTGACACCATTCTGTAGAACTGAGACAGGGAAGACTGGTGATGGATAACTTGTCAACCATAAACGGAAAGTTGGTTGAGTTTTTGTAGCATCTGTAATCACCTGTAAAGACAATTTATTAAATTTACGAGGTTTAAATTAGGATACTTGTGTTGATTTTGTATAAATGTGTGTTCAAATTGATAAGGCGAATTACCTTTCTTAATTTCTACTCACTGTGTATATAACTATTTTCTCATCATTTTGAGTGTGCATTTGTATGAGTTTGGCACACCACAAGTACATATAATTATTTGGTAAAAATGGTCATTGTTTTGTCTTCTGTGACAAAAGGATTTCGAACAATTTGATTGTAAACTATTTTTCCATTCAGCATTAAGTAAGGAAGGTACACTTATTCATTATTTCTCATTTATTTGAGGAAATGATACAATTAATTTTGTTATCTTACCGATTCACAGATTCTCTCTAGTTCTGGTAACCAGGAAGCAGCCAGATGACAATTCTGTAAAACAACCCATGTTCCATTCTCTATAGCCTGAAAACATAAACATTCACAATTTGTTCATGTAGAGAATCTGATTAATACAGATCCTTGGAACAATTATACAATCTATATAACATACTGTTTGTATGAATTTTTTAATGTAACATGTATTATTTTATGTATATGTCTATGTCTAAGTGTATATGTCCATTGTCTTATCTTATCTTACTAGTATGTGGGACATACTAAAATGTAAAAAATCCTGGTTGCCCATCATATTTTGAATAACTTCATTCATGCATGGGTCACAACAAACAAGTCTTCCATGATGCTGATCTGATGCATCTAATACTTTATCACCAAATGCTGTGGTGTTTCTTGCTAATACTGATAACTTTCAGATGAAGACATAAATAAAGAGTAAAAGTAATGTGAATGGATCTATGATCAATAGGAAGTGCATTCCATTGTGTTGTGACTTCCATTTCGTTTTTTTCATAGCCTTTAATCCAGTGAGATATAAGGCCATACCAGTGTCAGTATCACTGTGTACTGTAGCCTTGACTAGTATTGTGGTCTGAAAATTGATGTGATTTGCCAAATAGGCACTAGCTTAAACTTAAATCTGAAAGGAACTTAACCAAAGTGTGGAATTTGGTAATCTGAGATGTTATTTCAATTAGAGATTAACAAGCAAGTTTAAAACAATTAAACATTTTCCTTCGAAAGATTAAGTGGAAGTTGGCAAGGAAATGCAAAATTGGCTATATCTCAACACTAACATTATCTTCAAATATAAAAATTCTCATCTTACAGAACAAATTCCAAGGATACATGTCTGGTGATTGATCCTGTTGACAGTGTTGGGTGCTCCAATTCACAAAATAAATGGAAAATGTCTCAACAAATGTTACCTCTAAAATCATTTTCTCGGCTATGGGACCTTGACCTTGTCCTAGAGATATTGTCTGTAAACCTTTACTACCCATACCTGTAGGAAATTAATTGTAATGTAGAGATATCTAAATATCTAGCATACGTCAACTGGATTACTTTTTTCAGATTAAATTAAATATAATCATAAAATAAATACCCACTTCAGTGAAAAATATTTAAGTACAAATCAATTTTAGATAATTTCTTTCATTAAAGAAACCATGAATTGATAATTCATAAAACTTTCTCTTAAAAAATAATCAATCTAACATCTGTTTAGTAATTTCTGTTACAATAAAATCAAATCAACAAAATTTCAAATCATTCACTCCTGAACATCATAGCGGAACAAATTAATAAAATAACATCAACTTTGTTAACATAATAACTTATTAGATATTAAAGGTTAGAAATTAATAAAAGTTTTAAAATGTGTGACATTCAATCTGTAATGCAATAACAATTAGTAAATAATTTCTGATATCAAATTCTGGTTTGTGGTTTAATGGTTAAACATTGAACAGAAATTCCATTATAATCATGCTTTATAGCATGCAATAAAACATTTTACCAGTTCCATAATATTGTTCTTAAGCTAGGCTGTAAATAGAAATGAATAGAAAAGTCACACCAACAAATTAAAAAATCTCATTTGTTTTCTACTATTGGAACCTTATGTTGGAAACCCAGAAGGTGCTACAACCAGTCCTGGAAATACTGGCATTGTGCCTGACATTTTTAATTTGGTGCCAGACATGTATTAAAAATATCAACAAAAATACAGAGCACAGGCAAATCTGTGATTTATACCAGTGGAATAGTATAAGACATAATCTAGATTTGTGTCTGACATTGTCTGTGACAGGTAGGTCTACTGAAAGATTTTGAGCAGAAAGAGAGAGAGAGAAATGGGGTTAAACATCCACGTGACACAAACTAGGTCATATCAGGATTTTCACGTAGGGATCTTTAGCAGGGGGATGAATCAACAGGTGATCATGTTCAAGCGGGGAATTAAAACCATACCACTTGATTCAATGACAGATTTTATGATGCAAAAAACTTCATGACATTCATTTGCTTCTGAGGTAAAGTTATTGATGAAAGTTAGAAAAAAAAACCGAAGGTACCAGATTGTACTATGGTCCAGAAACTGACCATCTAATTCACCAAATCGATGAAGAATTGTTCCCTGAACAAGTATGTCAATTTTCAAGTTGATCAGATTTGAATTGACAGAACCTTAGGCTTTTTTGAAGAAAGTCACTTCAAGAAAAAGATAAGAGGCAAATAGCGACCAGTTCCTGGCCCAAAAATCATAACCATCCAACCACCAGGAATAAAAAATTATATGATTATATAAACTAAAATAAATCTTGAAGCATTTAGACTGGTTTCATCTATAATCTATGCAAATAAAAAATAAAGACTAAACTAATGGAAAATGAAAATAATAAATTGGGTAATACAGACCAAAGCAAAGCGTTCTTTGCTTTTTACAGACTTTGTCAGGGTTAAAATATAATTAAAAAAGAAATGCTTTTAAAGAAATGATATAAAATATACATGTAATTGTAAAAAATATTGTTATTTCACATTTTGAAAATAACATCTGAAATTTAAATGTTAAATAAAAAATTTTGAAAAAAGCTAGCTTTTAGCATAATATAATATATGCTATGTTTAGAAGCAGACTACGAGTTGTCTTAGAGGATCATCATACGCTTTGCTTCTTCTTCTGGGTCATCAACTGGTAATATTGACATTCTACGACTAGCTTGACGACGTATAGGCTTCTTCTTGATTTTCTTGGCATTTTGCACAATTCCTACATGGCGATAAGATTTGTATTATTCTTGCAATTCACAGGGTCACAAATTTTGTTTAGGAATCTTAAATGGTTACAATCTCTGCATTTAGTATTTTTGTTCTATTATGAAGGAGGATAGTGTTCTTTAACCCTTTTACACATGGTATATGTAAACATTGAATACCCAAGTCATAGAACTTGTATATGGTTCTTAAAATTATTCATGTCACTTTGTTTGATGGAAAGATGCTGTTTCCCTCATATATGCCAGACTTGTCCAGCATGAGTAAGCAAATGTCCAACAGAGAATATGCTGAATTGGACATATTCAAAAAAATATTGACTGTACAGTTTGAGGCACTAGAGGGAGTAATAGTTTTGGGTGGTTCAAAAGTCAACAGGTTAATAGCATGCTAATCAACGAAAACTATAATAATAATCTAATTCGAATCATTAGCGATGCCTCAGTTCTTTTCTATCATTATTTAAGCCAGCTCACCATAATGCTAAACACAAAACTGAATCAACTACAACATATGATTCTGCTCATAATAATAAAATAACTATCAAAATCATTTTAAATAGCAACCTACAGCAAATCAAAAACAATAACATCACAAAAATTCTTTACTATCTAGCCAGCAAAATTTTTAAAAAAATGCAAAACAGTTATACTTCACTTTCCATACTCATATTTTTTTTAAAAAAAAAAATTCTTTTACTAAAATTTAAGCAAATGTTTAAACGAATGATGATGTTTAAAATATTGAAATTTACAAAATTACCTTTTTCTTCTGCAAAGCGATATAAGCCAGCCATCGGATCTGCTCCAGGAGACAGAACAAAGATGAGAGGAGAGAAACAATTTGAATCTTGGTAACAAAGTGAGAGGTCAAAGGTTGGTGGTTCTATATACAATTGACCCATTCTATCGGCTATATATCTCTGTATGGCTGGCACCATCTAAAAACAAGTTATCATTATACAATTGCTTAATTTTATTTCCAATTAAAATGTGTTGGGAGAAGCATGTATGATCAAAGTGCTGGGCGAGACATGTACCTCTGCAATATCAGTAGATACATGTATCACTCATATTTCAAAAGATATATTCATCATTTTGATGTCAATAGGTACATGTATCACTGCAATGTCCGATAGTAATTGCATCACTGCTATGTCAGTTGATACAGATATTGGTGCCATATAAGGAGGCACATGAATGATGCACAATTACTGGTGTGATATAGGTACAGATACCACTGCAATGTTAGATAGCAATTGCTCACTGCAGCGACAATAAATACAGTTATTGTTGCCATGTCGGAGTACATACAGGATACACACGAAGCAGTGTGATGTCAGTAGATAATTATGTTATTTCTATTCAGTCAGAAAATTTGACCAACCTTATCCGGTCTGAGGCAGCGTAACACAATTAACTCTTCTAGATCAGTTAATTTATCACACCATGGTGTTGGTAAGGCCTCAGTGTGAGGTGTGGCTGAATCATAAATCATCTTCCAGTCATCTATCTGTGGGAGACATATAATCATTTTATAACAACTCACCCACCAAATATTGTTAAAATAGCATTATGCAAGAACAAAATCTGCTTATTACAGGTCTTTCTTTAGGCCTGAGATGTTATCTAAATAATCAATTAGACATTAATTAACATATCCAGACCATAATAAACTCTTAAAGTCAACACTAGCCTTCGATGTTGGCGGATTGAATTCCTATATGCCGCTTAATGGCCGTTGATAATTAAATCAATCAAGTGGATAATCGAGACTATGCTGTTTATATTAATGATTTGAGTAATGATGACTGAGGCTATGTGAATATTTCAAACGCTTTTTTCTCGGCTAATAGTGGACCAATTTGACTGAAATTTTCAGCAAATTACCTTTACACTATCTAGTTTTTAACTATTATAGTGAGAACTGCCATCTCTTTATCTTATCCCCCATAATGTAACTTTAACAAGCTGTACATGAAAAGTGGTTTGGGTGGCTAAGTGGTCTATGCAACAGACAGTTTAGATCCTAAGGTCTGTTTATTGAGTCAAGTGGTGTTGTATCAACCCAAGCTTAATCCCAAGGGTTTCCTCTGATGAGTCGTCTGGTTTCCTCCTACTGCATGCAAGACATCATCCTCCCTCACAGATAAGTCAAGTGATATAAATTGCTGCAGAGTTTATAGAGGCAATGATACCCCTACCCCAAATTATAAATATACACATCTTATCAACTCCACTTCAAAAACTACCAGAAGAGAAATTTTCATATTCTCAGATATATTAGGCAATTTAAAAAAAAAAGCGAAGATACCTGTTTTTGAAAATGATCCATGAATCCCTTAAATGCTGGAAGGGAAGAAACACGAACAATCTCCGCCCAGGATTTATCAGCTAACCAGGAAGCAGCAGGATTAGGAAAGGGGTTCTCTAAAGCCACACCTCCTGTTAGTAAAAATCTCCAGTCCTGGTCATCTATATCACCTCTAAATAAAAACATTTTAAAATACAATTTAAAGGAAAAATCATAAATAACTCTTAGTACTAAAGGTTACTACGTGCTAAGGGAAAGTGAATGATTAAAATATAATTCACTGAAATGACTTAGTTTGTGTCCAGTGGACTACATTTCTCTCTCGATTTTTCATAGCAATCCCACTTCTATCACCAAAAGATCAATGTTATAAATCGGACATCTTACCTCCCTTTCTCTAAACCAATACACAGTAAAAAGGAAAAGAGCAATTTATCCTTCTCAAACAAAGAGCGGCAGACATTTTTATAAATACTGTAGGTCAGATGTTCTCGTAAATTATTTATTCTTTCCCACAATTCATCTGATTTATCACTGTTGACGATTGACTGAAATAATAGAATATGTATATTAACTTATAATGGTTTTTATCAGGAATGTCCTTTAGTTGTGGGGGTTGGATGGCCGTATGGTTAGTGTGTGCATGCTGTATCGTAAGGTGTGTCATTGGGTCAACTGGCGTGATTTCAATTCCCTGGTTGTGACAAGAAGTAGGATCGCCTGTCCAACCTCGTGTGTTTTCTCCAGGTCCTCTGGTTTGGTACCACAGTTAAAGACACCTGCGAGCAAGAGAGTTATTGAAATAAAACTGAACCATATGTTAATCCTGAAATTACCTAGTTTGTGTCAAGTGGATGCAAACTCCATTTCTCTCTCTCTCTCTCTCTCTCTCTCTCTCTCTCTCCTTTAGTTGTATAAATATAAATAGTATGGTCATTTCAATCAATGACACAGGCTATCTAAGGATTGGGACATTGGCAGACCTGTTGGCCCAAAAGATCCCTCTCCTCCTAAACATGTCCCCACAAAAGATCTTGGCAACGGGACTGGGGTAAAGATAATACTTATTTGTAAAAATATCTTACCTGATGATATAAGTTTATAAACCATGTTAATGAATACTGGTACATTGGATCTATATTAGCTAGATCAGATATGGTAAAAAATAAAATACTTCCATGATGAGCAACCTATAACAGAAAACAATCCATAATGTCTAAATTAATCGAAACATTTTATCAAAGCATCACATCATGGTTCATGGACCACAAACTGATTCCCAAGCGCTACTCATCTTGATGTTATTGCTGATGTTCTTGTTGGTGACGCTATATGAAAAAGCCTGAGTATCCACTAATTCAATTGTGCTTCTATTGACAGATTTTAATTTTTAACATGATGACATAATTCCAAGATGGCTGAGTTGACATCATACTTACAAACTATAGAATATTTTCTCTATCAACTTTATGCCACTGTAACTATGCAACAGTGTGTCAGAAACAGATCAATCAGAATTCTGAAGTGGTAAAATGCTAAGATAGTTGCGATGACGTAACTATCTGTCCCTGTTTAATGTTTTGATTTAACCACTTTCTGTTCCAGCTTTATGCCACTGTTAATGCTTAAATTATACAGTACTTACAGGTTTATAGCCATTTCTAACACCATCAATTTCTGATTCTGTTTGTGAAGCTATTTGTTGTTTCTGTGAAATTTCTTCTGATAAAACTTTACTAGATGATAAAATATTGATAGCTGTTTCATCCTCTAAAATATTACCCTGTAATAAAAATAAATAAACGTGACACAAATACACCAAACACAATATATATTTGAATTCTGTGATGAATCTCAAGGATTTTGTTTGTCTGTGTGGTGTTTCTCAGTGATGAATCCTCATGAATTTTGTTTGTTTGCGCTGCTTCTCTGTGATGATTCTCCTGGATTTTGTTTGTATTGTTTCTCTAGGATTTTGTTTGTGTTGTTTCTCAGTGATGAGTATCTAGGATGATTATGTTCGTGTGATGTTTCTCTGCGATGAGTCTCATGGACTTTGTTTGTGCAGTGTTTCTTTGTGATGAATCTCCAGGATTTTGTTTGTGTGATGATTCTCTGTGATGGATCTCCAGGATTTGTTTGTGTTGTTTCTCTGTGATGAGTCTCAAGAATTTTTTTATGTGATGTTTCTCTGTGATGGGTCTCCAGGATTTTGTTTATCTATCTTGTTTCTCTGTGGTGAGACTCAATGATTTTGGTTGTGTTGTTTCTCTCTGATGAGTCTTCAAGATTTTGTTGGTTTGTGTTGCTTCTTTGTGATGAGTCTCCAGGATTTTGTTTGTGCTGTTTCTCTATTATGAGTCTACAGGATTTTGTATGTGTGGTGTTTCTCTGTGAAGAGTCTCTGAAACTTATCAACTTCAATTCATTCATATTAACATACCTGAGATGAGGAGAGAACTTCTAGAATTTTATCTTCAATTTCCTTTAGCTGTCTTTTATTATAAGCACTTTCTACAATCAACTGATTTTTCTTTTCTTCTAATTCTGGTTTTTCCTTAGCTGCTACAATACCTAGTAACTGATCCTGTAGACCAAGTGGTGTGATCATAAAATTTAACAATGTTACCTGAAAGAAACAAGACTAGTTATATCATTTTGAAAATATTTGGCAAATTCAGTATAATTGTTGAATTTAAAAGGGATAATGGAATGTTGGTTTTTTCATCAACTGTGTGCCATGAAGGAAATTGTGTCTAACAATGTTGTTTCTGCACACTTTTCATCAAATTCCTACAGTCAAGGGTTGTTTTACATGCTTGCCAGGACCTTCATCCTGCACTGCTGATAGGGGGAAACCATGCCAAAATATCTTAAGGATCGAATCCAGAACCCCCCTTGACACCATGGCTTACTACTGAGCTCAGCTTGTTTAAACATTAAATAAATTAAAATCAATTTGAAGAGAAACACCAACCTTCACGGAAACTTCAGGTAAATAATGTGGATTTCTAAGTCGTGTTGTGATATAGAACTGGAAGCCCTGACTGTACTCTATGATATGTTCACCTAGACGTATGTAATCTATATTATTCTGAAACAAATAATTTATGTTCTTAGCCTGAAGCATTACAATATATGAGCAGTTTATGAGGCAATAATAATAATCTATATAACTAAAGCCTGGAAAGCATAATATCTAGTCAGCCATAAGCAAAATATAAAAAAATACTTCAATACTACTTACTCCTTTGTGTTTCTCAATATAAGGCCAAACCAAATTAGTTTTAGATTTTCAAAGTCTTGATTAATAAACAATCATTTGAGTCTCGTAAATATTGTTTTGTAATTACAAAACTTAAAAATTTAAAGTTTTTTGTTTTTAAATTTTTTTTGATAGGTGATTCCAGGAAATTTAAATTGGTGTGGACTAAGTGAAGTCTAAAATGTTCCAATTTGACCAGATGCAGATCACAAATTGTATCATACAGTCAATACCGTTCAATACATACAATAAAAACCAGTAAACTTTATAACAAGTTTCTCTTGATGACTTAATTTCGATGGATATTACCATATATGGTGGATGCAGAAAGTGAAAGAGAAAATGCCAGAGTTAAAAAGAATAGTACCATGATTAAATTGAACATTGGGAATTAAATTGTGGATTGCGAATTAAATTGTGGATTGAGGATTTAATTGTGGACTGAAAATTAAATTGGTGATTGAGTATTAAATTGTGGATTGAGGATAAAATTGAGGATTGAGTATTGAATTGTGGATTAAATTGAGGATTGAGGATTGAATTGTGGATTAAATTGTGGATTGCAGACTGAGGATTAAATCATGGATCATACAGTGCTACTTATTTGTGATATGATAAGTGTTCAAATAACACAGTATGATAAATATCTTTAAAAATTGAAAGAAGTAATCCAAGTGCAGAAAGGTAAAAAGGGAGTCTCAAACTATTTGGAGATTTCAACAGAAGAATAAAAAAGGGGATGAACAAATTTGTTAGTTCATATTCTTGATACCGGTAATATGAGTGTTCTATATGATGTATAGGCTAAATACTTATATTGTTGCATAATATACGGGCAGCCAATGAGCAAAAATATAAATATCCATTTGATATAGAAAATACATTATTTTATTTGTATGTTGTGTCAAAGAGACCATCACAAAATTTCAACACTTGAGTCCAAAGTTTGGGTGTGTTGGTTGTACGGATTACAAAATGTTAATTGTGTCTGAAATATTGGATATTAGGATCCTATAGTTTCACAGTGAGATAACAACATCAATATTGATTGAAATTGACCAATATTGAATTCTAATTCATGTTTTTATTTTCGAATAAAACGGAAAATATTGAGTTAGAGATGTAGCTCCTTTAAATTGTTTTATTTTTTGATTATATCGCCTGGGTATGGGAATTTCATTAGTTGCTTATTTGCTTTTCAGGGGGAAAATGATATTTCCAACGAAGGCAAACGTGAGATTTCTATGAAGAAGAGGGTAAGGGTATTTTGTTAGTAGCTTATTTGCTTTTTGTTGATAATATGGTTGTTATGGTATATAGGATATTAAATATTGAGATTTCCATGACGGAAGGTGATAGTTGGTGATAATATGGTTGTTATGGTATGTAGGATACATATAAAGGTATTGATAAATATTTACAACATTAAATACTTTACACTGTCACTACTTACTTGACCTGGCTTTAAAAAACAAACATTAACATTAGTTTGTGGATTTAGGTATTTCATCACAATTTAGAATGATTTATTTAAAAAAAACATATTTTGGGACTAACACATGGTTCAATTTCATTTCAATGATTTGTTTGCGCGTAGGGGGCTCTCACGAGGATTGACAGGCGATCCTACTCCTTGTCTGACAGACCTTCTGATCCATCTGGCACCCAACCCCACTTTGGATGAAATAAAGCTGCTAATCATCATTTCCATTTTCTGGACTAGATCTAATTTTTCAAGACTTAAAATGTACTAAATTGATCTGTTTACATTGAAAAAGCAAAACAAAACAAAAATATCAAAGATTGATAATTGCCAGGTTTGGTTCAAATGAAATCGAAAGAGACCCCTCAAAAGAATTTACAGACTGCCTTGCTTTTATTGTCTGCAGAGAAAGCCAAATCTTGGGAAATACTCAACAGAATTAAACCATTTTTGGATTCAATCAGATTTGAAAAAAAATGGCCAATCAAACGATTAGATTACTTATTGGTGGCAGTGGCTTGTTTATATTGTATGCAGATGATATCAGTGACAGCAAGATCTTTTATGATCTAAAATTTATAAAGTTTAATACTACAGTGTCCAAATACTAAAATATGTATATTAAAATTCAGAACTATTCTAATGTCATCATATACTGCAGAATCAAAATACTAAAATAGCTACATTAAAATTTTCATGATGTCAAATTCTACAGTGTCTAAATACTTCAATAGCTACATTAAAATTTGCAACTATTTTTATGCAGTCAAATACTACATTGTCCATATACTAAAATATCTACATTAATTATTGTTAAACTAACCTGTTTAAAAGTCTGTTTGAGTAAAATAGGTTCTAAAATTGGGTCAAGTTCTTCTCCTACATTCTCCAGTAAACATGGATTACCAAACTAAAATGAAAATTTATATACAATTATTTCTAGTATACTCCATTTTGGACACATAAGTTTTATACCCTAACCACAATCCTAACCACAACCCTAACAACAACAAGTTATATGATATGTATGGGTGTATAACATTGCACTGGCTTTATCCCGACCAAATTCAGTGTCCAAACTGAAGACTTACTGGGACACCCTTAAATTTTATAAGTGACTCAGTAATTATAAGTAGGATACTGGTTTGCAAATCGGGAGCTCTAGTGTTTGCAATCAGTGTTGGCCGAGAAAGTTCCTCTGGATTTTGCAGTTTCCACTTGTGAATGACCCTGTCGGTGCAGAAAGTTGGATGTTAAACCCAATTTCCTCATAGATTTGCTCAAAACATATCGCCCAATATTTACCTGTAAACAGTTTTCTAGACACCTGATATAGTTAGGATCATTTGGTTTAACTATTTCTAATTTATTCGCCTTTTCCATATTCTTTACCCATTTATTGGCCTGACCTTGTGGGTCAATCATTAAAGGCCAGCGATTAGCTGACATAACAATTATAGCATTATCTGTTGAATAACTGGAAGACAACACATAGAATTATTATTAAAAATATCATATTATTTTTCCGTTTATTGTTTCATAACTGGGAAAAATTTTTTAATAAATATTTATGGAATTAGAAATCTATAAATGGCAGACTTCTATCATGAAGCCACTAAATATATCATTAATTCTATAAAATTAAAGGACTCCCACAACAGACTTGGTAGATGTTAAGGTTACTTAATCAGACAATGTTTCTGGTATAGATACCCTTTATCAATGCATGTATAAGGGAGTGTTGCCTTCCCCTTTCTCGTATCCATATCATTAAATTCTATCATTATATAAACAAATAACTTACTTATCAACAGGTAGGCCAGCTATTTGCCAATCACGAATCTGAACAGGATCACCTAGTGTTCTATTTAATGAAAATATCTCGGATACTGGTATACCTTTATCTTTACACATAGAATACCATTCCTTTATAGCAGTCTACAATTAAATAGTATTTCTAAAGTAACGGTCAACGAGAATTATTGCACTACTAAGACATAATTTGAACATAGAATAATCCAAGCTGAACAAAAGTACAGACTGTATCTAGAACAAGACCCCAAATGTGCTTGTCTACTCACTCTGTCTGCATCAGCTTTAAGATCCAGCTTGTCCAGCCTCTGCACCCCTTTATGAGAGTGTTACCAATTCCCCTCCTTGTATCATATTTTTATATCGAAAAGTAACTACTTTGATCACATGTGAGACCAACCTCTGCTAGAACAAATGAGATCTTCACAGTGGTGTAGTCACACTACGAAGCTCGAACCACAACTAAATTTTTAGTTTCTTGAAAATTTTAGGGTCTAAGCAGGAGGAATATTATGACAATTTGATAAATCATGTTCTATATGAGAAAATGCAGGAATTAATACAATAATATTAATACAAATTAAATAATCTAACCTACCTGTCTATAGTCCAGAATAAAAGGTCCTAAATAGGCAACAACACTGGCAGATAGTAAAACATCTCCAACTATATTCATATATGTTTCTGTTAACGTTTTGACATTCTTGATACAAAAAAGGAATTAAAATAATAAAAATATAACAAAAACATTAAATCAAAATAATAGTTTGTGACAGAAAGTAAAACATCCCCAACTATATTCATATATGTTTCTATAACCAATAAAGATATAACCAAAACATTAAATTAAAATAATAGTTTGTGTTTATTATGGGATTTTTTAAAAGATACATTGAAAACTTAATATCACTAAAGTCCTTACCTGTGTCCATCGAACTTTTTCCCCTCCTAAACCACTTATCAACTTTTCTGCTCTTTCTATCTTTATTTTAGTTAATTCTATATTCTCTTCTAGATTCTACGAAAATAAAATCAATTTATCTGATAGTAAATCATTCATTTTTAAAACATCTGATATAACTTTTGATTAAGAATTTCACATAATCCGCAATTTTTGTTATACTCTCGTATTTTTCTAAAGTCTGGCTGATGTTATAAGACATTATAAGTGACTTCTGGTATCCCAGTCAGCGTTACGTAAATTACTCACAAACCCTAAAATCTAGCACACACAGCATTTTCTTTTGCAAATTTTATAATTGCCAACATATCGCGAAAACGCCCAACAACTGCTTGTAGGCCCACACACAAATCGTCTATGTGAGCCAGGCTTCATACTGTTATTTTTAACTGAATATCATACTTACTGTTTTTTCTGTTTGTTTTTGAGCCAGATGATCATTCAAAGTTTGTAATTTATCTGTAACTTGTTTTAATTCAGCCTGGGTTTGATGTAACTTGGCCATTTGTTCTGATAAAACACCTTCAGCTGTAGCTAGACTCTTCTGTTTTGGTGCCACTACCTGAATTAAAAAATATACATCAATGAACATGCTTAACTTAGTCCTACTGTCTTATATTGGATGAAATTTTCAAAAGGATTTTGCAGTAGATAGAACCACATGGTTTTGCAGTAGATAGAATCAGATGTTTTGTGGGATGGATAGAACCACATGGTTTGGCAGTGGATAGAATCAGATGGTTTTGGGGTGGATAGAATCAGATGGTTTGGGGTGGATAGAATCAGATGGTTTTGGGGTGGATAGAATCAGATGGTTTTGGGGTGGATAGAATCAGATGGTTTTGGGGTGGACAGAATCAGATAGTTTTGGAGTGGATAGAATCAGAATCAGATGGTTTTGGGGTGGACAGAATGAGATGATTTGGGATTTTAGGGTGGATAGAATCAGATGGTTTGGGGGTTTTAGGGTGGATAGAATCAGACGGTTTGGGGGTTTTAGGGTGGATAGAATCAGATGGTTTTGGGGTTGATAGAATCAGATAGTTTGTTTATTTATGGGCAAGATTTCATCTAAAGTAATCTCAAAAAGATTGAACAGGGTTTTCCAGTACAGCTTATTTCCTCTAACATATATATTTAATTGTTTGATAGGAATAATGATTTATCTTTTAATTGAAAAAAAGAATCAACATACCTTTATCACACTATCATAGATATCCATAGCACGAACCCAACGACATAAACCTTCACAAGCTGAAGACACGTTCTTTATAATAGCTGGATCAAAATCAGGATTTGTAGTGTATTTTTCTCGTATTTTCTTCATGATGGAACCAGGTATGTTATCTTTATCATATTCTTTCAATGAATCTAAAAACTTCATGTCGTTTAACATCTGAATTCAAAAAATAAAAAATTCTAGTTTCAAAATCTTTACTTTTTTAAAACTATTATGAAAGAACAGAAAGATGTTCTTAACATTTTTATAAACATCAGTTGATTATATATAATGACAATATTCCCTTCAGAACTCTCCAAATATTATATTTGCCAAAAATAAAATCTCCATACATCTGAAAATATTCAAACAACTGTACAGGTGCACTAATTGTTTTTCAAGATAATCGATGAAAACATAAAAGACATGTGGACTATTGTGGACACAATGTTCTTTTCGCACATCTGGGGAACTCATCAGAAATAATGTCACATTTGAAACTGTAATTTGTCTGTTTGTTTGCATGTTCGGGGTTAAAGGCTGAACCAGAGTTGGGATTTCGCCCGTATATTCCGGACTTGTCCGAATTTTTTTTCCAAACGCACAATGTTGTCCGACCAGGAATATGCCCAATCGGACATCAAGACATAGTAAATAATATTCAAAATTCCAAAATTAATATAGTGTACTGAGAGTATAACTACCACTCAACCCGATTATCGTTGACAATAGGCAGGATTGATTAGGTAATTAAGTGATCAACGTATTTATCGTGTTATACCGTCAATAAACCTACCTTGATTAACTACTTAATCTGTCTCGATTGATTGACTTAATCCTTTGTCTGACAATTCATCAATGTAATCTTAAACAGAAGTCATTGCTTTCCCTTTGTCGGACTATTCATCAATCCAATAAGAGTGATTATAATTTTAATTCACCTGTTTACCTCGTGGTCTTCAATTGTCAGGCATTTTAATCGCATTGATGTGAGCCGACAGCATCTATCAACTAATCATAGATGTCACATATCGTAAGAGTATATTATTTTATAACACCCTAATTCATTTTGTCTACGATATCTTTTACGTCTTTTAAGAATCCATATATAAATTCTCATCCACAGTGGCACTTTCCCGTGATCTTGAGCGCCGCACGAATATTGCTTAACATGTTAGGCAGTGCTTACTATGAAGCTGTGTGCTGTAAGTCACGTACGCCATAGCGGCAATACGCTGAAGTCAGCTATGCTTTTTCTCATCACCACAACACAAGTAATGTATGAAGCTGTGGGTCACGTACGCCATAGCGGCAATACGCTGAAGTCAGCTATGCCTTTTGTCATCACCACAAGTATTATTTCGAACGCTTTTCTTTCATTTGCTGCCGTGTTCTTATTTCTATTACGCACGGATTTGAATATTTTGTTGACATTTTATAAAGAAAAAACGATGTTCTGACATCACAAACTATTCTTATTTCGGAAGTTCGGCATTCATTTGCTGCCACGTAAATCTAAAGGAATATTACCGTTGTGAATTTTATGCCGAAGCAGGATCGGCAAGCTTTCATTCAATGTATTACGAAAATGCTTAATTTTGTACGACATTTACTGACATAAATTTGAATGCCGTACGGGAATTAGGTGTGAAAAATAGCGAGGTTCACCAATTTTTATTACGTACGGGATTTGAATATTTTGTTGACATGTGATTTTTAATTGTGGTATGAATTGAATACCGTACGGGAATTAAATATGAAAAATAGCGAGGTTCACCTAATTTTGTTATGTACGTGGTTTGAATATTTTGACATGTGACTTTTAATTTTGGTATGAATTCGTCTGCTTAAATAACGATAAGATTTATGCCCCTTTATTTTCGGTAAAATGTCCGACACGAAAAATTTTGAAATCCCAACTCTGGGCTGAACCAATTAGTATTACATAGTCAGATATAAAGAAATTCCGTTATTTTACTCAGATCAGGAGAATTCCAAATTTATCACACTGACTATATTCAGTCCTTGTGAATGTTAATGTATAAAGAAATACAAACCCTTTTGGCTGCTGGCCAATAATCTTCTACAGCTTTACCACTAGGATCGGTCTTTCTTTCTGGTTTTATACCCTTTAGAAATAGAAACAGGATTACCAGCATGTGAAAAAATCTTTTTACTGAAGTCTTAGGAACGAAAAAAACTAAAAACTTTCAAAATAGGATATCTCAAAATATTGATAAATTTGGTTACCTTCATGATACAGACTGATTCCATGACAAGTTTAACGCCTTGCGGTGGGTTTAACATAGTTTTAACAAGAGATATATCATTCTGTTTTAACGTATCCAGAGCAGCAATAGCAGCATTTAAAGCTGGCATAGCAACAGCTAATTTTTCTTCACATTCAATCTATCAAAAAACAATCATATTATCGGTAAAATAATAGGACAATTAACAAGGAATCAGCTTGCAAATAGAATTGGCATAATTTTCCAGGCACATTTTTATCATTTAAATAATAATACATAGAGTCCCTAAGGATTTTTTCAGAGGTTTCCCCTTTGATGTGGTGCAGGACACAAGGTCTAGCAAGGAAAGGTAAGAAAAGTCTAGATGTTCAAAGTCTAGGACAAAAAAAAAACAGATCCACCTATGTACTCGTTTACATGTACAAAAAAGAACTGTTCAAATTTAATGATGCTGATTGTTGGTGATATCACTTTGGTGGAAGCTAATGATAAATAAAGCTATTTTACACACAAACTTGATGATGACAAGGCGGAAACAGCTGTATGCCTATGCCTGTTTTCATTAAACCCAATTCCATATCATTTACTAATGCATGTTAATACATGTACTTTATTTCACTACTTTGTTATAACCCATGACTCTTTAGAATTAAGAGAAAATTCAATGAGCAACCCTGTCATGAACTCACAACCTAAATTGTAACACGCTGAAAAGTAGCAACATAAGGAAATTGGTCAATGAAAGATAATGAAGTGGGGTCTAATGTCCAGCTTTTCCGCACTGACATGGTTAATGAAGACGTACATACAGTGTGCTATGAGGGAAATTTTACCTAGTGTCCTGCACCAGTGGCACAAGGAAATCACGCTGGAAAATCTTGAAGAACCAAAATTTGTAAAGTTCCTCTCAATATCTAGAGACACCAGAAAGAATTAGAATCAGTACAAATTTTCTTATTTAATTTAAATCATATAATAGTCTATAAAATTGTGTCCAACAGAATAACTTACTTTAATAGATCTGGCCTCCTCGGCTGATTTATTGGCAACAGCTTCATCTTCTTCCACAAGTTTCTTCTTAGCTTCAACTTCTATTGTCTCCCCTTCTATTATAACAATTAGTTCCTCTGTTTCCTCACTTGTTTCTATCAGTTTAGGTTGTAATTCAACCAACTCACTCTGCATAACGCTGATCTGAAATATAAAAAATCTCACTTTAATACATTTAAAGTTTACTGTAGTTAAAATGCTGTGTTTCACATGAGATTTAATATAATCTGCTCAGTATATCAAGTGATATTTACTGAATAAAAAAGGATATATTGCTTCAATTTAATCACCTCTAACAAGGAGAAACCACGTCAGAAAATCCGGATGACCTTTCTTGGTAAATGCAGGGATCGAACACAGGACCCCTAGGCTAGCATGCCAGCTCTTACCCACTTAGCCACAGTGGCTCCCTCCTCTGACTGAAGTCCACATACAGTTCGCTATTTTGTCTTTGGATCAATGATGCTGTATTATACTACTTTATATCAGTATTTGACATATACAAATTTCAAATAGACCATTTGTACTAGATATTTTTATTAGTTGAAACAAGATGATCTTAGAAATTAAAAATATATACCTGTTGTTCTGAGAATTCCAGTTTCTCTAAACCAACCATATAACGATTCTTTAATGTGAGGATTTCAAATCTTTTTTTATTAAGAAGATTTTTAAATGTTTTAATAAGTTCTAGATATGATGTTGGTGTTACATAATTTCTTCTTCTCATGGTATCATAATATCTATTAAAATACAAAAAAGTCATAAAAAGAATGAATTGTTTGTTGTTGATTTCCCATGACACAATGGAGTGATCAGACATAATGGTACTTTCTTGACAAACATTTTACCAAGTTAAAATATCCTAAAACTTCTACACAGTTAATGATGGGAATGTTAATTTCTTTCAAAACTAAATTTGTAAAGACATCATAGCAATAAATCAATTTTATGTATGAGGTGTACCATAAAAATGTGTGCAAAGTGAGCTTAAAAATTATGATGAACTAACTTTGTAGAGAGCGCTCGAACACTTTGGTGAAAATGTTTACACATGACAACAGTTTCTTCTCTGACTTCCTGTGTCATCTCAACATCATCTAGAAACTTATTAGCCACCAATTCTAATGCATCTTCTGGCCATACCTAGAATGTAAGTATGTTACATTTCATATCAATACTTTAGTGCCATGAACTGAAGAGATATAGCTTGTTATTTTATCCTATATTTATCATATTAATTCTGTAAAGTTCTTGAAAAAAAAAATATTGTTTAAACTAACATAGATGAAAAATGCACTTAAAACAACAAGCTTTATTCACAGCCATATTCTAATTCAGGCACAATGGCTCATAGTCAACTGAGTTTCTTAAGCTTTGGAGACACTAGCTGAGTGATTCAGTGAATTAAGAGAGAGCGAGAGATAGAGAAAGAGAGTGTAACCTCCACCCAACACAAACTAGGTCATTTTGGGACTAATGTGTGGTTCAATTTTATTTTAATAATTGGCATGTGTGTATGGGCCTTTAGAAGCTGAAGGAAGCCGGAGGACCTTGGGAAAATCCATGAGTTTGGATAAGCGATCCTACTCCTTGTCACGCACAAATGGGGATTTAAAACCGACAGAATCAATTGGCGCCAAATTGCAATTGAATAAAATCAGGCTGAATGACTGGACACAGTAAGCAAATCCTTCTTGATATGAGTGGTGATTCTACAATTGGAGGAGTGCTTCAGTGAAGCGGACACACTAGGCAAATATTATTCAACTGAATTTCAGTGGACACTAGGCAAATTTTGGCGCCGATTGACTTGGCAAGTGTGTCCACCCCTTTAAACAATTTCATTATAAATCCATTCAATGTATGATGCACACTACATTTCGTAATTAAATGTCCACTTACCTGGAACCAATCAATGGTACAACAGTTTATCAAGGATGGGAACATCCTTAACCTATTTCTAAAAGCATCACCGATTGGACTAAAGGCTAAAACAACATGGAGGTTTCTTCTCATCCTCTCTATGAATTTATTATACATATTTAATGGTGTAAATTCTATCTGCGCATTTTCTTGTTGACATACAACCATCATCTGAAAACAGTATATCATTTATTATACATATTTAACGGTATAAATTCTATCCGAGCATTTTCTTGTTGGCAAACAACCATCATCTGAAAACAGTTAATCATTTAATCTATATAGCTATTATATATAATAACAATTTCATTACATCTTTATATCTTTATATCTTATGGTATGGTATCCACTTATGATCTGTCGATCTCTTTTGTTTTTAGACCGAAGTTCAAGATTGTTGGATCTTATATAGGAAATAATCTAACCCTGACTCCCAAATATCAACTTTTTCTAAAAATAAAAACAATGCAGTATACATACCCTTTCTATGATTTCTAGTCTTTCTTCGTTTTCATATAAATTAGGTATATCACCAGTATTTAATATCATATTCACATCTTCCAGGAAAGATTGATCCTAATTTAAAAATTTAAACATGTTGTAGTGATAAAATAAAGTGGATGGTGGATAAATAAAGTGGATAGTTAAAAGACAAAGCTGATAGTGGATTAACACAGTGGATAGTTTAAGGTAGAGGAGCGAACACGAAGACAGCGACAAACTGTTAACACTTTTTATTATCGTGAGAATGTTACAAAAAACAAAACACATGGATACCGGAAATCAGATAATGGAAGTCCCCTTGCACACAGGGACACGACTCAGTTCACAGGGGACTGAACATTACACACTACAACATAATATTATGGCGCAGTGGATAGTTGTTAGATAAAGTGGAGAGTTGATAAATAAATTGAATAGTTGATGGAAAAAGAGGATAGAACTGTAGACCATGGATAGTAAGCAGCAGAATAAATTTGATATGGAACAGACAAAATGAACAAAGTGCAATTATCGACATCCAAAAACATTCTTAAATTTACTCATCAAATACTAATGTAACATTTATCAGCAGAGAAACACAGACTAAACTTTTGATTTTATATCAGATTCTATTGAAAGAAAATCTTAGACAATTATATGTACCTTGATCTGATGATCACCAAACAGAAAGACTGTTGATACACCTTCATCTCCAGCTCTTCTCATCATCTTTCGTAAATCATCCCTCCATTCTGTCACTGTATAATTTTTAGTTATTTCTATCTGAAACACCTCAAAATCAGCCATAAATGCTGCTAATCTTGTAGCACTTTGACGACCACTGCCTCCAATACCTGTAGCAAAACAATTGTGCATTTAAAAACAGTGTGTGGTGTCTCAGAGTATCTGCCTGGGGATGAGGAATTTTGTGCTGTGTGAAACATGCTACAGTCCATTTGTAGAATATTTGAGTATATGTTTTTCACAGGCTGAGCATTTTGGTTGTAGCATTGAAAACTTCACAGAAACTACATGAATTTTTCCATTTTAGATGGCTTTGTATAAACTTAAGGCAACATAACATCTTTAAACCCATGATGTCAAGTGCATCATTGTGTCTTAGTCCCATCATACCCACTCAGCCACCATCACCCCCTCTTGAAATAACATTAAAAAGATAGGCTGGCACTGCCAGGCAGGATACGCCCACATTTTCGAGAGATGGACAGAGAACAAGCAATACCGAAAGTGATTTTTCCTACATCTTTAAGTCCTGTATTTCATACTGTATTGGGAGCAGCCATTTAGTTGGTCAGTTCCAGTCTGATATTAATGAAACTCGAAACCGACAATGATTATGGTGTGACGGTACACAACCTAGAAATGTGACTTTTCATCAAAATCGGATAAGAATTGTGACCTGTAGCGAGTCCACAACCATGATATACCATATTTTTACACTATTCGCGTACAAACGGCGACCATTTCGTCCGGCAATTTTGGTACGATTTTCACGAAATTAGAACTCAACCTTCCTCATCAAAATCGAATTAAAATTGTAACCTATACAGGGTCCACAACCATGATATATCATTTTTATAACAGTATTCGCGTACAAACGGCGGCCATTTTGTCTGTCAATTTTGGTTGGATTTTCCCGAAATTCAAACTCAACCTTCCTTACAGTGTAACGGTGATATAATCAAACGTTTTTTTAAATTGGATAATAATTGTGACCTCCAGAGGGACCACAAGCTAAAGAAAAGGGGATTTTGCGTATAACCAGGGGCCATAATTCAGGAAGTTACGATCCGATATGCGCAAATATTGAAAAGAACCAAGATCTTTGGGTTATAACGATGAATTTCAAGTTTCATCAAAATCGAATTAAAATTGTGACCTTTACAGGGTCCACAACCTTGATATACCATTTTTTAACAGTATTCGCGTACAAACGGCGGCCATTTTGTATGGCAATTTTGGTCTGATTTTCCCGAAATTCGAACTCAACCTTCCTTACGGTGTAACGGTAATATAATTAAACGTTTTTTTTAAATCGGATAATAATTGTGACCTCCAAGCTAAAAAAAAGGCGATTTTGAGTATAATCAGGGGCCATAATTCAGGAAGTTACGATCCGATATGCGCAAATATCGAAAGGAAGCAAGATCTTTGGGTTATAACCATGAATTTCAAATGTCATTAAAATCGAATCAAAATTGTGACCTCCACAGGGTCCACAACCTTGATATACCATTTTTTAACAGTATTCGCGTACAAACGGCGGCCATTTTGTATGGCAATTTTCGTCCGATTTTCCCGAAATTCGAACTCAACCTTCCTTAGGGTGTGACGGTAATATAATCAAACGTTTTTTTAAATCGAATAATAATTGTGACCTCCAAGCTAAAAAAAAGGTGATTTTGCGTATAATCAGGGGCCATAATTCAGAAAGTTACGATCCTATATGCGCAAATATCGAAAGGAAGCAAGATCTTTGGGTTATAACCATGAATTTCAAGTTTCATCAAAATCGAATCAAAATTGTGACCTCCACAGGGTCCACAACCTTGATATACCATTTTTTAACAGTATTCGCGTACAAACGGCGGCCATTTTGTATGGCAATTTTCGTCCGATTTTCCCGAAATTCGAACTCAACCTTCCTTAGGGTGTAACGGTGATATAATCAAACGTTTTTTTAAATCGAATAATAATTGTGACCTCCAGAGGGACCACAAGCTAAAAAGGGTGATTTTTCGGACAATCAGGGGCCATAATTCAGGAAATTACATTCCGATAGCCGCAAATATCGAAAGGAACCAAGATCTTTGGGTTACAAACATGCATGCCAAGTTTCATCAAAATCGGTTCAAAATTGTGACCTCTATAGGGTCCACAAGCTAAAAACGTGATTTTTCGTACAATCAGGGGCCATAATCCATGAAGTTTTGATCCGATACATGCCAATATCGAAAGCAGCCGAGATCTTTTGGGGATAAACCTATATTTCCAGTTTCGTCAAAATCGGATAAGAATTGTGACCTGTAGAGAGTCCACAAACAAATTGTGGACGGACGGACGGACGGACGGACGGACGTCCGGACGGACAGGGGCGACGACATAATACGTCCACATGAAAATGTGGGCGTATAACAACTCACCAACTAGAAGACAATGTCCATTTGGTTGTTTTAAAACACGACTGATTCTCGACACATGTTCAATAGCGAATCTAAACATCACCAAATCCATCGGAGCTTTAGTCATTACATTATAATCTTCTAAATATCTCTCCATAGTCTATAAAAATATAAAAATACATCCTCAATGATCTTATCAAAATGTGTGGTTCATATTTCATCTATTCGTGTAGATTTCTTATTCCATTCCTGGGATTTCTTCCCATCTTCATTAGCCTGGTTGGTGGAGAAAATTAAGACATTAAACTCCATTAGATTTTTGTGATTTTTTTTTCATTAATAATCTGTGCCACAAACTTATATATATTCCATTTACATTAAGATGCCTTTGCTGGTGTTCTTATCACTACTGACACAATAGTACACTTGATCTGGCCCTGATGTTTTTGTCACTACAATACACTTGTACGCCTGATCTGGCTCTGATGTTTTGTCCACTACAAGACACTTGTACTAGGCATACACTTAACCCGGACCTGACTACTTTCAGGCCTGTCTAGTCAGAATGTAAGATGTTAAAGGGCAAGGAATTTCCGGCGTGGTTTCCTCGTGTCACTGGTGCAGGACACCAGGTAAAATTTCCCTCTTAGCACACTGTATAATAGTGACAAAGGACTATGATTCTGATGTTACCTTTGAGCATAGTCTGATCAACCATCAGTTAGTTTTAAATAGTTATAACACCTTTTATTTATAAACATTTGTGTATATTACAGTAAAATCTTACCTCTCTTAATTCCTCTATATCCAATATCTCATCATAAATTTTCTCATCTGCTTTTTTACCCATAAAATCACCAAATTGTAAACTTCGCAGGTTGTCATCGGTTACCACTTTACCTGCTTCTGCTAGATGGCTGAATAAGGCATTGAATTTATCTTTAAAATGTGCCTCTACACAAGACTGTAAAGAGAAAAATATCACAGGAATAATAACTTATTTTATCTGGACAATCAAATTTTAAAAAAAGTCTTATAATTGATGAAAGCTGTAGTTGATTTATAAATTATGTAGCCGGGATGTAGTATGTGGTGTAACAGGTGATTATTCGTATATAGAGAGATGCCTGTTAGTTTGTTCTCGTGTTTAAATATTCTTTCTACTGTCTTGGTCATGGAGATTTCCCTTTCGCTCACTCGGAAGAGGTGGATGTATTCCATGCCTAGGGTCACATGTTAGATTTCTTAAAGTAAACCTCTTCTCACCTTGATCATTTTATAGAAGTTATTCCTATCATTATCATCGACCAATCTATCATAGAAAACTCTATAAACTTCATGTACCCAGATTCGAGAGATTTTATGAGCTCCCTCTGTCCCTTCTGGTACAACGTCTGGCTTTAGCAATAAAATACCCTAAAAATAAACAGTATCAAGATCAATGTAGAGATACACACTTTATGCTGTATTTGGTTAAATAATTCAGTCAACAATGACTTTATTGATAATAATACTGATGTTATTGATAACAATGATGACATTGATAACAATGATTACATTGATAACAATGATTGATTACAATGATTGATAACAATGATTGATAACAATGATGACATTGGATAACAATGATGACACTGTTAGTAAAGATAGCATTGATAACAATAATGACATTGATAACAATGATGACACGCACAGTAATTAAATGATGGCATTCATAACAAGGATGGCATTCATAACAAGAATGGCATTCGTAACAATAACATCATTCATAACAATGGTGGCACTATAACAATGATGGCATTCATAACAATGATAGCATAAATTACAATTATGGCATTATCTGGTATTACTTACAAGAATGCATCTATTGGTCATTTATGGAAAACAGATCGCATTTATTTCAATAAACATTCATGCTTACCCCCATTGAGGTCACATTAATTCCATGAAGCAATAAGTTGCTATATTTACCTGTATAACTCTAGAGAAATCTCTCAGATTAAATAGATAATGTGATTTAGATGGCGTTGGTAGGAATGTTGATATAGCATTCTGATAAATCTCAATAGTAGCACCAACTACAATCTACAATAAATAACATGTTTGTTTTCATTAATAAATCCTATTTAAAACATGCTTTTGATTAAAATTAAACAAGAGAGAGAGAGAGAGAGAGAGAAAAGGGGTTTAACATCCACTCAACACAAACTAGGTCATTTCGGGACTAACACATGGTTTAATTTTATTTCAATAATTTGCTTGCATTTTGGGGTCTTTAGCAATGGGATGCAAACTGTAAGACCCACAGAAAACCCATCTGAGGTTGGACAGGAGACCCTACTCCTTGTCAAGTAAAACCGGGGAATCAAAACCACGCCAGTTGACTCAAATACAGACCCTATGATACAGCGTGCACATGCTAACCATTTGGCTATCCAACCCCCCAGCATCAAAATAACTGCTTATCCATCCAACCTTATTTTAATTTCTATGTTCTCATTTCCAAACAGTTAGTTCTTACCCTGGAGAATCTGCGTAGTGAAGTTTCAAAAGATTTAAAATGCCAGTCAGCAATTGGTGAGAAAATATTCTTCATGGTTTCTTCATCAAATGTTTCAATTCCAATAATATTAAAATGGCGTAAAAATCTGGGTGTGACATTATTTCGACCACCACCAGGAGGACCCATTGCAGCCACCATTATTATATCAACAAGTTGCAGTATAGATGTGTCTTTTCTGTGAAGAAAAAAAGGAATATAGTAAAAGGTTTCTGAAGTTGAATGTCTATGAAATAAATATTGAAACCACAGAGATGTTTAGTTTGTTTTTCATCAAACTGACAATACTGTAAATCTAAACTGCACATACAACCTACAGCACTTCACCCTATCAACTTGCATTACAGTATAACCAATCTACAGAATAATACACTCAATCAACTGAATAGCACATCTGATCTACAGAATAATACACCCAATCTATAGAACAATACGTCCAATCTATAGAATAGCACACCCTTTTACAGAATAACACACCCCATGTACAGAATAGCACATACACTATTCAAAATAACACTCAATCTACAGAATAGCACATACACTATACAAAATAACACTCAATCTACAGAATAGCACATACACTATACAAAATAACACTCAATCTACAGAATAGGACACACAGAATACCACAATCTATGAATATCTATAGAAAACACACCTTATGTACAGGAGAATAGTCCACCTAATCTAAACAATAGTACATCCTCCAATCTACTGCACAGCACACCAAATCTACTGAACAGCACACCCACTGTATTAAAAGAGTACATTGCAGCCAATCAACAGAATAGCAAATTAAATTATTTACCTGTCAAACCAGTAACCATGATCTATCCACTGCCTCAGTACCTCTATGGGAGGTTGAGCACCATATTTTTCTTTAGCTGGCATATTTAAATCATCAACAAAAACACAAAGTTTCTTGCCTACAGCTGGTCCATATATACCTTTCTTACGTCTGTAAAATTGAGAAATAAAATTATATGGAGGGAATTATTCCCTTTTTTTATCATACTGTCAGAGCATAAATTTTGGTCGTCAGTCTGAATGTTTTGTGGCCTATAAACTAGGTTCTGGTGACAATTGTTTCCCAGACATTCCAATGTACAATGTCTGGATGTTAACAAGTTAAGAGATCCAGCCGCTGGTTTTGCGAACAGTACAACTTTACTTTGCTGCTTTATTGTTCCAGTCATACCAATAGACTGAACTCAAACCATCAACAAGTGAATTTGGACTGGTTGGGTTCAAAGGGTTAAATCCAAAATTAAACTTTAGCAGGAATGTGTTTTACATAGGAACAAAAAGGTCTTATTCCATACATTCTAAATTCATAATAGAAAAACATTTTCAAATGTAGTAGTAATAACATAAAATATTTATTTTATTATTATTTCTCAGAGTAAGCACAAAAATATTGTCAAAAACTCAGCAATTACAATTTGTAAACCAATCCATTCTCCAAGCTTGCCATAGTCATAGTCAAAATATAAACTTGATTTATTGTTACCTATCTAATTTGGAGAATATGATATCTTGTGTTTGATTTGCTGAAGTTTGTGCAGAGAAGTTGATATTATTGATGACGTATTTGTCTTTTTGTAGATTTAACAAGAAATTATTGGTGATGGCTGATTTACCAGTACCAGTCGGTCCAACAAATAGAAGAGGTTTTCCTCGGGTTAAAAATCTTTGTAAGAAATATCGTTGTTTTTCTGTTTCCACTGTGTTAATGATGAGATCATTAATCTGCAAGGAAGAAAAAAAACAAGGATAAACATCATGATTTCCTGCAATCTTATCTATATTCAATAGATTATGTTGGCTGCTTTGCTGTCCCATAATTATCCTTAAAAAATCTTTAATATTGGTACCTGACAAAGCTTAAATACTTTTATACATGCATACTAGCATGGAACTGTGCGCAATATAAATGTACATATTATTATTATTATTATACATAAATTAAACAAATTTGATAATTCATTAAAATCTACTTGTTAATGGTTAATAACATATTTTAGTTTGTCTTATCAAAAAATGATTTTTAAAAAAAATCTTCTAAGAAAGTGCTTTCATTGAAGACAAACGAGATTTATATTGTGTTTAAACTTTCTCTGAAAACAGCATAAACATAAAAATATGAAAAAATCTAATAATATTGAATCAATCAAGTTTTCATAGACATTCAATATCCTATATATATAAAGTTAGAGAACAGTGTTTTAGGAAGACAGTTCAATAATACAAATAACTCACCGTCCCATTCCAGTAAATATAATATTTATATAAAAATGGGTTTCAGTGTTCTCTTGAAATTTAAATTACCGGTAAGTCATCTTGAGACTAGCACTAGCATACAGTATTTTCTGCATTATAGTTAGGTTTTGTGATTTCTGGGTGAGAATTTGACAGAACACCATTGCTCTTGTCTATTTTTTTCTAATTCTAAATACCAAGGTATCTTTTATTTGCAGTTTTTTCTTGGCCCACATTAGGATTTGAACTAGGTCAGTCTATTTGATTAAAAATCCAATTTCTAACTATAATATCAATGCAGGTCTGTGCATGACATTTATAAAAATACACTCATATTAACCATCGTAACTCCTTTTTATTTTATATTCATACTACCCTCATAACAAAAGTGTATATGGTACATACTGGGGAGGGTAATTTTCAACATGCAATATATACATATATATACTCATTACATATACGCCCCCTCTATTTTTTGAGGTGGCGAACAATTTTTAGCTCCATATATTCTCGCGTAACTCCTTTTTATTTTATATTCATACTACCCTCATAACAAAAGTGTATATGGTACATACTGGGGAGGGTAATTTTCAACATGCAATATATACATATATATACTCATTACATATACGCCCCCTCTATTTTTTGAGGTGGCGAACAATTTTTAGCTCCATATATTCTCGCGAGAAAAGAGAACAAAAATAGTTTAGGTTGGAAATCCTAATTTACATTATTAGTATGAAATTAGTCCTTGCGTGGGCATTTTTTCCACTTAAAAATACTGTTCCAGGCTTCGCACTCCCAAGTGGGTGCAGCACGCCCCCTCTTTCTGAAACACCTGGATCCGCCCCTTTACAATGCGCATTACACAACATAATAGGTACATTAAACAACTAATATGCACATTACACAATATAACATGTACATTACACAATATAATATGTACATTACACAACATATCATCTTACCATTGTACGCATTTCTCGATCTTTCTGTATAAAAAAAAAATTAGAAACATTGTTTGATAATAATATCACTACAAAAGTTAGCTAAAAGTTAATACATGTATCTAAATATATAATCACTATTATCTGTAGATATCTAAAATTAATAATATTCATAAATATTTGTAATGTATAACTATAACCACTAATATCTGTCAATATTTGTATAATTTCTCATCACTAATATTCGTAAGTATATATATTTTATGGTAGTATATTAGCACTTCTTCTGGATTTCGGGTACTCTATGCTCTATAAATTACTGAATAACATAAAATATATTTAACTGAATGATTTTAAAACCATAAATATTTCGTCTCTGCTCAACATGTATAAAACGTAAATAAAAACAACAATATGATTCACATAAATCCATCACCACATATTTCAAACATAAGAGTTTTATTACAAATAAAATACAATACACAACAACATAGACAAAATAATAGTAGTTTCGTGTGGAAGACTGAAGGAAATGTAGATCTTCTTCACACACTGATATGCATTAAAATTAAATCAAACAAAATAAAATCAAAGGGCCAATCCCGATAATATTTTGGAGGACAAAATTGCTTATTTTTGTTTTAAAATCCCCTAAAATCCTCTACCTTAGGGCCGAGCAACTAACTCAATATTTGTGATACGTTTTCAAAAAACTTTAACCCGTCAGTCTTCACCTGGAAATGGAGACTGCTGTCCAAAGCTGTATTATGCGGTGTCTGGATAAAACCAGACTTTTATTTTATAAAAATGATGTGTACATGGATCATGGTGTATTTATCAAATCACTCAAATAAAAAATTGACTCAAAATCTTAAAAGGGTTACATGTCCAGATAAGCATTTTTGACGTTCACGTCCAAACGACTCCCATTTTGTGCTGGAATTTTAGGACAGGGTAAATACACCATTCTTATATGTTTTGGTGCTTAAATTTCATACATACTCGGACTTTCATTTATGAGACTCTGTTCAAATCAGGATAGTCGCTTCAAGGATTACTTGAAATGTAAAAGTTATTGAATCTTATATTTGTGTTATCTTATAATACATGTATTATATTTTATATTATATATTGGGGTATCTTATATTATATACATATAGCGGTGTCTTATATTATATATTGTATTTTGTACTATATATTGTGGTATCTTATATATTGTATTGTACATCATATATTATGGTATTTTGTCTTACATATAGTATTCTACATCATATGTTGTTGTATTTTATAGTGATATCTTTATCATATATTGTGGTATCTTATGTTATATATAGTATTTTATATCATATATTGTGTTATTTTATAGCGCTATCTTATATTATATATTGTGATGTCTTGTAATTATATTGCACAGTAAAAACAAAATGACAAAAATGCAACCATAAACCGAACAAAACATAAATAATAAACCACTACCAAATAATAGTTGGTGTTACAATACAATACATCTAGCAAATACATATATATATATACATATAATATACATACGCAACACAGATCTTACCCAATCTACTGCTGTAAAAACACTTCCTGATATTGCCTTAAAATTGAAAATCATTTGAAAATGTGCCTGTTACTTAGAGATATTCTTCTTTTATAACATCCATTAGCCCACGTTAGGTGCAAAAGAGTAGGACGTTAAACTCCATTGCATTTCATTTCATTTCATTTCATTTTTTTTATAACATGGGACATTTTTCATTTCTTTCTTCTATAATATCTGACACACTTCATTGGATCTTGTGTGTTTATTATGTCAAAGAGTTTTTGATTAATCAAAGGATTATTCTATTAAGATGTCATTTTGTTTTCATATTCTATTACTATACTATGAATTAATTTGTGTTAGGAAAATAAGCTGATTAATGCTATTATTTATTGATTAGTTTATATCAATATTCCAAATATAATAATGGTAAAATACCTGCAGGTCCTGTTCAAATTGGAAAAAAAATAACAAAAGAAAAAAATATTAAATAACACTGCACACTAAGCCACAGCAATACTTCAATGACATATCAACATAATGTCTGATTTTTTTTATTAGCTTGAACACTTGGCACTATCTACGCTTATTTTTTCACACATGAAAAAAACAAAAAAATGTACTAACATTAATCTATAAAACACGTCTAGGGCAAAAAATTATAGAATAAAGGTAAATGATTTTAAAATAAAACCAAACAAATTTCTAGCTCTGTGTCAAGCAAAAATTAAAAGAATATTAATCAAACCAAAATTCTAGCTTCAACTCACGCAAAAAAGTAACTAATCAAAAACACAAACTAAATAATAAAAATATTTACCACATTTTTATTAATTTCTGAAGTTGAATAAAGTCTTTCGAGGGGCGTATGTCAACTTTTCAACTGGGAGTAACTGCTTTCAACAAGTTGTAAGTGTGCCTAAGTGGGCAACTGGCAACTAGCTACTTTGAATTGTAATAAGTGCCTGGTCGACCATTTTCAGTTTAAGTCAGCTGCCGAAAAGTCAGTTGCTCTCAATTTTAAGGTTGACACAAGCCCACGTTAAAGTCATCAGCTTTAATTCAACCACATCAGAGAGTAATAACTAGAGATTAGAGATATAAGCTATAATATAGGTAAGATCAATCTAACAAACCTTTGCCTTTGTTTCCACATTAAATGGTTCCACAAGAGAACTCCATGAACACCAGGATCCATATTGTTTCCTTATATAGACGTGGTCGTAAATGGTTCCTTTTTTTGGTATTAATAAATTCCTGGCAAACTTCAGATTCTTTGGTCTGTAAAAGAAACCATCAACATAATAAAACAATCTAAGCCTAGAGTATGGTACTCTCTCTTCATGTGTGACGAAATACAGATGATTTGAAGTTTCCAGGATTAATTAAGTTAAAAAGTCTTCTTCAAGTGCCTGTCTGGAAAATTTTCAAATGTGAACATCTCTAAATAATTTACATCTTAACTTTTTTGTTTAATGAAAATAAAATTCAACATTTGACACCATAACAAAACTTACTTGGGGAATTTAGCAGTATTTCCTTCCATCTCGCATAAAGCTCTAAAAAACTCATCAAATTTAAGTCTGGATGTTGTATCTAATGTAGCTCCAACTGACCAGACTATAGAAAAGAAATAGTAGGCAATAATCATATTGGTTCGTTCTTCATTAAGTTTTTGATCCATGACGGAAGCAGGTTGACTGTAAACGCCTTCATCACCTTCCCCACCTTCACCTCCCTCCGTCTCTTCTTCTTCATCTTCTATAAAATCCATGTCATCATCATCTTCATCCTCGTGACCAATTTTCCTAAGCACCAAAAATAAACACAAACACTTAAATATAATATGATGTCAAGGTCATTATGAAAAAATATTGCCATCTATGCAAGTATGCTTAAAACAGGAATGAGAGTACTATCGGGAGATCTTGTTGTGGAAATGGGAGTACTATCGGAAGAACATGGCTGGAGAAATGGGAGTACTATCAGGGGAGAATTTGTTCGGAGAAATGGGAGTACTATAATTGGGAAAATTTGGGTGGAGAAATCAGAATATTGGTGAGAGAAAAAAGGTAATATTATGAGAAATCAGAGAATTCGTAAAGTGTTTTTGGGGAACAGTCAATGTATTTCTAAGGGAAATCCGAGAACTAAAAACATTAAAACTTACTTGACATCATCCATGAGACAACCATACAGTTTTAACATACTCATAGTAAAATGCATCAAATGACAGGGTAGTAGGTGACGACAATATTTAGTCACAAAATTTAAACATGGTGGCAAAATCCATTCAAATAACATCTGGAAACAAAATTCATACATGAAACAATTAACATTTAGAGTTTGTAATTCTTCTGGAAACATTTGTAAGACAAGTAATTAATATTTGAATTATTCTACTTCTGGCACACATAGGGTTTAATGTCCATTTGATATGAACTGTCATTTCGGGACTAACATAATATGGTGCAATTTTATTTCAATAATTCACCTGCAAGTAGCAGTGGGAAGAAACCTTGAGAAAACTTAAGAGGAGTGATAAGCTTGGGTGATAATGCAAACAATTAGGATTACCATACATAAATATACCTTTATAGTTTCTGTTTGTTCTTTAGTGAAAGAATCGGCTAAATTTGTCTCCATCCACGATTTAACCAGAGGTTCCCAACCAAGTTGTATAGCATCTAGATATATCATACCACATCTGTGGGGATATCAAATGATAATCAATTACAGAATTCTACCACTAGTATTCTGATTTTCGAGAGCAATTTAATATTAAGGAAAGAAATTGGAAAAGGTTCTACATCTTGAAAACATAATACTTTGGTCATTTTGAGTCCAACTGAATCTTTTTTTCCCTTTTTAATGGCACAGTAGAAATTTTTCTGGATAACAGCTTTTTTGACTAATATTCTTCAACTACCAATTAAGTGATAAATAGGATCTTTTCTGTAAGTTTACCTGCTGACAGTAGCTGGTGAAGCTTGTTCTAAATCTCTAGGTTCAAATATCATATTCTGTTTATTACTCATCTGTATAATCTCTCCACTCATTAAACATAACTACAATATACAATACATATAGCTTTAAAACTAAATACATGACAGCAGGGTTCTTTTACATGCACGCCAATGTGTACACCTGACCTCGGTTTATCATCTCATCCGATTGACTTAACAGCAGTTCTGGTGAGGCCCTCCCTCCTGTGAGGCCCTCGCTGAAAAGGGGGAATCACGCCACAAAATCTGGATGAACTTTCTCGGCCAGTGCAGGGATCGAATACTCAACCTCCAGGCTAGCGAGCCAGCATTGTAACCACTTAGCCATCATGACCACCTGAACAGTGGCACAATCTCACTTAACCTAAAGTGTTCACATCAGAACGAAACTAGTAGAATTAAGAGAGATATCTGGGACCACTACCAATCACTATATAGCTTTCCAATTCTAATTTATAAAGTTAAATCTTGAAAAATGTACACTGTTATGGACAACTTACTTTCTTATTGTCATCTAAGACCGTGTTCATGTTTTCAATCCATACAGCATCGACAGGTCCATCAAATATAATCCATTTCCGTTCATCAGTCGTGCTGGAGGCGTGTTCACGGAATGTATTGGCTAGAACACCATCAGTCCATTCATGGGATACAGGGTCAAAACAACCATATAACTGACCCATAGTTACAGCTTTAGGGTTGATAATACAACTTATTACCTACAGTAGAATGATACAACTTATTACTTACAGACCAATACAATGATAATACAGAAAATAGAATCAAACATCAGTAACATATACAGGAGAATCATTGAAATTGAGCGGCACAGACATGTTAATGTCTGGAAGCAAACCTCCAACCATAGGCATGCAATCAAATCCCTAGCAAACATATTCCCAGGATATACAAATACCATCCAATAGACCCACGCCATTCCCTACATCTTTGTTACATATATCAGAGCCAGCTCCACATTTGTTTACATATTTCCAGTCTTCATTAACACAGTTTATGCAAAAAAAGTAGGACGTAAAACCACATTTCATCTAATATCTGTTTAAATTTTATAATTGTCAATAATTAAAACTGTCATACCTTGAATTCATCCATGAGCTTCTTTTCATGCAGATCACCAAGAGCATCAGCCAAACATTTAAAAGCTGATGTTTTACCGCCGATTGGATCCCCAACAATCATCAGACCATGTCGAACCATTATCATGTCATAAATCTGGTAAATAAATATATATCTTAATTCCAACTGAGCAATGTTTTATTTAAAGATACATTATGTAAAATTTAGACAAAGTGGTTCTTCTTGTTTCATAAGTTTGAAAATAGATAATAAAAATCAAATATTTAGAAAATTTCAGTCAAATTTCTTTATTCTGAACGAAGTTATGAATGTTTGAAGCTTTCACAAGATTAGATGCGATGACAGATTGATTGCTTATAAAAACAGTTGGAACTTCTCTCAACATACTCCAGTCAAACATTGCTAAAAACAAAACCAGTTCAAAGAAAAACCAACAAGTAAGCAGTTATTCCAGGTAGAGACCTATACTGCTGAATTCAGTAACCCAAAATTTATTGTCTAACCTGAATAATCTTTTCCACAAACCAAGGAACAACTTGTAGATTACGTTGTTTAATTCTGTCAGTCAAAGCTTTCTCTAGATGAACATAATCAGGTTTAGGTAGCTGAACACCAGGAAATAAATCAGAAACAATTCCTTCAAATAATGGAATATCGTGGGACAAAAACTGAAATAGAAAAGTTTGGAAATAATATTAATGAAAACTAGGAATTATTGTGTTAAATCTTCTGTTTAAAACAAATGATAGGCTTATCAATGTCACCGATCAATAACAATGATGCCAATATCTGATTATGGTGCCTTCCTTGAATCATTTGGCCACCAATGATTAGGGCTACCAAGTTTTTTCACCATAGCCCTACCACCACCTATTACCACCATGCATCACTGTGGCCAAAATGATACTCTACAGCATCACTTATACTCATACTGAGAATCCATTCACTTTGTCCAAAAAAGTTATCACCTATACCCATATCTCCAATCTGACAATTAGACATTTTAAGTCTCATGTACCCCCCGAAAGAGCACCAGATGGTGCTCCATCAAACAACAGACCAGGATCCTAAATCTCATGACCTCTATTTATATTAATAAGCATGATTTCCTGATTTTCCTACCTTTGGTAAATTGACATCATTGATAGATCTAAGAACAAGTACATCTTCTCTTTGTTCTGGGTATTTAAGTTTTAATGTTCCTGCTGCTGTTAATACAGACTTCACTGCTCTCATACCATAATCATAATGATGCTGGGAAGACAACTACAAACAAATAAATATAAAATATTTACATAAGTTGATTATAAAATATAAGCATATAAAACATATAACTATTGAGTGTACTAAATTTCATGCAGTGTTTTACAAGGTACACATTGACCAGCAAACACTTATTTCGATTTCCAACTTTCAGAGGACCCTTTAATGTGCTGCCTACGGTATGCACAGGACCTCAGTTTTTAGTATATATTCTCCCAGGCACCAACTAATGGTTTATCTGTTATAAACTGACAGATTTAAATCCAACCAAGAGAATTTTGCTTGATGAAGACTTAGACGATCCTCCTAGATGAGTTCTTGTTCAATAAATGATAAATAAAAGAGAATTTTGCTTGATGAAGACTTAGATGATCCTAGATGAGTCGTTGTTCAATATATAAGAAAGAGCAATTAAGTATTCCAAAACAATATGTCCTGTAAATAATTTACTATCTTCATAATTTCATATTCCAGGCAACTGAGAAAACCGAAAGTTGAGCAGTCCTCATCTCATTACCATAATCAACATTAAATGTAACATGACATTCTACTGACCTGTTCAGAACAGAGTCTATATGTAGCCACAATTTTAATAGCGAGACTTCTGGCATCAACAAAACCCATAGAATACAGGGATATTTCACCGATCATACCATAATCTGGTACCATCATAGCAACTGTACGAAATAATACCTTGACAGAAAATAAAACATTATTGTTACATAATTATTTCTGCAACATCCCATGTTAGCGACAGATGGAAATAAATTGATTTTAATGTCCACTCAAATTATATAGGGTTATTTCAGGACTAACATATTGCGTATCATATATTATAATCAATTTTCTTACAGAGTTTTCTAATAATAGTGGCTAGAAATTGGACAGTCTGAAAAACACACAAAGTTGGTTAAGTGACCGTATTACAATGATGTTATATATAGAACCCAAGGATAGTTAGTGAATCAACATTATTAATTACACTCTCATTTTTAAAGAAAAAATTTGTTTGCAATGCTCACCTTAAGATTATCAGGTAGTTCAGCACGACCAGCATACCCAGGATTCATAGTAATAAATATAGTACAAGTTGGATCTAATAATATCTCTGTTCCTTCAAATACAAATGTCTTACACTGTTCAGCTATACCTCGCTGTATGGTCTGTACTTGTTGAGCAATTACAGATAATACCTAGAAATACATATAATTTTTCATAGTATTAAAATCATCAAGCATTTATCATTAAAGGGCCAATCCCGATAACTTTCTGGGGAATAAAACTGCTTAATTTTGTGTTAAAATCCCTTAAAACCCAATACCTAAGGCCGGCCCACTAACCCGATATTTGTGATACGCTTGTAAATAACTTAAACCTGACAGTCTTCATCTGGGAATGGAGACGGTTGTATTGTACAGTATCTGGATAAAACCAGACTTTTTTCTATAAAAATAATATGTAGGTGAAATTTACCTTTTGTTATCAAGTACAGTACATGGGTCATTCACTGTACAGACCTCTCAAGAAACGGGAATCGATTATCAGGTCACCCAGTGAAAATATTGACCCCAAATCTTAAAAGGGTTACGTGTCCGGATAAGCTGTGTTGACGTTCACGTCCAAACGACTCAATAATTTGAGCTGAAATTTTGAGACAAGGTAAATACACCATGCCAAACTGATCCCGCAGTGAATATTCGCTTGGCCGCTACAATCACTGATAAGCATGACATCGACGAGGCTTAATGAGTACGGCATATTAACTTTTTTACTCCGACAAATTAAATTTTCAAACATTTTTTTAAGGTAAAAGAAAAATAAATAAAGACGTTTGAAGTATTTGAAGTTAAAAAATATTTCCTATTTAGTGTAAATGGGTATTAAAATGAGTAAAATGCATCATTTTGCCCGAAGCAGTTAGGTGTTAAGTAAACATTGCACGAGCCGTTGAGCCAATGACTAACGGCGCGTGCAGTCAACGCACCTGTTGTGGACAGTCGTCTGTTACAGAGATATTTCGTAAGTAATTCTCTGAGAAACAGATTGACACCATGCCTCTATAATTTGGTCCATAAATTTCATAAATACTCGGACTTTAATTTTTGAGACTCTGTTGTTATCGGGATTGTCCCTTTAAACTTAGATATTTCCTGGTCAGTTGAGAGTTTCATATAATGACATAACTGTGATAACAAAAATATTCGCCCAAGTTTTTCAAACATCGATAAAGTTACTGTGTTTAACAATCAACCAATCAGATTGCAGCAGGCCAATTTAATATGCGCAGATTATGGCATTAATGTTGGAACTATGGCCAAATGGATACTGGATTGGAACAGGCCTATCTTATATGCCTGATGTTGGAACTAAGGCCAAATGGATTGATAATAAATTACCTCTAGTTCTATTCTGTTGAATTCATCAAAACAAGCCCAGGCACCGGATTGAGCTAAACCTTTAAAAAATTTACCCATGGCTTTATAATCTAATCCATCAGAGCAGTTAAATACTACACACTGAAACAAAAATAGTCAAAGGTCAATCAGAATTTATAATGAGAGCCCAACACTGAAAAGAAAAATGGTCAATGGGCAATGAGAACTTTAACATACAACTAAAATGAAAGCTCAACACTGCACATATATGGTTTCTACCAACCTGTTTTGCTACAGCTTTAGCAAGATCTTTTGACGTTTCTGTTTTACCAGTTCCTGCTGGTCCTTCTGGTGCACCACCAAGATTTAATAATAACGCTCCCATCAGTGTTCTAAAAGTGTATAAAGAATTAATAATAGTAACCTATACAAAAAAATAATCTGGTTCACAGACTGTCCTTCCACCTCAAAAAGTTTTAAGTCTTGGTGTATCAATATATAATAAAAAGGTATGAAACTTGGATGGTTTAATGTAACTGTTTTAATATTTTGAACAACTCTCCCACGTGTGTTTTATTAATAAACTCATAAATCAATTAATGTATTCAATAATTACCTGTAACATCTGTCAGTAAGAGGTGTAATAACTAATCTTCCAGAGTTACCCAGGTATTCATACGCATACGCTACAGACGTAGTTATCATCTTTACCATTATAGCATTCTTCTCATAATAATACCTCAATTGACTGATCCATGAAAAATCTGATTCCTTCTGGGTATTAATATTGTGTAGATTAGATACAACATCACGCGCTGAAATAAATGTCATGATGTATTAATCATGTTTCATTATATTCAAGCTTTGGTATATCCCCCTGGTAAACTCCATGCCTACTATTAAACTAATTTATTTTTTTGTGTTTATGGACATCTGGGTTTGATTTCCCTTTAGTACTATATTTTGATCATCATATCTCAAGAAAATCTTCAAGAATTAGACATGCTCTCATGAGATCTGTATGTATTAAAAAGTACCAAGCATATATTATATTTCAAAAAACGCTTAGATCAACACATCATTACAAAAGGACACACTGAAACTATTAATCAAAAGTTACCTACCATGAACATCTATAACAATAAGAGCTTCTAAAGTAATTCTTGCCATCTTGGATAATTTTCCTCGTACCATGGCAACGACTTCTTCCACTTGTTTTCTGCTTTTCTCTAAATAACCTTCTAATTGTCCTGCCATTATAGCCTATATATAAAACAAAATTCTCAATTTTAAAGTGCATCCTAATAACTTCTACTGTTGAATAGATCTGTAACTGTACAGTACAATGGATGCCTGCAGCAAGCCCCAATCTGTCCTTAGCCAGAATGATGTTTTTCTTTTTGCATAAAGTTGTGCCCTCCAGAGAATATGGCAGATATCACCATTGATCGCATGATAATCAAAATGTCTTGACATCTTGGGAGAGAAAACCACTCAGATCTCTTATAACTGTCCTCTTCAGCCCCCTTCAAATATCCTTGTAATGAGCCTGCTATCTGATATCCATGTGTGTGTAGTATCTTCATTTGCCAATGCATTCAATATCCAAATGAATATGAGGGACATAATTAAGACATGGTGAATTGGGGACCCCGGTGGTCCTTAATCCTTAAAACCATTGTAGCTGTAAGCAATTTGAAAACAAAAATCTCAAATCATTTAAGTGAATCAAAGTCTCTTCACCTGTGTTACTTCTGCTGTCCAGTGTGTTTGACTTGCTGCTAGTACAATCTGTCCCGGCCATTGTAACACCCAATCTTTACGTAGTGTTTCAGGATATGCTTTAACAGCTTTCGTCATCACAGTTCTTAAACTTAACTTCATTACTTCTTCAACCTACAAAATACACAAAATACTTCTAAGAAAAACTGAGGATGAGAATAGATTATGAAAATATATATTTGTACATGCTTTTCGATGATCATTGTTTATATATTAAGGATGGGAAAAGAATCTGAATATATATATTCAAATATGATTTTTGATGATCATTATATAATTAATTCAAGGGCCATCAAATTTAAAGAGATCTTCATAGATTGGCATTTGATTTACACAAAATCTGAACCCACTCTTTTAAATATATAAAACTATTACCTGTAAAAGCCATTTCTCCACCAGACCTCTAGAATCAGCTGGGCAGATAGTTTTAGGAAAGTCAACTCTTTCTTTCTCTTTAGACTCCATGGCAGTGATGACCTTCTCCTCATTAAAAGTCAACTGAGCAATACCCTCAAAACATTTCTTGAGATGAGGTTGAACACGAAGAGGATCTTTAGTTTCTGACAAGATTTCTAATAATTCATCATTGGACAGGAAGAAAAACCTGTAAAATAAATTCAATCAGGAAATATAGAAAACCAAATTCTACTCATTCTTTAAAATCCACAAAGGAATACAACAATACTTTTAAGTATTAATTTGAGGGACGGGATGCAGGAGTGTGTCTGCCAAGTTACAATATGTCTGTTATAATTTCCTTAGTTATCTTCCATATTTAAAATGTCTACACTATTTAATACAAGAGCCTTATTTCCAATATCATGAGAGGCATAAATGTTTCAGTTAATAATCATGTTAGTATACCTGGGGAAAAATAATCTTTTCTTCTCAAGATAATCATTCAATCCTTTCTGTATATCATCTAACATTGACTAAAAAGAAAAAATTGCAAATTTATATAATTCACATCTTGGAACATCATTCACCCTGTGATATTGAAGTAATCAGTAATAATATGCCTGTATTTCACTATTGATACTCTTGTATTTTCATGGTACATTAGGCTTGTATTGATTGGGCAGTAATCTCCTAATTTCTCTCAAACATGCATTCCCAAAATGGTGTGTTTAAATCTTTTTAATGATACTATGGTGTGATCACCTTTGCACAATGGTGTGATCGCCTTTCCACAATGATATGACCTCCATCACAAAATGGTGTAACCACCCTTCCACAATGATATTACCACCTTTCGACAATGATATGACCAGCGTCCCACAAGGCTGCACCACAATTATGTGACCACCTTCCAACAATTATATGGCCACTTTCAGACAATGATGTGATCATCTTGCCACAATGACGTGACCACCTTCTCACAATGATATGACCACCTCCCCACAACGATGTGACCATCTTACCACAAAGATATTACCACTTTCTCAAATGATGTGACCACTTTCTCAAATGATGTGACCATTTTCTCAAATGATGTGACCACTTTCTCAAATGATGTGACCACTTTCTCAAATGATGTGATCATCTTCCCAAATGGTATGACCACCTTTCCAAAATGATATGAGCACTTTCCCAAATGGTGTGACCACTTTCCCAAAATGATAACTTTTTCACAGTATCCAAGAATGATGGTGTAACAGCATTCCTTTATCAAGAATCTGAACTCACAATGTGTCAACAAATGTCCTTGCTGCCTTTTATTTATTAATGTTTAATGTGATAATTACCTCTGAATGCTGAAGTTTTTCTAACATCTCATCTTGACCAACAACAACTAGAGCACTTGTATCTTCTATAGCTTTACTCATCATACTCCTCCTACAGAATTAATCCCATCAATATAAAATACTTGATATCTTCAACAATTTAACAGGAATATATTCTATTGCATGCTATTTTGAGGTATTATGAGTTATGGAAAGCTTTATGGTCACAAAAATGGGCAAGGTCTGAAAGATAAAGCTTAATATGACTAGCCTCTGCTTGATTTAGTTCAAGAATAGAATTGTTGATATCACTGAATTATTGGATTTGTTTTGTGGGATGACAACTGTTCGATATTAATCCAGTGTTTAAAAATATCCAATTTTTAAGCTCCATTGTTGACACAGTAAAAGAAATGAAATAAAATTTAGCAAACAAATCAACTTCTTCTCAATTTTTCACCCAAAAAAATCTTTAATCTATTAAATTCAATACTTTATTTTAACCAAAATCAAAGACGGTTAGCTCCTTTAAAAATTTCTTCTGGTTTAAGTTTGTAGCACTTAGTCTAAAAAGCTCTTTAACCTACCAGTGTTCATCAACTTCTTCAAACATTTTGCCTTCAACTGGAATCTGATTTCTGATATCCTGGGAACCAAAGATTGGTTCTAAATATAACCAAGCACTCTGTACTTTTAACCATGATTCCAAGATAGAACGCATACGATGCTGAAATAAAGACAAAAGGATTGTCCTTTTAACAACCAATGTTTCCATACATAATGTAGAATTAATGTATCATCTATATCAATTCAGTTTTTACCCCAAGATAAATTAGATTTAATGATGAAATTTAAGGCTTTTAAGTTTAAATAATGTATACTGTAAAATTTTTCATTTATATCATTACCAATTGTACATCCCATTCGCTAGCCTCTTTTTCAAATGGTCCAATGAACGGAGAGCCCTTCATGGTGGTTGTCTTGACGATATGGTCATCTAATAGAACTTGAATATCATCAAATGAGGACAGAATATCGATTCCAGTATCTTTATATGGTACAAAGTTAAAATTCATATTCTGCCAATCTTCTTTCATCTTCTTAAGAGCCTGTGAAAATTTGAAAATTAAATCAATTTCATGATAAACAAAAATCACCCATTTCAAAAGAAATGATACACAGATAACAGAATAATTGCTGTAATACTAGTTTGACTTCCATGTTGGCCATCATGCATCAATTTCATAGAGATTTGAACATTAGTAGATTAAAAGAAATATAAAAGTGACCTTTTCTAGTGAGAATTCTTTACTAGCTTGAGAACTTATTCCCATCAATTCATCTAAAAATTTCTCCAAACCGATTCCTAGAACATCATTGAGTGGTGTATCTTCCTTAGGTGTCACATCAAATCCAACCTTTAAAATAAATTAATTTATAGTAATTTCTGGAATGTAATGTAAATTCTTGAAGTAAGATTTGAGAATTTACAGTTACTCCATAATTGAAGAAATGAACTGATTTACATTCAATCGTTTATGTTTTTACCGTAATTTCTAATCTGTTATGTTCTGCAAAATGCACGAATAGTTCAAATTGAACGTCAGTCTTTGGTATCTGGTTATTACAGTCTACACTGGTATTATTCTCCTGTGGGATATGTTCAGTCTCATTCATAGAGTTGCTTTATCACAAATGGCGCCTGAATTCATGTGCTAACAGATTTCTCTTAAATATTGAATATCAGAAGCCCATCTTTTCACCATAAATAATAACAAATTGACCAATAAGTCGTGTTTGCAATGTCCAAGACTGTTGATGATATTGAGTTAGAGACTTGCCTCCTTAAAGAGATTTCTTAAAAGATGAAATATTTTTAAAATAGAACTGTTAACCAATTCTAACCTTACCTTCATACTCATCATATGCCAATGTCTTGGTTTAATACCAGGATTACATAAGGCATTAATCAGTGGCATGTTTATCTTAAATTTCTCTAGTTTCGCTTTTATTGTAGCAGCAGCTTTTAATGGTCCCTTTAAATCAGGATGTCCAAATATCTTGGTTAATTTGTAGGCTGTTCTCCATTGGTTTTGAACCTTAAAATATAATAGAGATATAAATGATGTTTTTCCAGACAATAAATGAATCAGTCCATCTATATCCATCTACCCAATAAGGAAACGATATGGCCATAGTCATCCACTTACACCCTGGGAATTTAACAACAAAAAAACATGGTAACTATGGTTTTAGAGTACTTCAAAAAATGAGTTCGACACTCGCACATTCCAGGTTGATCACTGCACATGCTGGAAACACCTCACAATTATTTCATATACTGCTTGCTCCATAATATATCAAATCCTTAAACTCTTGCCTTAATATAGTCTATACATTAAAGTAAACAGAGAAATGACAGGGTATACTTTCAAGGATTCGATATACCAGCTTCCGATTCACGCGACTCACCTCTTCCTCCACAACTTCAGCATTAACTTCTAGTAACGGACCATTCATCCATTTCTCATACTGATCATGGAAAGTAACGGCTGTCGACCAGAGTCGGTCAAATGGTTCCTTTTCACCAATCAGATCTGTGATCTCATTATATAATGTCTGAGTCTCCATTCCTAATAAGGTCTCTTCCTTATTTATATTACCTTTCTATAAAATTAATATTGATTTAATATTAAGTTTATATAACAATGGTGTTTATAATTGAGAAAATTTGTGCTACACCTCCCACAATTATGATACCCACAGATTTAAATATAATATAAATATAAACCAAAAGTATCATTGTTTTAACATTGAACATCTATAATTCCAATCTCAATATTCTTCTAGAAGTAAAACATAATAATTTATTAAAAATATGGTGCAATCTTAATATTTCATAAGTAACAATACTAAACATCTTCATAGATTCTATATAATAATATTTCTGTTAATGTGAAGCGTGTTTTTATCAGGGCAGCAGATGAATTTTAATTTGTAGTGTAGGCTTACACAGGAGCTGGGTTTACATCGCTAACATCAAATAATATAATACTATATACATGTATATAGAACTAATAAAACTACCTCTTCTTTAAAAACTTCAAGTTTAACACCCAGTTCCTGTAATTGGGCATGATACGTCTCTGCTTCAGGTATCTTATCTTTCTGTTTAAATTCACGAACAGATTCAGCCACTCTTTTAATGTCCTCACAGAATCTATCTTTTCTATTAGCCAGATTCTTCACAGCCATCTCATGTTGTTTCTGTAGTTTAGTCTCACTGCCATAGAAAACATAGATATATCATATAAAAATTCATCAGTGGTATACAATAAGTTTTATATAAAAGATGTTACAAGACCCTCCTGTCAAGAATCAAACCCTGTCATGGAATCCACACAAAGGAAATCCTGCATGACCAAATTCAATTCAGTTGGAGGTATACTTAAACTCAAGAAAACACAGAGCTGAAAAGTTCCTAGAAACACTCCATTTTTACATCCCTGCGCATATATAGAAAAACATGAATATCACATTCTCAATTTCAAGGTGGCAAAAATCAACAATTTACAATATGTTTACCATTTATTGTCTAAAGTTTCACTGCTAGTGAAGAAATATGACAATACTATATTGACAAATGAAATGTGAATAACCTCCCACGGTTCTGCTCCATTTGGGCTAATGAAGACAGACATACGCCATACAGTAAGTTATGGAGGAAATTTTGCCCGTGAAGAAGCACAATATAAAGGATAACTGCACAGGAAAACAGGTGAGGAACACCTTTGCAGATTTTATAGTTTTTCTCCAATCCAATTACACACCACAAGAATGTAAACAATAGTCCTTGTCATTACTGTAGTATGGAAAGTACCAAGACAAACACAGAAACTTACGTGTTAAGAATTATGGGAATAATTCTATCAGGCCATTTAAATGTACTGCTATTAACAGAAATATCTTCGGATGATAAATACGCATAATCCATTAAAAATAAAACATTACCACAAGCGATTTCCAGTTTATCCTGACAATGAGAAGAAAAATTTAACATAAATTTAATAAGACAGTGAAATTTTTTCAAGAGAGAGAGGGGGGGGGGAGGTTAACATCCTCTTGACACAAACTATGTCATTTCAGGACTAACATATGGTTCAATTTCATATCAATAACTTGCACATAGGGGTCTTTAGCAGTGGGAGAACACCCAAAGAAAACCCATGAGGTTGGACAGACAACCCTACTCTCTGTCATGTACAAGTGGAAATTCGAATGACATAAATATATTTTGATCTAAAGCACACATGTTAAATCGTTTGCCCCTTCCACCACCCTGGGCATGTAAACCAGTGTAGTATAATGTTCCTTACCTTAAGTTCATAAAGTTCTCCCATTCTCAGATTTTCAACATACTCCTGCATCTCAACCAACGATTCCGTAGTTTCAGCATGTTGTGCGTTTTTCTTGACGATTAATTTATATTGGTCACATACAGATCGATTAAATTCTACGCTAGTTGTCATTATATTGGTTACCATGGTATCAATTAAAGATCTTGCTCTATCAATTAACCACTGAAATATGATAATAATATATAAACAACATATTTATATCAAAAGCTTGCAATAATCTTTTTTTACATCTGTTATACTGATGATTTATTTTAAAAAAACAAGACAAATTATTTCCTTCTACATCATATCCATCCAGAATAAAATTTGTCCATTGTTGCACTATAGTAGCTTGATCTTTGGTTACCTAGTAATCAAAATGCTGGAGCGGGTCCACTTTTGGTGTGCTTTCTTTATCTCAGAATTACAGGAGATATAAGATAAGAGTATGATAATTTTTAGTATTACTCAATTTACATACATTGAAAATATAAATTTATCAATATTTATTGTATTTTAAGGTTCAATTCTTGGAAATACCCCAATTTTATGTCATGTAAATTGACTGATAGGAAAACTCAACAGTCAGTCAATATGACTTCTAGTCAGTCAAGACCAGTTAATATTATTGAGACAAGAGCCCAGACATGCAACATAACAGTTTAGATGTGTATATTGTTAGTAATGCATAAGTGCAATATCATTAAAGTGCATTTTTTTTTTACCTTATTGATATGGTCACAGTTGAGGTGGAAAATATGCATTGGAACAAAAACAGGAAGGGATCCAACTTCTGACACCATTTGCTTGAGTTTTTCGATTTCCTGAACATAAGTTCGTAATGGTCGTTCACGGCTAATGAACTTCTGGACTGTCTGATCGGCTTCGTTAGATAGAAGATATTTATATGGTTCATAGACTGTTTTATATCTATAAATCGTAAAATAAATATTTGTTATAAATTCATAGTTAGAAGACATTTATCATCAGACAATTTCATAGGCATAGGAGCTGGGGGGCGGGCTCACACCCATCCAGATAGGGGGTAACCATTCATTTTTCAGGCAATTCATTTATGTTTTCAGGGCACAATCATCAAAGATTGAGGCCATATATCACAAATTGTAAAATATTGAGGCCATATATCACAATTGTAAAATAGACTCGCAACTGAGATTGGCCCCCCTACACCTATGGGCTATCTAATATCTATAAATCGTAAAATTAATATTCACCATCAATTTATCGCAAATAAATAACCACCTTAAAATGATAGTGGAAAAATTAATACCAAATACAAAAGTCATATGCATGATTTGATACCATCGATAAATACGTCATGACTAGCAAGTCAGGAATCATATACTTCACAAGGTTTTTGAAAAGGCTTTTAATTTTTATGAATATCGTTTGACCCCTGACACACTATCCATCCGAACTCACTTGATTGGTCCATGACTGTTTTCCATGACAACTTTATGAATTCTACTTTTTGCTATCTCAACCAATTCTTCTTCTATTTTAACACTACTAATATATTTGATGTCCAAGTCTTCAACAGTTTGAAACAATAAGTTCTCTAATCTAGGTAACTTGACAACACTGACTATCATGGTGTCAATAATTAAATTAAAGAAGTCGGTAGTATGTGGAAATGGAGGTTTAAACAGAATATCACCATTTTCTCTATCTTCTAACTGGAAATAATAAATGCCAGTGTAACATTATCAAAAAAATAAATTTCCGTAAATAAAATCAAATCTGTGGGTTCAAGATTGGAAACTTTTTTTTTATCCGTTTGGAAGCTAGGTCACAATTCTATGGAATATGATCTCTGCTTTAATTGTGGACCATGTTTCCATTAGGTTTCTCTAGTCATTATCAAGCAGTGAGCTATTACAGAAGTTTTTCCCGAGCATTGTCAATTTCATCGGATCGTTATCGAATTCTGTCAAGATTCTTCTACATGCCAATGAGTACATGAGTGAACTTTGGTTTTTCTTGCAAATAGAACAACTACATGCTTTTTCCCCTCCTGAACCTTCAGTCCGGCTAACTGAGAACAGAAAATCTGGTTGGAAAATCCTGAAGAACTTCTATGATCAACATCAGGATCAAACCCACAACTTCCTGGTTGGCTACTGTGGCTTCCACACAATAAATTTGTCTTACCATGAATATAGTGACAGGGTGAATCATTGTTGGTAGCGCCATACCAGTAAATATATCATATACACCATCATAACTGTTACCATGTCGATATTCTTCTACAAGGTCAACCAGGTCATAGATAGAATTCTTGACACATTGTCGTAATAAATTAGACATTAATGAAGCAACGCAACCAAAAAAATGATCCATCTTGTCCATTCGTAAATCCTGAAAACAGATGATTTAACTTAGACTCTGAATTGTGATATTATAATATTGAAAATTTCTTCAAATCAAATATCAGTTTATCAAAGAATCATTCTCTTAGAACATAATTATAATTTAGGATATGATGAGTTAGTCTCTGGGCTTCCACAATTGCAAGGAGTTCAGACTTAAGTCAGCTGGTGATTCTGCTAGTAACCTTTGACCCCCCAGCTTATCCTCCCTCTACGCAGTGGCCTTTGGCTTTTGAAATCTGGTCCAAACTATTGCTCCAGTTGACTCTATGTGATGATGGGCATCCTGTATGCAACCTAATATAATAATTCATTCTTTGAAGAACATCGGATAGCACTTCTCGCTTCACACAGCTAAAATATTTCTTGTACATTCATTTGTTGGTAAGTTTGCTCTCTCATATATAGTAACTAAACAATTCAGATTTGATCACTTGACAGGGGAAGTTCCCATTACTAAGGCTGTATGATAGAGATACCAGTCACAATGTTTTGTAAGGTGGAAGTCACACTAGTTAACCCTGTTTACATTACAGATTAGAAGCATGCCAGCAAAGGAGCTGAGAAGGGAAGAGTAAATTTTTTTAGAGAGACAGAGAAATGGGGTTTAACGTCCACCCGATACAAACTAGGCCATTTAGGACTAACATATGGTTTAATTTTATTTCAATAATTCGCTTGCGCATAGGGGTCTTTAGCAGTGGGAGGAAACTGGAATGCCCGGAGGAAACCCACGAGGTTGAGAAGGTGCCCCTATCTCCATGCCACATACGCTCACACCAGGGATTGAAACCACAGCCGCAAGCTAGCAGTGACCGGCCGGCTAAAGGTCGAAGCGCGGCACTCTAGACCACTAGGCCATCCCACCACCAATTTTTTTTAGAGTGTTAACAGATCAAAATAAGTGTTCCACACTGAGAACTGTGCCAATCTGGACCACTGAAATGAGGTGGTGGTGATCTTGGAACCATACTCTGTATGACCCTTTCCCTGCGAACTAATTACCAGCTTCGCCGGCTATTTATCAACAATATGACATCGCCTTTTTTCTTAGGATGACACCATTTTGATGAGACTGTTAACTCATTCAAGACGAACATCAAATAATTTTTAAAAATTAAGAACATGAAAATGAGTTGACCAAGCAGTTGTAACCTGATCACCTACGTTACTTTCCATCAGAGTAACATGCTTAGGTCACTGACACTTTGTGTGCCAGGCACAGTTCGAAGAATGGATGGTATTAATTCCTTGAATTTTATAACGAATTGGAATGATTTCGAGTACAGTATGCCTGCACAAAGACTATATGCTGTAGATACTAGACACATCATACCTGATTATGTTTAGGCATCATAGCTTCAACGTCATCTCTTAGATCATCCACGATGTCACAGCAATCATTCAGCCACGTCTTACGTAAATATCTTGCTCCTTCTTTACTAGACGTCTGAACATGTTGTAAAAACTCCTCCATCGTAATAGGCATAATCTGACGTAGCTTAGGTATATCAATTAATCGAAAATCTCCATATCTGTAAAATAAAATGTGAGAGAAATGAAATAGGGTTTAATGTCCTACCGTTCTGCTCCCTACTGGGTTAATGAAGACACACATACACCATACAGTGTGCTATGAGGGAAATTTTTCGTTGAAATATACATCCTACTCTTACATTAAATTCCTACTGCCAAGGGTTCTTTTACGTGCACAATGAAATAGATTTAATTTGACAATATGGTCCAATCTGGTAAACTTATTATATTGTTGGCAAATTTCGAATCAGAATTGAAGATTCATTGCTGAAATAGAAATATTTTACAAGGGCTGTTAAGCATGATTTGCTTTGACTTATGCAAAGTAATATACTTACTTGGTATGAAATAAATATAATATTTTTCTCATAACAGGATGTACTATATATAGATCAGTTGTCATAAAATATCTTCTTTCTAAAACTGCTGAATGCCAGGGATATTCTTCTCTACCGGCGCTGTTAGATGGCTACAAAAAAAATCCATAATACATAGCAGCATGCATACATATTATAAAATCAAATATAGTACAGAAATAATGTTTGATGTAATACAAGAGAAATACACAAAAACAAAATACCATATAAATCCATGCATTTAAAATAATATATTTAAAATAGCATTATGCAAGAGCAAAATCTGCTTTTTACAAGTCTTTCTTTAAGCCTGAGATGTTATCTAAATAATCAATTGGACATTAATTAACATATCCAGACCATAATAAACTCTTTATGTCAAGGCTAGCTTTCGATGTTGGCAGATTAAAATCGTATATGCCGCTTAATGGCAGTTGATAATTAAATCAATCAAGTGGATAATCGAGACTATGCTGTTTATATTAATGATTTGAGTAATGATGACCGAGGCTATGAATATTTCAAAAGCTTTTTTCTCGGCTAATAGTTAATCAATTTGACTGAAACTTTCAGCAAATTATATTTACACTATCTAGTTTTTAACTATTATAGTGAGAACTGCCATCTCTTTATCTTATCTCCCATAATGTAACTTTAATTATGATGAAATAAATAAGAATGACATGGTATGTTATATATATACATTGTCTTTCTTCAAGGAGTGGGGGGTAGTCTAGTGGTTTAATACATGTGCATGTGGCATAGTTTTAATTCTCTGCTTGTACATGAAAAGGTGTAGGGTCACCCCTCCAACCTCATAGGTTTTCTGCTTGTCCTCCGGTTTCTGCCCACTCTTCTGCAATCTGGAAAAACCTAGAAAGTCAAATTTTGGTGAAAATTGTGTTAGACCCATATTTGGACTTAGTACACATGTATATAATAACAGTTTTTTTTCTCCTTCACCGAAAAAGCTTCTAATTATCTTCATCTAAAAAGCCAAAACTACATTCATCAGTGTTACTAGGTTTTTCCAGATTACGAGAGCACTGCTAAAGACCTCTAGCGCACGTGAATAATTGAAATAAAATTGAACCATATGTTAGTCCCAAAATGACCCAGTTTGTGTCGGGTGAATGTTAAGCCCCATTTCTCTCTCTTTCTTCTAGGACGTTGCATAAACCCACACTCTTTTGATTATAATATATGACCAGAGACAAATATAGAAACAAGGGAAAATAGAATGTCAGAACGAGAATGGAAAACTGGATACAAATAAATATGAAATTTTCCTCATAATCACATCGCTTTCTGAAAATCATTTGACTGGACATTATCCAACAAATATCTTTAAAGAATATTTTCATGGGAAGATGCTTCTAAATTCAAGTCATTTACCTTTGGAGGCAATGGAATACCCAGTCTTTCCTGCTCAACTGGATCCAACAATAAGTAGTCTAGAATAGCCTTTCTCACAGCAAATGTATAATCACTCTCCATTTCCTAAAGAATAAAAATAAACATATCCAAAATACTTAGAATCAAAAGGATTCAGATTTTGAATCTCATGTAAAATTTAATACTGTGAAAGTTGAATCTCTAATGTAATACCAGTTAGCTTTAATTAGTAGTAGGTGTTGTACACAGAGCAGGGTATGTTTGCTTTCTCTAAAAACACCTAATATACCTTCTCCTTTTTTGAGGTGTACACATAGTTAACCATTTTTCATAGTACTTTTTTTAAAACAAATTAAATAGTACCTTTAAAAATTCTTTTGTGGCTTTAGGGAAATCAGATCTTAAAGTTTTAGGAACAAATTGATATAAACCATCAAATATTTCCTTGGTAATAGGTGCTACCATATGGGGTTCTATAGCTTTATCTACAAGTTTGTAATATCTGGAATAAATAGTTGGAAAATTTATATATCTATTTGTTAATAAACATTTGTGTTAGAGTAAATTATAACTCTATCTGTTCATACCACATTAATTGTGAAATATTATGCATTTAAAGTTTGTAACAGATGTACAACCATTAAAATCAATCAATGTCTGACTATTGTAAATCAATGTCTGACTATTGTAAATCAATGTCTGACTATTGAAAATCAATACCTCAGTAACCTCACCATCATAAATCAATGTTTCACTAGTGTCAATCAGCATCTAATGATTACAACTCAATTTTGTCATTGTAATACAATGTCTCCCCATTGCACTCCAATGTCTCATGTCTCTCCATTGCATTCCAATGTTTCTGTATTGCATTCCAATGTCTAGCCCAATACTTCACCATTGCAACCTAATGTCTCACCATTGTAAATCAATTTCTAGCCATTGCAACACAATGTCTCCATTGTAATCAAATGTCTAGGCATTGCAACCCTATGTCTAGTCATTGCAACCCAATGTTTCATCAATGTAAATTAATGTCTAACCATTGTAAACTATCAGCTTTATAAAAAGTACAAATCCACATAAATAAAATAGCAGATTCCTTTTTGAATCAAAATGTTGTTGGTTTGAAGTAATTTCTTACCTTTGTAAATCAAGTTCCTCAGGAGTACTAGGACGTGATAAACCATGTGTAGAATAAAAATAAGGTGGAAACAACACATCTAAAACAGCCTGAGTTCTAAAATCATGTTCACGACTTGTTTCATCAAGATAATCATCTTCTTGATATAACTCAGATCCTGCAAAATAAAAGATTTCTTCGTTACTATGGTCAATGTGGGACTAACAAAGTAAGTTTTTCAGAAGATTAAACATATACTCTCCATGAGAGTGAAATAATGTTCAATGTTCACGGAATAAAGAGCCTGTAATTTCTGGATAAACATATTGTATATTTCATTCTTTTGTGTAGAAGTCCTAACCAATGGGATAAAGTTGGAAAAGACCCTGAAAACTTCATTTGTGGCAGTTTATTTTCATTCCAAGAACATGTCATAGCATACAAAACTTATTCATGAACAATGATGAAAAACAAACCTGGTGTGCTACCTTCGAAAACAACAGACATATCAGGTACAAAACCTGATGGAGGTCTTCCACTATCATAACTTTCTTCTGTTTCTGCACCATCTCTTGGAGACAGAAGTTCCACAGGGGTTGTTGGTATTTCTACAGGACTGACTGAAGCTCTTATTGGAGTTGTTGGTATCTCTACAGGACTACCTGAGGCTGGTGATGGCGCTGGTGTTGCTGGTCCTTGTGGAGTAGTTTCTGCTGCTTCTTCAGTATCCTCTACTATTTGACTAGGATCAGAGGTTCCTACAATGATTCATATTGGTCTAGTTATCTTCAGTAAAAGCCTGCATCCTTAATGTTTTTACTCTAAAGCTACTTATACCAAATAAATTTACTAATTATTGAATTTTTTGTCCCAAACTGATACCTATCGACATACATCATGGTTTTTCAAATGCCTAACTAAATTTATTAAATATCATAATTTTGTTTTTACCAAACTGATAACTGCCGATATAATCTGCTTCACTGGGTAATGTTGATGATCCAATGATAGGTGGCAGTGTTGTTGTACTATAGTAACCATTCTCAGCTGGCGTTCCTGTTGTTTTATGATCTGACAAATGAGGGGGTATTTTCTCCCCATTCTGACTTTCTACAGGGTTGATATTTACATCTATTAACTCAGTAGAAGATCTGAAAATTATTAATAACATTATATATCCTGAATACGTTTATTCAGGATATTAAATTTAACACATCAACTCAAAGATTTAATGTGAAAAAAATGGAAGGTGAATTAACTGAAAATCTACTGTTTCTGAATTACTTAATATTTGGAACATAAATTTTTTTTTTATATAAAGATAATTTTCAGGGTATTAAACAATGTTTGGCTGGGCCAATACTAAAAAGTAATAATTCACTTTTCATTTAACATTTACACAAAGTATATTTTGTATATTTACCTTTGTCTTTCAGGTAGAGATAATACTGGTTGATTGGAACTTCCATTGGTCAATGGTTGTTGTCGTGGTGACAAATAATGCATCTCCTCCACTGTATATGCTACAACAATACAACAATATTTTCTTTATCATTTCAATAAAACAATTTCAACTAAAGTCAGGTGTTTCAATATGGGAGTGCTGAGTTACACTCCTGAGGTAAATGATAGGGTCATGCTGGAGTTTGGTCTGGCTGCTAGTGCATGTGTAGATCCATGACTCAAAGGTTTTTGTCTTTCTTTAGTTCAATGAATACCAAAACAAAAGTAAGTTATCAACAACTAGCTAGTAAAAGCTCTCGAAAACCAATGCCACTTTTTCACGTGGCTCTCCTTAGAAAATAAAAAGAAATAGCCAAGAAAAGTTCCTAGCTCATCATATAAAAAGACTCACCAAATCGTGTGGCTTCATAGATCTGTGCTGTTGTAATATGTCTTGCCCCAGGACTGTAATTATTACCGATGGCATCACTAACTTTACGGAAATGTTTCTTTTCTTTAACTGGCGATGCTTTAGTGTATGAGCCCCTTTCTAAGATCTTGGGTTTTTCACTGAAAGCAGGCTGAAAATATTTCCACATATAAAATGAGCTTTCACTAAAAAGTATATATATGTTTATTCTAGAGCTGTTACTAAAGTCTGTAATTATCATTGAATCCCTTGAAAAAAGACAATTGAATCTTTAAAAGGAAAATCAGCCCACAAATAGTTCAATTCCATTCTGATTCTACTATACATCCTCTGCACCTATAAACAAACCAGCACTGATGTCTCTCTTTTTAATCCAATTGAATTAAAGTAAAATCTGAGGGTTGGGGGTTGGGGAGAGTATTTACTGTTGTTATTTGGGATTTGTTTTGTTCATTAAGGACTGGGTATCATTCAGATTTGATGAAAAAGGGGAAGAAGCTGCTTACCATCTAGAATCTAATACTTGTATCCAGTTAATAGATTGCCGTTCAGTTTGTGCTACCATGTAGTTTAAGAAACATCATTTAGTTTTGACAGCGGTTGACATTGGTCGTCTAGTTTATGAAACTAAACCGTTCAGTATTGACATCGATCGTCTAATTTATGAAACTAGGCATTTTTTGATGAATCTTGACAGCATTTATCACTTTCTTGACGGCAATCTATTAACAATCTTTCCTTTTTTAATCAAATCTGAATGATACTGGTCCCTAAGGAGAGTATACTTCTGAAGCTGCGGAGCAAAATAGCATTTTTAAGCTGGCGATCATGACAGTAAGAAATATATGAATTCTTTCAAACATTTTGATTGCACATCTTTAATTTAAACCAAAATTATAAGACTGATAATCTGTCACTGGACCTTGAGTCTATCATAACGCCATCAATCACCTTTAATCAGCTCGTTAGTCAACAACAGATCAATAATCAATATATGATTGATCCACAACAATTGGTAAATAGATTTCTAATTTCCTTAAATTATTCAAATCTGACAACAATATTCAATCATAACTCATCATAGCGGTGATTTCCTTACATTATTACCGTGGTTGTATATCGTTGGTGCATGTCGGCCATTCATACACAAATAACATACGGTCATTCTAGTTGAGTTAATACTATACTATTCACGTTTCATTAACTCAAATCGTCTCAGACATTTGTCTTAATATTCCACAATTTTCTTTGATCTGTTTATTATTTTAATAATTTTGTAATTCAGAATAGACAGATGGATATTCAAAGAGGTTCTTACTTTGACAAAGACTAAAAGTATTATAAGTGATTTGATCATAGAGAAATGGGCAACTTCACTCGACACAAACTAGATCATTTTGGGACTAACATATGGTTTAATTTTATTTCAATAGTTTGGTTGCGCGTAGGGGTCTTTAGCAGTAGGAGGAACCCGGAGGACCCGGAGAAAACCCATGAGGTCGGACAGGCACAACCGGCGATTCGAAACCTGATTTGATCATAACATGAAATCTAGCATGATCGTGCATCCAATGTAATGAAAATAGCTAAAATGGCAATAGATTTATATTGTTATTTTCTGTTGGCAATTGCTTCATTTTAAAAGGCAATTGCTATGTTTTTAAAACATAACCAGTACAAATTATATTCAAACATTTGATTCATTTGATATAAAAAAAAATTTTTTTGAGTATTTTAGGTGGAGTCTTTACTGTTGGATTATATTTGAACATTAGAGGATTTCATTGAATTAATATTTATAAATATTTTCTTCAGGAAACAAAAAACAGAAAACATTTCATTAGTTTTAATCAACATCAAATAACAAATATCAGCATTTATATATCGATTGGCATTGGAATCAAATATTTGTGGATAAACAGAATATAGTCCATGATATAGAGTGGAATATACAACAGAATTTAAAGATAATACTGTGGAATATCCAGCATGATATACAGATAATAATGTGAAATATACAACAGGATTTACATATAGTGTGGAATATTCAGCATGCTATAAAGATAATACTGTGGAATATTCAGCATCATATAAAGAGAATATGGTACCCTGGAGTATTCAGTGTCATATAGAGATAATACTGTGGAATATTCATCATCATATAAAGAGATTACTGTGGAATATGAAATACCCAGCATGATGTAAAGAATATGGAAGTGGAGTATAGACCATGATATAAACATAATACTGTGGGATATTCATCATGATATAAACATAATACTGTGGGATATTCACCATCATCTTAAAGATAATACTGTGAAATATAGACCATGATATAAAGATAATACTGTGGAATATATAGACCATGATATATATCGTTGCTTGTCTGGCGAACCGACGAATCTGAAATATTTAAGTATTGAGAATTATGCGTTTGAAATTTGCGCTCTGTCGTTATCTCTATGTCCATTCAATAATAACGTTATATGTAAATGGTGTCATGTTTCCTGATGTATATGTATGAAATATTAAATCATAAATAAATGTTAATATTTGATGGCTACAGAGATAACAACAGAGCGCAAATTTCAAACGCAAAATTCTCAATACTTAAATATTTCAGATTCGCCAGTTCGCCAGCAAAGCGACGATATATAGTACTGTGAAATATAGACCATGATATAAATATATACTGTGAAATATCCAGCATGATATAAAGATATCGACTGTAATAAATGAAGTATTACAGTTACAAGTTCTACTTCATTACTTTCTGCCACAGGTTAAGTGTCACTCAATATATTTCATTAATATCACTTTATTTTCAATCACCCTTGCATACAGGTAAATCTTGTTATAGGTGAACTATGATCAATATATTTAACACCAAACTGCTCATATGTTTACACCTTGTCATTTATTACAAATAGATCTCTACCTATAGATTTCAATATTTTTTGTTAAATAAGAAATCTTTTAGGCAAAATTATTATATGACATTAAAGGTCTCGATAACCAGATTTTTTTCAAGATAAATAACCCAAACATATCATTTCCGTTGATTGTGGCTAAATTGTGGTTCATTTGGCTGGAGGTTGGGTGTTCTAACTTCTATACCTGCATTGGCCAAGAAAGTTCATCTAAAATTTTCGGGCATGGTTCCCACTCGTCAGTGATGCAGGACAGAGAGGCTGACGAGGACAACTGTCTAGTTGTTCGGATGGGACATACATATAAAACCAAAGTCATGTGTACACAGTGGCATGCACGTAAAAAGATCCCATGGAATTAGCTGTAACTGTAGGCTGTACTGCTGCTTTCCAGGCAAATTTCACTCAGAGCACACTACATGGCGTATGCCTGCCTTTATTAGCCCAGTACAGGAGAAGAACAGTTGGACGTTAAACCCCATTTCATTTCATTTCAGTAATTGTGCCTATCAGAAAATAAGATTTTTCATGGCCTCAAAGCCGCCCCCCACCTTTAAATATTGTGACATATCAAACAGTTTGGTATTATTCTTATAATTCTTGTCTATCTGATTGTATTTAGAAAGGGTTATTAATTTTCTTATAATATTGACATTTTTTCTTTTCAAACTCATATTCAATGATCATAAAAGAACATAGAAGATTTTGACATATGATACAAGGCATTATTATAATGAATAGTTTAGTCTATATGTAGGAAAAGTCACAAGGGTCAGAGGTCAAACCAAAGATAAGACAAGAGTAGAGTTTATTTACTTCAAGGTCTACTATTATACAGAATAAAGAATGTTTATATTGTCACCAATACTTTAAACATTTGATCTCAGGTCACAAATAGTATTTATCTCTCACTCAAACCAGTCAATGAGTCAACACAATACTAAGGTCATTTTGATACCAATATTCAATAATTTGGTTCTGTTTTTTTCATTTTGCCTTGGCAGCATCTACCAATATTGCCAATAGACTAGTTTTGTTGTGCACTATCAATTTGTACACATACAAAAGACAACTCATGTAACCCTTCAGAAACATGACAAGAACACATAATGCCTGGTTAACCAAAATAAAATTAAATATCAATAAAAATATCTGTCTATATATCAACTAATCTTGTCAAAAAATCAAAATATTTCATCAATAATACTTCTATATATGAATTGTATGTGAGTGGGTATTTGAATGCCAACATGTATATCATACCAGTACATGTTATTGTATAAGATAATAAATTAGAAAGTTGACAATTGTAAAAGAAATATGTTGTAGCAGGGGGCGATAATAATTATCTAGATAACAATGATCTACAAACTTAATATATCTCTACTATAAAATACACCCACAGAATAACAACTTATATGTTCATGTCAGTTATATAAGGCTTTGATTACATGGGTAAACTTTAAAATATCAACACTTCACCTGACGAGGGTATTGGGTACAATATTTAATTTGAGATGAACCTGATTTAATGTAGTAGCATATCTTTTGAAATTCTTGATGGTGCAAGGAAATTCTAATTGAGAGATGACAAGCTTCTGGTGGTGAGATGTGAAGATATTCTGATGATGACATGTGGAGAGGTTCTGTTGGTGAGATGTGAAAAGGTTCTGACATTGAAATGCAAAGAATTCTGATGGTGAAATGTAAATAGGGTTTGATGGCGAGAGCTTCTGATAGACTATGTGTAGAGGTTCTTTTAGGGAGATGTGAAGAGGTTCTTATAGAAAGATGTGAAGAGTTTCTCATGGTGATATGTGAAGAGGTTCTGATGATGAGATGTGAGTGGTCCTGATGGTGAGTTGTAAAGAAGTTCTGATGGTGAGATTGGAACAGGTTCTGGTGTGCAAAGTTCCTATTGGGTGAGATGTGAGGTTGTCCTGGTGGTGATGTCTGGAGAGGTTCTGATGGTGCATAGTGAAGCGGTTCTGGAAGAGAGAAGCATGGGGGTTCTGAATTTAGTCAAATAGTTTCACACCCTTTTCATATTATAATTTCAGAGAATCATATAGGTGACTATATAGATCTAAAATACTATGTTCTAAACACACATCCTGGAGCTCCAAATTCTTTTTAAAACATATGTCAAGATAAGGTTAGGAAAAAGACAACTTAATGGATTATCAGGTACACATAGAAAGGTCAGACAGTTTTAATACATTTAAAGAGGTTATTGAAACCCTTTCATCTAAGGTAAGAAAGTTGTCAATACTTGATAATAACTAGGAAACATAATGATAATAATATCTTCTTGTCTCATAGATAAGCTATACTTACATAAACTTTTTGAGTGATTTTTTTTATTTAAAGGAAGATCTATAATTAACTATGTACCATTTCAAAGTTTTGTCTTTATCTAAAGGAAGATTTTTTAACTATGTAATATTTCATAGTGTTATTTTTATTTAAAGGAAGATCTATAATATTTTAAAACTATGTTTAATAGTGTTATTCTTATTTGAAGGATGATCTATAATATTTTAAAACTATGTAATATTTGAAGGATGATCTATAATATTAACTATGTAATATTTCATAGGGATTAGGTAATGAAAACAGTCTGTTATGATGAATTCTTGGCATGCCATGCACAGAACCGTGGGTAAACCCCTAAAATGTCAACCATGGTGTCAGACTGAGTCTGTGTCGAAGCAGGGAGAGTGAGTTCCCTTGTGATGTATGAGGAGGGGAGGGAGGTCCCTTGGAATGGATAAGGAAGCACGCGGGGAAAAGAGAGAGAGAGAGAGAGAGTGAAATGGGGTTTAACGTCCACTCAACACCAACTAGGTCATTTCGGGACTAACATATGGTTTTAATTTTATTTTTAATAATTCGCTTGCGCGTAGGGGTCTTTAGCAGTGGGAAGAAACCGGAGTGCCCAGAGGAAACCCACGAGGTTGAGAAGGCGCCCCTATCTCCATGCCACATACGCTCACATCAGGGCTCGAAACCACAGCCGCAAGCCAGAGGTGACTGGCCAGCTAGAGGTCGAAGTGCGGCACTCTAGACTACTAGGCCATCCCAACCCCCACGGGGAAAAGAAATAATGAGAAGTCTTATCAATTGTAATTTACATTTCTATGTCCAGTTACTGAATAAATATAGTATTGAATAAATATGGTATTGAATAAATATGGTATGAACACTACAACAACTCTGATTGATTATTCAATGTCTGATGTCATAGGGTCATACGTTGCTTGTATGACCCCTGACACGACCTTCCAGTACAACAGTCAGATCTTCATGTACACTCGGCTAATCTCGACAGATTCCTTAAACTACATCTAGTCTCGGATGTATGACAGTAAGTGATATGTACCTACGCCCATACATTTGCGATGCGGCTACCGGTTAACTTGACACTATTACACAAATTGGCAACCTATTCGGCTAGCGACCTATTCGACCGATCGAGCTGCAACCTGTTCGTTGGAAACCTATTTAGAGTAAAGACAACAGTCTCTATTTATCAACCAATAAAATCCAACGTTATGTCTATCAAATGCAAGTAGAATTTATTATTTTTTATCCATTCCTTCAGCTCAGAATAGAAGTGTAATTTCGTCATTATCTTACAGCTGGATCAGTTGAATAGGTCGCTAGCCCAATAGGTCGCCAACTTGTGTTTGGAATGGGCGTAGCCATGTTTCATCCGGGACCTTTAAAGTAGTTCCAATATGGTGGAATTCATCATACAGCCGAGTTTAGATTGTCCGAAATCTTACGAGGTTTGCCGAGTGCTTCATGTAGTGTAGGCTATCGAAAGTATAAAAAAATGAAACGAAATACAGATCTGTATTTTAATCAGATTGGAAAAGAGAAATCTACAATAATACAGTCCTAATCATTACCTATTGTTCTCTACAAGTCAAATACAGTCAGTGTCCTGGGTTGTTATGACTACTTACTAGTGTTATGCTAATTGTGTTTTTTGGTTGTTACCTATAGGCCACTAATAGTTGTATCACTAGTTAACATATAGTCCTCAAGATAACTCAAGTCATTGATCTTGGTATTCCAAATCTGACAGCCTTAGTTATTAAACAGTTTGTCAATTAAACGGTATATTGTATATGGGTAGTGTCCCCCTCTCTCCTTCCCATCCCCTCCATTCTCCCCTTTCAATCCCCCCCCCCGCTCTGTTAATATATCAAATTTATCAACAACAAAATTATCTTTCCTGTGTTGTATGTTTTATCCATGTATGAGTACCTTTTATCTGAAGGTTTACAACAAGGTAGTAGCTTATCGGTTAGATATCTATATTATATAATGTATCTTTCATTCCAAATGTGATGGACGTCATAGCTGATTAGTCAAAGATCAGTTATTTTTCGCAAGCCACAAGTTCAATCCAATGTTTCTGTAAGATGTTGGATTGTTAACCTGGAGGTTTCATGTTCGATCCTGGTTTATCTAGATTTTCCGGTGTGGTTCCCCCTTGTTCGTGGTGCAGCCCTGAGGACCCTGCAATGGGCAACACATAGAAAAACCGAGGTAAAGAACCCTTGGCAGTTAAAATTCCATATAAGAGAAGAGCATAGTATCATGTCCGGGCAAAATTTCACCAAGGACACACTGTATGGCATATGTTGTCTTCATTAGCCCAGTCGAAGCAGAACAGCAGGATGTTAAATCCCATTTCATGCGTAATAAATGCACTCTTTAATCAACCACAAAATATCTATTATTATTAATTTTTTTAATATTTTTTTTCTTCTATTTTAATATTTTCTATCTCTAGGGTAAGTTATATGTTAAACTAAGTTCTATTAAATATTATATTGATTTATTGACTGTAGTTATATATAAAGAGTACATATTGATAAGGTACTTCACTATGCCTAGATATATTTCACAATAAATCATTTACACATAAATATTTAGAGGTTAGGTAAATAATGGTGTAAGGAGAATATATTAAAACTTTTTTTTCATATATAAAAGATTTTTTTTTTAGTCTGGATTGACAACTGGTTAAATTAGGAGGGTGGATATAAAGTAAATAATGTTGAACATTCAGTTAATGCGCTCTGTGGCAGATCTACATTTTTAGGTCCCCCCAAAGCTTTACTTTATGAGGACCCTTTGCAGCAAGCAACGAGATCTGGGTAACCAAACTACAACAATAATTTACTTGCTAGTTGAACACAGTACCAGTTCTTTTCAAAAAAGATTTACAATATCATTAAATATGAAAAGCTAACAACGTTATAAACAAGTATTTTTTAAAATATATTTTTTCAAAATAAGTATATTAGGAATTTATTATAAATTCAATTAATAAACACCTGGGGCCTTCTTATCATTTACAGGAAATTTGTACAATATTTCTATCTATTGTTAACATGAAGGCATTGCAGATCAATAATTGATCCAAAACTCTGAAAGTTTCTTTTTTATTTAAAATAAAAATCCATAATCTATTTATAATAACGTTATTGTAGAAGCACAGTTAAAGGAAATAGGTGACATTTGAACAATGAATATTACTTTCAACCAAATTGGGTGATAACTTTTCCCTACACAGTTTACAATATTCCATGAAATGATCAACTTCTTATCATTCTTTCCAAAGGAAAATATAAATTTACATAGTTTTCCCAATCAATAATCGAAATAACATATCAGATTAACCGTTTATTTTGACCTAAATTTAAGAGATTTTAGCTCCTTTAAGTTGCTTAACAAATTCCAAGTCATATCTCAAATTGACTAAAAGATTACTACAGGTTTGTTATATTTATGACAATACTTTGTGAGCATGGTTATGAATATTTTTACCCATTTATTACTGATTATATAATATTTCTCATTGATTTGTGTAGAATTATCACAGAAATAAAATAGAACTTTCTTAATACACAAAGTATCCATTATCTATTATTTTGGTTTTGTTTATATTGATTAATCAATGCAGATAATACATAGCTAATATTCAGGTGATTATATATTCAACTTGTCCTTAATAAACTCATTCAATCAGCAGTGTACATTATCTTTAAAAAATTTAAAACAAAACTGTAATCAAATATAAATTCGCTGCAAAAAGCTTCTAATATTTTTTAGCCCATATTGGTGTTACTTGGATCAGGCTTGAAATCTTACTTCCTGGTAATCATTTTGGGAGCTGAAAGAAAGTGCTAGAGTACTGGAGTACTGGTAGAAATTAGAATCTATTCGCACTTAAAGAAAGGTGTCACTGAATATCTTACATTAATATTAGCACATAATATTTATCAGATTAAGAGATGGCGTCGAAAATACAATCTCTCAGGAGTTTAGGAATAATTAATTTAATTAAACTTACCGGTTTAGCACTAAGTGGTGGTAGATGAGTGATAAAATCTGGTCGGTGTTTTAACTCAAACTCATTTGGTTGAGCTACCAGCACACGATGTTGGATACCCTGTAAAATAAATTAAAGAAATAACCAATGGCCTAAAAGTTGGACACACTATGGGAATGGTAACACACAATTGCCAGAATATTAAGACACTCTAGCCAGAACTATAAGACACCATTACCAGATTGGTAACACACCACTGCCAATATAGTAGAATTCCAATGTGACACAGTGTCTAGAATGGTAAGACAACATGATAAGACAACATGGCCAGAAAGAAAAACATTATTTCCCAAATAACAGGAAGCAGTTTCCAAATTGGTATGACACTAAGACCAAACTATAAAGACAACACCACAAAAATTGTATTGTAAGACATCACTGCCAAAATGGTAAGAAATCATTGTAAAAATGATCAGACACCAATGCCATAATGTTTAGGGGACTATTTTCGGATATAAAGCACACCAATGCTAGAATGGTAAGACACCAGGATTCTGATTTCAGATTTTACCTGCTGGTTAATATAAATTATTGCATATTTTGATTATCTCAATTTTGCAAAACATGAGTAAGTTTATAAATCAATTGCTAAGTGTTTTGTACATTAAAACTGTAAATGTAGCCATATTTGTTGTGTTTTATGGTTAAATTGTATGGCATGTAAATGACTAACAGGTAAATATACCAACAGGTTAAATTAATCCCTCAGCAGTCAACATGGGCAAATATAACTGAAATGAAAGCTAGGTTATAGACACCCTTGATGGATGTATGTCAGCATTGTCTGAATGATGAGACAGCACTGTCAAAATGGTAAGACAGCACTTCCAGAATGGTAAGACACCATTTTAAAAAGTATATGACATCATTTCCAAATATCTGTAGCACTATGTCTAAAACAGCAGTGGAATTCCAATGGAAACAATAGCACTGTATAAACTTTGTGGATTCTTGCATGTTGTTTATTACAACAAAAGATAAAAGATAGACAAAGAGTCTGATACATTATACATGATTTAATAGCCAGCTTGATTTAACAAAATGGGTAAAAACATAAAAAAAAAAGATTGAGTATATAAAAATGTCACTTTAAAACATGGTGTTAAAAAGTGTCATGAGAGGGCGGGTCATCTTTACCCTTCATCAATGCACTAATAAAACCTACACTATTCTTGCATGCATCCAATCTGATTAAAGATTCGTTTTTTATACTCTCAATGGCCTACACTACATAAAGATCTGACAAGTTATAGTGGGAGTTCAAGTCACCGGTGATATGAGCGGCTTTTGACTCTATGATGTCAGACATTGATTAATCAATCAGCGTTGGCGTGCATCAAAAGGCCAAGAACTCGCTGTAACAGACTATTTCATTTGTTTATCCCTCACACCATCCAGAACATGTCAATGACAACAACTCTTCCAGATCCTAATGTAGTAAAGATAAAGAAATCGAAATTTTGAACTATAAAAACGAAACGAAATAGGATCTGTGTTTTAACCAGATAGGCATGCATCAATAAACGGGTTTTATTAGTGCAATCTCACTGCTCTTCTTTAACAGTGTTTGTTTTAATGTAAGTTGCAATATTAGGATAGGTTGTTCAGCTTGTTTAGCTCAATCAATCTGATTACCTGGGTGTTTACCTTGTTACCTGATTAAACAATCAACATAATCTTATTGTATAATCAGTCACACTTCACTGCATCCAATTTACCTTTGTACACAGAAACAGGAAATAAATTTAAAAGCTTCCAGATAATTAAATGGATGATCTTTTCTGGTAAATAGGATACATCTTTATCATGGTTTGAGTATAGGTAATGAGAGTATAATTAAAATACTTAATAAGGTTTTAGAAAAATGTGTTTAGTTAGTTATGTGTACTAAATACGATATTTCAGTGTGAGTAATGTCAAATAAAAAGTATTTTGTAGAATGTAGTACTGGTTAGTTCGGAGTAATTATTTCAAGAACTCATTTGATAGGGTTCTTTAGAAGTGGGAGGTAACTGGAGAACCCATAAAAAACCCACTGGGTTAGGCAGGCAAATCAAACCACTAGACTCAATGACAGATTTTCTGATATAAAGCACATTCTGTCACCCAAAACCAAAGAGTAGTTATCTAATGTTAAGTAAGGTGCAGTTATGTTTAATCAGTGTAGTTAGTAAAGTTAAGAGTGTGGTTAAAGAGAGAGAGAGAAATGGGGTTTAACGTCCACTCGACACAAACTAGGTCATTTCAGGACTAACATATGGTTTAATTTTATTTCAATAATTCGCATGCGTGTAGGGGTCTTTAGCAGTGGCAGGAAACCGGAGTGCCCGGAGGAAACCCACAAGGTTGAGAAGGCGCCCCTATCTCTATGCCACATACGCTCACACCAGGGATCGAAACCACAGCCGCAAGCCAGAGGTGACCGGCCAGCAAGAGGTGGAAGCGCGGCACTCTAGACCACTAGGCCATCCCAACCCCCCAAGAGTGTGGTTAATGTTTAGTAATTCAACAGACATTATGTAAGATTTCCACAAAGGGCTAACTAGACAATGAAAAATAAATATTTTATTCTGAGTTGGAAGCATCGATTGTTTCTTGTTTAAAGCCCCAATAACACTCTTGTTGTAACTGAAAAATATGTCCCAATCTTCATTCTGGTCAACAAATCGTATTATTTTAGATATTCCAATTAAATGATGATATAAATTTCATCTTAACACACCTAATTTAAAAAATTGGAAAAATTCAACCAATTGATTTGAAAAGTCTAACGTAAACCTTTTCAAATGTGACTTGGATTTTAAAATATTTTCGAACCCTCTGGACAAATAAAATAGGTTGTAATGGATAATTTACACAACAGGTAGGACATTTAAACATCTAGTACTTAGAATAAGGGTATTATTTATTTTCTGGAGCTACCAAGCCAGCAAGAATGTTATTGTCCCTTTAAATCTCGCAGGTGTCCAAATTCATGTTAATCTCTGCCATTCGATGATCTGGAGAGTTGATTATACATGTGCCATGTTAGTTAATTAATGTCCAAATAATAATTCATAGAATATTTGAAGTCAAAATAAAGACATGCAAAAGAAGATTTAGCTCGTACAAAATGCATTATCTTTAAGCAATGCTACATAGAGTTGGTTAAGTACAACTAGGCATATGCTATGAAGAGAATAGTTAGTGCTGTTGTGTAGAGTATATTAGTGATGTTGTGTTAAGTTAGAACTGTTGTGTGGCGTATAGCCAGTGCTCGTTAGTGCTGTTTTGTAGAGTAGTGTTAGTACTGTTGAGTGGTGTATAGTTAGTACTGTTGAGTGGTGTATAGTTAGTGCTGTTGTGTGGAGTATAGGTTAGTGCTGTTGCATGGGATTTATTTAGTAATGTATGGTAGATGATTGATAGTGATATTTTGTAAAGTGATGTTAATAATGTTGACTCCCGGTACTATAGTGTGTGGTTCATAATTTTAGACTGCAAGAAGTTTAGTTAGTAATGCTGAATTTTTAAGTTAAGAATTTACTCAAAATTGTTCGCCTAATTTTAACTAAAATATAACATTTATAAAACTTTTGTTGAGTTAATGTATCAAATACATCAATAAGAAACTAGGTGCACATTTTTGTGTTTCTGGATCAAAGATATTTCTCATAAAAAGTGATCTGGAAGTTCAGTAAATTCTTAACTCAAGTCTGAGAATGTTTTTTGAACTTGGGGTCAGATTACATAAAAATATTGAGTAGAGTGTACCCAAGAGTAATATGCCTTTTAAAGGAGGTTAAAGCATGTCAGGGTATTGATAAAGAAAACAAGTATTGCACTGGGTATGTTTTTGTAAATGATAATATTTTACATGAACACAGAACTTACCTGTTTTATTGACATTATTATCTTTTATAATCCAATCAATCTACACTAATCCCGGATAATCCATTATCATTTAGAATACACTATCAACACTTAAAATGATCAACACAATATGTTAGTTATACCATCTTTAGTTTGTCTGGAAAGAGAAAACAAAATAACAGTAATTATAAACAAAAAATCATTTTTATGGTTCATCTAGATTATAATTATAAAGATCCATAAAACATACACATTATTACTGTGAATGAGATCTACTTTTTGTATACAATAACAAACTGGAACATATAACCATATAATATAAGTCAGTATTCAATTCAACTTCTTAACAGAAATCAAACTTCAGTATCCTGGCTATTTGTTTTCAGATTACAGCCCCAATTCTGACCAAAATCTTTGGATATGCTGTATTTAAATAGCTTCAATTACTTGATCTCAATTTTGTTTCATATCTCCAAATTTTATAGTGCATATGCTTGCACGTTAACTAGTTTTCAAGAAGAAACTTATAAAATGCCAAGTTCTATTAAAATTTCAATAGGATTATTTCCGATTATTATTACACATACTGACAACTCCAAAATGATGTAATATTGATCATACAGTATTAATAGAAATTGAAATTAATCCCTGATTATATATTTACCCTTATCCTTTTTACACTCTCGCTGGTTTTCTATTTCAGCATGGTATTGACAGCTCAGTGTAAAATCTTTATATATAGGTTGCTATGGGGTGTTGTATATCTATGGTCGGCCTTTCAGCGAGTAGTTGTATAAATAAGTTGACTGCTAGCGACAACAATAGATAAAAGATCGACGAAGCGTTTATAGAAATCAACACACCGTCAGATAATCTCTCTCACTGCTATTCAACTATTTATTATCATAACCCTGCTTGTTCATTTTACCGCTAGATTAACCCATTAAGCACGTCTAGAGTAGTCCAGTTTTACAGGACTGGCGAGCAAATGAGCAATTAAATTTTTACCGTTACACAGCTTTGAATATTGATATTACTTTTAATGTGAAGCTGGCTGAAATATTTTCAGATTTCTTTTATGGTAAATTCTTGAAAACACACTATCTTATTTATAAAACAACCATAAGTCCGGTTTGGTCGGTCGAACTAAGCAAGTAGAATGATTCTATAATAATGTTTTATCAAATTTTCAACGAGCGCCTGATGAAGAAACTAAAAGTCTTTTAGTATTCCAGGACACAGGTCTGGCGAATGCGTTATATCACAGAAAATTTTATAAAGTTGTATTTTGATGTCATAGCACGTTTTTAATTACCCACATTGTTCATACCCCTTTACACTTTAATCAATTAATATGTTGCCCTTAAAACATGCTTTAATAAAACCTGTATAAAATAATATGGGGTTGCCTACTGTTTTGCTTCATACTGGGCTAATGAAGACGATTTCTATCAAATAAGTTTGTATATGTTTGTAAATTGAATTGTATTTGGCTATTAATTCCAAGACAGAAGTTATTGATACACGTGCTTCAAATTTTCTTTCAGAAGTTTGAAGTACCTAAAGGTTCTGTACTAGGTCCCCTTTTGTTTAACTTACTCGATTTTCACCTAAAGCGGTTTGTATAGTTTCCCATACCGCCACAGTACCACAGTATATGGAATAATTCCCCAGCACTAAAGAATTACACTGCTTGCCGTACATTGTTTAAAATATTGTATCAACCCTATTCGTGTGATCCTGGACGTCCACGTAACTTTCCGATTTCGTAACAGTAATTAACGGTAAAGGGTTTAGAGGTAAGGGAAATCTTTCGTCTAGAATTATGGTTTATTTGCTGGACAAGGAAATACATCTTTTAAGACAAAACACATGAAATTAAATGGGGGTTTAACGTCGTATTGTACAAAGACAAAAGAAAAGAAAAATAAGAGATGTGACCACTGAATTCGGTTTGCAATAGATAAACAGGCGTGCAAATGATATTTATTTTGCCAATTTCATATTGCAAAATATTTACTGTTTCTACACGGGATTTCACACAAGACGGGATTTCACACAAGACGGGACACCTATTGTCAAGCTTTAGTTATAAGTTTATCTTCCTGAATTATCATCTTCACCAGAGTCTGCAGTATGCTTTCCTTGAAGACTTGTAACTACGCAATTTTAGCCTTTTAAACACAAACATTAATGAATGTCTTAGTATACTGGCACTACCACTACAAGTATCTGTCTTCTTTTCGACAGATGCACAAATTCGTACTGTGTGGGATTTGAGCTTTAAATGAAAACTCACTGCAGAAAATGAAAAGACGTTTTATTTGATTATATTTTTCATCATCATCATGAATATATTACACTATTTACAGAATATGCTATAACCATCTTTATATATACAAACATAAAATCAGTAGGTTTACTCACCAATAAATTTAACTAAAGGAAGAAGGAAGGTTTCCATGGTAATCATAATAGTTCAGGTAGCAGGTGGAGGTAAATACATAATTAAAGAATAGATTAAATAGTATTTCTACTTTTTCTATGTTTCAAATATTGTATTCTATTTGTATTTCTGTCTTTATTTCCTTTATTTATTTTAACTTTAATTGTTAAGATAGCCATGGATGACCATATAGAAGGACATGTTTAAAAAAACCTTTCTTAAACATCTTTACATTTTGTTATAAATGTTGGAATATTATCACTTACAGATATAGACCCTTGAACATATTTCTCATAAAACATAATTACAGGATACTGTCAACTTGCATAACTATTTTTTTTATTGAGCCATGAACAATTTCTAATTTTTCGAGAAATTGGCTCTGGTCTGTACTAATGACATATATTTTTGTGTCGTAAGATAAAGAATATAATTCCTGGTAAAAAATATAAACTGCTTTTCACTCTTCTGCAAAACAAAAATGAGGATACATTGAAAATGACCATTTTAGGTGAATTTCAGGCATACACTTCATACACCTATACTGACCAGCAGCATAAATTTGTTGTAGAAGTGCAGTCCGAGTGGGGAACTAGAAAGTTGTTGTCTCCAGAAAGTTCAAAAACTGTGCTCCATTCATGACAATAATCTGGTTACACCACTAATAAAAGATTACAAATCTTTTCTAATTACCATAAACAAACCAAATAAAATGTCTTGACAAATCAAAATTAGTAAATTCAATGTCATTAACAGCTGTTTTTCTCTCATTAAGTTTCTGTTCAATAATTGATAAACTAAGTGATGACATTTTAGTATGTGTGGTTATAATCAATAAATCTACATTTTCAAGAGTGCAATAAGGTTAACATGACACACTAGTAACCATAGAAACAATATAATTAAAGAATTTCCATTTTTTTCTATCAAAATTTCTATAAAAAATAGTGATTACATGAACTATGCTACTTGCTATTTTCAAGATGACAAAGAAAACTAATTAATAAAGCTCAACTTTCCGTTAAAACAATCATTACAATAAGAATGTATAAGATGTTCTTGATAATGTACAAATGGATAATAAAATATCTTTCACAAATGACTTGAATAGAGAATAAAATTAATAAAATTCAGCTTCAAATATATTTTAATCATCTTTCAATGACAAAAGCAATTAAGGAACAGCCAGCTAATATCCTTCCTTAAAACTCCATTTAAAATTATCTATGCAACCTGGGGTGTTCCACGACTGACAATAACTCAACTTAATGTAAAGGTTTAATGCCCAAAATTTGATGGGTACCAAAGTAGTCAAATTTACTGGAATCATGTTGGACTTCATTGGTGTTTTTGATTTAAGCTCTTGGGTTTTCTATTACGATGAAAGATTGAATAAAAATTCACCTTAATTACAGTCTTTCCTAGTTTATTTATGCAATTTAATATTGAAGCGATCAAATGACGTATCACATTTTTGGGCAGTAACAATCAAACAAATGCTGAGTTTCATCCAAGTAAAAATTATAAATATAAATTATTTCATTTGATAATATCATTTAAAACCATTTACTTCAGGTAAATTTCCTTATAAACGTTGACAGCGTAACAAGTAATATTTGATTGTACATTTAATGTAATTTATTGTTCTGCCACTTTTATACTAAATATAAATCTTATATCATAAGCTAATATTATTAACAATTTTTCAAATGATAGATTCAATAAAAACATTTGTTTTGGAGGAAATTAAAGGTTGTGAAAATTATTCCAATTTTCATTTATCTTCAATTATATTTTAAAGTTCATGAAATATTATATATAAATCTTTGCAATCTGATTAAAATACATAATATTTGTTTGGTTCATTTCCACTTCTGAAGGCCCCCACTACAAATAGATATGACCTGTTTTTGTAGGAGGTCATACAGTCGAAATCTGACTGAATAAGGTCGACTATTTATATTGAGCTTTGTTTTTTTTCATTCTAACCACTCAATAAGTGACTCTCAGAATTTAAAGGCACATCTTGCACAAAGCTCAACATTACAGGTCATTCCATTGGCCAATCTCCAACTCAAACAGAAAAAAGAAACTGAAACAGGATTTGTGTTTTAATCAGATTAAAATCTTGACATCAGAAAATAAATAATAACTTAAAATAAAAATATCAACTTATTGTTAATGTAACAAAACATAAAACATATAAATAAAACAAAGTTAACAAAAGTGTGCATGAAACATAGAAATTTTAAAAACAATCCATTCCCTTATATATCCCAAAACCCTAATATCTCAGAAAATGGGGTCATGTGTCTTTCTGTCTGGTGCTGCCATCTTTGATGATAGTCTGCAACATCTCACCTTATAGAGCACTAGTTGAACAAGGTTATTGTTCAGGGACCACAAGGCACAAGTTTTTAACACCAGGAATTCTTACGAGTTACATCTTAACTTTATCACATTTTAAAACATTTCAATACACTAGGGTGAAAACTCAACAATGCTCTGTTACAAGGCTTATTTCCTTGACCTTTGACATCTCACTTTCACATAACCCTTTCCAAAGTGTGCAACAATGAAATACTGTCTCTGAATTTGAGATCAATAAAAGTACTATACACAGTTTATTTTATAATATATACATATTCCTAACTAATTCACAATCCCTTAAAATCACAAACTTTGGCACCAACAAAAAAAGGGGAAAGCACCCCAAAGATAAAATTAAAAGATTTGTATTTCAAATCAAACTTAGGAAAATATTTAATCTTATGTAAAATGATCAGTAGAAGACAAATCTTTCTTCCTTTTAAAATCCATTTTATTTTGTGGACAAAGTGTGATAGCAAGAGCAACTGAAATTGGGATAATTGAGTATAATTAATGCCTCAAACTATATTCCTGAAAAGAGGGTAAGCTTATGTAATTGTAATAATATATCTAAGAGAGCCTCTGAAATGCACCTAACTTTCATAATCACAGATAACAAAAAAATGATCACAAAACATTTAGGCTTCGTCTTTCTTCGGGAATACAGGCAGACAAAATGGCTAAAATGAACTAAGATTCAAAATCTGAGGTAAAATTTGGGACTGTTTTAAACTTCAAAACAGATTTCAGTTTACCATAATTAGCACTCAAGTTTTAAGTTTCTTCAAAATCAATATTTCCTATGTACAATTTTCAAAATTAAGATTAGCAGCTATTCTTGGACGGCGGCCTTTCTGGCCCCTCTGTGGGGTGTGTTTCTGTTTTTGGTGTTGATCAGATTTGGGTGTTTTGGGTGTGACAGGTTTGCTGTTTTGGGGTCTGTTGCTGACCGTTGATGTTTTTGTTTCTTCCGTAGACGTTCTAGTTTCACTAAATTCAGCAGTTGCACGATGTTCTCCTGAATTATGACGTTTTTGTGGAGTTTTCTGATTTTTTGTTACCTGTAGACAAAAACCAACAATATTCAAATATAAAAAGTTTGAACATTCGTGAAAGCTAGTCATAAGTCTACAGACAGATTAGATGGACATTTGACTGGCTGGAGAACTTTCTGGTCAGTTAATTTACATACCATAAAGTTCAATTTATACTTAAAAATATATTATACATAAAAACAATAAATCTAATTGCATTTCTTGCATATAAAGGTTAAATTCTTCAAATTTCTATATAAACTAGGGTAATGCTTACAATTGTTGCTAATCCCAAAATGCAAAATAATGTTACTGATTGACTAAATTTTGGTGTGAAGGACATATTTTGTACTCATACATCATTTTCATAGAAAAATGGTTGAAGCTATTTGTGTGGTGTGGTCCCCATGCACTTACTATTTTCATTTTTAATAGTATTATGTTTGGTTTACCTGTAGTGGTATAAAAGGATTTGAAGTACTATCTGTTGATGAACTTATATCTACATTGTTTCTAGGGTTACTGTCTCTATGGTTACTATGCTGGTCTCTATGGTTACTATGCTGATCCCTCTGATTGTAACTTGCATGTTGATTGGGTACAGTGTGAATATGAGGGTTGTTACCAGGGTACATATTAGCTGGCGGTCTCTGGTTAAAGTTAACTCTCATGTTAAAGTTGCCTATCTGTCTATAACCCTGTGGATTAGGGTATCCTGGTTGTTGGGCAAATGGATGTCTTGGAAACACTGGCATGTGAAATGGATGAGGCATCTGATTCCCCATTTGGTTTCCCATTGGTTGAGCTGGAAACAGAAATAAACAAATATCGTTTCTGCAAAAGATGAATCGTTCAGATGAATTATATTTAAAAAATCCTATGCATCTAGTGCAAACCATTGTGGTATCAGTGATGACACCAGGGCGTGTGGACATTTTCTAGAACAACTGGTGCCACCTCTCAATCGAAGGGTTCACACAACTAACCAATTTCAAGTATTCAAAGACGACATAAGAAATGTCCCTTTCCTAAAATAATTTTTTTATCCGGATATAAACAGCACATGACTTACCCCCTGGTAATACAGGACTAAAGGCAGAATTTGGAGAAAACAATTGTCTAGTACCTTGATTACCATGAAAACCAGGAAACCTTGTAAAAGCTGCTCCAGCTCCTCCCTAATTCATAGAAACAATAATAGAAATTAGGCACAATAACTAAATCATGATCAGGATGTACATAAGGATAAAATATCGATTTGACAATCGACTTTTCAAGAACATCAAGAAACAGGAAGGAAATGGACTATGATGTACATACGATGAGAAGCCGATGGCCACACATTGCATAAATATGAAAGATAACAAAACTGTCTGTCAGTTGACATGTTCCACCTACCATTCTTAATAGTGCTATACTTGCAGCACTTGCTCTAGCCTCTTCCTTAGTTGCACATGATGCACCATTAAATCGTCCCATATTTGGTATGGTTACAAATACTTGATGACTATTCTAAAATATAAATTTATCAGTCATACAGAATGGTTCAGGGTTGTATCTTGATTAATTAAATAGACAAACACAGAAACTTTTCAGATACATCTCAGAATCGTTGACAACTCATCCGTTTGACTAGGTCAAATAGTAATAAATTAAATGCAATCTTCTTTCTTTGGAAAAACTTGAAGTGAAAAGAAATTTAATGTCTTACTATTCTGCATGAACTGGGCTAATAAAGAAAGAGAGAGAAAGAGAGAGAGAGAAATGGGGTTTACCATCCACTCAATACAAACAAAGTCATTTCAGGACTAACATATGGTTTTAATTTTATTTCAATAATTTGCTTGCGCGTAGGGGTCTTTAGCAGTGGGAGGAAACCAGAGTGCTTTGAGGAAACCCACGAGGTTGAGAAGGCGCTCTTATCTCCATGCCACATACGCTCACGCCAGGGATCGACACCAAAGCCACAAGCGAGAGGTAACCGGCCAGCTAGAGGTCAAAGCACGGCACTCTGGACCACTAGGCCATCCCACCCCCCCTAATAAAGAAAGAAAGGAAATGATATGGGGTTTAACCTCCCACTGTTCTGCTCCAACTGGCCAAATGAAGATTGGCAAATGTAATACAGTGTGTCATGAGGAAAATTTGGCAAGACAGTGGCGCTATGATCTACTCTTACATCACATTCCTAATGTCAACGGTTCTTTTATGTGAATGTCAATGTGTACACAGGACCTCATTTTTTTTTTGTCCCTCTTGACAACTATATATTGTACCTTGCTAGGGCCTTCAGCATTGACACGGGAGGGGAATCATGCCAATAAAGAAGGGCATACACTCTGCAGTGTGCTCTATGAGTGAAATTTAGAATGAACAGTGGTGTTTCACTCTTTTTTCCCATCCAACGACTAGATGTTGTTGGTAATACTTACTTGGCCGATTGTATTAATATCATACTTCGGAGGTTGTTTGAACATTGTAACACACAAATTATGCAAATCTTCTACCGGTTTTCTGTAATACAATATAAAACATTAGCAATTACACCTAGGAGTGTTTTATAAGCAATTAATCATATAGTATCATGAAATGAATCAACACAAAGCAGACTTAGGCATTAACATTACGGTCACCATAGTAAAACTATTAGGTTGATTTGTGTACAAAGCTTCATAAAGATAAAACACAAAAAACCTTTATCATGGGATTAAATGTCCACTTGACAAAAACCGGGACTTATATATGGTTCAATTTTATTTCAATAATTCGCATGCATGTATGGGTATTTAGCCTTGGACATGCAAACCTACTCCTTATCATTTATATTGAATGCAATCACTGGTTGCTATACATTAAGAGACAAGTAATCTCTAATCTCTATATTTGAGTTTATTCCCAGGATAAATTCCAGTAAATTTCCCAGTAATAACAATATCAGCTGCACCAATAATAACATTGAATAATATTTACCTTGTATTACGGGATGTATCACTAGGGTGTCTAGACTGTGACTGGTTATGCTGATGACTAGAATGATGTGTAGGAGGTTTGTTTCTATTAGATGTTCCTTCTTGTTGCTGTGATGGGGACACAGAACTTTCTTTAGCACCTAAAATAATACACCAACCTTTCAGTTTTTCAGAGTTTAATACAGAAGTCCAAATTTAAACGCTTTTTTTACAAGTATTATAAATTCAATGTTTTGATTTCTGTTAATAAATCTGAGCCATAAAATAATAAATGAAACCAGAACAATAACACAAATTTGTATTCAAAACTATTCTTGTGCTCCTTAGAAAGAAGTTGAACTTAATATTTTTAATTTTGACTAATAATCTTACACCTATTTATATACAAAATTGTTATACATCTATCTGACCAATATCAACTTTTATAATCAGTTATTGTGTTGAATAAAAATAAAGAAACACTACTCACTATCAAATAATTCTTTCAATGATAACTGTGTTCCATAGGATTTAGGATTTGGAAGTGCCGAACTATCAGGAGGGGATTCCCCTAAAGAACTAGTTATATGCTGTTTTAAATACTCACTAGTATTCTGTAAGATATAATACATACCGCCATGTTAAAAATTAACATTATTAAATCTCTAAAATAAACTCATTTATATTTGCTAACATTATAACTTTACATAAGATTTATCTGTGGAGTGTGAAACAAGTGTGGGATTTATGATGCTCCACATGTCAGTAATGCATGACAGTGGGCTAAAGCCAAAATGTCTAGTTGTCTGGATGGCATGAAGAACTAGGGTTCCCGTGTCATACTGTATACCAATGACATAACTTTACATGGCAGAACTTTCAGTTAAACAATTGCACAAAATGCACGATCAAACATAATAATATGTCAATATGCAAATTCACTTCATATTTTAAAATAGTGCAACTTGTAAATTGTACTTACTTCATTAGGTGAAAAATCTAGAATTTCTGTCTGTTTTGCACTATCAGCTGCTAATGACAAGGAATTAAAATGAGATGAAAACTCATCACTGACAACAACCTTTTTATTTCCAACACTATCAAACAATCTGTTCAAATCTATTTTAGTACTATTTGATACAGGATTAGAATTGTTCGCGTTAGGTACGCTATCACTAGATTTCTCTATTAACTTCACATTGGGAGAACCAGCAGGAGGAGTTAACTTATTCAAGGCTTTAGCTGCATCTATGAGCGATGGGCCTTTGTCTTCTTCTGTTTTGGTAGGGGGCTCTACTGTAGTTGATTTCTGTGGAGATTTGGCTTGAAGTTGTGACCACATATCAGAAAACTCAGTATCAGAAGTACCAGTCCAAGATTGTTGCTGAAAGAGGATAAAATCAAAGTTGAGTGAGAGGGTTTAATGTCCACTCAAAACAAAAGATCATCTTGGTACTATCATATGGTGTATTTTTAAGGGCAATACTAAGACCACTTGACATCTCACACACGAAATAAAAAAACAACAGAACATGCATTCAGATATAAATGATATTACTATAATACATACAAATAGGTTAGATATATGTAGGTTTGTGCAGAGTTGTGGTGGCTTATCGAATAAGGCGCTGGTTTGCTAACCGGCCGGTCAAGGGTTCTATCCCCAAGTAAGCCGAGTAAGTTATTTGGGATATTTAAATGTGGTTTGCCATTGTCAGAGGTGCAAGAGGGAGGGCCTGGCAAGAACAGCGTCTAAACATTAGATGGGATGGAAAGCCAAAGCATTGTGTACGTGTTGGCGTGAGCATGAAAGAACCCTTGATAGTTAGAATTCGATAAACGCAAAGCGCCATTGTACGGGCAAAACTATCTGTCTTTATTATTTCAGTATGTGCAGAAAACTAGTTTGTTAATCCCATTTCATTGCCTTTAATTTCATAGAGCTCTGAATTCTGGTGTACAAATATTTTGGAGTTACACTATTTTACTAATCTTTATCTGTTCAAATTAAAAGAGATAAGTGTTTTTACCTGTGATCTACCTCTATTACCAGCGAGGTCTGCATAAGTTTTTCTTGGTGGTGCTCTGTGGGCAGAGTTAACTTTTGGTGTAACAAACTGTGGATGGCTTCCACTTGGAAAATCAACATCATATCCTTCATTGTTAAATATCTGAAAATAAACCAGGTACAATCATCAGAGTTACCAATGTCTTTAAAAGATAAATTATTGATGCAATCTGTGGTTCGACTATATTCATTGGTAAAAGTTAATGGCTGGCAAGTCGAATAATTTGCATATTTGGTGCGTGGTTATTTCTGTCAAAACTAAATATTTTAAAGTGTGTTTAAAAAAAACTTGAATCATAGAAAGTCTTACATTATTAATAAATAATTAAGAATTAAACTGGTGGCAAAAATGGACTTCCAATGAGAAAAAAACCCATTCTAATTTGAGTAACAGATGATCCCAGAAGCCTTTGCTCAGGAATACTTCTTTATCAACATTTATGGTGGAGATTTTGTAACTTTTTAGATCTTCGAATAATAAAAAGTTAAAAAGGCTAACAAACATGATACAATTGAACCTATACTGAAGATAGTGGTTAAGACATTCAGCCTATTTAATTCATACTGTTTAGTTTAGTTTCAAAGACATAATACGCACATATAGGAAATAATTTCTCAAACAGATTCGCAAGTTTTTAGAATTTCTTGTTTTTACTGATATATTTCTCATGTTATTTATCCTGTCATTAAATAGAAACTTGAGAGAAAAATTGGTTTATTGCAATTTTCTATTAGCAAATTAGAAACTGTCATCTAATAATAGTCATAACAACCACCAACCTTGACCTGTCTGTTATCCTGACCTCTGTTTCCACCTTGACCTTGGTTTGAATTACCCCAAGCATTCCGTGGAGACTGATTGTAGCCAAGCTGATTGTTATCATATCCTTTACGTGGATAGGAATCAGCCCTTCCACCTCTATTTGACCCTTCCGAATAACGAATACCATATTTGACGGGTTTATTCTCTCGATGTCTTGAATTATTTTCTGATTTGTTGGTGCCTGAAGTTTGGTCTCGTAAATGTAATTTTCCCTTCTCTTTCATGTCACCATAAGTTATATTAATCATTGTAAAACATGGAACACGATAGCCACGGTTCTTGGAACATCTATAAAGAAATCATTAAAGATACAATATATGGAAAACTATATAAAGAATTGGCATTTCTCACTATAATAGTTAAAAACTAGATAATTTTAAAAAAAAGAGAAGAAAACTAAGCTGAGAAAATCACTGTAGCCCTGAATATCATTGTTACTGCTGTTGAACCTCAGATCGGAATGAAATCTGTTTAAAATCGACGCCCATCAGATCTAGCTCTTGAATAATGCCTGTTTAAACAAACATTATTTATTTCATATATCCATATTTTCTCTACTTAATTTTGCATGTTAAAGTACTCTAGGCAGTTGCAATTCCAAAAAGAGTTTGTGGAAAGGCTGCGCCCCCAGACAAATCCCTATACATATTTCACATATAACCATTGAATTGAAATTACCATAATCTAATCTCAAAATAACCTAAGTATTGTGTCCATGTTTTTTTTAACTGTTAGAAATAAATTTTGCAACAATAAAGTAAATCAAACTTATCAGGGTCAGGATTGATGGTGTGTCTTGATCGTTCGAAACGTCGCAATTGCAATAGAATGACAACAAAATATTTTTTGTGACTCATGTGAGTTGATGTTTCTTGTGTAGTGATTGTTTCCTGATTTTCTTGTCTTTCATAACTGATGGTGAAGAGAACGACATAATTCTATTCCGGAAAGCACAATGGAAACGAAATAATTCTATTCCAGAAAGCTCAATGGAAACGAAATGAAATGGTGTTTAACATCCTACTCTTCTGCTCCCGAAAAGAAAACTAAATGGAGTACCTCTATAATGCTCCTTGAATCTTAAATAATGGTTATTTTGGAAACATCTGAATAATGATTACATACCTAACTTCAATACCACCAACAAATTCTTCATCAAACACAACATCATATAAAACATCCATTTCTTTTTCTGCTGGATGTACACCAACTACTGTACCACGTAAACCAAACGGTACTGCATAACCTTGTTTAGATATCACTATTCTATCAAAAAGTTCAAATCTAGCACTAGGATCGGGCATAATAGGTCCTAAACTAATGATTGGCTGAAAATAAAAAGGAAATAAAATGAGTAAATAAACAAAATATAGTAAAACAAAGCACATCAAAAACGCAAATTTAAAATTTACACCAGTCGTGATATCAAAAATGTCATAAATGTAATCATATGCTGAAGCAGAAAAATTTATATAGTTTTAGGATACTGGTACAATACACTAACTTTGTACAATAAATGTGATATTGTAACTCACCCTGTAGAGTAAATGTGGTTTAACCTGCATCTTAATACATCTTTCTTTCTTCTTGTTTAATTCCTGAATAAAAACAATTAGAAACAAATAGAGTAAACTCTAATAAAACCGGAACCATATTTTTACCAACTTAAACTTAGCGAATAAATGAAAGAGTAACTTTATGTTTCGTATCGTCAATTTTCTGTTATTGCCAAATCACAGACCTTGAAAACACCTCAGAAAAAAGACTCTTTTAATAAAAACCTACATGTACTCTTGTTGCTTCTTCTTCTATGGCTTTCACAATATGTTCATCTACCATATCTGAACCTGATTTAATAGGGGCCACAGAGGAACAGGGTAATGCTTTGATGAATGCTTCAATCTCCTTTATCTTCTCGCCACTAAAACAATAAATGTATGATGCTCAGTCATTCAGAACATCTTCAAATTCCCCAATCCTGCATTTATACTTTTACATTCATTTCCATGAACTATGAGAGATTAACGAAACTTAATAAATTATCCATGTGAGCATTGTGAGAGAGAGAAATGGGATTTAACGTCCACTCGACACAAACTAGGTCATTTCGGGACTAACATATGGTTTTATTTTATTTCAATAATTCGCTGTCTTCAGCAGTGGGAGGAAACCAGAGTGCCCGGAGGAAATCCACGAGGTTGAGAAGGCGCCCCATCTCCATGCCACATACGCTCACACCAGGGATCGAAACCAGAGCCGCAAGCCAGAGGTGACCGGCCAGCATGTGAGCATTGAAGCAAAAAGTGCTAATAGTAATATAATTGTTGTGAAAAAATAACAGCCCCACCGCTGACTATCTCCCACATGGTGTGGTGCAATATAGACCATATTTCAACAGAGTTTACTTCTCGATCTTTAAATATTTCCATCATTTTGTTTACTTCATCTTCCCAATCATATGCTGTGATTGAGTTTTCTTGCATCGATGTAATCAAAATTAACCTACCAGTCATCACCAAATATTTCATAAGCTGAGTACATATCACTGCTATTATTATCACTATTAGAGAGAAAATCACATAGCTCTTGAAATCTGAAATAAATTTGTGATAATTCAAAAACTGATTCTGGTAATGCAATGAGACAAAATATAAAAATAATTTACAAAAGAGGAATAATTATCAATATAGATCTGGTTTCTAAATAGCAAGAACAATAAATGTAATGATTTAAAATAAACACATTCAACCTAATGTAAGATGGTTGAATGTTATATTTAGAATAGAGCTCACAACCATTTTCTACTATCACATTTACACAGTGGTCAGGAAATTAAATGCTTGGAAATTGGACAGTCAAAATCAAAATTGAATGGTCAGCTTTGAACTGGAGACAAATACAAATTAGATGAGATCAGCTAATTTTAAATAATTTTTACGAATTATTAAACAAAGTTTTGATATTGAATGAATGTTAAAGAAATTAATGTTAAATACACAAGATTAAAAGATACCCGTGTTACAGTGTTAAAAACAGAGACAAGAATGGTTAGAGCTAAATTTAATTTTAGTATATTACTGTAGCGAAAATGACAACTTACTTCTCTATATATTTTCCTACAGTATCCACAGCTTTCTGCGAATACAGCCAACCATCTTCGGATTTCTTTGTATAACCAGGAACTTCCATTCCTCTTTTAGAAAACTTCAAATTCAAGCCAATATTAACTTTACCATTACTGGCGTTATCAGGAGAGCCACGTTGTAAGAAAATAGTCCCAGTTATCCGTGACAAGAAATGTGTATTAATAGCTAGTCTCTGTGCAGCAACAAAACCGGGCATATAACTTGAAGAACCCTGGAGAATAAACATAATGCTCTCAGAAAATGTAAAAAAAATCAGATAAAATGATTTCCAATCTGATTAAAACTTCCGTTTCATTACATAGAGATCTTATCAGTTGTAGTGGGAGGTCATGTCAGGGGTCAGGCGGGAAGCTTTTGACCCAATGACGTCAGACATTTGATTAACCAATCAGCTTTAATGTTTCTAGTGGGATACCCACAGTTCTGTGCACTGCACAACAAAACTTGCCGTAACAGACTGTTTCATTGGCTAATCCCTCACATCAACCATAACACGGGTTATATTACAACTCTTCCAGATCCTAGTGTAGTAAAGACAAGTAAAATGAATTGAAATAGGGTGTGTTTTTTTAATTAGATTGAATTTTTTTTTCTGGTTTGACCTTATATTCACACTTGCTTCTTCAATGAAAGAGAGAGAGAGAAATGGGTTTTAACGTCCACTCGACACAAACTAGGTCATTTAGGGTCTAACATATGGTTTTTAAATTTTATTTCAATAATTCGCTTGTGCGTAGGGGTCTTTAGCAATGGGAAGAAAACGGAGTGCCCGGAGGGAACCCACGAGGTTGAGCTTCTTCAATGAAAACAAGATATGTTTTAAACATAAAGGTGATCAAATTATTGGGTTAAGAAAGCAAAAATTAACCAAACAGAGTAATTTCTGCAGTCCCAAATGAATTACTTAGAAATGAAGGCATTTTGACGCGTTTCTTGCACAATGCCATTTATCCATTAATACACGCTTGTTCATCAATTTCATTAATTTCGAATTAATTTTACCACTAAATTTAAGTTGTATCTCTGTTGTATTTTATAGTTATCACTCACTTGTTGATTCTGTAGTATTTTTTCTATATCTGGTTCTAATAATATAGTAAAATTCACTCTAACACGACCCTCACCAGTATCTACTTCCACAACCTACAATCAATATCAACAGTTAACAAAGAAATGGTGTTTAATATCTGCTCAATACAAAATAGATCTTCAGGATTAACATATGGTACAATTATATTTCAATAATTCACTTGTACATACAGGCCTTTAGCAATGAGCGAAAACTGGATGACCTGAAGAAAACACAAAAGGTTAGGAAGACGACCCTATTTCTTGTCACATACAACTGTGGGATAAAAACCACACTACTTGATTAGTTTAATTAAAGTAAAAGCACATGCAGTGTACATCCCTCATTTCAACAGTTAACGCAACATAATATTGTCTATTACTACATTCAATTTGAAACAATTTGGTTTCACACAATTTTTTTACAACAAATTTGATTATACAAAATTTTTTTACAACAAATTTGATTATACAAAATTTGTAACTGATTTGTTTACAAACAATTCGTAACTGATTTGTTGACAAACAATTTGTAACTGATTTTGTTATAAACAATTTGTATCTAATTCCGTTATATACAATTTGAAACTAATTTAAAAAAACATGAACTAAACTGCTTCAGTAATTACTGAGAATATTACAATTTTATGGTTTCATCCCACCTTCTTGTTTCAACAACTTACCTGACCCTGAGAGCCATAATGTGGTGAACCCAACATGAATACTGGTGATTCTGCAGGGAAAAGTTCTTCCATTGTCATAAACTGACAGAAAGCTGGATCATGAACTGATATATTCTACAAACATACAAAAACATTTTGATTAAAATTGTATGCTGTGATTTTGCAAGTTTGTTGATTAGTGTATGCTTCAGGTAATAGTAAATACTTTTTGAATTTAATAAACTATGGTTGGAATCAATTGAGGCCTTCCTGATCACACAAAAAGAAAACTACTGAATATGATAAATATTACTAATTGAGGACTGGAGACATCCTCACAATCTAAATGAAACCAACAGTGAATCATTGATAGTGCTAACGCAATACCATTCATTACCTGTATTGTAGCTTGATAAGCAAAGGCTACTGGTTGAGTAGAGAATTGTTTTTCTAGAGTTATCTTCCCATGAGAACCACAGGCATACTTTCTTCCAGTCATAGGACAAGCATGTATTACAAGAGATGTAATACCTATATTTACACCATGACGATCATGGTATCTGTGTGTAAAAACAAAAAGCAGTAAAAAATTAATAAAAAATATTTTAAAAAATTCACATAGATTCACTCAATTTGCTTATTGTTAGAAACAATAGTTATTTTCAGATAAGATTCCATATAAGATTCCAGAGTTTTCCCAGAACAGTACAAATTTAATCCATAAAACAAAGCAAAGGTTTTGCAGTTGTAAAAATAATATACCTTTCTTTAATATTATCAAATATTTTAGAGTGAAAGGATGAAGGTATAGTATAAATAAAGATACCTTTCTTTAATATTATCAACAGTACGATAAAATATCTGAGCTTCATCTCTCGTTAAATCCTGTACTCTTCTCTCATATCTTGGACTTTTTGATTTCTTTCCTTTACTTGGACTTTCTTCTACCAGATCATATCTAAAATGAGTAAAAACAGATACTGTATGTTCAACACATTTAAAATACAAGTACTAACATATTTTCAAAATGCTTCAAAACAAATATGAAGAAATCTGTTAAACACTATAGCCTCTATTATGGCCTGTAGAGTGTAAACATAAATGGATGTCCAGGAAACATTTATAGTAAATACTTGTGCATTAATTTGTGTTTGATTTAGGATACTTACTTAACAGCACCATCCATTATACTAACAACTTTAGCTTCATATAAATGTGGCCAGCCAACATAAGTTGTTTTACCCAATAAATCTTTAACTACTAATTCGATATCACTGACTGGGTTTGGTATTATATCTAACATCATATTCTGTCCTCGACTACTCTGCTGGAACACTTTTACTCCATCACTACTGAGATGGGCCTGAAAACCATGACATTTTCCATTAAAAGAAAAGAAAACTTCAATATTATTATTTCTTTTTTTTAAATTTATTATTATAAAGAAGTCATCTAAGTAAAATAATCTTTAAGCTTATCTTATGAGGTATGTGTTTTAGTGTGACTCAAGTGTATAAGGTTACCTTATGAAGAATGTGTTTAAGTGTGATTCGAGTGTATAAGCTTACCTCATGAGGTATGTGTTTTAGTGTAACTCAAGTCCATAAGCTTATCTTATGAGGAATGTGTTTTAGTGTGACTCAAGTGTATAAGTTTACCTTATGAGGAAAGTGTTTTAGTGTTACTTGAGTGTATAATCTTACCTTATGAGGTATGTGTTTTAGTGTAGGGAATCCAGGGAAATAAACATCTAATTTTACTCCATCCATTAAACCTTTACGTAATTTATTTGGATCTACGATGTATTCTGTTATAGGTATCTCTGTTAATCTAAAATTACAAATTGAAAAATTCATTTTTATTTTTGAAACAAATGAGACAAATCTGTTCCTTAAAGCTGAGTGGCAGCAGAATTAATCAATAATGAATAACATTCACTCAACGCAAACTTGTCTACTTAGAGGTCTTTAGCATCAACTGAAGTCTAGAGGGCCAAAGACAAAAAGCTCATGGTTTAATAAAAGAGAATACTAAATTGTGACTAGACCTGTTCTGAAATTACTTAACAGATACAATAATTGGAATCAGTGATAATCGATTACAACTTGATGAACTTACTTGGAATGATTGGCACCAATATCAGGAAATACTAGTGGTAAGGGAGAAACATAAACACCCTGGGACTCAACACTATGCTGATACATTAAACACGGACCATGTTTATTACGAGATATTTCTTCTTTACTTAAATATTTATACTGGGTATCCATTGCATCTAATAATCGTTTCTGTAAATAAAATATATAAATAAATATTCTTTAAATGGCATTTAATACTTGGAACATAATCAAAAAACACAGTATTTTATGGATACAATTACCATGGTTTATTTCACTTTCATCAAGATTACACAAGTTGTTATCAAGCTTGATAACGACTGTTTATATCAAATAACATACTATTTATGGATAATAATTACTATGGTTTATTTCACTGCCACGTTTCACCATGAAATCTTGCAGTGAAATTAACCATAGTAATTGTTATCCATAAATAGTGTGTTATTTGATATAAACAAATAACCAAGAAATATAAAATATGTTTTTAAATACACATGTATCAAGGGTCAAAATTTTTAGTAATGTATTACTATATCACTGATATTTTATCAATGTTTATTTAATTAATACTTCATTGGGCAAACCATATGATGAACCAATTCTAATGTAATTTGTTTCATGTTTTTATTCTGAGAAAGCAATTTTTTGTGGGAAAGCTAATTGAATAATATAAAACCAACCTCCTCAATAAAAGGAATTAATACAACAGCTTCCCATTCTTGCTGTTTGCCATTTAAATCAGTTTTAAAATCTTGTGGGTAAAAATCTATAACTGGCGATGTGTCCATTATCATTAATGTCTGAAATTTCAAAAATCACAAGTACTAGAAAGAAACTAAGGATATTGTATGACTATCTTTTTAGCAATTCAGCTTGCAAATTTATCATGAGCAAATACCACTGGAAATGAAAGTGACAGGTGAAGTTGTCCATACATCTGCTGTGTGTAGAAAAGTAATTTCAGCTAACCCATGGTTTGATTCAGCAATAGAACAAATAAAATACTACAGGCATGCTGTACCACCTGCACAACACCTATTAGACATGGTAGCTTTAAAGGGAACACTTGACAGATTTTAAATGAAACGATGCACTAAGCTTAAAAAGTGTGACAGCATATATATAAATGTGTTATATTTTTAGGACATCAAAGTAAGACAATACAGGCCTTCACGTGAATAAATACCTGGAGAGTCAAAAAAAGCTCTCCTAAAATTGCAAAAAGGGTAAATTGCTCTCCTGAGAAAACTCTCCTGAATCTCTTGAGGAGAGCTCTTTTTCATTTTTGATTAGGGGCCTAAATATCTGGTCTATGGTGGATTCATTATCAATGAAAAGATAAAAGTATTAATTGTCATCAAGAATGAGTATTTATTATCATGTGTTAAAATGAACCATAAATAAAAGTTAGGAACACGTGTCTTGTGTTATGAAGAGTAAAAGATTCAGCTTTTAATAAAAGACATTTCCACAAAAACTAAAAACCACAGAGTCAAGTAATTATTTGTGCCCCCGTATTCCACCGCAAAAATGTTTTCAGTTGGACTGAACGAGAATTTGGACTTGGTGTATTAGTTGTGTCACTTTCAGCGGAGGCAGACATTTTATCCAAACAGTTCCATACCAAAAACATAACGAAACTTAGGTATAAAGTAGAAAAAATGAGACTTCATTCAGAATATTTGAGAGCATGTAAACATTCATTTTTTTTACGAGAGAGGAAGTCAGAGTTGCCAGACGACAGTTGTTAACTAGACGGGTCATTCTGATGGGCTATTTTTGTCAAGTGACCCAATGAACTGTCCTGTTATATTAAGCACAACCACAAAATAGACTAACTTAACCAGACCCATATTTCTATGGTATAACCGCTGGCTATTTCATATATCCGACGGTAAGACTAGTAAAGAATAAAGAGCGATGGAGATCCGAGACCCAAGTTGACATTTGTTTTCATTGAGGAGAGTCGAATTAGCTACAGAGGTGAGCGATAAAAAGCTCACCTTGACCGACATCCAGGCGCGCCCAGGAGAGCGAGAGCAATCGCACTCCTTTTACGTGAAGGCCTTCAATGATCCTATTAATTCACTTCTACCCAACACAAAATACATCCTAGAAATGAAGGATTATCCTTGTCAATTACCTGTAATGGTTTGGGTAATAGATCTTTACTAGCAGCTGGTAATACAGCCATTAATTGTTGAAATGGAAGAAAAGGTGTCCCATAATCAAACTCTATCTTCATATCACTAAAATTCTTGACATCACTGATAAATGGAGCATAGTGATGGGGATAAAACCTGCAAAAAAGTTCAGAGAAAAATTACAAAAAAAACCCACACTAGCACAAATTGTTGTAATTAAAGAAATTCAGACATAATTTATTATAGCATAACATTAAGACAAAATTTTGTCTTGTCCTGTTCATTTCCACTGACAATCAAACAAAATCAATTTATCTGACCAATCTATTGGTACTTTTCCAGTTTTATTCCATTATAATCACAGATACATGTATAGTATCTTTAATCAATTGATAGTGTCTAATATATCAATGTTATAAGAAACTTACCAGCCCCATGATGGAACACCTTCAAAATAATATAATAGTATCCACTGTATAGCTAAAACATAGCCTTTAGCTTGATCTTCTAATACATCTCTATAAAATAACATAAACATGTCACTTTATTTTTTACTAATTAAGAATTATCTAATTAATTCATTCATAGTACTAAAGTTAGGTTCAGTCTTTAGAAAACAATTAGTTTCCTAATTAAGAATCCATTCAAATTAATCAGTTAATGCTGTGACTTTCAAGATCTTTCTTTAGAAAGCATTATTTTCTTACTAATCTAATTATTCAACTTACGCTGTGACATTTTCATATTCTAATTTATCCATATAATAATTTCTTTTATGTTGTCTAAATTCTGCATCAAATGTATCAAAATCATCATCTTCATCATCAGTTTTATCTATGGACGGATCTGTACCTGATCAAATATAAATAAAACTTGTAACAATGGATCAAGAAAATTGGGTTAGTTAATATACTGCTGAACAGGTTTTTCTTGTGTAAAAAGAATTAGAAAAGTGGGTGCTGTATAACAAGCATGTGAATGAAATCAAAATATGTACACCAACTGGGCTACTACGTTAATATAGTTTGCTAAGGGGAAAATTTTGACTTGGCCTATGAGATCTTTCACGTTCTGTCAATGGTATATACCATGGGTTCCATGTCGGCTGTATATGCCGGTCGGGACCTAGGGCTATGGAAAATGACCGTAACTAGATGTGGCCCAACGGTCATTTTGCACGCCGGAAAAATAGCCTTTTTTCAAAAACTCAATTTTCAAACATGGCTACCATTGACATCCACTATGTAACTATAACACTGTACGGCCAGTGCAGAATAATGCGTATGTAAAGATAGAAGAAGCCACATTATCTCGTGATTGGTGTTACAGAGTTGTATACATAGTCCCTTGAATGACATTTAGAAGTAGAGGTATAATATTCATAATAACACAACTTTATGGATTTACTACTTCTTGGTTTATTACATGCAACGTTTCAATACTCTTACAGGTATCTTTATCAAGCAATGATCAATAATGTTTTAAAGTATAAATACCAATATATGACTAAATAAAATACATGTTGACTTACTGGGGTCATCGGAGGGTTCACTATCTTCATGCATACTAAATGCTGCAAATGGACTCAAATCTGCCATTTTCTAAAGAAAAAAATAGGATAATAAAACCATGGTTAAGACAGAGAGTCAGCGCAAATCGTTTCAAACTGGTATAATAGCAATTGTTTGACACACTAATGAGTCCTGACACAGATTTGGTGTAAGCAAAATCTTTACATAATCATGTTTCAGCCGAGGAGAATGACTGAAATTGTATTTTTTACAGTTGTCACATGTCTCATCATCTAAAATTCTCATGCTTATTCAATTTCAAACCTTTATAGAGACTGAGAGAATTCACCTCGAATCTGCACTGCTCTGTCATGGATTCATCCTAAGAGATCGCCCTAGTCTTTGAGTTTTATGTAATAAGGTTGCCTGAGGATTCAGCAATCTGATCCATCTTAAGTTGCAATGTTTTTTATCATAAAATCTGCCTGACTATAAGACGATGATTGTACCCAAACATTTTGACCTACCTTCTGACGCTCTTCTTTCTTTTGTTGTTCTTCCTTAGCAGCTCTACCAGCAGATTCATTGATATGTTTATTGCCAACTTTACTTTCCATCCATTTAATATCAGTAAACTGATCACTGAATGATTCTATATCAAACTGAAACAAATACAATACAGTTATATTTAAATCCATACACAACTTAACACATATAATACACCTACATTAATACAACTCTACTGGAAACAATATGCATAAAAGGACTCCATGCTCAGTCTAATGTTGTGATATTTTGTAATTCTTTTAAAAACATTTTAAATTTTATCAGCTATGCAGTTGGAAGTTTCTTTGAATCAGGCAGAATTTTCAAAAAGTGTATGTCATCTTTGTCCCGGTAAAAGAATATATTTCTGTACAATTTTGGATTAAATGACTATCATGATAGTCCATTATAATGAGCAGATATATTGCTGTAAACTAAAATACATGTCATCTATATACCTACCTTGGCCAATGTTGTGATATATGTTTCAAATCGTTTTAGGTTTAAATGACCACCTTCATTGATATAACCTAGAAAATTAAGAATAAATCATGAATTAAAATAACAGAGATATTATAATAGATAAGAATACAGTTTTATGGTATACAAAGGAAAGATGTGTGTGTATACAGCATGGGTTCCATTTCGGCCGTATATGCCGGTCGGGACCTACGGCTTTGGAAAATGACCGAATCTGGATCAGACCGTAGGTCATTTTGCACGCCGGAAAAATAGCATATGGAAACCACTGCCAATCAATTATCCGTGTGTATATTGCTCTAATCACAATTAACAAAGGGGCTACATCAAACAGATTAAAAGCTCAACATTTAATCAATTTACTTAGTTTTGTTTTGTTTTATAATTAGTAATACTGTGAGCGTGATCATTCTTGAGTTGTTGTTACAGCATATGTACCGACTTTCATCATTCGTGCGGCAATTCACTGTTTGAACATCAAACAAATTAAAAACTTTTCTTTGATGTCTTCACTTGATCACAAGAGTTAATCATGTCAATCTTGCAAATGATATATATATACAAGAATGTTATATATCATTTCAAAATGTTGAAATTCCTCACCTCCCAGAATAACAAAAGAAAGCGAGATGATGATATTGCTGTCAATGAATCCGATCCCCCTTCTTCAACATCGAACCACGAGGATGACGTACAGTTCCGCCCGAAAACAAAGTCAGCCGTAAATTCTCTACTAAATGGTTACAAATATTCCTGTGGTTAAGATATATTCCCACACAAAAATATGTATTCCCATGTATGTTTTTAATCCATTTATTCCATTTATATAAAAATCGATAGACGTCATTTTGGTTAAAACATTGAGCTTTTACGATCGCCGCCATTTTGAAATATGTGCAAATATCTTTACAAGTTATAGAGTTAAAATACTAGCACGATATTATTTGAGCTCTCAAAATATCAATACGAGTTAATAAATTGATAAGTTTAAAGAATTATGTTAATTATGGTACATGTGTATTACTTTGAATTATTTACGTGTGCTAATCATTCGGAACTACTTTTTCCCCGTGTATGGAGAAAATAGTCAACCGCCGAATTATGTCAAGTACGCCACTGAGAACCGGGATTCTAGCACCAAAACATAATTAAAACCAAGTTACGATGTTCCTTGAGCATGAAAAATCTTGACGAATTAATGAGAATTTCTATGAAGGGGCCACCACTTGCAGAATTTCAACCGGCACATGCTTTACAGAAATGGAAATCCTGTAGAAACCGACGAGTATATACGGGTGATGTCGTAAACAAATTAAGAAAATACTGTACTTTCGATAAATGAATGCATCTTGTTATTGTTATACTTTATGAATGTATAAATAACTAAATGATAATAATTGATTACATGTGTTCTTTTATTTATTAGGGGGATAGGTGGATGGGTATATAAATGTCGATGTGAGATTGATTTTTTGTGTGACTGTCCTTGACCCAATTAAAATCGATCGACATTTCGATAGCATGTAGTTTTTGGCTTCTTATTATGTGCTTAAAATAGCACCACTTTCTCCGTGAGAAAAATGACCGGTTGGGAAAATTTTGAAGTGGAAGCCCTAGTATACAGTGATGACACACAGCGCAGAACATTGAGAGAATAACCCAATTTAGGGTTGCAGAAAAGCCCTGCCTACAAGAGTGAATTGGCTTAATTGTTTATATTAAGCATTTAAAAACTTTTAGGGCCCGAAGGTGAATTGAAATGAGATTTAATGTCCTACTCTTCTGCTACAACTGGGCTAATGAAGATGGGAATATGCCAAACTGTGTGTTATGTGGGACATTTTGCCCAGATAGCAACGCTATGGCATACTCTTATACAATGTATCTTTTATGTACATGCCAATGTGTATACAGGACCTCAGTTTTTCGTCGGACTGTCCTGCACCACTTACTCAGACAACGCAGGGATCGCACATAGGACCTCTGGGTTAGCGAGCCAATGTCTTTCTCATTGAGCCACCGTGGCCTAATGTACTATCCTCTGTTCCTAAATTTTCCTTAAGAATGGATAATGATCTTACCATCTAATGTTGGTAGAACTTGCATATATGTTTGCCATAACATTGGAAGAGCATCATTTTTAATATGTAAATATGGCAGATGGGGTATAAAATCATTTCCTACTAGAAAACCCATCAATATCCAATCATCTATTATATTCTCTAAACTATATGGAAATGATAATAATGGCTGAAATATACAAGAAAATACATATCAATAAATACTGATAATATTACATTATCAAGAACATAGTACCGATACAAATATAAGTAATAAAATTCAATGAACAATTCGTCGGTAGGTAGACGAAGTGACGTATCTTCATACCGTAAGCAATTGACGATAAGTCACTTTGTCTACCTACCGACGAATTATTTACAATCCAATCAGGTGCTGAGAAGTCTCATATTCAAGATTACATTACAAAATGTGAAGCAAGACTGTCAGTGGTAAAATTAGCCTGTCTTAAACTGCGAAGTTGTATATAATGTTGTACTTACTTTAACAGAAGCAAATTCGTAATCTATATATTCCCGCAATAATGACAGATGTAGTAAATGAAAAGTTGTTTCTTCTGGGGTAGCTGGTCTGAAAATAAAATCAAATTTGATATAGATTTAAAAAATTGACCGAACAAATGTACTTCAAAAGCTTCTGGAGGTTTGCTTTATACTTATACCCAGTCCTTCACATCTAAGGTGTGATTTTGATTATTATTAAAAGTACCTGTATGTCTGGAGATGGACAATGATTTTTGTATTGGAATTACTGGCCAGCAAACAGACGCAAATGGGGACAAAACTGGGATTGTAAAATTGGTTTGGTGCAAACTGATGAAATTTGGTGGAATGCATAAAGAGAATATTTAACAAGGCCAAAGCTAACGGCTCCCATTAGTTATAGAAAATGTAGAATTCAGAAGACCTTTATAATGGGAGCTTTTTTCTCATTTTTTATGTCTTGTGTACCATTTTGTACACACAAATGACAGCAGATGAGGAGGTATGTAGTTTGCAGACTTACCTTTTATTTTGATCTTTTTTACCACCAAATCGTACTTCTTCTCGCAAGAGTGAAAAATGTGGCTCGTGACTGGTTAAACCAAGCATTATCTAAAAATAAACATAACATATCTCTCAATCTCAAGAATTCACACTTTCTGGTTTAAATGAACATAATAATATGTAATCTTTATTCAAATTAGCCTAAAAAAAAATATAAAGAAAAGCGATCCATTATCCATACATGTACGTCATTTGAGAATGGCAGCAAAATCTTTTTTTCAATAATTTTCCCCACAAGATGGACTCTTTTAATAGTAGAAATCAACTGAAGCAATGACAAGAAGATTCTGAGGGTGAATATTAGATCTCTGTGACCATAAATTTGCATTGATAAAGAACACACAGCCATTCAACTTGTGATTAATTCAAGCCTAAAACATATGTTTGTAATTACAGTGGACTCTGTGACATCCGATGTCTGATCACTCCGGATTTCTGTGACATCCGACATGATTTTCATGTCCCGATTTATTTCCTTATTACTTCAGCCCAAAAAAATCTGATAAGTCCGGATTCTGTCAGTTCCGGATTACGACATCAATCAGCCGTCCCGTCACATAATTTCCATTGAATCGTCACTGTATAATCCAGCCTTATATCGGTAGGTGTTAGGCAATTAATTACCAATCAATTGTCCGTTAGATTAAAACTTGATGGGTGTGAAGCCGTAAAAGATTAACAAGCGGTCACCAATCAATTATCGGTAAGATTAAAACTCGCTATCCTGTAGGTCTTTGTTGATTACCTTGATAATTTTATAATCTCTTGTAAGACAGTAATTGTGACAAATACTCAAGAATTTTCACACGAATTCGGTCGTACAAATTATTCCTAGCACCTGTTACAAACATTCGTTGCGCATGCCGATTGAACCCGACTAACGTAGCCTAAGTTTGTCCACGTTGAACTGAAATGAGAGGACGTTACGGTTTATGACCTTGACCCTCATCGTCAATAGCTGCGGTTAACTAAACACAGAAATGTATAACAAATGCCCCGTAGTATTTTAACCATTGACCGCAGTTTTCGCCGATGAGGGTTGGTCAAGGTCATAAAACGGACGCCGAGAACGTAACGTTCGCTCATTTCAGCTCAATGTTTGTTCACCCTACGGATTTCACCGAACCGTGTGACGACGACCTTGACATAGGACGACAGATTATCAATGAACACGTGATAGCAAACACAAGCATGCGATCATCTGATGATGACGAAGAAGATCAATTAACGTCAGACCTGACCTATTCAAAATGCCTACGCATGTTGAATGAAATAAAAATTATGTTAGGAAATTTTAAATGTAGACAAACGTTTATCATTTTTAAAGGGAATAACGCACGGGTGATTCGAAGCAACATTGTAATAATACTTCCGGTTTTAGTAGTTACAATATTTCCGGTTTTGACAAAACTGGGTATTCCGACACTCTGTGACTTCCGACATATTGTCACGACCCCGTACGGTGTCGGATTTGACAGAGTCCACTGTATTGTGAAATTCAAAAATAAATATAACTTACCAAATCAGCATCTAAACCATATAAACAATGTCTGGTGTTAGAATCATACCCTGGTTTCGATTTCTCATATCTTATAAAATCCATTACTTTATGTTCACCTTCTCCAGGCGTCTACAAAATAACCATTAATTCAATTGTAATATATGTTATTAACAGGAAAACAAGGTCAATTGTTTCATTCTGAATAATTATAAAATTTTGCTTCAGCACTTCAGGAGATTAAGAGAGAGAGAGAGATGGGGTTTAACGTCCACTCAACACAAACTAGGTCATTTCGGGACTAACATATGGTTTAATTTTATTTCAATAATTCGCTTGCGGGTAGGGGTCTTTAGCAGTGGGAGTTACCCGGCAAGAAAACCACCAGGAGATTAAGAGATTAGAGATTTTACGGATTCATGTCTAGATTTTCCTTCTGTAGTATTAATAGAAAAATTAAAACTTACCTCATGACCTGAAAGAAAGATGCGTGGACCTTGCCATAAAGGATCATTGCCTATTTTTTGCACAACAAAATATTTCAAGGCTTCCTGTAGCCTGACCATAAATGGGGTACCTTGAGAAGAAAAATATCAATATCATATATTGCAAAAAAACTGAATCTAATACCAAATTCAGGTAATTTTCTCATATTTAAATTGTATTTCTACAAAATTATGTTGTTCTATTTTCGGTCCTAATATATAATTTTAATAAAGACTATGTGTTTAAGTACTGTCAAGTCTTGAGATTTATTAATACTCGAACCATGTCATAATGGAGATAGATTCCTCGTCTTAACTTCAACCCGTCTCAACACAGCAAGCAGGAGAATAACCATCTGATCAGCTCAGACATTTTACTAGCCATTGACTTATACATAAATAAACCAAACACTTCCCAGGGAATGATGCTCTATTCCTGACGTTCAATAAATCTTGAGAGAAAAAATTGTTTACAAGTTATTTTACCTGGTGTGATACAATTAGAATCAAATCTTTTCTCTGTAGGTAGAACTTCACCATTCATCTCTGCCCTTTTAATCAAATCTTCAGCTTCTCGTGCAGATCTAAAATATGAATATGGTAGCTAATCACTTCATAGTAGATATAAATAATCTAACAAGAATAGTCAAACTTATTTCTTCTCTTGCATAATCAGAAGACATGAAACGAACAAGTCATGAAATGGACAATACTCTCTTCAAAGAAAAGATGACATTCTGTAACAGAATAGATCTTATAGACCTATTATTAGAAACTGAAGACCCACTGTAAGAAATTAGTAGTCACTTTTCAACTTTTTAGAAACTCTTCAATGGAGTATCATGAACCTATGCCTCTATGGTTTTTTTTTTTAAAAACTTTTTCTTGACTTTGCTCTTAGTTCAAAACCAAATTTTCCATAAAAATCGAAACTTTCAAAATACCTGAATCGTCTTCCTCTCTGTTGGTTCATTTTAGCTCTTGGTGCAACACCATCAATAGCCATGAAGAACACTTTCTTTGGTTTGATCATGCGGAATATGAACTGAAAGTAGATATCATTACAAATGACACTGAATCTGGTCACTTTTCTTTACAATTACATTACATGTACAATGTATGAGAGGCAAAGCTAAATTTGGTCAATGATATTTGACTAATGCATACAATCTATGGTGCGACACAAATTTTGATTTCAACATAAATCATGGAAATATGATAAACATTGCTAATACTAGATGAATATGACAGAATAATACCTCAATATAGTGAAATATATCCTTAAATATCCTCTCTTCTGTGATTCGAAAATGTGGATTATCATCTTCAGGATGTGAACAAACATGAACAATTCCATTCATATCTAGATAAAGGTTATCAAATTCTGGAATCTGGAAAAACAACATAGTTATAACCTCATAAATTTCAGAGCAGTAGATTTGTGGGTTTATTATGAACAAATATTTTTCTGTTAAAAAAAAGGATGGACTGTTCAAAGGCATCCTCTAGAGCAGTGGTTCCCAACTTGTTGTATATCAAGCCCTATCTCAACATTGCAAATTATTTGATATGAAAACAAATTGAGTTTTATAAAAGTATATAATAAAATCAAATCCTTCAAATAACATAATGATTCCTTTCGTTCATGTAAAACTAATAAAGGAAGGAACATGAAGGTTTTTTTTTACTGACATCATTTTCAAATTGACCAGTTGTCGGACATGCACCCCTCTAGAGTGCTTTGATGTCTGTGCTTTTGCAGTCGGCAAAACCAAAATTTTCTATTATGTCAAAATTAATTACAAATATGGTCTTCTTGAATTAACAATGCCTATTTAATTAAAAAAAAAAATGTTATAATTTTTTTATCTAATTATATATTTGGACTGACTTTCCCACCATTCTGTGATGTGATTGAGAAGCCATGATCTAATTAACCACAAACCTTCTTCACACAATTATGTCCACATAATTCACTTACACTGGCAAAACAAAAACAGCTGTTATTATAACACATGTAATTAACACCTGGTTGAGCTGACTCTTCATTTGGCACGGTTTTCAATAATAATCAGTTTTGGGGTGATTATGGCAAAACTAGTGTACAATTCACCATTAATGTAATAATAGCTTTATTTTTGCAAGCATTTAGTGCACATGTATGTAATAAATATTTACACTTGCATAACTATTTTAATTTTGACACTCATTATCATTATGCATTATCATCATTATGACATTTATTCAAATTCATTTGATTTGGTCATTCAGTTGCCATTTCAATCATTATTTCAACATAAGATGAAATATAAAAAAAGAGATTTAATATACACTGCTAACAGTACTGAAGGATCTGACAATTATTTCTAATAAAACCTACAAGAACAGCAATTTTGTTTCGAAATTGTCATTTTATTTGAATCTTCTTTCTTGATCCTTGCATTTTTTTTTACCTGAAATTCTTTGACAGTTTCACTCAAACATGGATAGCGTTCGCTAATCCATCGATAAAACTTCGGGACACCCATTCTCAATCAATTTAAATTACTATACTACAGATAAACTTGGCAACTTCAATGTAATTCTAAAACATATTCTGAAATTTATCTTGCAGTGTTGCAACTTTTCTTAGATCTCACTACTTCTCGTTTGACTTCCCGTTTAAAATTTCCGGTTGGTGTCTTAAAAAGTTTGATTTGAATATAAAACGTACATGATAGGACGCAATAAATTTCACTATCTGAATACATTTATGAAAGTATAATTTCAATAGCACATCTTTAGAACAGCTGAATATTTTGCAAAGATTTTTGTTGTTAGTTTTTTGTTTCATTTCTATAATAAAAAAAGAACATATAATTACGTTCCGTGTATTACTAGGCTACGAATTTGTACGCAGTGTTTAGATCCCAAATATGCAAAAGCTTCTCTGATTGGTAAAGATAAATTGTAACGATCACTTGCATTGGCTAATTTACGTAGCAACAAACATGGCGGCTGCCGAAATACGGACAGTGGAATTAGAAATATTAAGACAATATTTACCCCATATATTTAATTTTTTTGATATTTATTCTGCATATTTATTGTGAAATGTGTCTGTTAATTAGTGTTGCAGTGCATCTTTCTAATATTAAAACCATTTTATTTGGAAATTGAACTTAAATGGGTTTGTTTACATTTTGAAAAGTGAAAGTTTTCTATATTTTCTTTTTACCTCAATTGACATTTCGCCTAAAAAAGTGTTGTTTAAGGTTCCTGTAAAGTCTAAGTGGTATTTAGAGGAATATATTCGCTTGCATTCATGTTCAAGAAGAATCTTTGCTGGTGGTGACAAGATGTTTAAAAATGATTTTCAGGTACGGTACCGGTAGAATGATATATTGACTATTGTACTACTGACACTACACTACTGTACTTGTAGTTTATAGAACAAATATGTCATTTGCTTGATAAAGATACCTGTAAGAGTATTGAAACGTTGCACGTAATAAACCAAAAAGTAGTATATCCAAAAGTTGTGTGATTATGAACAATTATATTATGATGAGCGCAGATTGCCCCTAGGGACAGGTTACGCCCACAAAATAAGTAAATCTCTAATTTCCGTTGACTAATTTGCACGTTTCAAGTTATTTAATGGATTACCACGATGATAATCCAACTATTGTCTGCAATATCACCCAAGATGGAAGCAGATGAAAACCCAACGAATGATGACAGCAGATACAAATAACTGAAAGCCATAAACCCCCACCGATTTAATCGGGTATATTTATGTGGAGTTACTTAAGATAATAGCTTTTAAGTGAATTTAATTGACCAAATTATTGCTGCCTCACAAGTTCACAACGCAACAGCCATTTAAAAAAAAGGGGCCCACACAGGCATACACGAATCAGAGGATTTATATCCACTTAATCAGAATTCAGAAACATGTAACCTACATTGCCCTTTGATAAAAAACTTATTTCATCTATACAATAATAACACTGCAGTTTTTGGTAATAACAGCTAATATTTTTGGACCTTCAATTGCGTCATCAGTTAACATATAAATAACAGAGATTATGAGATACTGCAGACTCGAATTTAAATCTTATTCTTACGGCACACGCTAATTATACAATGATTTTGATATTTATTTGAAAAATAATTATAAGTACAAAGTCGATAGAGGACAGGTCCTACTTTGGAGTTCTGACACAGTACTTTAAACTTTAAAAACATCAAGGAGTAATCAGCGCAAAGTTGACAGTCTGCACTCCTGTTACGTGTGAATAGTGATCGGCTTAATTCAATTTGATCAATAGCTGTTTATTTTACTGACCATTCAGTTTTTCTCAGAAACATTTATATTGTCAACTTGGTTTTTATTTACAGTATAGTTCACTGTAATACTAGTAATAGCTTGCTACACAATGAGCTCCCTCGTAAACAACACTCACAGTTAATAGACATAATAATTATTTATGCTAGGATTAATGCTTTACCCTGCTCGCCCATAATTCCAAAATTGGTCAAATGTTACTAGAGTTGGAAGAAGATTGAGCAATGAATAAAACTGATAGTTTGATATTCTGATTGTCCCTTAGTACATTAATCCAACTTTCTCTTGTTATGGTGTATGTATGAGAAAATGTTTTTCTTTTTTGAAGGGTGGACCTTATTTTGAAATATTTAGTGCACAAGGTAAAGATTCCACAAGTAATTGGAAAGTGTCAGGTGGTGTCAAAAAGGTAATTATTCTTTATAATATATAACTTGTGCCTATTATCTACCTTAAAATCTTAATTCATAACTGTCAAACAAATGATCACTGCTGACAGAAATTTACATTTTCTATCACTAAGACTGTTTTCATCAGCCTAGTTGGCGCAAGAATATATAACACTAAACCCCATTTAATTTATTTATATATTGTAAATATCTCTGTGACTTGCAGGAATGATGTAGAATAATGTAAGCTTCTTGTTTAACGAGCTTTTGATGATATGTTGGCTCTATTCCATAACTGTGTTCAATCTATACAATCTCCAACTAGCTACACATCTGTTCTTAAGCATTTGAATTATTCTGTGTTTCTTATAAAATTTATAATGGATTGTGCATGTATCCAAAGATGTAAACCAAGTTTCTTTCATTTATTTAAACTTGAGATCTTGATAATATTTGTATGTTCACAATGATTTCAAATTGACAAACTTTTTTTGCAGATTTATGAAAAAGATGTAAAAGGCTTTGTGTATATATTAGAAGGTTCCCCAGCTACAACAAAGTTATCAACACCTAAAGATTCAAAACAATCATGTAAGTTTGTTATGTAGAGTTAAAGTGGTGGGTTTTCTCCAGGTCCTCCGGTTTCCTCTCACTGATTAAGACCCCTACGCGTAAATGAATTATTGAAATAAAGTTGAAGCTTGTGTTAGTCCCAAAATGACCCAGTTGTGTCGAGTGGATGTTAAACCCCTTTACTCTCCCTCTGTCTTTAAAAAGAACCAAATGCAGACTAGGGGAGACATTATAAGAACAGTGTGTTGTTGATTGCTGATTTTATTACTGACTACTGTTTGTGGAAATACTAGAAAGATTTCAACACTAAAAGGCCCACTTAATCTTTAATATTGTTCTAATATTTCAGTGACATTAATACAGCATTATTTAGTTCTACAAGTTTATGTTGGTAAAGGACAAGATTTCTCAATTGAGTTAGGGTAAGTTTTTTAATTGTGTAAAATCCAATTTTTAGGTAAGGTGGGGTGGGGGGGTAAACTGATCTTGGTCTTGATTGGACTGTTTACCCATAATTAAATAAGTATGAATCTAAGATTTACAGATAAATTTAAGAATAATAATAGATTTCACAACACATTGATTATATCTTAATAATATTTTTTTCTCTACTAAATGAAATATATTTCTAATAATAAAATGAAACAAATGAAAAATATCAAACATTTGAAAAAATAGAGGAAATTCCCCACAATTTATGCTCAGTATCAGGTTTTCTAGAAATAGGGAGGTTGGATGGCCGAATTGTCACCCTGGGGGACCGTTTTCTTTGTTTTGGACAAGTGTCAATGGCTAGTAAACGCCCAGCCCGGAGAACATGGTTGCACCCCAAACCCAGGTTTGACACACGGTAGGCCTCCCGCGCCCTACCGATAATCATACGAAATCACCTAACCCTCCCAATTTCTCTAGCATGTATGGCAAAGTGGACCAGACTGCGTCCACGTTCCATTTTTTTCCTCTACTACCAACCTGAGCCTCTCCCCCGGATGAGACCAATCATGGCTGTTACCCCGCAAAGACACTACATGTATGTCCTATCCAAAAACCATCCCAGCCCTTCCTTTGTGGCGGGTTCCGGCTAGTTTCCTAGGAAACATTTTGTCTACGATATCACTCTAGGTGGAAGTGGACGTTAAACCCCAGAAACGAACAAACACACAAACGGCTGAATGGTTAGCACATGAGCGCTGTATCATACGGTCTGTCATTGAGTCAACCGGCAGGGTTTCGATTCCCCGGTTGTACGTGACAAGTTGTAGGGTTTCCAGTCCAACCTCTGGTTTCCTCCCACTGCTAAAGACCCCTACATTAAATCATGTGTTAGTCCCGAAATGACCTAGTTTGTGTCAAGTGGGCATTAAACTCCATCTCTCTCTCTCTCTCTCTCTCTTTCTAGAAATAGTAAATACACGTGTATACTCTGTCATGTGTATATATAGCCAAGTATCAACTAAATCATTCATGAATTGTTCTCACTGGTGTAACCTATTTTTATGTCTCAACAGGTTAACTGATACAGGGAATAATAAACGGCGTTTATTTTTGTCAACATCGCAGAAAGAAACACAAGTTACACCTCTTCATGCTAAAATACCTCTCACTATTCTCAGACGAGCAATAGTAAGTTAATAGCATTAAAGTCATTTGTTGTCATTGATTATTACAATGTTAAAAGGTAAAACAGAAAACTTAATTTCTATGTGAAAATATTTTTAAAGATGATTCAAGTAAGAGGTAATTCTGTCTATTGTAGGTCTTATTTTGGCTTCAATTGTTATATAAATTAATATCTAGACATCTATTAACATCACAAACCCATAATCAACTCTCTACGACATCAGAGGACTCCTACTTTAAGTGGATTATAATGCTTCGGCCATTTAATGATTTAATTTAGAAATGAAGAAGCAAGGCAAAGTCTTGAATAACAAGTACTGTTGTTATAATATTAAACAATCAATGCACACATCTTGTCAAAACTCCAAACAATGATAGCGTCACTCAGAATAATGTAATATGAATATAGTTTTCAATATATTCATTATACATTATCTATTTTTGAACTATTGTAGCAAAATGGTCAGTTCTGTATCTAAATCATACATCATGCATCTTTAACTAATCCCTTATACATGGAAATTATCAAGTAAAAATCATGATAAGTTAGTATCCTGGAGCACTATTTCTCATCTGTTAGCTAAGATGAATGGCCTCATTGGCCTGACCAGATTAAATAATAACATTGACTGTCCCAGATACAAAATGTAATCTGCAATGGGTAATTTCTAATGGTGGTGTTTTTGAAATTTCAGTGGTTAAATCTGTGTTTAGATATGATATCACTAGTAGGTGATGTATGGAAGGGTCAAACATATCGTTCTATAGAACAGATCACTGTGTCAGCTAACTGTCATCTTAGGCGGATATTTACATTAAAAACACAACCTCCTGATACTACAGATGATGATGGTAAGATGTTCATTTCTTAAACTAATCATGGCTTACTCTTACTGAACTAAACTCATGTTACAGGTTCCTTACTTTTGTCTTAAAATTAATATTGTGGTCTGAGTTAAATGCATTATGTCACATATTTTAAAGCTTCTGAATACAGAATTTAAATTGATGTTTAGCTATGTTTAGAGTTTTGAGCAGATGTGTCTGTTTAGTCAAAACCAATTATAATTTTAATTTGGCAATTTATTTTCGGTTGATAAAAGATTAAGTGCAGAAACTAAAATCATTGTTGTTTTGCTGACTGTCACAATACCAGTGATTGCACAGGATATAAACCCCAGTACCCGGTAACTAACTTGTGGATAGAGATGAACTCTTGAAACAGTATGTTTACATGTTTAATTTTTCTTTTGTATAGAGCTGTATGGTTGTTTTAATTCTAATGAAACTGTATTGGAAGCTATACCTAAACAATGTGTATTGACTGGTGATATTACTCAACTTACACAAGTAAGTACTGGTAATTAAATAATGTATATCAGTATATCAAATAATTGAATATTACATATTGCTCATCTTACACAATTAAATACCAGTATCAATATATACACTAATATAATATTACATATTATTCAACTTAAACAATTCAGTAGTTATCAAAGTATAAAATAATATCCCATATTTGCAAAAAATTATGATTTATACTGAGATTCATTACTATTTTTAATGTAATTTTATTTCATAGGATATATTAGAGATTTAATCACAATATATAACTCTGACATTATTGAAATATAAAATGTCAGGTATTTTTAGTAATGGTCTTAAAGAGAAAAGATTCTACATAAAAAAAATTTATAATACAAATATAGCCTACACTTTTCAGAAGTATGATGCATTAAATTGATATTTTGTTCTTCCAGGTTTTAAATTTAGATAAAATAAAACATGCTGAAAGGTTGAGAAGTCATTCTACAGGTGAACTAAGTCGTGGAACGTCCATTTCAGATATAGGTGGGTTAACTTATTTTTATGTACAGGTATATGAAGCACCAGGATGAAAATAATTATAACCAAATATACAAATATTTAAAGACATGTTGTTTTGTAATTTCACGTTTATTTATGCAAGTATAGGTGTGCTGATATGTGTGTAGTGGGGTGGGTGACGTGAATAGCTATAAAAACCCAGGAAAATCTTTTGTGATTAAAAATCTCTTTGGTGATACAGAAATATCTTTTATAATATACATATACTTATGGTGTTCTATTTTATCCACAGATCTGAATGCAAGTAGTCATAGAGCTGGTAGTAATGACACTAGTTTTCATATAGCGTTTGGTGTTAGAGTTCCTGTTCCTGATACTTCTCGTAGATCAGGCTCCGGAAAAACGGTTAGTTTGGTTTGGTTTTTTTCTTCTCACTAAGCAGGAGGTCCTGGGTTGGATCTAAGTGTTGGCAGAGAAACATACTTAGGATTTCTGTCTTGATTTCTCATTCTCAATGGTGCAAATTGGAGATCCTGGCAAGAAAAAGCGTCCACTTGTTCAGATGGCATGTGTACGTCAAAGAACCCTTAACAGTTGGAATTCAATGACGACCCGGTGGTATTAAGTATAATGTTGAAATAATTTTGAGACTAAAATTATCTGAAAAGATAATACATGTATGTTTTACATGTATAAATTGTGATGTATATTTTCAGGGTAGTACTACAAATAAAAGTTTTAGATCTGAAAAAGGTAAGATGACCTTTGAACTCTCAACATAATATTTACTTTAATCTAAAGTTGTATTTCATCCAATGTACAAATATAAAGATATCTTCTTTTGAATTTTTTTGTTATGCGATTACATTGTTTGTTAGTACAGTTTTATTCATCATATAAGATGTCCTATTTATGTTCAGTTCAGTTACAAAATGTCATCGAAACTGTTCATCAAATACTACCATTTGCAAAGTATGTGCAATGCATTTACACCTAATGATTATTATTTGTTTTAGATGGGTTTGGAAGTGGAACTAATCTGTCTAACAGTTTATGCAGTCAAGATAGTCGGACGAGAACTGGTTCAGGTAAAACAGAAACAATTCCAACAGAGCAAAAATCAACAAATCGTCACATTAATTCTGATGATGTAAATATAACCGATGAAACTGATACAATAAAAAATAATAATAAAGGTGAGCTTCATGTTGTAATTAATCTTGTATAAACGTTTGGGAATGTATTCCATGGTTTAAAATAGGATGGTCAAGTATGCAAAATAAAACCAAATCATTGATAAATTGGGTTGTTGTTCCCACCATGTGCCATAAATGACTAGTTCATTTCTCTGTATTAAGTTTTAAACCTATGCCCATAGGCTCTATTTCTATTGTTTATAAATGTTTCTTTTTTCTATATGACCTATTTCAAAAGCAACTTGCATTTAAATTAGCCAGTTGGGTTTTCAGTAGAGTGATTGGAAGTCAATCCACTTAATCTGCGAAGTCTCTATTTTTTGCGTGTAAAGAAAAACATTTCCCATTTCATATATACTGTATTTTGAGTCAACTTTCTTTGTTATTGTTCAAGTAAGCAGATTGTTAATTTAAATTATTTAGGACATATATTGTACCTATTGTATTGATAAAACAGTGATAGATTCTGTTTTTAAGACATTACATTCACATTTTTCTAACAGTGATTAATATCATTACAGTAACACCACATCCTCCTAGAGAACCATCCAATGACAGAGTTAGACGTCGACCGCGGGTTAAAACCCTTTCTGCTAACAAAGACAGACAATCTAGTGCTGGTTCACTGAAAGGTAATGATGTTTGTGTTGAAAAGAATAATAATGTAATTTATTCTCACTGCCTTCAGGACAAATGGAAATCTGTTCTTTCAGTTATCAGCAATAATTACCTTCATATTAAACACAAAACCATAATATGGAACACATTTATAATTTTAATTAAAGCTGAGAGTTATTTAGCAATAAACACAAAACTGTAAATATAAATCAACTAGTGGTTGTGTTCCATATTATGGTTTTGTGTATATTACATGTGTCAGTTACTAACTGACACTCAAAGAAAAATAACCTTGCACAATAACTTAATTATCTATTATATTTTGTTTTTAATACTGGTAACTATTCATTCCAGAAGAAAATATTACACCTGAGACAGATCAACCATCAACGTTATTCAAAAAACCTTCAGATGTCATGGTAAAATCTTTTGGTCGAAAAGTTCATAGTGGTCAAGATTCAAGATCGAATTCTGGATCTAGACCTAATTCTGGTTCAAGACCAAATTCAAGTTCCAGACCAAATTCAAGTTCCAGACCAAATTCTGGATCAAGGCCGAACTCTGGAACACAAGGCCAAGGCAGTGTTAAGTCTGGGTTTAGAAGTGTGGGTGATGGTGAAGATAGATTCAATCAGTCTGGTTTATCAAGTTCAAAACAAACTGTTAATAAAACATCAAAGGATAAACCACCTTTTGATCCAAAGAAATATTCCAACGGTAACTAATTAATTATACAGTATCAGATATATCGCCAAGCTTAATGGAGTTAAGTCTCTAACTCAATATTTTCCATAATATTGGAAATTAAAAACATGAATTAGAATTCAATATTGATCATTTTCAATCAATATTGATGTTGTTATCTTGCCCTGAAACTACAGGATCCTAATATCCAATATTTAAAGCCCCAATACCACTCTTGTTGAAACTGAATAATATGTCCCATTCTTCATTCTGGTTAACAAATTGTATTATTTTACAATATTCCAATTAATTAATGATATAAATTTCATCTTAGCACATTTAATTTAAAAAATTGGAAAAATTCAACTAATTGATTTGAAAAGTCTAACGTAAACCTTTTCAAATGTGATTTGGATTTTAAAATATTTTCAAACCTTCTGGGCTCCCAAGCCACCAAGAGTGTTGTTGTCCCTTTAAGACACAAATTACATTTGATAATCAGTACATGAGACGTGTAATCTATGGTTTCGGTTTCCATTTTGTAATGAACAAATACAACACAATAAACAGGCTTGATTAGCAGAAAAAATGTGTAGAAAGCTCTAAGCAGGTGTAAACGACTGCCGTTCAATTTGAACTGTTCACATATTTCACCGAACATAATTGATTAGAAATTACAATATTTTTTTTAAAAATTGGATATAAATCATTTTACATACATTCATATTACATTGATATCTGCTTTTAAAACCCTTTTTTGTTCAAGGATCCAAAAAATAGAGCCATAGGCCCTTTAAATAAGAATTGTAAACAAAATTTTTGGTACCAGACTAACAGTGGTTTGCAAAAATGGTCTATAATATGAGAGGTGTATAGATAATGTTATTTAAAAGGGGAATTTATTATCACTTTAACTTAAACAACACAAAGAAAATATATTGGATTAATTTTGAGCAATAAATGTTTTAAATAATCCAATATGCTAAGTACTGAGCTATTTATACTTTTCCCCACAATTTAATTTAAACATCTGCACATCAAACCATGTTGTGAAATTATGTCAAATCAAAACTCATAACTTTTGAATCATAAGGATCCACACCACTAGGAAGATACTCAGATTTGTGTATTGAAAATATAAAACTGTTATAAATAAATACATGCTTTTTTACAGGTGTTGGCTATGAGTCAGATGATGAGATATTAGAAGTTATAAATGCATTAAAATATAAACTGGATAAAAGTGGCATATCATCTTCATCAACCAGTTCTTCAGCACCAGGGGAATATGAAGAAAGTGATGAGTAAGTTCTGTCTGTCTTTTGTAAATACAAAACAATCGTTAATTTCAGTTTTATTCTGATTTACCACTATTATAAACTTTAAAATAAAAATTAATTGTGAAATTAATGCAGCTTGTGGAACTCATTAATGTCTTGTTTTACAGTACTCATTATTTATTTGTAGTGAAGAGACATCAGAAGTTGGAGGTCTCCATGTTTTTGCCTCCCGTCCAACTACTGCACCAAGGAGAAATATTTCCCCAAATACACAGACAAATCCAGACAGCCCACAGGTAAATGTAACAAGTTTATTCATGTCAACATACACCTTGTATAAACACAGATCGTGGCTAAGTGGATAAGACGTTGGCTCACTAACCTGGATGTCGGGTGTTCGATCCCTGCATTGGCTGAGAAAGTTCATCTCGATTTTCAGGCTTGGTTTCCCCTTGTCAGTAATGCAGAACGGAGAGCCTGACAAGGACAGCTAATTAGGTCCCTTGTACACATTGGCATACACGTAAAAGATCCTTTGGCAGTTGGAATTCAATGCTGCCCGGACAAAATTTCCCTCATAGCACACTGTATGGTGTATGCCTGTCTTTATTATCCCAGTTTAGGAGCTGAACAGTAGGATGTTAAACCCCATTTCATTTCATTTGATTTTCTCTATAGTTAATTCTCTACTAATCAAGTCTGATAAACAATGTCTGTATTTTTTATTTTTTTTACCAGTCAAAAAAGAGTTTTTCAAAGAGTTCAAGATCTTTGCGGAAATCACAGGCTGATATTTATGCTGCACGTGGAGCCCGTCCAGAGGATGATTTTATAAATAGTCAAACAAGTAGTGAAGAAGAAGATTATCTGCAAAAATCGCGAAAACCCAATTCCCGTCCAACCAGTGGTACATCTAGTACAGGTGCCAGTCCCAAAAATAGAGAAAACCAAAGAACTGGATCAGGTTCAAAACGAACACATGTAATACCAAAACCATCCAGTATAAGTCCCAATCATCGAAATATAGACTCAAATCAACTTGGAAACAGCAGATATAAATCAGGACAAATCTCAAGAATAAGTATGCGAGCCTTGAAAGAAATTACCAAAAATGACCCTAGACTAAAATCAGAGGTAATTTGAAAGTGTATAATATTATCTCATCAATTCAGTCTTCTTTGCTGTACACACCACAAGACTTAGAATGAAATTATAAGGTTGGGGGTTATATATCTGTTTTTGTTTTTGGATGTTTGTTTTTGTGCAGCTTTTCAATCTTGTTTTTATCTGAATTAAATACATGTATTATTTTTTCTCAACAGAGATCTTATGATAAAAATAAATACAAAATAGCCGATGTAACAGACTCATTTGAAGCCAACATGTTTGCCAGTATGCAGCGTCAACAGGAAGAATCTATGGAGGACGTGACCAATGAGAGAAGAGATAATATAAAGGTTGTGATAAGTCCGCGGAGATTGAATCCTGGTAGACATAATAATAATAGTCACCATCTTTTTAACGACTCACCATCAACTACTAGTGATGATGATACTAGTTTAAGTACATGGAAAGCTCCTGTAAGTTATTTTAAACTTTTGGGGCCATTTATGGTCACCTTACTGTGGGGACTTTACTGATTTTGAATTTCACAATTTGAATAATTCATATATTTTTTTAAGATTAACATATTGTATGTGGGCGCTGATAATCATGAAAGCTCTGCTTTAATATGAATATTATTTGGAACTCAGATTTTACTGAGGAAATTTGATTAAATTGATGATCAGAGTATAACTGTCTCATCATTCATAAGCCAGAGCTTGTCTTCGCAGAGATAATTATCTCATATTTAGTTCCCCTGTCATGTGTTGTGTTCACTAACAAACATGCTATAAGGCGCTTCTTCAATTAAATAATCCACTGTGTTACTATGATTAGTTTTTAGTTTATTAAATCCATTTCATTCAGAACATATTATTAGCTTAAACGGTCATTTGATACTTAATGTAATGCTTACAATATAAAAGATTGAGTTATGCGAGGTAGTTCTCGATTGTTGTTTTAAAACCAGAAAAATCTGTTGCATTTTGTTAGTTCGTCACTAAAATAAACATTATTCATATCACCAGAAACACAACAATAAGAAGTGACATTGCTACCTGTCTTAGTATTTAAGAACAGAGCTGCCCTGATGTATGTTTTATTATTTTTTATAAAGATTTTCTGTATTTTATGTAGGCTCGAAACCAAAGAGGATATAATATACAAGATGAAATGAGAACACGACAAAGTAGTGACACATTAATGTCTTCTAATCCTAGGTAATGTATTCTGTTTTTCCTAACTGGGTGATCGACAGGGTTTAACATGTCTGCTTTAGATCATTAGGTCTGTCATTTAGTCAAGTGATTCGGTTTCTATATTACCAGCTTGTACATGACAAAAGAATATTGGTCCGCTTGTCCAACCTCACAGGTTCAAGTTTCCTCCCACTGCTAAATACCCCTGCGTGCTAGTGAATTCTTTCTCTCACCATCAATCCTCCCCTCCTTTAAGTGATGTGGTTTCTATTACCAGCTTGTACATGGCAAAAGAATATTGGTCTGCTTGTCCAACCTCACAGGTTCAAGTTTCCTCCCACTGCTAAATACCCCTGCGTGCAAGTGAATTCTCTCTCTCACCATCAATCCCCTCCCCCCTTTAACTGGTTAACAAGTGTGTGTTGGATCAAGTGGCGTGGTTTCAACTCCCTGCTTGAGTCAAGTGGCGTGGTTTCAATTCCCTGCGTGTAAGTGACAAGTAGTAGTGTAGCCTATCCAACGTTGTGGGTTTTCTTCAGGTCCTCCGGTTTCCTCCCGCTTTTAAAGACCCCTACACCCAAGTCAATTATTGAAATAGAAGTGAACCATATGTTAGTTCCAAAATGACCTAGTTTGTGTCGATTGGACTTTAAAGCCCATTTCTGTCTCTCCCTTACCTTTGGATATGCAGATTTTGTTGTTTGGTTTCCCTTTACCAGAAATAACATTGAGCACTATATACTACAGTAATTATGCCACCTGTGTACTTTTACTTTTCATCAGAAGGAATATAATGTATTTAGATAATAAAATTTGGGAGGGTGGAATAGATTACCTATTTATTTACAATAGGACATATTTTACCTTTAGATGTAAAATATGATGGTATATATTTTTAATTTAATTTAAAATCCTTCCAGGGATTGGAGCAGCGTGTTTAGTCCACCTATCAACCTGCCGAATGACGTCAACAGTCAATTAAGAAACTCCACAGATTTAAGTGACAGTAGTCTTTCTCCTAGAAAAGATAAATTTAGCCCGGGCAACACTTTAAATAACGTGCCTGAGTTTTATGACACAGAAGTAGATGGAGAAGAACTTGATCTATTGTTTGATTCCGAATTAAACTGTTACTACGATCCTAAAACACATAAATATTATGAGCTGTCCATGTGAATAAAAACATGTCAAGTGTGAGGATCTAAAAATGTGTCCGGGTTCTTGCAAGTTTGCAAAATGTTACATCAAAAATTTTCAGTATTATAGTATGATCGAAACTCACTAACGTTATGCATTCTTTCCCATGTGAAAGAACATTTCCTCTGAGGACATTTTTGCGGTAAAAGTCAACGTAAGCTTTATTAATTTGTTAAGAAAATAATTGTGACTGCTGGACAGAGTTAATTAAAGGTAATAAACTTCATGGTATATGAGTTATTGCAGAAAGACACTTTCACAAAATCAGGGACATCGACTATCATGATTGTATGGACTGATAAAATATGAACTTGTGTACATTAGGTTTTAGTATTTTCAGATGAATTCAACCAATTTGCAGGCTGTTCATTTTAATCAAATGGTTTTTTTAGAACTCCGTACAGTTTTGTATTGAAGGCTATATTACTCAATTATGCATAGATTTGGACTTCCTCATATGCCCTTGTGGTTGGCTATTTAGAGGTTAAAGATCTTCTAAATTTAGCCCATGCTGTCAGATAAAATCTGAGATGAACTGTAATTGTCATAAAACCAAGAAAGGACATCATCATGTTTATCTATGATTTGAAATGTTGCAGAAAGGGAAGTAAATGATCTGAACAGTGTAATAATTAATTTACACTATATTGAGTGCTTTATATTTATATATGTACATATAGATTGCCTTTTGACTGGTTTATCTCTAGTGCTGTGTTATTGTACAGTTTTAAATAGTATTTTATTAGTGTACAGAAATATGTCTGAAAGATTATTTTAGAATTTGAATTGTACATACTGACAGTTTGTAAATTATACTTGTTGAGGGGTTATGTGTTTGGGGCTGATTAAAAGCATTATAAGATAATGTATTGTCATTTCTAACAATTTGCTTAGAATACAGATCTATGTTTCGTTTGTTTTTTGATAAATTCAGTTGCCTACACTAGGTTAACGGTTTTAGTGATAGGTCACGTCAGAGGTCATACAAGCAGCTTTTGAATTTTTGACGTCAGACTTTTGATTAACCAATCAGCATTGATGCTACTAGTGGTTTATCCACAGTTCTTTGCAAAACATGTCTCAAGTTCACCGTAACTGACCATTTCATTGGCTAATACCTCACACCATTCAGAACATGTCAGTTATAACAACGCTTCCAGATGCCAGAGCAGTAAAGACAAGTAAAATGAAATTTTGAAGTATAAAAATGAAATGAAATAGGAGGGATGAGGATTGGGAAGGGGGAAAGTCAATGAATAGATGCTGGGTTGTTTCGTTACTACATGATCTACATTACTGATGTTATAAAATAATGTAATAATATATACGAAATATCAGGCTCTGATACATAAAGTCAATAATTTCCATTAATTTCTTCTGGAGTTACGGCCTTTTATCACTTTGTTGAACCTTTGTGAATCCTTTAACAACAAAAGTTATAAATCGATCTGTATTAAATTTATATGCATCATTTAAATGCTTGAAACAAAGAAGCCAATTGAATTTCAGCAATTTCCATTAATTACATCTAGAGATATGGCCCTTGTTGATTCTTTTACAACAAAATTTATCATTTAAAATAGTAAAACGAAGAAGTCTATTGAATTTCAGGAATTACCATTAATTTGTTCTAGAGTTATGGCGCTTACTAATTTTATTGTGGACACTCCTGATGAAAGTTATCATCTGATGTGTATGGAATTTATATGCATTATTTAAATTAGTGAAACAAAGAATCCTATTGTATTTCAGCAATTTCATTCAATTACTTCAATCAGACAATTTAGCTTCTGTGGGAGTATTAGCAAGCAAAGTAATTGTAGGCTACTTAATTACCTTGCCCCAGGTTGTGAAAACCTACATTTGGCCACTGACATCAACTATCTCATTTAACAATTCTCTCCCCTCCCCCATTCCCATTCGCCCGCACTGCCCTCTTTTGCATATTAACATCTATTAACCATTCTTTGGGCTAGAATCCAAGATGAGTGTATGTACATGTACAACAGACATTTTGTGGCGAAAGGATCAGCTATAATAATTCCAATGACTAAGAGGAGAAAAAAATTGAGATGGCCCAGCCACCCCCTTTAAAGCCTCAATACCACTCTTGTTGTAACTGAATAATGTGTCACAATCTTTATTCACACAACAGGAAGGTCACTAAAACATCTAGTAGTACTTATAATAAAGCTATTATTTATTTTCTGGAGCTGCCAAGCCAACAAGAGTGATATTCCCTTTAATATCTGTGTATGGACCATTGTGGTATATTGGGCTCTTTGTAGTTATAAAGAGTAGGTTTATCAGGATTAGTCCATCAATCATATAAAATAAGGGTGGTTAGGTGACCAAATATGGTTTGACGCATTCGTGCTGGTCTGTCATTGAGTCAAGTGGCATGGTTTCGATTCCTGGTGCTTGTACGTGACAAGGAGTAGTGTCGCCTATTCTCTGGGTGCTCCAGTCTCCTCCAACTGCTATAGACCCCCATGCGTAAGCTATTTAATGAAATAAAATTGAACCATATGTTAGTTCCGAAATGAACCAAGAAATAAATATCCAGGTCAACAGCGGAAGATTTACTTGTCTGAGACCAGTTGGAATGGTTAAATGGAGTTATTTCCCCTGTGACATGTGCCTACTGACCAATCAGTGCATGTGCCCGAAAAGTCTTGATCAGCAGGATTATGCGATTTGTTTTTAATGTAGTTGCACGTGCGGGAAAAAAAACTGCACTTCCAAACGATCATTGGTTGGAGAGAATAACTACCAAACATTCTAGCACTCGTCCATAGTTCAAATTCGCAGTCTTGAACTGAGAGCAATCAAAAGAACATCAGTCTTGTACAAAGTTTGAAGTCGAAAACTACAGGTTTCATTTTTATTATTATATTTAATTATGATGATCTAGATCAGATCTGAAAAATAAAGAGAGAAACTCAGAAAGTACCGTTGATCACTTTGATCGTGCAGACGATTCTGTCATTCGGCTCACAGTACTAGTACTAGTAGACTTTTGTTTGATTCATGATAAATAATAAACGGATTTCTACGATTATGAACAATTCAACAAACTAGTTAACTTTGGTTATTAGTATTATAAACTTATATGTGTGTTTGAAATGAACTCCCGTTAAATAAAATCCATTGCACCACTAAATATCCTAGTTCAGCTCTGAACGTCGGCCTCATTACACTCACCCTGAACGTTCAGGGACTGGCCCATTCAATCAATGTCGAAAATAATTTGACCCCCAATTTTACTGGGCAACTTTTCACTGCTAAACGATGGGTGTCACTCCGGGTGGATGCGTGTACAGTGTAAAGGAACATCTCAGTGAGAAAATAAGACCTTGTTCATTTCGCTAGAGTCAGTGTGAGCATCACAACACGCTGTGTCATGGTGGCGAAAGGGTAGTTTGATAGGAGGGGACGTATTTTAAACAGCGTGTTGTTTCGCTCATACTGAGTCTAGCGAGGTAAGCAAGGTCTTATTTTGTCACTAAGATGTTCCTTTACATTGTACAGACGTCCACACAGATTGACACTCCGATGTTTCGCAGTGAAAAGTTGCCCAGTAAAATTGACTGGGGTTCAAATTATTTTCGACATTGATTGAATAGGCCAGTCCCTGAATGGTCAGGGTGAGTGTAATGAGACCAACGTTCAGAGCTGAACTATAAATATCCCAACGAATAAAACAGTTCCCTCTTGAAAAATGTGAATATTTACTGGTAATTTCGACAGATAACAACATGCAACATTGCTTTCGTCACATATTGGACGAATCCAACACACTGAAGAGAGGTTGGTTTAAATTTGACGCCTATTTTGGCAACCACGTTCTATATTCAAAATAACAAGGCTCCACCATTACGGTCGTTTTTTGGGCGACGAAAATATCAATTGAAGGCAATTACATAGGAGCTTTAAGTATCACTGATTGCACGGATACTCGTGTCATATATAAAATATAAATTTTAATATCCTATCTTCTGTAAATAGTTTAACAAGGATCACGAAGCACACCTCCGAAGTGTCTGAGTGTATTATTAATTTGATCTCATTCTTTCGATCAAATAATAACCGCTTCAGTAACATTTTTAAGCCTGTTGCGGCAGTGTTCAAAGTGCCTATTGGCATTGGGTGGGTATACAATGCCGATAAGCCCGTAAGATCTAGTAAGAAGCGGAACATTAATTGTAAATGGCCTGCACATATGTTAAATAATATTATCATATTAAAGATGGGTAATATTTAAAGCCCGTGAAACGAATGAAGTTATTTTTGTGCCGCGTGCGTGTTAAAAAGAAAATTATCTTATCTGAGTCGCTAATCAAATAATTAAGACGGTAACAAATTAAAAAAGAATACAGGTCGAGACGTGCTTAAACCAAACTTGAATTGTCGTAAAAATGCCGCATTTCCTATGCTGTCACCCCTAATACATAGAGGATATAGCATTCGTGAAAATATAAGTTTTCTTGCTTAGAGATGAAATAAAATATGTTATTCACGACAAAACGACAAATGTTCTATTTATTATATGATTTTACAATCATTTTAGGTAAAACAACATGGACTACTGCTAGCCAGTGGAATAACACTTTTATTTCACTGATAAAATACAGTATTCCACTACTGATCATAAAATAAAAAGTGATATCTCCCGGGGTGTGACATAAGCAGCCTCCATATTGCTATTTTTCTTAGCCGAAAGTTTGTGGGATTTCAATTTTTCAAGAGAGAACTGTTTTTATACGCCCACATTGAAATGGGGTCGTATATTGTCGTCGCCCCCGTCTGTCCGTCCGTCCGTCGGTCCGAGCAATTGTGGACGCTCTACAGGCTAAAGTTAATATCCGATTTACTTTAAATTTATACACAGTGTTTAAGGTCATGAGACGAAGAAGCCTATTGTTTTTCAGCGATTTCCGATAATAACTACCAGAGTTATGGCCCTTGATCACTTCAAAAAATCTTGTGGACGCTCTAAAGGCCAAAGTTAATATCCGATCGACTTTAAATTTATACACAGCGTTTAAGGTCATAAGACAATGACGCCTATTGATTTTCAGCGATTTCCCATAATTAGTGCCAGAGTTATGGCCCTTGATCACTTCAAAAAATCTTGTGGACGCTCTAGATTGACTTTAAATTTATACACAGTGTTTAAGGTCATAAGACGAAGACGCCTATTGATTTTCAGCGATTTCCGATAATTAGTGCCAGAGTTATGGCCCTTGATCACCTCAAAAAATCTTGTGGACGCTCTAGAGGCCAAAGTTAATATCCGATTGGCTTTAGATTTATACAGTGTTTAAGGTCATGAGACGAAGAAACCTATTGATTTTCGGCGATTTCCGATAATTAGTGCCAGAGTTATGGCCCTTGATCTCTTTAAAAAATCATGTGGACGCTCTAAAGGTCAAAGTTAATATCCGATTGACTTTAAATTTATACACACGTGTTTAAGGTCATAAGACGAAGAAGCCTATTGATTTTCAGCGATTTCCGATAATTAATGCCAGAGTTATGGCCCTTGATCACCTCAAAAAATCTTGTGGACGCTCTGGAGGCCAAAGTTAATATCCGATTGACTTTAGATTTATACACAGTGTTTAAGGTCATGAGACGAAGAAGCCTATTGATTTTCAGCGATTTCAAATAATTACTGCCAGAGTTATCTCCCTTGATAACTTCAAAAATTCTTGTGACGCTATAGAGGCCAAAGTTACCATCAGATTGACTTCAGATTGATACATAGAGTTTAAGGTGTTGAAACGAACAAGTATTTTGATTTTCAATGAATTTAGATAACTGAACAGCTAAATCCATGATATTAAATGTTTCATGTATATACTAATTGTTAGCGTGGGGTAAAACTTTATAAAAAGCAATCAAATTCTAATGATTTTCTGATAATAACATAATGAGTTGTTACTCTTAATCAGTTTTTAGTGTATTACAAATGTTTCATTACCGAAAAAAGTAAAAATATGCGACAACCCTTGTTGACTGCCCGGACGATTTAGCTGCTGTGGGCGTATGTTTCGTTGCCTGGCAACCTATCTTTATTCTTTGGGAAATTTAGTGCTGCAATGGATTTTATTTAACACACAGGTAAGTTTACAATAACCAAAGTTAACTAGTTTGTTCATAATCGTAGAAATCCGTTTATTGTTTACCATGACTCAAACAGTAGCTGCTGCTAACACAGTTAAACATGAACATGTTTGATTTGTGAGACACCAATTTATTAATGTTTATGCTTGTTTGATTTCACGACTTTTTATACGCCCACATTGAAATGTGGTTGTATATTGTCGTCGCCCCCGTCCGTCCATTCTAATGATTATCTGATAATTACATAATGAGTTGTTACTCTTAATCAGATTTTAGTGTGTTATAAATGTTTCATTACCGAAAAAAGTAAAAATATGCGACAACTCTTGTTGACTGCCCGGACGATTTAGCTGCTGTGGGTGGGCGTATTGTGTTGCACACAGTGCTGGATTAACCATAAGGCAGATAAGGCACTTACCTTAGGGCCAGCCAAAGGTCCAGGCCACAAAATAATAAAGTAAAAAAGATTAAACATCCATACATAAGTGTACAAATTCGTTGTTATTGCTGTATTGCCATTTGAATATTGTTCATGATAAGAAGCAAAATGAATAAGATATATGTTTACAGGATCATTTGTTATACGAAAAACTAAGTGATGCGTTTTCTATGGCGCTCAGTTGTAAGAGGCGCTCTGGGCTCCGGTCGACTTTTTTCAGGTGCATTCAGTTGCTTTCAGTTGCTCGCAGTTGCCAAAACGCCAGTTGCTTTCAGTTGCAAGGTCCGCATAAGCCCCCCTTTAAATCAGTAAAAATCTGTACAGTAATAATTATTTGGCGGTATATGACATTATCTTGTTACCGGTATGTGGTAACTATGGATGCCATGATAGCAGTAACTGCGGTACTACAAATAAGAATGTGGATTCTTATGCAGCTGGACCAAGGATCCATTCCCTTGATTAGATGTGTTTGTTACTTGCAATCTCTGTGTATAATTATAATGTGTGCTTTGCCTGTGGGTTTGTCTTATAAGTGATTGTGCACTTGCTATATACTTTATTGAGAGTAAAACTGGACAGTTAAAGTTTAGGCCACTTCTTTATTCTTGAAATGCACATATATCTATCAGAAAAAGAAAGAAATATGGGTTTCTAAATTTATTTCTCTTTAAAAAAAAAAAAAAAAGACTTTTTTCTAATACATATATTGTTAGTCATGGACAATGCATTTGATAGAAACCAATAATTTTTTTCTTACATTAGTCTGTAAGTGATGTTAGAAACTGTAGAAATATATTTATATTATTAAGTAATGATTTTAAACAATTTATGAAAATATAACTCAAATTTACACAACACAACATATATAAAAATTTTAGAAATATAAATATCCAGAACACAAATTTATAAAGCCAATCTTTACACTATCTTTGAGTATTTTGAAAAAGAATATCTAAGCAATTTGATGAAGCAGTTGAATTAAAAATAATAAAAGAAAATCTAAAGGTTTTGATTTATTTATGAAATATAAAAATTAATATAAAAGTAAATCTTATACATACATTAATTAAGGAAATAATATGAGATATTTAAAAAAAACAAAACATGATTTTATGAGCTTGTCTTGTAAAACTATAATAAACAAGGATTTTTATACATTTCCTGTTCCAAATATTAAAGCTGCTGATGGTCATTTGAGGAGTATTTAATCCCTTGCAAGCTACAATATTGTGAAAGTTAAATATCCAAAAGGAATATTGGTCCATAAATAGACAATAGTTATGTACAAACAAACCTGCGTCACCTATAGTGTTGGGTAAAATAATGTCCTTTTTGTAATCTTACTGAATCCAAACTGAGATATAATCAAATATTTAAAGATTGATTTGCTCTCTTAATTAAATGCAAATGACAATCAGCAGCTTTAAGATTGTTTAGTCATGGAGTTTTCCTATTGAGAAAGACAGATATTTGTAATCATATCCAATCCTAATAGGGTGATTATCTACTATAAAAGTTTGCTTTGCTCTCTTAATTAAATGCAAATGACAATCATCAGTGTTTTTTAAAGTCGTGTAGCGATGTAGTTTTCTTATTTAGAAAGAGGGGTATTCAGGAAAATTAAAATGTTGACTCTGCTCTTAAATCATGTAGCATCTTCTTTCGCTAACACTATATAACAATATGTTCAATTCTTATATTCTATTAATATGAATATTATGCTTCATTCACTTTATTAGAATTTATAGAAACAATGACAACTCTTGCCTCTTAATAAGTGTATTGACCAATATATGTAGATGTACTGTAGGTGAAATGTGTTATTGTAAAATAATTGTTAAATAAACTTAATACAAGAGACAACAGACCAATATTTGTGAAATCAATTTAAGTAACATTTCATTTTGACAAATTTGGTTAACTTTCTCTCGGAGATCAATGGGCATCTTCACTCAATTTGAGTGAGAAATTTAGCCATTATTCAAATGTTTTAATAAATGGTACTTACTTAGTGAACTCTTTAATCATATAAGAAAACCCTAATAATACATGGTCACAAGTTTCAGGCCATGTTATGTTATTAAGAATTTAAGTTACAAATTATTTCATTTATGCTATATTGGCTGCAACGATTTATAATAATTCCTATGAAAATAAAATTTGAGTGAAATTTGCATTTAGTTTTTTTTTTGTAAGGCATCAACTGTATGTAATGCTGATGTGTGCAAATAATACACTAATTACATAGTGATCTATATAAGGCAAATCAGTTGTAAAGCAATATTTTCTGTGCTGTATATATCTACATTAGTGGTGTATTATATATTTATATATATTTGGCTAAAACAGCTGAAAAACATACAAAAACCCAGTTTTTACATTTAGAAAATTTCTTCATATTGATTTTGAATCTTTTGCATCTATTTAAATCAAACAGTTTCACCATAGCTTACTCCTTGTTCGCATGGCTCGAAAAGTCTCATTTAAAAAACCTGATGGTGTTAATTTGAATTTGCGAATGTATAAAAATTTTGCATCCATTATTTCTGATTTAAAGCTGGAATCCACTTCTAGGTTGTTGCCTTTGAGACTGGGAGTACTCAGAGTAACGATCCTCATTATCAGGAACAGTCATAACTTGAATTGGTAGTGATCTCTTTGAAACTGTTTCAGAATAACCATTTATTTCAGCTAAAATGTAATAATGATAATTGTAAGGAATTTAGTATTGTTCTATAAATATAAAGTTTGAAAATAAATCAGCTCAGGGGTGTCTTTGTAATTGACTCCATGTGTCAATAAATCAAAGCCATGATACCCGGGTAATTTGATATTGAAGTTTGTTTTTGCTGAGAATATATCACTAGTTTTGCTGCATTCGTGTATAATTTGTGCTGTTCTTATGTGATGCAAGCTATATTATATGTTCTGCTTGTGTCCTTGTGTGCAGTTTTCTGCATTTTCTCAATTCAAATCATATACATGTAGCTTTATTTTGGGAGGGTAAACAAAAGGAAGGGGCGGGGGGTAGTATCATGCTTTTCTGCTCCAACCCGGGCTGATGGAGGGGAGCAAATGACAGGACAGCAGCACTACAGAACACTGTCAAGGATTCTGTTACGTGTATGCCAATGTGTACACTTGACTTATTTTTTTTGGCCCTATCCAAACAAAACACTTCTTCTTGTCATCTGCCACAGAAACTCAAGATTTAAAATAATATTAATCTGATTTGATGTTTGACCTTATTGACACATTTTACAAAAACAGACTTCAGATTAAATGAGAGGTGGTTTATTCATCTACATATTGATTCGGTTAAAACACCTTTTATAATCAAAGGAAAATGTTTTAACCCAAAGGGATATGTAGAATTCATTAGCCAATCACCATTCATCATCCACTCATTTCGAGAAGTCATGTGATTGTTTTGAAGACATGGTCGCTACCATGTTTAATCATGTGACGTGAAAGTTAATGTAATCGACCGAATTGGGCGAAGCATTCGGCTGGTGTGTCCACTCATTCGGGGCTCGATTGATTCAGCCGAACGATTTGGCTAATGTGTCCACTGCTTAAGAGAGTGTTGCTGTACCCCTCTATTCCTAAATACCATATTTATTAGTTTTTTGGTCTAAATGAATACTCTCCAGACAGTTGCTTCATTTGGCTGTAGAATGTGACAGGAGTCATGTAGGCCACAGGATAGGGTATGCTTACTCTTTCTAGAACAAAAGTTTGTACTTTTACACTGTACTACAGTAAAGACAATTAGAGCTGATACTTAATTGATTTTTTTAATTTACACATATTTATTTTAAAATTGACATCACTATTGTTGATTGTATAATCAATACTGTTTTAAACTTCCATTGTACGTTGTTACAGTTCTGTAGGTTTTCTGAATGCCTTCTTCATGGATTGGATGTGTAACTTATGGTACTTGATTTTGATCAATTTTTATATTGTATCTTAAAGATGCATTATGTAAGAGCAAAATCTGCTTATTCAAGGTCTTATTTTGGCTTCAAATGTTATATAAACTATTATTTAGATATCTATTAACATGAAAAGCCTATAATCAACCCTCTAGACCATTGATGAATGCAGATTACACAATTTGGGAGACGGAAATCACTTGGTGCCCTAAATTACTTTAATAGTATACCATTTTACATAACGCTGTCCTTTAACTTGGCAGCCATTATAGGTGTTGATTGGTTCAAAATAATAAAACGTGGAGCAGATTTATTCCAGATACTGAACTCTCCTCCTTTGATGAAAAATTAATAATCATTAATAATAATACTTACATTTTGTAACTGTTCCACTGGTGGAATAAATTTCAATCTTTGCTCGTTTGGTGGCCAGGAAAAAAGCAAGGACACCTAAGACCAAAGCGTCGAAGATTCCTAGAATAGCTAGGATGTAGCCCCATCGAACTTGACATTCACCTAATCTGTATTCATTGGCATCTGAACCACAGATCGTTCGGACTTCAGAGTGTGACCAACCATTGGGAAAGATGACACATGCCAAGAACATGAAAACAGCTGAAACAAAAAAAGAAATTGTTTTTAATTATTCACCTGGGGCGTTATTTCCTCTGTTTTTATACACCTACATTTAATGTGAACATATATTGTCATAACCAGTGTCCAGTGTACATGTTTGTCAACTATTTCTTGTGAACACTCTGTGTGAGAGTTTTTGCACTTATTAGAATATTTCATGGATTGTTGATTAGTTCATGAATCACAAGGAATTGGTTTGATTTCATCGGATCTCAAATTCATGATTACATGAGAACACAGCAGTTAATACAGCCTTTATCCCATTACAGCTACCCTTTCTTATTCAAATGAAAAATCAATTCATATTATTTTAAACCCCAACTGTTTGCCATACTTCAGACTATTTAATGGAATTTCTATCATGCTGACAATTCATGCAGTTGCATGATTAGACTCATTGAATATATGTATTTGGTTGGAACTAGTATTTTTCCAGGCAATTAAATAAAATATTCATCATACTGTTATACTGTCATTTGTTCCTGTGACATTTTTGGGTTACTTTTTATCATGCTGGTATTTCAGTCGGATGCAAAAGTGTCCATGAAGCTTTCATAGTTGTTTGCATCATAATTTCTTTTGATGACGTCCGTATGTTAAAAAACTGCAATAGTGCTGATGTGCCTTTAGCATGGCCTCTTTATCAAAGCTGTTAAGTTTTAGTTGTATTTGATTGTAATTTTTGTTGCATATTCTGTCTACTATTCACATATCTGTATCAGTTGCTTGATCAAGAAGAGAGTATATTCGTCGAAACATCCCTTGGTATTACCGTAAACTCAGTAATTGTGTATCCATAAAATTGTACCTTGTGTTAATACGTTCATTACTAAATGCCAATCAAAGATGAGAAAGATATATGTTTTCAAACTCCTGCCATGGGCGAGTTTAATGTGGTTGAATTGAAAATATGAAATGACATGGGTTTAAACGTCCTACTATTCTGCACTAACCAGTAATGAAGTCGGATATACAACATGTGTGCTTAATGTTTTCACCAACTTTTTGAATTCAAACTCTCATTGGTTTGGTTAAATGCTTTCTAATGAGTACATATGTGTCACATCCGAGTGACCAGACAAACATTAACATGGCTGGCCCACGCACTACTACCAATACACAATTATTTTATCTATTTTCTATAGAAATGAAATCAAAGATGTCTGTATGTATTTATGTATCTATGTCTGTTCGCCCATCACTCTTCGTCGGAGTGAACCACCCCCACATATGTGGTATCAAATTAGCAAGCATATCTAGTGAATGTTTTAGGCCTTCAAAATTGAATACCTGGGCAACTGGGCGAAGCCGGATTTCCTAGCTATTGTTAAAATATAAGCTTACGACTTGTATATATGATACAATTTGCAGTGTAATTCAAATAGCTCACTGAACTGGAAACAATCCAGTCATCAAAGGCTTTTGTAAATACTGTGTACTAAGATTATATATGCTAAATAAAATATGTTAAGAAACAGTTACGTCACTTTTGCTATAGTTTTTGTTGGTAGGTTGGCAAAATATGTGAAAGTCTCTTAAATGGTCTGCGCTAACATAAAAATCATGGCAGTGACATAAGACTGGAAAAAAAGAGGGTATCCAGCAAATTGATGATTTAGTTGCCTATATGTGCTGGTAATTGGCCTCTGCGTAGACAAAATTTCTTACATGTATGTTATAAGAGTCTCGCACTGTCTTGTTTAAATGTAAAATGTACAACAGTAAATATTTGTGCAGTCTGGGTCGTGGGTGATTTTTTCATATGAGAAATTTAACGTACCAGGGTTGTGAAGTGTTGTACATAATGCAAGTGTGACATCTATGTAAAGTCATGTGTTTGATCCCATGGTTGTACTTAATTTATTTTTATTTAAAAAAAATGTATTGAATTGAAAATGCATTTCCAGAAAAGTATTTATGTGGTAGTTGTGGAGACACTTCATTGTAAAAAAAAAACCCCACCCACGGAGCGTGCACAGGACCAAAATGTAATGGTATCACCATCTGAAAACCGATTGGCTTGTCTGGTCAAGTGGCATAGTGAGTACTTGGTATGCGTAGATTGAATGCTAGCGGTTGTGAGAACAATGAGAGTTGACAGTGGGGTACATTTTGCATTTTTACAGATTTTGTTGTTATTTAAGGATTTGAAGCAACCTCTTGGAAGACAAATTTATTTGAAAATGATTTTAGTCCAAATTACTCCAAATATATCATCAAATCACAAAGGTATCTTTAAATTTACAATTGATAATAATGAATCATTGATATTTACTGAAAGTATTCTTTAAAAAATATTCATATTTTTACTTATTTTTTTTGTGTGTTCAGAATGTATATATCCGGTTTTGTACATGTGAATACATGTTAAATTTTTGTAAGACTTAACTTACATACTGTACACTAATAGTAAAATGGGTATTATCAGTATTATCGATGTAACTATCTTAATGGTAACCTGCCAAAACTTAGACAGCCATATCTTAGACAGCTTAAAACAACAACATTTACGGTTAAGTGCACAACTAATCCTCAACCTGTTACCTATATTTGATAATGGAATAGTCCAAGAAAATCTAGAAAAAATCCCAAAACTTAGCAAATTGTAACATTGGTATGTTAAAGCAGATTGATTAACAAGTACAAAACAAATATAGTACCATTTCTTTCATTTCTTTACTGATCAAGTTTTTACTTATATAAATAATAATAATTTTAATACTCTTATGTTCACAAATCTTCAATGCAAATGTTAACAAAGTGTCTATCCGAGATGGATCAATTGGCTGACATGCGTCCAGATACTGAACCTTGGTTTTGTCACCTCGTAGAGGGTGTGCATCTGTGTGGTCTCTTCTCTTGCTCTCTTCCGTAGGTTGCTGAGGAACTTGATCTTGGTTGCTTCTTCATGAGGGTGAATGTGGTCGCTGACATTCTGACAAAAGTCACCCACAGTGGTGCACTTTCTGGAACATGCAGTAACTACACATCGCCAGTGTATGCAGTTCTGTCTCACTTTGTTTCTGTTGTATAGAAAACCGTCGAGGAAAACTTGCGGAGTTCCCTTCTGTGATGTGACAAATTCTACCTTTCACAGTCCAGCCATTTTATATTGCTGTTTAAAGTCCTGTACTGCTCAAAGGTAGACATTTTAAAATCAAAACATCTCAGCTGCTTACACATACTTAAATGTTTAATAATCACCCTTGGATCAAAGTTAGATATATTTATTGTTTTGATAATCAAACTTGCATCAAAGACATGCATTTTCAAATCAAAACATCTCAGCCCAACAAACTTAATCTCCCTATGGGTCAATTACACCACTGATTAGGACTGTTCCATTGCAGCTATGGGTGTTGTGTTAATTAATCACTTACTCCACTGTCTAAGTTATGGCTGTCTAAATTATGGCTGTCTAAGTTTTGGGAGATAACCATCTTAATGATACACCAGGGTATGTATTTAATCCCCAGTCAATATCAGTTAATTGCGTTTGATAATACAATAATCCTTTAGTACTATTCGTAAGGTATGTCGTTTTATACTCTTACAAAGGTGTATACCGAACAATAACACTAATTGCCAGTCTACAAATATTGCAACAAGACCTTGTACAAATATTACACAAAGACCAGTTCTGAAAAAATCCTTTACTCCCCACATATTTTACTTTTAAAGCCCAAAACTTTTCAACTAGTCTCTTATGGTCAGCGCTCTTTTATTAATCTTTTCAGTCCTTCACTTTTATAAAATTGTGCGGGAGCCATAAAAAGCTCCTGGTACCTTGAATGTATGCAGTTTAAAAGTAAACTAAAACCGAAAGTAGTTTATTAATCTCAATATTTAGGAGAGCTATCTGGCTAATTTGCAGGAGTCTTTAATGACTCCTGCGAAGGAAAGTCGATGTGCGTTGAGAGGAGCAGGAGCAAAAGCTCCACTTAAACGTGAAGGACTGCCTTTTAGTTTAAGAATAGATTCCCGCAAACAAACTGGGTGATTTGATGATATGTTTGGACTAAAAACATGTTCAGGCTAATTAATCATAGTTTTGCTTCAAATCCTTCTGAAAACATTGCCAGGAAATACCCCTGCTATAAAAAAATCAATCAAAAGAGGTCATGTTTGTGTCTTGCAACTTACCTCTCTCGGTACCAAGCAACGGATGCGAAGTCGGAGGAAAATTCATTGCATACGCAAGACGATGTTCTCATTAATCGCTGAATATTTATTACAAATATCGAAGCCTAATTAAATTCTCAGATTATCCACTGCCTGCATCTCTTTCTGTGATTTTTATCTCAGAAAGTGTTGTACGTCTGACTCTTTATAGAGTTTATCAACATGTACATCAAGCGCTCAATCTGCACGAGCAATCTTTGATGTCATTCGAGCAGACATTCCTAATCGTTAGGCTGTCGATTAGGGAAACCCTTACATTTTTGTCCTGTATGGACTCCATGAGTGTTTTCCAGGGAGTCGAGTGTTTTTCTAGTAAGATTATCGTGTTTCTACTTTCCATATGTACCAAAATTGCCATACTTTTATTAGAAATAACCACCCGATAAATACTTTTCTGGTAACGTATCTTTAAGATGTTGTTCATCTTTATATTCTTTTGAAAAACAACTTAAAACACATTTATTTAATCGGGCTTGTAACCGACTCTGTATTCAATCGTTAACATGTCCATAATCTTGTTGTTTATTTATCGTTACATTGTCACTTTGTAAAGTGCCCCTGAACATGTTATATGAAAGGGTGCACTATAATTATGCTGTAAAAATAATAATTATGGCATTATTGTCCTGGCCTTCTACCAATTGTCTCTTACAACTTAGTAACTGGTTGTACGTGACAAGAAGGGTCGCTGGCCAAACTCGTTGGCTTTTTCTGGGTCCTCCGGTTTCCTCCCACTGCTGAAGACCCTATGTTTAAACAAGTTATTGAATGAAACCATATCTTACTCCCAAAATGATTTAGTTTGTGTCATGTGGATGTTAACATAAAACCCCATTTCTCTCTATTACAACTTAGTTGACTAAGTATTGCATTTATTGGTCTTGTAGCTTTCTAGTTAGTTAAGTCTGAGACAGTCCTTTGTGTAGGATGTAACCATGGCGCTGGGAATCCGAAAGTCATGTAGTTTCATGCTTAGCATAATGACAGCCAGTTCATGACAGACAATAAAATAAACCCCTAAAGTTTATGATAATCATTGTCAAATAAATGTGAAGCCATTTCATATGGCTTGCTCAATAAAACCATATGATTCAAATCATTTATAATATTATTTAAAAGGCTTGGCATCATTAGCAAAGATGACTAACTTTATATTAGGAGAATGTCTCAGTCTTTATTTATCTGTATAAAGATTGTATTTCTTTTGTTGTTAGTGTTAGCACAGGCATTTACATGAGGGTGGTATATTAATACTTTCTATTGACACTCCCAAATCCCAGAAGTCTTCTTCAAAAATGGCCGACTTATTATATGAATACAAACTATTTCAAATTATTACTTATAATTATTTAATGCCCCTTTATATTAACTAAATTTGGGTGAATTTTTGTCGAACACAAAATCTGTCAAAAATAAATGTTATCCACAACACCATTGTTTCGATTGTCATAATATTTGTAACAGTCCATCACATATCATGTATATTTTTTTTTTAATAATCAAAAACTTTGTGTACAAATAAAGATGTTTTTTAATTTCATCTTCACACTTAGTATTATTGTATGATTGTGTTTTAAGTTTGTAAAATAAAAATAAAAACGTTAAAAGTATGAGGTATAGAAAAATGTATGTACAGTAAAAACAAAATACATACCAGAGACAAGTTGAAGAATTCCACAGAAAACGAAGACGTAAGTTTTGCGGAAACAGAAGAAGAGGAGAAGAGCAGCAACAACTATTAACATTAACAAAGCAGATACTCCAACGAAAAACGTAGATGCTCGGAATGAATCATTTAAGATTGATTTGAAATCTACGAAGGATCCACTGCAAGTGTAAATTCCTCGGCCTGTATCTGGAAAACAATATTGGTAAACACCAAGATGTCCATATCCAGGACTTGTTGGACTATCTCCGATCCATTGTGGCTGAACGAAAGCGACCAAATTAAGTATACACCAAATTATTGACAATAATCCCCATAAAACAGCAACTGCACGATATTCTCTCATGTATCTGAAATGGTAGATTTTGGCTGTCTCTGGGTTATAATTCTGATGCATCATTTTGTCGTATTACTGAAGAAAAATCCTTTATATATTCCAAAATGTCCTCTTGATATTTCCAATGTATTCCCTCCTCCTGTTTCCTATGAAAACTCTAAAATATGTCTTATTCCAGATATAACGGTGTTGGTTGTATATTAGGGTGTTGTTAGCTCTTTCACGAAATTATATTGTTCATATCTGGCCGACTGTACACAACTCCTTAACAATACAGCTGAATACATTTATAGCCCAAACCAGTCAAACAGGTTTTCTTCCCATGCCCACACTGTCAGCTAATAATAATGCATTCATATACAAGTACGCTGAATGGGAATAAAATCGTTAGGCCATAACGAAAAAATGTTACGCTTGACAGGTTAGATTGTTTATAGTCCAGTGATTAAGAAACAGGTTTAAATGTACAGAGAAAGAAACAATATAGCAGTACTAATTTAAGCTAGGGCACAATGAACATAGGAGTTTTTAAAGGTGATCTATTGTTTAATAGAAGGTCATACTGAAAATTTTTTCTTTTCACTTGTATGTCTACAGACTTCACAAAATCTGATTAATTTTTGTTTGACCGCAGGTCATCCTTTTCTATATGACAACCTTGAATGATATTTTTAGTACTGTTACACTTTTTGGTCGTCTAACTGAAAGGGGCTCTCTAGAGTTGGTATTATTTGTCTTTGAGTTCTGACACTGTCTTATGTCTCTTTTATAATCATAATGCTTTATACTTTAATTATCGTCTGCTTTTTGAAAGGCCATAATTATTTATAGTTTGTTTTTTTTTTACCAGTATAATTCTTGCTAAATTTTCAATATACATTGTGATCTGCAGTATATGGTTTCTGATGTGTGGAATTGGTCTGCAGCATACTTTTTGGTGAATGTCCCTTTTGTGGTGATCTTTACTATTGATTTGAGATGAACTCCAATCTTGATTTGGGGTGATTTCCAGTATTGATTTGAGATGAACTCAAACATCGATTTGGAATGATTTGTGGTGATCTGAAATATTTATATATGTATTTTGTGAGGGTAAATTGTAATTCTCTACAGCATAATTGGGATCATTTGCATAATCATAGTGTAGGTATTGTCGTATCCTTGACAGTTGGAAAATTATGTAATGTAGGTGGAGATAACTTCTATATTTTGTATCGGTAGATTGCATTGAGACCTTGCAAACCTAAGACAGAATTCTTGCTATTGTTGAAAGGGACCAGCATTGTTCACTGTAGCTTGCAGACTTAAATTAGTCCATGATTATCAGTGTGTGTTCAACTGGAAAAATGACACAGTATTGTGCTCCTTATAGTGTGAGAACCCTCAGAAGAATTTTTTGTATCAACTTTTAATTTTGCAATATAATTTAACTCCTGTATTGAAATTTGGGCATTATTTCGTAACCTTTTATTGATTTTCATAGACATTTTAATACTTTTTCCGAACTATTGATAAAGATACTCTATTTGTCAATCCACGAAACTTAACATTAAAGGCAAAATTTTTATATTTGGCCCCGGTGAAATCAAATGATAATGTCTATGATCATACTAAAGGACCATTTTGCTGTTAAAGTTCTTCCTATTGGCTGATAATGCAGAGGATACACTAGCTGAATCATTACCGCCTTAATTTGCCTGGTATGTCCATTATCAAACGATTAGCCAAACACCACTGATGACAAGAGCAGTTTGGATGGTAAAATTGTACAGCTATGTTTACTTAATAAAGTTTTTAAATGGTCATTCTTGGTTCAGTGCCCCCATACCACATATTTTTTTTTTAGCATGAAAGTTATTTTTGTGGTAACTATTGTCCAGAGTAGTTGAATGTTGATAGCTTGACTCATTTCCAGAACCGTTAGAAAACTAAATTGATGGCTTTATAAGTACATTTAAGTTCAGTAATTTGAGCGGGGTGGGGGGTAGAGCTCGGTGAAGAGAACTTCGAAGTTTGGTGTGAGGTCTAAGGGGTTACCTGAGTATTTTTATTAAATAAGTTGCTCCGAGACAATATTTCTGCTCATTTTGATGCATACATGTATAGGATTAGCATGAAGTGGCAATGCTTTTCAAATTTGTTTGTTCCACATTATTTCAATGAATTTAGGAGAAAATGTAAATAATCTGAGCAAGCAGGGCATTGTCCATATCTCCCACACCCTCCTTCTGGACACACTCCTAACAGTGGCGGGCGGCACTAGCCGTTGGTGGTTGGAGGGGCAAAGCTTGGGCAAAGTCCAAGGTTAAGGGGAAAGAGGCACGAGTTTCAACTGACTCCCGATAAAGCAAACTACTGTTGTGGTATTTCAGAGACATTGAAACACAAGATATTAGGATAATGTGCATTAAAATGATGCATTTAGATATGGATTATAAGGGTAGAGTAACTTTTAATTTTAGTATGGCCTGTCATTCCAGCTCTCCAACCAACCTTAGGAGAATAGGTCTTAACCAAATTAAAGCATGAAAGGGGTTAAACCTCTTATAGAAAGTATAGAATTAGTTTGATCTGCCATCTTTAGAAAATCCTACTAACACCAAAAGATCAATCAAAGCGAGAGTAGAATTGGGCTGATCTGCCAACGTTTGAAAATCCTACTAACACCATAGCGAAGTAAAAGTTATGGTAGAAGTTGAATAAATAGATAATGACACAGTTGATAACCTAACACATAATGTTAATGGTCATTAACACCTATTATTGTCCCCCTACCTTGAGGGAAATATATTGGTAACAATTGAAAGGGGAGGCAAATGAATCAATAAGTAATCTGTATAGACTTGTTTTAATTCTATTCATTTCTTTACATAATATACATCAGGCTTAGATACAGAAAATATATGTTTCATAAACAGAACTGGTAAAGGGAACTAATTCAAACCCTTCCAAACACATTATAAGTCATTGTAATTTTGTAAAATTGATACAAATCAAAATATATAGACTTCAATTCAGAAAATATGTTTCATAGATGGGACTCGTAAACGGATTGAATTCATTTTAAAACCCTCCTACAACACATCAGTAATGGTTGCTCAAGTCATTGTTATTTTGTCAAATTAATACAGATCTACATATTCAGTTTGTTTTCAAATTTGATTCTAAGATAACAATAAGCTAAAAAAAAAAAAATAAATCTTTAGATTTAAACTATGAAGACATGAAGTATAAAAACTGAAGATAAAGTTTGTTTATTTAGTATATTTTTATATAGACTGAATAAGGTGTGGTGAATAATGTGGATGCCCTCGAGGGCTACAATTGTTACAACATTCAATAAACCTATCATTACCACAAACCTATCATTAGTGTGTCTGACCTGCCAAAAGGTGTACAATGATGAAAACATCGGTATTGTGCCAGTGCCTTTTGAGCTTGTTAGAAATATAGAACTACTGGTCATATTTTTAAACTGTGGATGTAATTTATTTATATTTAACAAATAATGATCAGACATAATTTTCTAGGTATAGGCTAAGCAATTGTTTGCAGGCTCACATTTCATTTCCATAAACCATTCCATTTATGTATTTAATAACAAGATAAAGAGCTGACAGTTCTTGCCATAATAGTTTAAAAATAGATATATAGAGAAGATGCTGAAAACACTGTAGCCTTGATTGTCATTGTTACAATTTTTACGATAATAAACAATGTTTTGATTATCCATTTTTATACGCCCACATAGAAATGTGGACGTATATTGCCGTCGCCCCCGTCCGTCCGTCTGTCCGTCCGTCCGTCCGTCCGTCCGTCCGTCCGTCCGTCCATCGTCCACAATTTCTTGTGAACGCACTAGAGGCCAGGGTTAATATCCGATTGACTTTAAATTTATACACAGTGTTTAAGGTCATGAGACGAAGAAGCCTATTGATTTTCAGCAATATCCGATAATTACTGCCAGAGTTATGACCCTTGATCACTTTGAAAAATCTTGTGAACGCTCTAGAGGCTAAAGTTAATATCCGATTGACCTTAAATTTATACACAGTGTTTAAGGTCATGAGACGAAGAAGCCTATTGATTTTCAGCAATATCCGATAATTACTGCCAGAGTTATGACCCTTGATCACTTTGAAATATCTTGTGAACGCTCTAGAGGCTAAAGATAATATCCGATCGACCTTAAATTTATACACAGTGTTTAAGGTCATGAGACGAAGAAGCCTATTGATTTTCAGCGATATCCGATAATTACTGCCAGAGTTATGACCCTTGATCACTTTGAAAAATCTTGTGAACGCTCTAGAGGCTAAAGTTAATATTGGATTGACTTTAAATTTAAACACAGTGTTCAAGGTCATAATACGAAGAAGCCTATTGATTTTCAGCAATATCCGATAATTACTGCCAGAGTTATGACCCTTGATCACTTTGAAATATCTTGTGAACGCTCTAGAGGCTAAAGATAATATCCGATCGACGTTAAATTTATACACAGTGTTTAAGGTCATGAGACGAAGAAGCCTATTGATTTTCAGCGATATCCGATAATTACTGCCAGAGTTATGACCCTTGATCACTTTGAAAAATCTTGTGAACGCTCTAGAGGCTAAAGTTAATATTGGATTGACTTTAAATTTAAACACAGTGTTCAAGGTCATAATACGAAGAAGCCTATTGATTTTCAGCAATATCCGATAATTACTGCCAGAGTTATGACTCTTGATCACTTTGAAAAATCTTGTGAATGCTCGAGAGGCTAAAGTTAATATCCGATTGACTTTAAATTTATACACAGTGTTTAAGGTCATAAGACGAAGAAGCCTATTCATTTTCACGGATTTCCGATAATTAATGCCAGAGTTATGGCCCTTGATCACTTCAAAAAATCTTGTGGATGCTCTAGAGGACAAAGATGATGTCCGATTGACATCAAATTTATACACAGTGTTTAAGGTCATGAGACGAAGAAGCCTATTGATTTTCAGCGATATCCGATAATTACTGCCAGAGTTATGACCCTTGATCACTTTGAAAAATCTTGTGAACGCTCTAGAGGCTAAAGTTAATATTGGATTGACTTTAAATTTAAACACAGTGTTCAAGGTCATAATACGAAGAAGCCTATTGATTTTCAGCAATATCCGATAATTACTGCCAGAGTTATGACTCTTGATCACTTTGAAAAATCTTGTGAATGCTCGAGAGGCTAAAGTTAATATCCGATTGACTTTAAATTTATACACAGTGTTTAAGGTCATAAGACGAAGAAGCCTATTCATTTTCACGGATTTCCGATAATTAATGCCAGAGTTATGGCCCTTGATCACTTCAAAAAATCTTGTGGATGCTCTAGAGGACAAAGATGATGTCCGATTGACATCAAATTTATACACAGTGTTTAAGGTCATGAGACGAAGAAGCCTATTGATTTTCAGCGATTTCTGATAATTAGTGCCAGAGTTGTGTCCCTTGATCACTTCAAAAATTCTTGTGGATGCTCTAGAGGCCAAAGTTAATATCTGATTGACTTTAAATTTACACACACTGTTTAAGGTCATGAGACAAAGAAGCCTACTGATTTTCAGCGATTTCAAATAATTACTTCCAGAGTTATCTCCCTTGATCACTTCAAAAAACCTTGTGACGCTACAGATGCCAAACTTATCATCCGATTGACTTCAGATTGATACACAGAGTTTAAGGTGTTGCAACGAATAAGTATTTTGATTTTCAATGAATTTTGATAACTGAACAGCTAAATCCATGATGTTAAATGTTTCCTATACTAATTGTTAGCGTGGGGCAAAACTTTATAAAAAGCAAACAAATTCTAATGATTTTCAGATAATTACAAAATGAGTTGTTACTCTTAATCAGATTTTAGTGGATAACAAATGTTTCATTCCCAAAAAAACTAAAAATATGCGACAACCCTTGTTGACTGCCCGGACGATTTAGCTGCTGTGGGCGTATGTTTCGTTGCCTGGCAACCTATCTTTATGGTTATTCAAGAACAGCCATCAGATCCGAGTTTGGCTTCAAATCTGGCATCGACAGTTGATTATGGTTGTATTGTCATGTCCAATTAATAGTTTATATAAGACCTGCAATAGGCAGATTTAGCTCTTGCATGATGTATATTGTTTGATCAAATCCTGATTGAACAATAAACTCGGATTAAACACTTATAAGCCCTTGAATAATAAGACATAAGGTCTAAAAATAAAAAATAGGCTTTCTTTTGGATATAAAAAAACCCCATAACGATGCAAAAATTAAAAAATCAAATGTAAATATGATTTATAATACGCCACTAAATAGTAAAATTTTTTATAAATTTTTTTTATAAATTGCAAAATATACCTGTCTCAATGTTTCTTATGCTTTGGATCATTCATTCTATTTGCAATGTCTTAAAGGATTAATGTGTAAACTTTTTTGTTAATGTATATGAAAGTAGGTTTGTGTTGATAATAATGCCTGCTGGACAGTATTAGGAATGTAAGTTTTAATTGTTAAGAGGTATTGATTTTGTTGTTTTAGCTTGTGCTAGTGTTGCTAATAGTGTATTATAGAGCTTTTATGTTAAGGACCTTATTTTTAAATTGGGCAATAAAAAATGTCAGGTTTTATTACTGTATATGAGAGGGGATGGTGTTTAAATGTCCACTTGACACAAATTAGGTCATTTTGAGAGTATAATATTGTAAGTTGCATGTAGCATTCAGATTTCAAATCATGTCTAAATGATTTTTTTTTTCATTTTATTGACGATACTGCATTGAAGCAAACGATATAGTTCAAGCTCACACCCGGTCCAGTTGACCGCAGTATAAAGATGCATTGCTGTATGAAGCCGATTTATGTTTTGTTTTAATTTTACTTCAAACAATTATTATGCAAGAGCAAAATCTGCCTATTGTAGGTCTTTCTTTAGACTTGAAATGTTATAAAAACTATTAGACATTAATTAACTTATCCAGACAATAATCAACTCTCATTGTCAAGGCTAGCCTGCGATATTTGTTGGATTATGGTCTGATTTGCTGCATAACTTTCCATAGTGATTTAACAATTAAATGGATAATTGAAACTATTAGTTTTGTCTTACTGATATTAGTTCATAGTTATCAATTTGACTGAAATTTTCAGCAAATCCCCTTACATTATCTAGTTTTTAACTATTATAGTGAGAACTGCCAACTCGTTATCTAATCTCCCATAATGTATCTTTAATAGATAACATCTGTTTGGTTGTAAAATGCCACGAAATACAGCATAGGAGTAAATTGTAACAAGGAAAGGAGATCTTCTTTTGTTCTCTTTGTTGAATAAGCAGATTGTTTTACCTCTGCTAAACTAACTATAGCGTGCAATCACTAGATATTTTCAATGTTATTGCACACTTTTGCTGGCTTACGCTAATTTTAGTAGAAATCATATAGAGAATTAAGTGGGGTGGGTTTTCAGTGCAATAACAACAAGCATGTTGAGCAGGTGTCATTGTTACAAGTCATTTTTAGCACGCGAATTCATTCGTTTACACCTTGATGTTTAAACCTGTTAACTCATGAGAGCCGTGCTATAAATATAACTAATAAAATGGGTTAGAGTGGTGACCTGCTGTTCCACGAAAGAATTATTCAAGACAATATTAAAATTAAAGAATGACTGTAGCACGTCAAAAAAAAAAAAAAAGAGAACAAATAATAATCACGCTGTAAAAAATAATTCTCTGTAGAGTACACCTAGTTCAGTTATTTTCATTCAACAGTTGAAGAGTTGTTCTCTGAACCAAATACTGAATTAGAAACTGATCAAATGGATACCAATGTGTCGTTCTTCGTCGAGTTTTTGGTGGCGGCAGTATAAAGATAAACTGATTGGATTTAGCGCCAATGCTGAGCCAAAACGATTTATGTGGTTACATTACAATTAACAGAAAATTTCGCTTGGCCATGGGGCAAATTAGTTAGGGGTATAAGAAATTTTTGTTTCCATAAATAATTTCATTTACTATTTTGTATTTGTTTGTGCCAAATAAATCTCTCAATACTGAAATATTGGCTATATGGTGCATGAAAGCTTCATGATGCAAGCTTAAATATAATTGAAGATATATAGGCTATAGAAAGCATTTTATTCTAGCATATATGTGTGAGAATTAAATATGTAAAAGTATACATTATATATATGTGTGAAATTTTATTAGAACAAGAATGTAATTTTTTTTTTTGTTAATATAAAAGTTTATGTTTAAACAAGCCATGGGCCCCCATATATTGGTCCATTATGATAAGGCCTAAATATAAAAACATATGTAACATTTAATAAATATTGATGATTAGATTGATATGCAACACTAGTCTTGAAAATTTATGTTATTTTGTAAGACATGTAGCTAGATATTGTTATGCATCACAATGTGAAATGTTTGTAATTTCCATACTCATGCTTGTGTAGTTGTGAATAAACTGTTATTATAAAAACACATTTCTTTTCTTACATAATTTCAAATAAACAAAATATCTATCTTTAGATCTGGATGATAGTTACTAATGATAAAGAAATATTTATGAATTTACAAGCAACTGAATTTGTATAATACAATTTAAACCCCTCTGAAGGTATTATTTTAAAATTGCAAAGTAAAGCTTCCTGATTTTATGAACAGTGGTGTGTACCCTGAAAATCGGACCAATCAAATTGCTGGGCTATAAATAACAGTTTTGTTGACTTCCCGTCTGGTCAGAAAAGGCGGGAAAGTGTAGAGGTTATTGTTGTTGACACGTGATCAGTTCATACATTGTATGGATGCAGGTCCTTAATGTCAGTTCTGATAAGGTTGGTTGGGTTAGAAATACTACTTATAGTTTAATACTGATTTGACAGTGCTCTGATTAACCTGCTTTGTCTTTATGGAAATTTACAGGAAGTGTTAATGTAATAGTATTTCTATATTAGATATGTGGGTTGATGAGTTGCATTGCAGTTGCAAGGGAAGCAATTACAATGTATTTTGATCACTGTTCAGGGAAAATAGTGTAGATGTTAAAGAAGCTAGGTCTTTAACTCAATATCATCCAAAACACAAATTATTTGTCAATGTAAATCAAACTTAATGATGTGATCTTTACGGAAAAAGATGGGCTTCTGATATCCAATATTTCAAGACAAAATAATAAATAAATATTTTACCATTGATGATTGGTACATGGAAGCGCGTACCATAATGCATTTCAGCCACAGTTCTAGCAAGAGATTCAAGGAGTAAGGCTATAAAACATTGTACCAAATCAAACTGCGCATGTAGACTGGAATAACTAGACGCTAGAAATTTGCATTTGATTGACACTGCTGGCTTATTTTGGCGAACATAACTGATTTGAAATTAGAGTAAAAATGGAAACCATTGAATGTAAATCAGTTTATAAAATATACATTCATATTAGAGGGATTTATCTCCTTTAATCAGCTAATGATGTAAAAAATCATTGTACTGCAACTGCACCAGGCCCGTAGCCAGCTTGCAGTATGTATTCTAGATTTATGGTTGTCAAATTTTCTTGGGGGCAAAACATTTTTATACGCCCACATTTTTATGTGGACGTATATTGTCGTCGCCCCTGTCCGTCCGTCCGTCCGTCCGTCCGTCCACATTTTTTTGTGAACAGTCTACAGGTCACAATTTTTATCCGATTTCAATTAAACTTAAAATATAGGTTTATCACCATAAGATCTCGGTTCCTTTCGATATTGGCATGTATCGGACTGTAACTTCATGGGTTATGGCCCCTGATTGTACGAAAAATCACGTTTTTTAGCTTGTGAACAGCGTAGAGGTCACAATTTTGAACCGATTTGGATGAAACTTGACATGTGTGTTTATAACCCAAAGATCTTGGTTCCTTTCGATATTTGCGGCAATCGGATCGTAACTTCCTGAATTATGGCCCCTGATTGTCCGAAAAATTGCCCTTTTTAGCTCGTGGTCCCTCTGGAGGTCAAAATTGTTATCCGATTTAAAAAACCGTTTGATGATATCACCGTTCCATGGTTATGAAGGTCGAGTTCGAATTTCGTGAAAATCGGACCAAAATTGACGGACAAAATGGCCGCCATTTGTACGCGAATAGTGTGAAAATATGTTAAATCATGGTTGTGAACAGTGTAGAGGACACAATTTTGAACCGATTTGGATGAAACTTAAAATGCATGTTTATAACCCAAAGATCTTGGTTCCTTTTGATATTTGCGCCAATCGGATCGTAACTTCCTGAATTATGGCCCCTGATTGTCCGAAAAATTGCCCTTTTTAGCTTGTGGTCCCTATGGAGGTCAAAATTGTTATCCGATTTAAAAAAACGTTTGATTATATCATTGTTTCATGGTTATGAAGGTCGAGTTTGAATTTCGTGAAAATCGGACCAAAATTGACGGACAAAATGGCCGCCATTTGTACGCGAATAGTGTGAAAATATGTTATATCAAGGTTGTGAACAGTGTAGAGGACACAATTTTGAACCGATTTGAATGAAACTTGAAATGCATGTTTATAACCCAAAGATCTTGATTCCTTTCGATATTTGCGCCAATCGGATCGTAACTTGCTGAATTATGGCCCCTGATTGTCCGAAAAATCGCCCTTTTTAGCTTGTGGTGCCTCTGGAGGTCAAAATTGTTATCCGATTTAAAAAACCGTTTGATTATATCACCGTTCCATGGTTAAGAAGGTCGAGTTCGAATTTCGTGAAAATCGGACCAAAATTGACGGACAAAATGGCCGCCATTTGTACGCGAATAGTGTGAAAATATGTTAAATCAAGGTTGTGAACAGTGTAGAGGTCACAATTTTGAACCGATTTGGATGAAACTTGAAATGCATGTTTATAACCCAAAGATCTTGGTTCCTTTCGATATTTGCGCCAATCGGATCGTAACTTCCTGAATTATGGCCCCTGATTGTCCGAAAAATTGCCCTTTTTAGCTTGTGGTCCCTATGGAGGTCAAAATTGTTATCCGATTTAAAAAAACGTTTGATTATATCATTGTTCCATGGTTATGAAGGTCGAGTTTGAATTTCGTGAAAATCGGACCAAAATTGATGGACAAAATGGCCGCCATTTGTACGCGAATAGTGTGAAAATATGTTATATCAAGGTTGTGAACAGTGTAGAGGACACAATTTTGAACCGATTTGGATGAAACTTGGAATGCATGTTTATAACCCAAAGATCTTGATTCCTGTCGATATTTGCGCCAATCGGATTGTAACTTCCTGAATTATGGCCCCTGATTGTCCGAAAAATTGCCCTTTTTAGCTTGTGGTCCCTCTGGAGGTCAAAATTGTTATCCGATTTAAAAAAAACGTTTGATTATATCACCGTTCCATGGTTATGAAGGTTGAGTATGAATTTTGTGAAAATCTGACCAAAATTGACGGACAAAATGGCCGCCGTTTGTACACGAATATTGTGAAAATATGTTATATAAAGATTGTGGACCTTATAGAGGTCACAATTTTGAACCGATTTTGATGAAACTTGACATGTATGTTTATAACCCAAAGATCTTGGTTCCTTTCGATATTTGCGCCCATTGGATCATATCTTCCTGAATTATGTCCCCGGATTGTCCGAAAAATCGCTTTTGTTCGCTTTTGGTCCCTCTGGAGGTCAAAATTATTATCCGATTTAAAAAAACGTTTGACAATATCACCGTTACATGGTAAAGAAGAGAGAGTTTGAATTACATGAAAACCGGACTAGAATTGACGGACAAAATGGCCGCCGTTTGTACACGAATAGTGTGAAAATATGTTATATCAAGGTTGTGGACCCTATAGAGGTCACAATTTTGAGTCGATTTTGATGAAACTTGACAGGTATGTTTTAAACCCAAAGATCTTGGTTCCTTTCGATATTTGCGCCCATCGGGTCATTACTTCCTGAATTATGTCCCCTGATTGTACGAAAAATCACCCTTTTTAGCTTGTGGTGCCTCTGGAGGTCACAATTATTATATGATTTAAAAAAAAACGTTTGATTATAAAAACCAAACAAATTCTAATGATTTTTTGATAATTCCTTAATATGCGACAATTCTTGTTGACTGCCCGGACGATTTGGCTGCTGTGTGGGCGTATGTTTCGTTGCCTGGCAACCTATTTTTTCATGGGGGCATTCCCTTGCCACCCCCCTTGTCACCCCCTGGCTATGGGCCTGAACTGCACAGTCATAATGAGTATGGTGGTAGAGCGAAAAATACAGACCTACATTGATAATAACATAAACTTGTACCAAATATGAAATTATTTTATTTAGCCTTTCTGGATGGTCTGAAAACCAAGGCGTTTATTTATAAGATAGATCCCTTGACACTTGGAATTTGATACAAAAGTAGGCCATTATGGAAGACCAAATGGGACAATATTCATGATTCTTGTTTCTACATTCAAGTTGGAACATTTTAGACACGAACGCAACATTCTAAACTAATGATTCTTGTTTCTGCATTCTTATATCAACATTTCAAGCACAAAATCAACATTTTAAACAAAAAATTGACATTATGTTTCATTTTCGGCGTTTTATCAGTAACTTTTATGTATCATTTAATATCAAAATTAAAAAATAATTTCTTAATTTTACACGACAAAGAAATCAATTCATTGGTTTCTGAAAGTATCTAAAAAAAAATCTGGAATTTGAACTCTTATGAAAATATTTTCTACGTTTCAAAAAGTCTTGAAGTTAAAAATCTTGAAATGGAAAATGTCCAGAAAAATATCATGAATTATCAACATTATTACACCAGAGGGCGTTAGCGTTTGTGTACAACTTTGATACAGACTATAGATTAGAAAATAACGGTAGACTTTTCTACAAGTGGAAGTGAGCCCCTGTTGTGTTTAAACAGTAATTAGTTGCATGAAACAGAAATTAAGCTCGAGATATGATAAATAACTTCTATAATTTAAACAGCTAGAAAAAATTAGGAAAATGGCCTTTCTTACATATTCGCTGTTAATAATATTTGTTTACTTTTTCATATGTTTACAAATAATTAGACATACACGCGTTTCGAATATGGCAAAAATGGATGATAATGCTGGGTTTTAATGGAATCTATTCACTGTTATGTTTACTTTTTCATATTAACTATAATTTCTGTTTCATGCAACTAATTACTGTTTAAACACAACAGGGGCCAACTTCCACTTGTAGAAAAGTCTACCTTTATTTTCTAATCTATAGTCTGTATCAAAGTTGTACGCAAACGCTAACGCCCTCTGGTGTAATAATGTTGATAATTCATGATATTTTTCTGGGCATTTTCCATTTCAAGATTTATAACTTCAAGACTTTTTGAAACGTAGAAAATATTTTCATAAGAGTTCAAATTCCAGATTTTTTTCTGGACATTTTCCATTTCAAGATTTTAACTTCAAGACTTTTTGAAACGTAGAAAATATTTTCATAAGAGTTCAAATTCCAGATTTTTTTTAGATACTTTCAGAAACCAATGAATTGATTTCTTTGTCGTGTAAAATTAAGAAATTATTTTTTAATTTTGATATTAAATGATACATAAAAGTTACCGATAAAACGCCGAAAATGAAACATAATGTCAATTTTTTGTTTAAAATGTTGATTTTGTGCTTGAAATGTTGATATAAGAATGTAGAAACAAGAATCATTAGTTTAGAATGTTGCGTTCGTGTCTAAAATGTTCCAACTGAAATGTAGAAACAAGAATCATGAATATTGTCCCATTTGGTCTTCCATAGGCCATTGTTATACTTTATGGCATATTCCTGTCTTAAATAACCCAGTTGGATTTGTTGTAAAGCCCATTTCAATTATATTGAAGCCAGATGTCTGCTTTTTGACCATTTCGTAAACAAATGTTCAGGCATGGTATATGTGTTTATTTATGGCGGGGGAAAGCGGCAAAAACCTAATGCTATGTAGAAATGTCTAATTCAAAACACACATGTAACATAATGCCATACCAAATACCTAAAACGTCTAATGCAAAAAACAAAATACAAGAAACCTCTAATACAAAATACCTCATACGTCTACTGCAAAAGACAAAATACAAGAAACCTCTAATACAAAATACATATAACCTCTTATGCACAATTGATTTTACAATCTGAAACATCTACCATAAGCATTAGATGACATATCTCGTTGTCATTACTTACATTTCTCCACTGAATTATCTTTATTTAGGTCAATGTCAAGGTCACCGAACACAACTTGGCGACCTATTCGGCTAGCGAGCTATTCGACCGATCCAGCTGGCAACCTGTTCGTTGGCAACCTATTCAGAATTAAGACAACAGTCGCACAAACTCATCTATTTTTAACAACCAATAAAATCCAACGTTACGTCTATCAAATGAAAGTAGAATAATATATTATTTTTATCAATTCCTTTAGCTCAGAATAGAGATGTAATTTCGCATTATCGTACAAAATTCTAGACATCCAACTAAATATATTCCGAAAGGTAATTAAATAGACTTTCTAAGTATTATCAGTAAAAATTGGCACATTCATATTAAAGGGGTGCACTCTCTTCCTAAACATGACCAATTTTTTAAAAATTTTAAAGGGAAAAACTGTTAATATCCCGTGTCAAAATTCGGACCATCGTACAAAATTCTGATGATCCAACTAAATATATTCTAAAAGGTAATTGAATAAGCTTTCCAAATATTATTAGTAAAAGTTGGCACAATCATATTAAAAGGGTGCGCTCTCAACCTGAACATAGCCAATTTTTCAATATTCTATATGTAAAGATAGACCGGTATTTTTTCCGAAGTCCGAATTCGGACCATCGTACAAAATTTGGAGCATCCAGCTATATATATTCTGAAAGGTAATTGGATAAGCTTTCCAAATATTATTAGTAAAAGTTGGCACAATCATATTAAAGGGGCGCGCCCTCAACCTGAACATATCCAATTTTTCAATATTTTATATGTGAAGATAGACCGGTATTTTTTTTTAAGTCAAATTTCGAATCATCGTACAAAATTCTGAGCATCCAGCTATATAAATTCGGAAAGGTATCTGAATAAGCTTTCCAAATATTATTAGTAAAAGTTGGCACAATCATATTAAAGGGGCGCGCTCTCAACGTGAACATAGACAATTTTTCACCATTTTAAAGTGAAAGAACGGTAATATTCCGAGTCGAAATTAGGACCATCGTACAAAATTCTGAACATCCAGCTATATATATTCTGAAAGGTAATTGGATAAGCTTTCCAAATATCATTAGTAAAAGTTGGCACAATCATATTATATCTTTACATATCGAATATTGAAAAATTGGCTATGTTCAGGTTGAGAGCTCACCCCTATAATATGATTGTGCCAACTTTTACTAATAATATTTGGAAAGCTTATTCAAATACCTTTCCGAATTTATATAGCTGGATGCTCCAAATTTTGTACGATGGTCCGAACTTTGACACGGAATATTACCGTTCTTTCACTTTAAAATATTGAAAAATTGGCGATGTTCAGGTTGAGAGCGCGCCCCTTTAATATGATTGTGCCAACTTTTACTAATAATATTTAGAAAGCTTATTCAATTACCTTTCAGAATATATATAGCTGGATGCTCAGAATTTTGTACGATGGTCCGAATTTCGACTCGGAATATTACCGTTGTTTCACTTTAAAATATTGAAAAATTGGCTATGTTCAGGTTGAGAGCGCGCCCCTTTAATATGATTCTGCCAACTTTTACTATTAATATTTGTAAAGCTTATCCAATTACCTTTCAGAATATATATAGCTGGATGATCAGAATTTTGTACGATAGTCGAAATTCGGACTTCGAAAAAAATTCCGGTCTATCTTTACATATAGAATATTGAAAAATTGGCTATGTTCAGGTTGAGAGCACGCCCCTTTAATATGATTGTGTCTACTTTTACTAATAATATTTGGAAAGCTTATTGAATTACCTTTCAGAATATATATAGCTGGATGCTCCAAATTTTGTACGATGGTCCGAATTCGGACTTCGAAAAAAATACCGGTCTATCTTTACATATAGAATATTGAAAAATTGGCTATGTTCAGGTTGAGAGCACACCCCTTTAATATGATTGTGCCAACTTTTACTAATAATACTTGGAAAGCTTATTCAAATACCTTTCCGAATTTATATAGCTGGATGCTCAGAATTGTGTACGATGGTCCGAGTTTTGACTCGGAATATTACCGTTGTTTCACTTTAAAATATTGAAAAATTGGCTATGTTCAGGTTGAGAGCGCGCCCCTTTAATATGACTGCGCCAACTTTTACTATTAATATTTGGAAAGCTTATTCAATTACATTTCAGAAGCTGGTTGCTAAGAATTTTGTACGATGGTCCGAATTTCGACTCGAAATATTACCGTTCTTTCACTTTAAAATATTGAAAAATTGGCTATGTTCAGGTTGAGAGCGCACCCCTTTAATATGATTGTGCCAACTGTTACTAATAATATTTGGAAAGCTTATTCAATTACCTTTTAGAATATATTTAGTTGGATCATCAGAATTTTGTACGATGGTCCGAATTTTGACACGCGATATTAAGTTTTTCCCTTTAAAATTTAAAAAAAAATTGGTCATGTTTAGGAAGAGAGTGCACCCCTTTAATATGAATGTGCCAATTTTTACTGATAATACTTAGAAAGCCTATTTAATTACCTTTCGGAATATATTTAGTTGGATGTCTAGAATTTTGTACGATAATGCGAAATTACATCTCTATTCTGAGCTAAAGGAATTGATAAAAATAATATATTATTCTACTTTCATTTGATAGACGTAACGTTGGATTTTATTGGTTGTTAAAAATAGATGAGTTTGGGCGACTGTTGTCTTAATTCTGAATAGGTTGCCAACGAACAGGTTGCCAGCTGGATCGGTCGAATAGCTCGCTAGCCGAATAGGTCGCCAAGTTGTGTTCGGTGACCTTGACACTGGCCTAAATAAAGATAATTCAGTGGAGAAATGTAAGTAATGACAACGAGATATGTCATCTAATGCTTATGGTAGATGTTTCAGATTGTAAAATCAATTGTGCATAAGAGGTTAAATGTATTTTGTATTAGAGGTTTCTTGTATTTTGTCTTTTGCAATAGACGTATGAGGTATTTTGTATTAGAGGTTTCTTGTATTTTGTTTTTTGCATTAGACGTTTTAGGTATTTGGTATGGCATTATGTTACATGTGTGTTTTGAATTAGACATTTCTACATAGCATTAGGTTTTTGCCGCTTTCCCCCGCCATATTTATTGCATCTTTATTCCATGGTTAATTATTCATTGTTACATTATATCATTTAGTCCTGTATGTATTGTAATTCTAAAAAATGATATATTGATAGATTGGTGGCTTTTATGCCATTTGTGAATAATGACTGAATGAAAACCAAATATTTGATTCTCTATTTAAAATACTTGTTCTTGGTGTGGTTGAATATACAGTTTCAACACCTCATCCTGGCATGCGGTCTATTGGTTTCTATGTCTATATGGCACTGTGTTTCTTGGAGTTTATTGTTCAATGTTTTATCATTCATCATTGTGGGTCACCCAATCTGATTAGACTACCATGCCAGATTCTTACAATTAATAAAATAAATCAGGTGTTGTAGCTCACATAGCCAAGTAGCCTTCATAGAGAGTAACAATTATGCCAATTTTTTTGTATTTCGTAGAATATGGATGCTTGTGAAATGAATTATACATGGGGTTATTCTCCAGACCTCTGGACCACCTTAAGTGACAGTCTGCCATGTCGAAACAAAGAGGTTAAAAGTTTAATATCTCTGATTGGTGAGGTAAGTATAAAATCTTTAAATACAAAATATAGCCTTAAAGTTACATTCCTGGGTACAAACTGGGTGATTTGATGACATAGAACTAAAAACATATTCAAACTAATTAATTTATTAGAATTTTGCTTCAAATTGTTCTCAAAACATTGTAATTGCCAAGTATACCCTGCAATAAAAATCTGTCAACTTTAATGGCTTTTGATATGATTTTCGGAAATGATTTGATGCAAGGCGTCTAGTCAACAAACTTGAGATTGTTAAACCATTACTGCATTGACTTACTTGGATGTTCATCATATAAATTGTGTCTCTAATATCTTATGAACTCAATTCTAGACGTTAGGTAAACTTTATTGCAGTAAATTGCAGGATCAATATTTCTAAAAGAAATCCCAAATACATAATCCTGCGCATAAGAAAATGAAATTTCCATCATGTTTCAATGCATTTAAAATCAAAGCCAGTGTTGATCATGGAATGAAGTTTTTTGAAGATTCATTTCAGATAATTTATTTTCTAACATAATGAAATAATGTACAGCGACAAATCAAATACAACTGCATCTACCAGCATCTTCTGAATGGTCAGTCATATTATAGATGCATGTAGATGGAAGGTAACTCCATTTCTTTCCTTTGAATTATTATCTATGATTAATCTGTGTAAACTGTTGATATTATAGAAAAGTCAGATGTCTCCACCATGTGTATTTGTATATGGTCATACAAGTACAGGAAAAACCTATGTCGTTAATACTATATTTAAAACATTACAAGTAAGTACAAACTGCTACTTAATATACTTGGCTGACGTTTATCTGCAATGTGAATATATCTGTCTATTTAATTTTTAATGATGAGGCAAATATTGAGATAACTGGTTTTGCATTCCATGTAAATAAATGAGTAGATTACTTTGCTAATTTACACTTATTATTTTCGAAGGCAAATTTAAATCTAGTCTCATTAATAATTGAAATAATAATTGCCTGAATCAGAGTTTTATTTTTGTTAAACAATACTCTTTGGAGAGTAAGTACCACACTGAAGTTTTACACTGTGGATCTTCACCAGTTAGTATTTAGTTAATTTACTAGTTTTTATACGCCCACATTGAAATGTGGTCGTATATTGTCGTCGCCCCCGTCCGTCGGTCCGGCGTCCACAGGCTAAAGTTAATATCCGATTTACTTTAAATTTATACACAGTGTTTAAGGTCATGAGACGAAGAAGCCTATTGTTTTTCAGCGATTTCCGATAATAACTACCAGAGTTATGGCCCTTGATCACTTCAAAAAATCTTGTGGACGCTCTAGAGGCCAAAGTTAATATCCGATCGACTTTAAATTTATACACAGTGTTTAAGGTCATGAGACGAAGAAGCCTATTGATTTTCAGCGATTTCAAATAATTACTGCCAGAGTTATGGCCCTTGATCTCTTTAAAAAATCTTGTGGATGCTCTAAAGGTCAAAGTTAATATCCGATTGACTTCAAATTTATACACAGTGTTTAAGGTCATAAGACGAAGAAGCCTATTGATTTTCAGCGATTTCCGATAATTAGTGCCAGAGTTATGGCCCTTGATCACTTCAAAAAATCTTGTGGACGCTCTAGAGGCCAAAGTTAATATCCGATTGACTTCAAATTTATACACAGTGTTTAAGGTCATGAGACGAAGAAGCCTATTGATTTTCAGCGATTTCAAATAATTACTGCCAGAGTTATCTCCCTTGATAACTTCAAAAATTCTTGTGACGCTATAGAGGCCAAAGTTACCATCCGATTGACTTCAGATTGATACATAGAGTTTAAGGTGTTGAAACGAACAAGTATTTTGATTTTCAATGAATTTAGATAACTGAACAGCTAAATCCATGATATTAAATGTTTCATGTATATACTAATTGTTAGCGTGGGGTAAAACTTTATAAAAAGCAATCAAATTCTAATGATTTTCTGATAATTACATAATGAGTTGTTACTCTTAATCAGTTTTTAGTGTATTACAAATGTTTCATTACCGAAAAAAGTAAAAATATGCGACAACCCTTGTTGACTGCCCGGACGATTTAGCTGCTGTGGGCGTATGTTTCGTTGCCTGGCAACCTATCTTTTTTCAAGCCTTAATTTTGTATAGATAATATATCAGTCAAGACTTATCTTTGTTTCAGTTACCTCATGTTTTAGTGAATTGTGTTGAATGTTATAATGCACGATTCCTCTATGAACATATCTTGAATAATCTACCTCGATCTGTAAAGAGTTCTGATCACTACAGATGTGATAATATGAATGATTTTGTTCGTCAGTTGCAACAGATAGTAAAAGATGAATGCCTGATTAATGAAACAGTTTATATAGTAAGTTAGCATTAGCCATTATTATAATGTCTGTTTCAGCTTTATTAGAAAATTATATAATATTTTAACAGGACAGAAAATGAAATATGTACATCAACTTATTCGTAACGTTTTGGGATATAATTTTGAAATGAAATTTATATGCTTTACTTTTTCCATTGAAAATTATTTCGATATATCTATGTTCTCAAAGATGATAGAATTATCCACAATCACAATCTTACTGACTGGTATTTTACATAAATTTATTTATCTTCTCTAGCCCGATTGGTGCAGAAAATTATGATGTTGACCTAATTTCATTTCTGTAGTGTTATTGGTATTTTTGCAGGTTTTAGATAAAGCTGAAAGACTGAGAGAAATGGATGCTAATATTTTACCAGCATTTCTTAGACTTCAAGAATTGGTAAGTATTTACCATATAAGTCGGCTTAGGGTAATTATGACTGAAATGGAATATTGCTAAACTAGTCTGCAGACCGTAAACTTTCTGTGTCTCAGTAGATATTTACATGAATATGACACTAAGGTTGAATTGATAGCAAAAAACACCTCTATTGGTAATAAATTGTAATTTTATTCAAATTCCAGACCAATCTTAACATGTGTGTCATGTTGATTAGTGAAATAGTATGGGAGAAGTATAGAACAGGAACTGGTTATTGTGATCCTTATATTCTACATTTCCCTGATTATACAAAAGGTGGGTGTCTTAAAGGCTTCTTTACTTTGTCATTTATATTCCAGTATATCAGTACATTTGGTCTTGAATGAAGGCAAGAATCGAACAATTTAATATTGAAATAATGAAAAGATAGCAAAATCTAAAACAATTCTGCAAAAAAGCACCTCGATCAACTTATTTAAAGTACATTTGCTTAATTCTGAATATTGATTTTGAAAAAAAAAATGATTCAGAATTGAATTGTTTTCTTTTAAGGCTTAGCTTCTAATTGGTTGCTTTCATTATTTCAAATAATTATTGTTTTGTTTTTTTTTATTTCAGATAATATGGTAGAGATAATGAGATTAGATTGTCCAACAGATTTTCAAGTTGATTTTTATTCAAACTATACAAATCTTGTTCTCTCCATATTTCATATTGTGTGTCGAGATCTTAAAGAATTAAGACATTTGGTATGTTGTGTTTGTTTTCAGATAAATGCTCTTTTCGATTCTAAAATTCAATGATTTTTCATATCCTTATATCAGAAGACTGCCATCAATGTTATTTGTACGCACATGTATAGAACAGTTATTTTTTGGTGATGATATTTTTCCTAAATCTATTCCCCAAATTTCTCAATGTCTTAAGCTATTTTTTGTGGGCTTGATAGTGTCCCTTTTTTTTCTTTTTTTTCAAGTAAAGCCATTTTGTTTACAGTAATATATTTTATTTCAGACCATGTTGAACTTTGATAAATATATTGAACCAATCCGAAATGGAGAAGGTAGGATAGTTCATTGGAATGTTGTTACTTTATTTTCAATTTTCCTAATAAAGACATGTAATGAAAAACTTATCATTTATAAAGGATGTCAAACTTGAATTATGTTTTAATACGAATCATGTATGAAAAAGGATTTATTTAAGAAGTCATGCAAATAGCTTGTTCAATTGGATTTCCGTAATTGTTTTCCAGCTACAACAAATGATTCTCGTAAGCTTTGGAAAAATATTGAACCCCACTTAAGAAAGGCTTTACAGACTGTTTATCTCAGAGAAGTTTCTAGGTAATATTCCGAACTCACTGATTATCTTAGAACTGTTTCTTGGTGTAATATTGCCCATTAGAAGAAGTTTCTGTGTAATATTTCGCATTTGACTTACTACACTGTTTATATTTTGTGGGGGGTGGGGTGGACTAGAGTGCCGCGCTTTAACCTCTAGCTGGCCAGTCACCTCTGGCTTGTGGCTGTGGTTTCGAGCCCTGGTGTGAGCGTATGTGGCATGGAGATAAGAGCGCCTTCTCAACCTTGTGGGTTTCCCTCGGGCACTCCGGTTTCCTCCCATTGCTAAAGACCCCTACGCGCAAGCGAATTATTGAAATAAAATTGAACCATATGTTAGTCCCGAAATGACCTAGTTTGTGGATGTTAAACCCTATTTCTCTCTCTCTCTCTATTTTGTAGATTTCTATGTTATATGTCCTCACTGTAAATGTGACCAAGACTTCCTTATTGTTTAGAACTTTAAGATTTTTTGTGTAATTTATTGCTAGTGCTCAGTGGGAGAGACTACAGAAAGAACAGTCAAGTGAAAATACAGTAGATTCACAAACTAAAACTGGTAGGTATTCTTTTTTGTCTCCCTTTATATTTGAAAAATTTATTGTGAAATAGAATTAATTTGCATCAGAAATGATGGTTAATATGCAGCATTTTTTTGACAGAAAAACTAACCCAGGCTCATATGACTATTCTAGTTATTTAAATCCAGAGTTATACATCTTCAGAAGTTATTGCTCTTGATTATATCTTTTGATATTGTAAATGCAAGATTGATATTACACGGCCTATAGATTGCTTTTCATATACCTAAAAATTGCACAATTGAGACTATCTTTATGGATTGCTCAGATGACTTAGAATATGAAGTGCACATTTTGTCACCTGTCAATCTATCTTTATTTTTGCAGTGATGTTGAGTAGAAGCCATGTGGAGTTGCCGTTTTATTCAAAATACTTACTGATCGCAGGCTACCTTGCTTCATATAATCCAGTAAAATCAGATGCAAGGTTCTTTAAAAAGGTACAACCCTTACATTGACTTTGAAAAATTGATCCAAAAGTCGTTAATAAAAATGCTATATGTACAATGGTGCACTACCATTATTGCATCATAGACATATGGAAAAAAAGAATCGACTAATTAAATGAAATATTGCCACTTACTATACTTTTTAATTTAGAAGATTTCAGATTTATTGATTGAAAACGATTTAATTGAATACTTTATTTGAACAATCTCGAAACCAGAAAAATTTTTGAAGAAATTTCTCTGGTGAATTGGGGTAGCCATTTTCCCGGAAAATGATATGTAATTCCTACGCGCGAAAGTTCTCGTTTATTTGCGTCATACGCCCCTGATTTTACGTGCCTGGATGACCGAATCACTTAAAAATATACCCACGCGTAGAAAAATAGATCTTTACAAAAACTTGAATTTGTTCGTTTAGGATCCAATTTTTTATGTCAGCGAGTTGACTTTGACTCAAGGATCATTTTACAACAAACGAAACGACGATCCGACCTCTAGTTTTCGAGAAATCGACCCAAAAAGATTGACCAATCAGAGGTCAGAATGGGCGGGGCTTAGGTTTGAAAAAAATTGGAAAAATGGATGGTCTAATGTGCCAGAGGCCTTCGGCTCCGCGGCTGCCTCTGGGAACGAGATTGTTATTTGAATTCTGATTACTTTGTACAATTTGATAAATAAAAGTTGTTTATATTATTTCTTTAAAATTAGTTTAGCTAAAAATTGATACTCTGAAATATTATGTACAGATTTAGTTATCTATTTTCAGCGCTCTGCAAAAATGACAAAAAGGGCTCACCTGGCTAAAAAAAAAGAAAGGGTATGTATTTAGATATTTAATACTGTAATTTAACAAGTTTTCGATATCTCTGCAGCATAAGGGAAAAGATATGCATAGCAATAGTGTTGCACCATGAATTACATGGGTTTTTGTCCCACAAAACTATATCTTTGACCATTCATTGATATGAAAACATAGAGACTGGTCAGGTATGCCTGTGTAGCATTCATACACTTGATAAATCAAAATATGAACAAAACTGCATATGAAATTTATCAGGTGACATATATTTGAATTTAATACAGTTTCTTATTATACCCCTACTGAGAATCCAACCATATTGGACTGCCTGTAACATGAATAGATGTGACACTCCAATAATATATGGTTCTACACAAAGAGCAATTCACATATCTTAGATTGTTTCAGGTGGTCTCCATGGATATATTAGTATCAACTTATCACTTTTCTTCAAGGAATGGTGGTGGCAATTTTGATATGTACCTTCACTTATCAAATGCAAAATAATTCCTGAATCTATTTTCTTCTAGGCAAGTAATCATCTATTAGGACCGAAACCCTTCCCATTGGATCGACTATTAGCAATATTTTATTCTATAGTAGAAGGTCGTGTAGCTCCTACAGCTAATATATTCTCTCAGGTAATTTAATTAAACAATGTTTGACTCTGTACTACTACTGGAAGTGTATATTGTAAATTCAATCACTCAGATAGAAACATGCAATGTTTTAACGATAAATGATAAATATGGGAGTAGCCTACCTTCGTCAGAATATTGCACGTTTATAAACCGATAAACTGGTAAAAGCATAAAGTTTGGCACATTTACAGGTAGGCACATATTTCAGTATTGGCTACATTTTAATATCAAAAGCATATATACCCCTAAAAAGTTTAAAATAAGGCAAAGCATGTACAGTGTTTTCCTTTCATGTATCACATTGACATAATCCAGCTGATTGAAGGCATTTACACCTTTCAGTGCACCTTCACTCACATAGTTTCGATATCACTTCCTTTTGGGTATGGACATTTCCTTTTATGCAGCATCAATCATTGTATCGTTTCAACCATATCAGGACAGTAAATTCCATTTATTTACAAAAGATACAATTTTTATGATAAATTATGTTAAAAATATGAAGAAATATTGATCTAAAGCATGAAGTTTGTTTACTGTCAAGCAAGAAAACTAATTTTTCATATTTGAATATATTTCAGATTACATCATTAGTTAGTTTGCATTTATTGGGACAAACAGCTGGTGATGATCAGATAGAAATGCCAAAGTATAAATGCTTAGTTTCATTAGATTTTATTCGCTCTGTCTCAAGGTAAGCTTTTATAAAACCATCTTATAATTAAAGTATTTGTGTGGCCTCTTACTGATGATGCAATAAAAAAACCCCACAATTTTATGGAAAACAACATGCTTGCTGTTTTCATGTTGGTGCTTAACTGGAAGTAAGAATATAGATGGTAATGATTGATTGTTTCTATTTTACAGAACAGTGAATTTTGAAGTGATCAAGTACCTGTATGATTTTATTTGAACTTTTTTGAAAGCTGAGATAAATCGAAGCCAAGTGAGATTCGTGTTTGTGATGTTCAACAGTGAATTGTATAATGTGCGGCTTTAAAAAAAAGCTGAACTATAAGTGTGTTGAAGTCTTCTATAAAGTGTAAAAAAGAACCCCAAAAAACCCAAGTATTTTACAGAAGAACTTGAGGACTGATTTAAAAAAAGTAAGTGAAGCATGGCATACACTTATTAATGTTGTGTTAAGGTTTTGAGCACCAGTTTATTGATCCCATTCCATGTACATATTTGACCTCACATATATGAATGTCAGCAATCTCTAGTCATATCCAAAGTTCCAAAAGCCTAAAAAAACAATGAAAATGTCTTGAGAAAACTGTTTAGTTTTATAATGAATTTAATTTGACAGGAAAAAAATGTCTTCAAAAATGAAAGTTAAATAATTTGAACAGATTTGTGGTCCTATCTCGCCATATTCTTGAATCCTGATTATGGGCAATCAGTGATTAAAAGTTTAATTAATTCTTCAGAGTTGATCACCATTACAGCATTCAAGAATCTGGGACTTAGTCTTTAATGAGACATTGTAAAATATAATATTCAGTACATGTAGGCTGCCCATGTGAAGAATTTGTTTATAAAATGAGATAATCAGTCAATTTTGTAAAAAAACCCCTTATTTTTGAAAAGATCTAGATAAAACATGCAGATATATCAATATTATGCAGGAATTAGTATTTAAAAAAAAATGAATTACATGATATCCTACATTTTATTTATGGTAACTTTTGAATGAAAATAAATAATATTTTAAAATCTTTTACACATATTTGGAAATAAATCAAATTATATAAAGAAATTCTTCAATTCTTAAAACAAAGGGACATTAACACTTGCCAGCAAGAGCAAGCTTGTAAGTTTATTATAAACATACACAAACTTAGATCAATTTATTGTCATTTGTAAAATGAAATTATATTTTAAAAAAATTGATTCATTTATTTCCTTTTGGAAAGTGGTAATGTCCCATTGCATATCAAACTTGTATTTATTGCCTTGCAAAAGACATGCTATTATTAGTTAATTAACTTGTCCTAATAATGCATATGAGGCAATGGTAATTTATCATTTGGTTTGTACATGTATTTGTTATCTATACTAGGTAATAATTCAGTTTGGTGAATTTAATTCTGTTTTGTTGATGAATATTCTTTTTAGGGGAATTTATCTGTAATATTATTCCTCAAAGAATTTATTTAAGAAGTAATAGTTTTTTTTAATTAATTGATTAAAACACAGTTCATTTGTTGGCAAAAGAGCTCATATTGAATTTGAGTTAAATTAGACATAAATTGAGTAAACATTTTAGATGTTGAACTATACTAATTAGTAAAACACTTCTTTGTAAAACACTTTACTTATTGGTAAACAAAATTTACTGATTCAATATATGATTTTGTTGGTAAATTATATTACTGGTTGGTTAAACACTAATTAGATGAAAGACTTTATTTACTGGTAAAAAACACTTCACTTACTAGTTAACATGTTACTTGATGGTAAAACACATTTGTTGATATAAAACACTTTACTTGTTGGCGGAACACTTGATTTGTTGGTGAAACACTTTACTTGTTGATTGAACAATTGATGTAACTTACTGGTAAAAAGACTGTACTTACTGGTGAACATGTCACTTGATGGTAAAACACATTTGTTGATATAAAACACTTTACTTGTTGGCGGAACACTTGATTTGTTGGTGAAACACTTTACTTGTTGATTGAACAATTGACGTAAAAAGACTGTAAAAAGACTGTACTTACTGGTGAACATGTTACTTGATGGTAAAACAAAATATATTAACATGTTGATATGAAACGCTTAACTTGATGCAAAAACACTTGTTGAATCTTTTTAAAGTCTCTTGAATCATATCCTTCCTATTACTTTTTTCTGTTTTGGTCCTGTAAGTAAATAAACTTTATAAAAATAAATATGATTGACATTTTCAGGTCTCAAAATTAAAAAAAAATGCCCACTTCATTAACTAAGTTGTGATGCTTAATTATACAAGACCAACAACAGTATTTGTTACCTCTTAATTGAAAATAATCTTTCTAATGCTGAACTGGAGGCTTGCACACATAAGTACTTAAGTCTAATAATTCCATGTCAAAAAGACGATGAAACCCCCACACTCGAAAAAGTAGGAGGGTGGAAGATTCCCCTGTAACAGTGTGGTCCGGTTTGGATCTCAGTGATGCATTTGAGGGAGAGCAGGAACCAGTCCGTGTAGAATAGATTAATAAAGATAATCCCCCAGGAACAAACTAGATCAACACTGTGTGAATTTAAATCAGTATAATCTTCACCAAAACGCGTTTCGGGTTAATAGCCCTTCATCATTTGGCAATTTGAACAATGTTAAAAAATAATCCCAGATTAGTGGTATATATATACAAATTTTTAGGCACATGCGCCTTAAAATAAATTGGGATTAAATAATCCTTAGGTTAGGATTATTATTTAAAAAATTGAAAAAAATAATCCCTATACTGGGATTTAAAAAAATGTTGAAAATTTAAAAATGTAGAAATTTAATCCCTGTACTGGAATTATATTAAAAAAATCAGTGATTAAATAAAATTCTTCTGCTAACTGCTTCCAGGATTCTTCATATAAGTCTGGATCTTCTTGAATAGGATTCATTACGGAAACATTTTCTTCTTTCTGTTTCATTTCGGGAACATTTTCTTCTATAATGGAAGAGGTCCCATCCAACTCCAGGACGGAGAAGGCAAGGTCTTCAAAATTGATTGTTGAAAAAGAGGAGCGTCGGCGGGCCTCAAAAGGCGGGACCCATATTAATGGCTTTTTTGGTATGCAGGCTGGGGGGTGGTTCGACGGTCATCTTCTTATATATGGATGACTTCTTTTTCTTAAGTCTAACATGGACAGTTCTTAAAGTCAAATGGATCATTCTCAGAAAATTGATCAGATAAAGTGATTGAGTTACAGTAGAATCTGCATTAAGCAGCCACCCACGGGAAATTTTAGGATTGACCGCTTAACGGGAGTGGCCTCTTAATAAAATCGCGAGTTTTTTGTGCTGACATCAATTAATATTACGCTTGGGTGCATTTGCATCGGTAAATTTGGCCGTCGCTGAATCTCGGACATAACTTCCGTAAACATGTCATTTTGTCCCAACCTTCAATACTACTGTCTATCATTGTCATGCATTCGATAATATTTATCCATTTTTGTAAAATCTCATGTTTTTTTGTTCCATTGGAAGCAAACACCAATGCAATACTTCAATTGCATCGGTAAATTTGGCCGTCGCTGAATCGCGGACATAACTTCTGTAAACTTGTCATTTTGTACCAACCTTCAATACTACTGTCTATCATAGTGATGTATTCGATAATATTTATCCATTTTTGTGAAGAAAATCGATGAATTAATTTTATTTTATCAAAGAAGCACACGAACCAAAAAACATCGCTGATTTAGCTACCGAATCACAGGGGGTGTAACTCTGTATGTAATATTACAGGTGGCGCTAAAAACGTCTATTTAACAACATAGCGGCTTTTAGTCGGTACTTTCAGTTTATTCAATCAGTATCAAATAATGTCCCGTTACGTGTGAAAACAATGATCAGGTTTGTCGTTTAATAAAACAAAAGATTAATTAACAGATAATCCCGGGTTAATTGGTATTTTCACATTTCTTTTTACGTGATCAGTGGGAGTCCAGTTAATTGATTACTACTCACGGGATTAGCGGGGGTGTTTCGAAGAACGACAAGATGGTATCATCCAACAATGGCCGTTGAATGGGCGATGTTTTGTTAAATTCATGTGCAAAATAGTGACCGCTGGCCGCGTTAGAGGAGTGACCGTTGAATAAAGAGATGAAACAATAGAATTTTTACGGGGGGAATTTATTGTGACCGCTTACAAGGAGATGTCGCTGAATAGGAGTGGCTGCTCATACGGATTCTACTGTATTTCCATGGGATCTTACTGACCAAGTGTGTCACTGGATGTAGTTTTAAAAACTCTCCCTGGTTTCATTACATTTGGTATTTTTCTATGTGCCGGGTCTCTCAAAATATGCCTTTTATGTAAAATCTTTTTTTGCTTCCTCTTTTGAATACTCCTTACTGCCTGAGAATCTGGAATTGTACTGAAAGAAATAAGGGGATGACTCCTTGCTCTCACTACAAAACTGGTATCATTTAATTAGCTCTAGAAAGTACACATTGATAAAAATCATTCAAGAAATTCAACAATGGTTTAGTTTGTAATATGGCTTAGTTTAATGGTGACAGTTAAGTTTACCGTTTAATCTTTCCAAGAGGCACTTATAAATGGACTACCTGTTCACTTATCTACCTCATTTACTTATTTTAGACCAGCAGTTTAGTTTGCATACCCATAGAGAGACTCACCTTTCCGTGGTGAAGTATTATTGTCCATTTTCCATTAAAAATAGTAATCCCTTACAACATTGACAAATACATTGAAAATCGGTAAATCACTTCCAAGGAATTATACATCGAAAATTGTTAAAATCTGTCATGTCAATCTCTATTGCCCACTGCCCCTAGTTCTGGGATTGGTACGTCATTATATTTCCCAGTGTAAATTTCAGCATGCACAATATATTCAGTTTCAGAAAGTAGGAAAGAAATTATCCCCCATTTTACAAGTTTGTCCTTAATATACTGTTTGATGGATAAACGGTTCTTTGTCGGTATCATTTCTTCATCAAGACTGAGATGTAGAGATGGATTGTAAACTGATCGAAATCGAGGGAGAAGCATGTTGAGGAACAGATGAGTTTTGAAGATCTTGTCGGTTTTATCTAGGCATGGATCTTCCCGAAAGTACGATAGAAATTATCCCCCATTTTACAGGTTTGTCCTTAATGTACTGTTTGATGGATGAACGGTTCTTTGTTCGGTATCATTTCTTCATCCAAGACAGGGAGAAGCATGTTGAGGAACGAGTGAGTTTTGTAGATCTTGTCGGTTATATCAAGGCATGGATCTTCCTTCTTTGACTCATGTAAATAAGTCCAAACTGTAAGATAACTAATAAACTATCCCTCTCCACAAAGTCATGACATCTAGGAGTATGGGATAAAAAGTTTTTGCTTCATCCAGCCCAGCATACTCCCGCGCAGTGTTGCGTTTGATTAGAGGTAATCCAACTACACACTGCTATTATGAGTGGATATTGTTGTTTTAAATTTTGATTTGTCAGTAGTCCGTCTACCAACCAATCACTAGCTGCCAATATTGGACCAAATATGTTTACATAACGTTACGTCATGACTCACGATTTTATTATGCCTAATTAACCCGTGCATAGCAGAATACTGCAGTAAAACTAATTGCGTGACAAACGAGGCTATCAAGTCGAATGAAATGTAAACAATACTGTTTGGAAACGAACATACTTTCACCGTTTTGAATACCTTAAATCACTATCCAAAGTTTTAGGGAAGAGCCAGATTAAACGAAGGACTGTCATGTTGATGTACTTAAGTGATTGCTTTCATTGAACGGAAAGAATAGACACACTCCCGCATAAGTTCAAGAAACAGACGCTATTCCAGCAATGGTCAGAGAGGGATTTCTCGGGCCATTGCTTCAGGAATATGCCAGCCCAGTAGTCAGTACAAGGTGCCTAAACCTGTCGTGGGTTTAATTTTTTTTTCTAATAATAACCATTAGGACTCTTCACTTTGTCTTGTGACAAACCGTGGGAGGTTTGGCCCAAGGTTCATCATCTTTTAGTGCATAAAATTACATTGTTTGAGTTTACTTCTCGCATGTTTATAGGTGGTTGTTTTTGGTCCTTTATGAACTTTTTTTTCTAGTTCTGTTACTCTTGGCTTTACAGTGTTGGTCCTTTGTCATAACTTGTTCTTCTCTTTTACTTGCTGTCTGGTCTTAATTTTTCTTTCCCATCTCTTCGTTGATGATAAGGGGCATGTCCGATATTTGGAATTTGAAATCAACCTGTTCTTTTTTACTTGCGGTCTGGTTTCCTTAGTTTCTCTTGAAGATGCACAACCCCCTTACTGTTTTTCTTCAATAGTAAATTTGTGATTTATAATTCACTGTTCATTTCTTGCACTTTTTCAAGATAGTTAACCCTCTCATTACCACAGGCACCAGACTGTGACTTGTCTTGGAATACCAGACAATTCCAAGATGGCCGCCATATTTTGGTAAATTTTAGCATAGACTCATATAAACAACTGTCACTCGAAAACAATTGAATATTGACTATTACAAGTTTGTTTTATTTTGAAGAAAAATGTCTTACCTTTATGTACATACAAATTTTGTTGTCTTTTGCTGCTATTCCCATGAACGAACGGATAGTTGAAATGAAAGTTTTATTTACAACACAAAAAAAAAATGAATGAGGTTCTATTTACAAGCCAAATTAATCTAATATATACAATGATATTGGGTGGTTTTTTTTTAATATTTTGGTTATGGTATTTGGCAAAACACATTGACTTGCACAGGTTAACGGCACACTGTTCACATCCAAATGTTGTCTGTACACCACCCCCTTTCACAGTCTTTCTTCCCTCAGCAGAACACAAGACACAGACACGTTTCCTACCTGGCATTTTTACAAGTTTGTGTCCTAGCAAACCATCTACGTTCAATGTTCTTTCTATTTTTCTTTTCTGTGCCACTCGTCGCACCAATTGCCGTCCACCGCAGAGTTATTTGGCCAGAAGATGACGATATTGAAAGTGGTTCATGACTGGTTTCTGTTCGGAAGATCTCTTCAGTTTGTAAAGAATGTAACTGTTTACAATTGCCGAGTTCAAAAACCACCAAAACAAGTATCGCCACCATTTCACACTTGTCCTGCCGAGATCATAATAAGACCTATTTTGATCATGAAGATCGACTCCTCCCATAAATGCATTGTAACTTATCACAGCGTCCGGTTTCATTACCCTTTCCTCTTTTCCACCTTTCCCAATTCTGGTGATTTGTTGCATTTCTGGCGATGAATTTGTCGACAAAACATTCACAGTACGCTCGTCTTGCCAGATACTTGCAACCATGTCACCACACTGTGCAAAGTTTACTTCTCCTCGCTTCAGTTTCACTTTTCTGTTGGGTCGAATTGTTCTGCAAGAATACGTTTTTACTTTCATCAGGTCCAGTAGCAATTGAGGGCTGTTGAAGAAATTGTCAAAGTAGATCTGTCGATAGGATCCCTACATTGGTTCTGTCAACTTCATAACAACTTTGTGACCAAGGCCGGTCTCGACTGAGCCATCGTTGTTCCTCCCCGTATAGACTTCAAAAGTAAAAGCGTATCCTGTAGATAGGCATGCCGACATCCATACCTTCACTCCACACTTTATTGGTTTCATAGGCATATACTGAATAAAGCCTAGCCTGCCCGTAAATTTCACCATAGCCTCATCCACACTCACTTCCTTTCCAGGTACAAAATTGTTCAAAAATGTTTTTCTAAATGATCCAATAATGGGCGAATCTTGTACAGTTTGTCATAATTTTCATGCCCTCTTTCCGGCTGGGATGAACTGTCATTGACATGAAGATACCTGAGAATGGATTGATATCTGTTTCTGGGCATTGTTTTTTTTAATAAATTCATTTCCCAGGCTCTCATCTGTACTCCAATTATGGACAATTTCGGGCAAGTTGTTGATCCCATCAAAATACTAACTCCTAAAAATGTTTCAATATCTTCCACCTCTACCGACTTCCATGACGGGTCGGGATCAGTTTGTTGTCGATGACGGGCATATTTGTTGGTTTCGTCTTTGATTTTATTTTAAAAAATTTAGTTCTAAAATAAGACGAAAAAATAAAAGAGGGTCGGCATCAACATTTAAATTATTTGTAGGCCCAGAATTGCCTAAAAATTCGTATGGAACATCTGGATCAAAATTATCCTCTTTCCAAATCAAGTCTTCGGTCGTATCATAAAATTCTTCATCGGAATCGCCATCACTTTCGGAACAAATGTCGACATCGGATTCTGTGTTTCCACGTAATCCAGTGTTTTCGATGTCTTCCGCAGTAAAGCCATCAAATTCTTCATCAGAATTAATGAAATTCTCATTGGTAATATAGGCAGCCATTACTAGAAATAATTTTTCGAAGATCGCTGATTTTAAAATCAAAATATCTCGATAAAAGTGAATATAAAGCTAGTTCATGCGATGCGCCAATTTATAGCTGATAAACAAATGAAGTCTCGTCTCATCGACTACGAGAGCGTGATTTCCGATAAAAGCGCAAAATATGAATGTTGTTGGTACAGGGCGGGTAATGAGAGGGTTAAGTGCTTGGTTTTCTCCAAATTCAATTTGGTCACTGCAGATTGAATTTGACCGTTGATATTATTTTTGTTTTAGATAAAATGGACTAGTTTCATTCATATTGAACTTTTCAGACTGATTAATCTCTTTGTTAAGGTTCTATAAGTAAGTGGTGACGAAGTGTTGCAAACATAAGAAATCTCCATACTACTTTTCATTTTATCAACATTTCCTTCACAATTCTTTGCTGAATTTTAGAAATGGGTCACGTCTTTACCCTAATATACTAAATATTTGTTTTCTGCTTTAAGAGTAGCCTTAAAAAGACACATATATTTGGATATCAGTGGAGGAACATATAATTTTAATTAAAAAAATAAGTGTTAAATTTAAATCACAAATGAATTGGCATAGCCTTCTAATAAATTTGTTTTGTTTATTAACCGTCTGCTTCCACCTTCCATTTCTCAATCCAGTTTTTGAAAAAGCAATTTTCACACTGACATGAGTTAAACAATATAGAATTCAAAAATAATAAAATAACCTAAAAAAAAAAAAAAAAATAGCAAGTAATAAATATGACCTAGACATTGGCATGGCTGATAGTTGTTAATAAAGAGATGAATGCATTTTGGTCACTTGATAGTAATGATACATGCTTCCAGTTTGCACCAATTTTGCAAGTCCTGGTTCCCTATGAGAAATGATCTAGACCTTCGTTCATGTCTGCAAGTGATTAAGATTGTCCCACATAAAAACTGTATATAATTGACATACAAGAAATAAACAATTATAGAAATAGATACAAACCGGTGACTTATGGAGTCGAGTTTCATGATATCTCTTGCAGCTCATCCTTTTTTGGAACACTGAAGTTCGACCAGGGGTTCAGTGGTTTCGTGCAAACGTTTGGTCACTAGTAGCACAATCAGATTTCTTTTTTGTTTTCAACTGCTCAATTAAATGTCTTGTGTGCCTCAATCAAAGAATCAACAAACACATCTGGGTATAGAAAATGTCATTTATTATCTAAATTAAAAATAAAAAACATTAATCAAATGAACATTATACATGACTATTAACATTCACCCCTACTTATGAATCCTGTTGGGCTAAATTAGATTCCCCATTTATAAGTTGTAGCCCTAGGTTGGTTTTGGGGAGCTGACATAGCATTTGATGGAGGCATAGAGTTTGATGGAAGCACAGAAGTGTTTACAAATGGGATGGTTACACCCCTTGGGTGAATTGCAATCAAAACACACCAAATTGGCTGAATTGTGTTGACCCCATGCATCTGATTCATGGGCAGATGATATGTTGCGCGGAGCGTACAAAATTGATGGTCATAAAATTTATACCCTCTCACGCCAAAAGACGAATATAAATCAATATTAGAGTAGACTGCAAATATGTCAATAAACTAAATATAAATTGTTGAAATGACAATAAAGGTCCATAAAAATGAAAAAGGTCCTGCGCCATTGTTTATAATTAATTGATTTTGTTTTGGGGGATGATGAGATTTGAAAGGTGGAACTATCATCACCTTCTGAAATATTTAAAGAAAAGCTATTGGAATTCCGTCCAGGCAACAACAAAGAAAAATCAATAAATTTGTCCAACCAAATATCGGTCTATAATCTTATCCGACACATGGCTGGAAATGGATGTCGAGGGTATGGGCACTTGTGGTATCAAGGGAGGGCCGTTGCCTGCATTAACCCTTTGATCCCTAGCTGTGTGCTATATACAGTACCAGTTCCCTAAATTCCTGGAGATGAATTCTCCAAATTTGCATGAAGCCATATAAATGACAATTTATCTTTGCATTGAAATTTAGACTGTGATTAGAAAATCTGTAACTGAGGCTTGTGCTGGAATTGGGATGGGAATAGGTCATAAATTGAGACAGGTGACAGATGGGTAAATACAGGTAAACAAGAATAATTGAAATAAAAGAATAAACCTGTTTTTTTTTTTTAAGTTTTTACCCACCAAAAAACATTCCATATTGTACATGTACATAATGATACAGTTATTTATAATATACATTATAATGCAGGTACATCAGCTAACACCTACAGTCAAGTCTTGGGTTAGATCAGGTACTCCAAAAAATGTTTAGAATTTTACCAATCTTTTTATAGTTTATAGCCAATTTTGATCACTACTTACTGTTTAGTAATTTCCTTATGTGAGTTATGTTCTCCAATATTCTTTGAGTTTGAGGTGGTGCCAATCATGCCAACATGTTGAACCTTGGCAAATGCATAAGTATATGTCACATGTTGACCATTTGAAAACTGTTCGTGTTTGTGAAACTGGTAGATTTTTACGGTCTTTTAGTCTTTTATTTATCTGCTCTCATGTACCTATTATATTTTCCACCACAAACACGACACACATCATAACCAGTCTTTTCTGCTGGTCCAACCGGGTGATGAGTACCAACATTCTGAAGTCTTGGTTCAGGAATAGAGTTAACTAACAACTGCTGGCAAACAGATTCAGTCCTATACTCCTCAATCAACCAGAGCGCAATTTTGTTAAGAAAATAACCAAACGTTTTATGTCTACGACTTGCGAACGCATTAAATAAAACATACGCATTATAAACTGACCAGAAGATAAACTTCATAAGGCGTCGCAGCCATCGATAATGCCGCCTCGATCAGTTCAATCAGCTGGTCATTTCTATTTATCTGTTCCTCCTGTATATTATAGAGCACAACAAGCTCGGGACCCTTTACCCGTCCATTTATATATTTTGTCTTTGTTGGATCAAGGAATGTTGATAGAAAAGTTATCAGTTCTCGGTCTTTCCAAAGCACTGCAACTATCAGATACTTGAAAATCTGAATCCCCTCTGTTCATAGTTTTTTTAAGCCTTTTGGTTTCCTTCAGTTCATCTGGAAAAACTTTTTTCTGTTTATCACATCTGTCAACGGAGGTGTTAGTATCTGTGAGGTCTGGTCTTTTATAGAAGATGAGTATGCCTTCCCTCTTATGGCTGTCTGTTTAACCCTTAGAACCCCCACTGCCTGAAGCAAAAAGCCACCCAACCCTGGCCTCCTGAAGCCCTTCTCAAATTTATTGAGTGTATACACTAAATTTGCAATAACTTTTTATCCGTATGGAGTAGGAAAATGCTATTTGGCAGTTATGTTACCAATATAATGTAACACCTGTTCGTAGAGAAAAAGTAGGTCATGCTCATTAATCATGCAGGTAAGCTCAGTTATCCAACAGGTAAAAGGTAAAAATTTGAAAAAAATGTTTTATAAGATTTTATACTGTCATAAAACATCCCATAATATCAATGTAAAATACAAAACAAATAATTTTTATCATTTACAGTCAGGTGTGACATTGAGACGATGGATAATGTCAATTCTTTTTTGGTTCTATACAACATTAATTCATATCATGCAGTATATTTATACTCACAAACAACTATTTGTCTACAGTTATAATAATATTTGTATTGTGCAATGTAAGAACTTTGGAGTGTTAATTAACGCCAATATTCTGTTTTGGTGTGCCAATCCACCCAGCAGGTAGATCCTTGGCGAATGCATAAGTAACGTTGACAGTCCGAACACCTAAATGTTGTTTTCGTTTGTTTGAAGGGATTGTCTTTCTTTGGTGCACAGTTATTATCTCTCATACATGTATATTTATTGTGCTTGTAAGGACATACAACACAGATATTGCTTCTAAGTTCTTGTGGCCTCCTCTGGCCGCTCTGGAAAGTGATTTCCGACATTTTGAAGTCGACCAGGGATGTCGGCTTCACGACTCTCACAACGCTTTGTGTCACTGCGATACATACCAATCAGTTGTAAGCAAATGTCATCAAGGAAATTATAAAATGTTCTTGATCGTTGTTTCGCAGGTTTATGAGCACGATAATAACCCTCGAGAACATATGCATTATAGCATACCCACATAAAAAATTTCATGAACAGTCTGCGCGGCCACTGATAATGACGTCTTGTCTTATACAATTTCGTCATCTGGTCATTCTTATCACAGCCTCCCATGAATTTGTTGTAATCTTGGATCGGCTTGGGCATTCTTATTTCACTGACTGTTCCATCCTTATTTCTTTGATTTACTGACCCATTTAGAGTTGGGTCATGGCAAGTCGAAAGAAAATTGATCGGCTTTCGATCATGCCACACTAATGCTGATAAATAATGACGACACAAAAACTCACTGTCACCACGATTTTTCAGGTCTTTGTTCTTCTTCTTTAGTTGTTTGGGATAGTGTTTCCTGTTTGTCATAACAGTCCCAACAACGTGGACTCTCATTTCATCATATAGATAATAAAATAATTTGACAGATGAATAAAATCTGTCCACATAGACGATGTGATTTTTATCTGTCATTTCAGCGTCCTGTAGCAATCGTACCACTAAACTGCCAGTTGGTCCTAGTTCTTCCAAGAAAAGCCCGGTAGATTTCCCTGTGTAGATTTCCCCAGAAAGTATATACCCAGATTCCGAGTCAGTGAGCATAAAGGCTTTTATTCCCCATTTCGTTGGCTTGTCTTTGATATATTGCTTTATACCTAATCGACCCTTCGTAGGTATCATGCCCTCGTCCACGCTGATGTTTTGTTGTGGGGTAAAATGATTCCTGAATTTGGGAAAAATTGTGTCGAGAAATGGTCTCATTTTGTATATTTTATCTGATTTATCAAGATCAGCAGGTTGTTCATCGACCAGGTGAAGAAACTTCAACAAACCAAGGAATCGATCACGATCCATAACTTCACGGAATCCAGATGTATGAGATATAAAGTTTTTACCACAATTTGTCCAATATTGTTCATATCTTGGTTTTATTACAGCATACTCCATCTGTAACCTCAAACCAATAAATGCCTTCATTTCTTCTATTGATACAGGGGAAAATCTATTGGCGTAATAATCACTCGGCTTTTGTTCTTTAGTTTGGGAAGCCCGAAGATTTGTCATAGAACAGAGATTATTCCAAAATTCATCTCCAAGAAATAATTCAATGTATTGAACAGCTTTTGTGTTGACATCAAAATTTGCTGGTATATTTTTAGGGCCTGTCTGGGTTCTAAGAATTTGTTTATTCACCCCTACATACGTTTTATTCCATCCAGAATCAAGATTGTCTGCCATAACAACAGGTGTGCCAGGTAAAATATTGGTGGAATTGTCGTTTTCTTTATCAGAATCAACTTCATTGTCTTCCGAATCAGTTTCTAAATCGTCCGATGGATAATCTTCGTCAATACCAAGTGTTTCTTCGTCGTCGGAATCTAAAATAGCTGCCACTTTTGAATCGTGTATCGAGCCAACTTTCGAGGCACGTCGCCATCTTCTGCCACCGTTCGTTTTTGAGAACTCATCGTTTATTTCGATGAAAAAAACTAAAAATTTACACTGTCCGCCATTTGCATGGCGATACTGTGTCTATTTTGTTATGTCTTTTGATTGGTTCAGCTGTCAAGCCACGACCAATAAAAAACACACTTGTATTGACAAAAGAATATATCTATTCGTCACACCCCGTTTTTGAGCGGTAACGGGTTGAATGGAAAGTGACGGTATCCCGCTATAGCGGGGTAACGAGTTCTAAGGGTTAATAACCGTCCCTTTCTTCACTAATTTTCGAACCAAGATGGCTGTTAGACGGTCTTCCGAATCGCTGGAGTGACATCTGTGTAGGTATGAAATAACAAACTATCATGTAAGAAAACTTTACAAACATAAAGCCAAAAGTTCCATATGGAAAAGCAAAAGGTACAGTAAAAAGTTTAAAAAGGAAAAGTTAAAAATTCCACATGGGAAATCAAAATAAGTTCCAGAAGGACAAAATAAAAAGTTACCACAAGAGAAAGGAAAAAGTTCCCCAAAGGAAAAGCAAAAATGTTCCGTGAGGGAAAACAAAAAGTTTCATAGGGAAAGCAAAAGTTTTGCACCAGGAAAGTCAAAGTTGTGTCTAACAAAGCATCTCTGATGCTTTTCATAAACAAAATACGTCCCACAGAATCAGACAAGTGAATGCCCTGCAAATCATAAACATATGCAACTGGCTGACATAAGCCAGCCCTATGTTTCCAAAAGGTTATTTTCGGGAAAAGTTGACACAACAATGACAAAGGATAATTAGTTTAAAAAACATGATCATTATTTGTGTTCCCCCATCCAGTAATGACTAACAAAAAATACAAAGTCCTCTCGTTGGTGTAAAAATGTCATTTATTAAAATGACGTAAACATATATATATATATCTATACAACAAAATATACATGATAAATACAAACATACATGTATACAAGAATTTTTTCAATGATACAAAAATAACTACAGTACACGCATCGTGGAGGTTTGACCGGACACGATATTACCGTGTTTTCTATCGTGGAATTTCATGATTTACCGAGTGAATATCGATGAAATATAGAGGGCCACGATAGCAGTGCCTCAGTGTTAAAAACACCGTGTGACTCGGTGTTTTAATTAAAACATGCCTCTCGTGGTTTATTTTAGGTGAAATACAGTAGCACAGTAATTATTATAGATCAGTTACTACGTTGGCATTTTCCCATTAATCACGAATATTTGATGGCTTGTTCGAAATCGGAAAAGGAATAAACGCAATTTTCGGTAAACCCCGGATACTATTCATTCTTTTTCTAAACAGAATATGCTTAAGAAACCAATACGTTATTACTTCATAATATGTTCCATATTTTTCATACTTTCGTCAATCGACTATTACAAATCCATTCATATTACGGGAAAAAATAAATGCGCACAAATCAATTCTGGTCTTACCGGGGTGTAGTTTAAATTGTTTTATCCATTCAAATAGTAATTCACATACTGACAAATAAGCCACGTGGTGCATACAGTATTGGTAAATCACACCTCAACTAATATATATTTTCTGGTTTAAATCACAAATGAATTAAAAGCCTTCGTCACCCGAGACGAAGCACATTTTGCTGAATGGACGTGGACACGTATCATTCCGATAAAGGCGATAATATAATGCTGACTTTTTCATTTCCACATCAGAGAGTCTATGGAATGCATACTGTCAATCAAGGTTTGATAAAGTAAATTGGTACGTGACATCAAAAGAAACCAACTGACAGAAAATTGCACGCCCATTTTACAACAAATTATTATCCTGTTGTAGTCATCTTGACAGTACGACTTGTATTGTAAATTGTCAGAAGTAAAAACTACCCAAAAAGGTTTGAATCTTTATTTTAAAAAAACAATCACAATTGTTAAATTGATTCTGATATATATGCAAATGGTTGGCATTCAAGAGGGGTCACAATGGATTGTTCTTTGCATCTCAATTAGTTTGGGCGTTTTGGTTAAAATTAAACGTAAGGGAAATTTTGAAAAGAGATATCTTGTAAAATAACCCGTATTTATTACTGAAATATTTTCTCAATTAGCAGAATGTCAAATTAAAGAAAACCACGCAACACTTACAATATGACTAACTACGGGGTTTGTATTTGGCTGGACACCCCCACCCCTTCCCTACATGTAAAACCAATATGTAACGAGGAATTGTGATTACTGTTTTACCGTAAAAGTCATGTTTTTAGAGATTGTTCAATTATTTAAATCGGTACAGACTCGGAGGTTGATTCCTGCAGATCATGTAATGGGCAAAATAATGTTTAGTCATCATATTTGCAATTGACATAATATTCTGTCAATAAAATCACACCGGTGCTCATTAATAATTTATCAGAGTGGTTATTTTTTTATTACATTGTGCACAAATGTCAGTCCTTAAATAGCACCAGTTGCCTTTAACAACTTAATAAGCACGTTTTTTGTGTTAGGCATGAATACGGTCAAATGTTTGGATGTTTCATTCATATATTGAACGGGTGTCAGTAAACTCGTCCACAAGCAAACAGGTACGCAGTTGTTAGGGCATCCACGGGGCGTATTGTTTTTTTTATAAGCAATATTTTTATTCAGATTTGTATCTGAATAGGTATTGGGGAACGGGAATAGCCTATATTAAACCCCTCCGCCATTGTTGTTGTTGTTTAATAATTTAATTGTATTACTCACTGGTTGTTTATATTGTTTTATTTACCCAATAATACATTATCTTGGCAAGCCGATCAAACCGAGATTAGTTCACCGATGTTTTTGTAATAAAGAGCAATAGTATTATTTGTTGATTAGCTTTATGATTTTAAACATAATAATAAATTCACCAATGTTTTTGTTATAAAGTAAACTCGTATTGTTTGGTTTGTTGATTGACGTTATCTCATTATTTAAAATATTTGGCCCTGTTTAATATCGGGTCAAAAATAATTCCTTAAATTGCGCCGTAGCCCCTTTTAGATAAACTGAATTCGCTTTTTATAAGATGGCGATCATTCGTAGATGAATGACTGACATACGCGACGTGGGTACATGTGTATACTTTATTAATATAAACGTTCGTTGAGTTATTTAGGTTACAATTTGTCTTTGATCTTTACACATAAAGAGAAAATTTACTAACAATGCATGCACAAGTAAAAGGGGCAGTAGTTTAAGGTATGATTTTATTGGCAGAATATGCCCACTGCGAATATGCTGATTATACATAGTTTTCGTCATAAGACGCGCTGTTATGTAACAATCTTCAAGTCTGTACCAATTTAAACATTGAATAAACACTTGCATCCACAATTTTTTTGAATGCGTGTATTCGGGGGGGGGGGGGGTTCCATCGTAGTCCGTTCTATTTAACCATGACAACGACAGCTTTTTTGTGTGTGAATCCAGATTGGTCACGTACCAGTTGCAATTGTTCTTTTTTTAAAAATGAGGGCAACAATGTTAGGTAATGCCCACTTACTGACAATTTGCAATAAAAGTCATATTGTCTACAAGACTATTTTTTGTTAAAAGGACTTCTATTTTAGTCAATTATCGTTTCCTTTTGATGTTTGATGGCTCTTTTATATTCACGTTATTTGGAAACTTGATTGACAGTATGAAAAGTTCACCAAGGTGTTATCCGACGGAGACACGTTTTAATGAACATGTATTCCACAACACAAGGTACAATTTTATGGATACATTTTATGGCGACGTGGGCTTAAAAGCAGGAGAGGCAGACTTTTTAATTCATTTGTGATTTAAAACCGAAGATATTACTTGAGGTGTGATTTACCGATTTATTTGTCAGAATGGGACTCCGTTAAAATATAACCTCATAAAAGTACATTCTTTTTATGCAGCGTGGCTATTCGCGTCAGGATTATTGAAAAAACTATTCAACATTTCAAATATCGTGGCAGTTTGATAACATCGTGGCAGTATATCTTTTTGACATCAATTATTTATGACAGATAAACATTGTTAATTTTACATATCAAATTACACCGAGGCCTATCGTGTCACGCGACTATCGTGGCACACGATAGCGACTGCTACACCGAGTTATTTATCGTGGCAATATCGTGTCGTTATCGTGGAAATGTTTAACAAAAAACGACACGATAATCGTGTATGATCAAACCTCCGCGATGCGTGTACTGTATCTACTGATTGTTGGGCTAAACAATCCGCCCAAAAATACGCCAAAACAAAAATTATACATAACTACAACCATACATGATATATAAGACTTTTCTAATGATGATAAAAAACTATCTACTAAATGTTGGAATTAATCTGCCCAACATATTATTTTGCTAAGAATTTACAGATAAGCATCGCTAATTACTAACAGATATATGTTAAATGATATATAGGCTAATACTTGTCAGGCTATGCACGGAAAAGACAGGAAACAACTACAAATGACAAATCTTTATGGTGGCGGTTGGGGTGGAGGAGGTTGAAAAATCTTCAATAAACTTTGCTTGGATTATTTGCTGATAACAAATAATCACCACTTTACTCTACGACTGCGTTTGCTGGAATGATTGGAAGCGCGATTTAAACCGCGGGAAATCTTAGCTGGCTCATTAGCATAATCTACACATGGAGTAAATAAAAGGAAATAATCTGATTGGCTAAAAAACAACACTGGCTCTTAGACATGCAGTAAATAAGAGGAAATAATCTGATTGGATAAAAAACACAAATTACATTATTTACAATAATGCTTATTTGTGTTCCCCCATCCAGTAATGACTAACAAAAAATACAAAGTCCTCTCGTTGGTGTAAAAATGTCATTTATTAAAATGACGTAAACATATATATATATATCTATACAACAAAATATACATGATAAATACAAACATACATGTATACAAGAATTTTTTCAATGATACAAAAATAACTATCTACTGATTGTTGGGCTAAACAATCCGCCCAAAAATACGCCAAACAGAGACCAGTCTGTGATATAATCACAGTCTGGGATATCTGGCCCAACAAAGGGGTACATCATTCACACTAAACGAGGAGCTATAGACATGGCATAAACTAATCCCAAAAAACGGGTAATACTACAAGGTTTCTTGGTGGAGAGATTGAAGTGCCAACCATAGGCCCGTCTACACTGGCCTACGGCAGCAACACAATACCCACATATTATCATAACTTTAAGTTACATGTACATATGTGGCATGATAATTAATATGAAGTTACTTAACCACATCTGTGTGGGAGAATTACTGTATTATGCCCTCAACAAACCAGCCTACACTGATCGACCTTAGGCAACAACACAAATAAATACCCACAGATTATCATTAAAAAAGCAAGTTACATGTACACATGTGGCATGAGAATTAATATAAAAAGACACAATTACCTAACAACATTTGTGTATTTTGCCCTCCACCAACCAGCCTACACTGATCGACCTTAGGCAACCCCCAACACCCATTGGTGGCATGCTATGCTACTAATGCAAGCTGGCCCGTGCGTATTAACAATTAAAGGATGGGGTGAATAATAAGCATACAAAGTAAAAATAGCTCTTTGTATGCAGTGTAGTGCCCTAAAACCTTAACCTAGGTAATCTAACATATGATTGAACCGCGTTACTCTTCCAACTTCCCATGCGGCGAATGGCATCCTCCGAGTAGCCGTTGAGGAATGCTGTTGTCGCGGCACCAATCCGAAAGGAATGTAATTTGTATCGAGAGCTATCCAAACCAATGAATTCGATCAACTTGTTTAACCTAGAATTTAAAAATGTATATGATACGGCCGAACCGTCGGGCCACTGGAACACCGGACCTCTCACATGAGGAGAATTTTTAAAATAAGCCAACAGCAAGCAGGGGGCGCAACTAATTGTAGATATTTGACATGAACACTGGAAAAACAATTTTGTGGGAGTGGCTGACGATTTATGTTTGTAGCAATGCATGGATATTTCCACCGCTTGCAAGCAGTTACCCGCAAAAGAAAATTGAACATGCTCAGTTTGAATCACCTTGGTATTATCAGCACCCGATTTAAGTACCAACTCGCCCAAGCGAAAAAAGCCTGCAAAAGCCAAAGCAAATATGGATTTTAACAACATTTGATGAGACAATAAGGTAAAAGCTAAAGGAACCGCCTGTAACAACTGGGTCAAGATCCTATGGGTAATTGGTAACCTAGACTCAGATGGGAGATGTAATTTATTTATTCCTTTTAATAAATTCTTGACCATAAACGAGTTAATTGTATCAATATAGCCTAGCGACTTTTGGACAAACGCAATGACCGATACGTGAGAAGCGATAGTGCTTGGGGCAAGGCCAGATTCGAAAAGAAAAGTCAAAAACGTAATAATAACCACTGACGGAATTGGAAACTTGGGATTTAATGAGAAGGCGGTACAAAAATCTGTAAATCTAATCCAATGTCTTAGATATGAAGATTGAGAATGCGAGGACAAACCTTGGCCAATTAACATGTACGCTGATGCACTTAGATCATTAAAGTTTCTGGATGTAACAATTGAGGGGATGGATCCAACCACGGTGCCCATTTTCTTGCTTCCTGAAAGAGGAAACGTGATAAGCAGTCAGCGACACGGTTGGATTTTCCAGGTATATGTTTTGCACGTAACAAAACATTATATTTAATCGATGCCATCACTAAACGCCGAATTAAAGACATCATTGCGGGGCATTTTGAGGTAGATTTATTAATAACATAAACGACACATTCATTATCGGTAAGAAATAATAACTTATGATTTTCCAACAAGGTACCCCAGTGTTCTATTGCTAAGACAATGGGAAATAACTCCATGACATTAATACTGTAATTTACCATTGACGCAGGCCACTCTGCTGCAAACCACCTGGAACCAAATACTGCAGCGAACCCTTTCGAAGCAGCAGCATCGGAATATAATTTTAATACATCGGACCCTAGCCAAGTGTCATTGAGGAACATACAACGGCCATTAAAATCACTCATGAAGTGGGACCAAAGTTTTATGTCTAACTTAGCTGCGTTTGTTAAACGAATCTTATGATGGGGTTTTGTAATGCCTATCGTGAGATCGTATACAGCAGCATCGGAATATAATTTTAATACATCGGACCCTAGCCATTAAAATCACTCATGAAGTGGGACCAAAGTTTTATGTCTAACTTAGCTGCGTTTGTTAAACTAATCTTATGATGGGGTTTTGTAATGCCTATCGTGAGATCGTATAAGCGTCTCAAAAATGTGCGACCTGGTACCACAACCAAGGTAGCAAAATTCAGCAAGCCGAGCAGGGACTGCAATTCTCTCAACGTGACTTTGCGTTTGTTATTTACCACTTCCAAAGCCGCACGAATTTTTTGAACCTTCCCAATGGGAAGTCGACTAATCATTGCAACAGAATCAATTTCGATACCATAGATGGTAATTTTTGTCACCGGATATACCGTTTTGGACTCTTTGATAGGGATGCCCAGGAATTCGGATAATGCCAGAAAATTTGTAAGCGAATCTAAACACTCGGTAGAGTTGGGTAAACCAACAAAGAAAAAATCATCAATCATATGACTCATGGATGCTGCATGTTTGGTTTCCATAACCCAATGTAATGATGTGCTAAATCGTTCGAAGGTCTGACAACTCATGCTGAGACCCATCGGCAAGCACATATCCGCAAAATATAACAACTCATCACCTAATTGAATCGAAAAACCTAACAAATCATAATCATTTGGATGGATGGGTAACAATCGATAAGCATCTTGAATATCGGCCTTGGCCATCAAAGCCCCTCTACCTTTTGCCTTAACAATATGGACAACTTCATCAATAGAATCATACTGCACTTTAGTAAACTCGTCTGATATGCCTGAATTAACGGACTTGTTAAAGGGGAATGAAAGATCATGAATCAGACGAAAATCACCTGGCTCCTGTTTTGGAATAACACCCAGGGGCGAACAACGTAAATTCGGAAAAGGGGGCAGTTTAAAGGGACCCATTACACGACCATGAGCCAATTCATTGTTAATCTTTTCAATTAACATTTCCATATGATGATAACATGAATTATGATTACGGGGTACAGTAAATATCCTTTCCCCGGTAAAGGGAATGCGAAAGCCCTCAGAAAAACCCGAAAATAAAAACTCCCGTTCTACACGGTCATACCCTTCCAATATTTCCCATAACCTACTTGGCCTTATTGATGTTGGGATTTTGTTTGCCGTTTGAACTGTTGTTACGAAAGGAATAACGGGATTGTGGCCTACCTTGAGATGGGGGTGGAGGGATAACAGCAGGTTGAGGTAAGGGCAGGTTCGCATTTGCAGTTGGCGGGTTAAAGGCTACATTATTGGGCGATGGCAACATCGGATGGGATGGGGCATTAGATGACGGGTTTCGACGGGTTTTAGCATAACACTGCACCAATGGGTGATTAAATCCACACTTGGAGCAAACATGAGCAAAGTTACAAATCTGACGATAACAACCCTGTTGGGAATTAAAAGCCCAGCATACCCGCTTGGGGGTTGGAAAAGACGGATTTGCAACTCGTTGCGATCTATCCCCAAGGGAATTGATGTGGGACCCATACAAAGTTGTGGCACGAAGCCATAGCTCTGTGTGAATGCGGTCCCACGGTAACAATTGATGTTGTCTTAATAGTCTGAATTGAGAATCATAATAATTGAAGGCTTTTGACCCATAGGTTTGAGCCAACTCAGACAGCAGCGAATTGTAAGCCAGTAAATTTGATGCCAAATTAGGTGAACGTTGAATGATAACATCCATAAAAATTTGAAAGGCCCGTTGCCATTGAGTAAAATTCAACTCTTTTTGAGTCTTGGGGTTGGTGGAAATTTTGAGCATTGGTTCCTCCCCTGATTCGGAGATATTTATTGCTAACTGAGTTGGCACATTCCCCCCAGGTAAAAGCAATGCCAATTCTATGAATTTATTGGCCCAAATGTCATGTTTGATTTTTTCAGACACGTGCCTTGATATAGACATGTCTGCTAGCGGCTGATTAACAGGTGGTGCCAATTGGTGTGTGTCTCCCATACCTGCATTCTGAAACAGCTGCGCTGCATTGAAATTCAACACTGAGGGAGCAGACAGTAGTGGATTCGACATTTCACTTGAGAGGGGGTTTGCGGTGGTTGTTGAACTGCTGGTTGAAGGCCCTGGCGACCCTGTTGCTGGTCTATCAGAAGATGCTGCGGTTGAGGCTTCAACAGTTTGATTGGTTACTGTCGCCGATGTCCTAATCTTTTTTGCTGGACTATTCTGGCTGAACACTAGGCCCCTATCCATCATTTTCTGAATTAGAAGATCTGTCAATCGATCTTCTGCGGAGGACATGGCAGGAACTTCCTCATTGTCACTCGATTCTGCTTGTGCTACTTCGCGTCATTTTGGCATTGTCCTAAAAAACATGGTAGGGTAAACAAATAATCGACTAAACACAAACTGAAGTGAGTGTCACGATAGGCAAGCACCAAGTCAGCATAAACAATTCCAACCGCATGCACCGCAGCATCCACGCTGATTTTAACACACAACATGCACCCAGATAGCCCTTATGACTACTTTTTAAACCACACATGCACAATATAGTTGGCACAAAGTCTACATTTATATCACTGCATTTTTTTTTTTTTTTTTTTTTTTTAATCATGCACCAATTAGATAGCACCCGCGGCTACACTCCTGTCATTGCATGCCATAGTAATAATAATATCGTGAAATGAAATTCAATGCATGCACCAAAAGAGATAGCACCGTGGCTACATTGATGCCACTGACAACAAGCACCATGGCCATAAACCCATATAAAGAATGGTTGACTCATTTTAAATCTAAGCAATGCCATCGTATATGCCGTAACATCGCGTCCTGGATGCTGGCTATAAATAAAGGGGTGCCGACTTCCGGTGACAAGTGAATCCCATCGTTCGCGTAGGGATCCGTGACCGGTTGCCAAAGTCCGGCTCTGTGCCGCCAGAAACTTAGCTCGGGGGTTTCCCGACATAAATTTTTGATCGCATCGTTTGTTCGGGCAATTTTGCTATTATAGCCTTCATATGGAACTGTCTGTCGCGGCAATAATTGTGAAATAATTACACATTTTGGCGACCAACCACTGTGAATATACCCCGCAAATGAAACAATATCCAACGCCGTTCGATCAGGGCAGCTATGCACATCGGACAAATCATTGGAACCTAAATGAAGGTATACTAAATCCGCCCCTGTAAACCGATCGTTTCCTTTGAACAAACGACCGTGCGGGTCATTTCTGACACGTAGTCCGCCATATCCCCAGCATTTCACATTGCATAAACGGGAATCCAACCCTAAATTATTATTATTATAAAAGGTAAGGTGCTTCGATAGGCGCTTAATATAAGACGTACCAAAAATAGCCACATTTACCGGTCTAGATACAGGAAAGGAAAGTTCCAAGCTGGTCACACTAAATAATGGCGCCGAACGTTCCATTCGTACCTTGCAGACAAACACAAAGAGAATTGAAAACGAGGCTCTACTGGTTGGGCACGTACCAAAAATTTTCTGAAGACAAATTCCAAAGTTCCACAGTCGTGGAAAACGTACACGTAATTCAAGAAAAACAACAAATTGGAAAAACAAATTACTTAGCTGGTAGAACAGTTGTACTATGAAACAACAAAAATCACCGTAGTGAAAAATCTTCAATAAACTTTGCTTGGATTATTTGCTGATAACAAATAATCACCACTTTACTCTACGACTCCTTTTGCTGGAATGATTGGAAGCGCGATTTAAACCGCGGGAAATCTTAGCTGGCTCATTAGCATAATCTACACATGGAGTAAATAAAAGGAAATAATCTGATTGGCTAAAAAACAACACTGGCTCTTAGACATGCAGTAAATAAGAGGAAATAATCTGATTGGATAAAAAACACAAATTACATTATTTACAATAATGCTTATATTGTTCATTAACCACGATCTGACATAGCTAAAATGTCTGAACCAAAGTCCACAATGACAGTTGCTAAAATTTCTAGCGACAGTGTCAAATCGCATAAATCGTTAGTTTTCATATTTCTTCATTTAGGTTCTGTGTCTAAAAAATGGTCAAAACCCTTGTACAATCACTGGAATCTGTCGATGAAAATGCACAACCCACCATATCCGAAATAGAACACAGATTGAGTGGTAAATGTAAATTAGAATGCCCCCCGCATAATTGCTGGATTAAACGTTTGATATACTACGTACCAAACAAATTTACCTTGATCGAAACCACAGGAAATGTGTTTGTATCCAAATCTCATGAACAAAGCACTTACTGCCATCTCACAGAGAGGCCATTTTGAAAACAAAACAAAGGAATCGGCAAATGTTATGCAAGCGAAAGTATTTTTAACCAACACGGAGCACCACAGAATTAAATACGTAAACAAAGTTATGCAACCAACACTTTATCCAAGTTACCTTTGGAGTAAACATGTGACTGTGATCTATGGTGCCATATCATAGAATCACCATTATGAACAGAACAAAGGAATCGTGCCAGTGCTGTGGAAAGCGAAGGAGAAAGTCTAAAGTAAATGACAAGGGGCACCACGGAACTAATTATGTAAAACAAACGTTTGCACTGAACGCGTTAAAATAAAGTTACCTCTAAAGTAAGCAAAGCAAGTAATCTTGTGACCTTATTAACTCTTAAATGACCCAAAGGTTTGACGTCATAACGTCATAAAAACCCACGTCATAATGGTCATTAGTGTTAAAATATAGATATGCATTTTAAAGTCATATCATTAAAAAACAAAATAGACCCTCCATGTAAATGGATGAAATAATCTAAAATGCCATATATTTATATGAATTTTATACAAAAAAAAAAATAATAATATAGACTGAAGTTTACATAATGTTTAGAGTATTCAAGAATCTTTTATCCAGAACACATTACATGCTAAATGTGGTTCTGAATCTGGTTCTGGCCATGACTTTCGTTGGTTAGTAACATCTTCATGCTCACATTCTGGCAACCATAAATCGACATTGAGAATATAGTGTAAAACACCATGCCATCTGTTTTGAAAATAGAACAAAGATATCTTGTGTTCAAATAAAAACAAAGTAATGATATCTGAATTAATTTTTCTCACTTGATAAAAACTGTAAAAATAACGACGAGAGGTTTGGGCACAAAGAAACTTTATTGATGCAAGGGAGATACATGTACCTCCCTGCAGCCAAAGGAAATATTTCACATTTATACTAAAAGCATCTGAACAACAAAGTCCCAAAGTGTCCAAACCCATCTTGACATCTTCTTCATCCCCTCAGCCATTACTACCAGATGATTAGTAATATCAGGTATCCATTTGCTCAATGGAGCTTTCTTTTCTAGTGCAAAGTTTATAAAAATCAAAATGTATATACTTATTCTGAAAGAAAAAAATTAAACTAAAAATCATCTCCTGTGCTATCTTTTTCAAGGATTGCTGGAAGTTGGGACCAGTTTTCTTCCTTTCTCTTTATAGATTAAATGTAATTATAATAAGACAGGCAGGCACCATAGAAAGAAATGTTGTTCAGACAGCAGTGTTTCTGTCCACCCTGATCTGATCCAGGATGCTTCCAAAAAACAATTCCATTCACAATCCTTCCTTATTAGACTATTGAATTGTTTAACTAACAAATTAAACGAATCGCATTCTGCTTTTCTGGGCATTGTTTGGCAAATTGCAATTCCCTTGGGCTTAAATTTAGACTGGAGGCAACAACAGTATTCAATTATTGCCGCAGATAGAGCTTCCTTTGGAATGCCGTTGGCCAAATCATTGGAACCAAGTTGCACTATTATGAGGTCAGCTCCCAAGAAGTGAGAAAAGTTGGTTGGTTTTTGAATGTCCATACGGTTATATTCATCATTAACTACGCAGAGGCCACCGTAACCACACACTCGTACAGAAACAAGCCTTTGATCTAGGTCTAAGTTGGCAACATTGTTGGAACTTACAAACCTATCCAAACGTTCTACATGCGATGTGCCAAATAAAGCAACCACAAAGGGAGAAGGTGGAATCATTTCAGATTCCTTACACTCCACGGAAAACAAACAAGATCCACCGGACGCCATTTTGATTTTAATAAACTCTCAAAACCAAATTATCGAGACGAGATGAAAGAATTACGTTTATAATAATCTCATAACCTTTGTAATAAATTTATAATAATTTCGTATTTCTTGATAAGAAATTTAATCAATTTAAAAGGCGAATTCAAATAGAAATTTCACACTTCGATGGACATTTTTGAGCGGAGAGTAAGGTGACCTAAATACCTTAATATTGTGGGCAAAGGTATTGTAAACAATGATGCGAAAGCATACTTATCTCTTAAATTATATCAGGAGGAAAGGACCGATCCCTTGACACTAAAGGTGGAACTTCAAACGAAGAAGAAAAAATTTAATCAACTGAACTCAGTGCTGTCAAGAGATCGAATGATCAAAAGACTGGGAAAATTGCATTGCATTGATGTAACTTACCCGGCAACTGCTGCGATTGGACCAGCCAAGTGAACACAATTTATGTCGTCACAACACAAATCATATTATGCTGCACATAATATTCATTTAAAAAATGTACCACAACCAAGGTAACAATCCTAGAAGTTACTGTAATTCACTCAATGTGACTTTGCTATTTTTACTGACCACTTCCAAAACAGCACCAATTTTTTTTTAACCTTCCCAGCCATAAGTCGGTGCCAATTCAGCTATGAGTGACGAATACGATAATAACTTAGATGCTACCGGTAGGTCTTTTTGTATCATAACTTCCATAAAAATTGAAAAAAGCTTTGACAGAAACGAAAACAACTTGGACTTGGTGATGAAGAAATGTTAATAGTTGGTTCATTAACCCATTAGCTGCCACAAGTTTAATTAATGATTCCATAATATCAAACGCTTGACCTAATAAATGACCTGTTTTGTTCATTCAACTATCATGAAAAAGCTATTGAAAATCATACATTACAACCAAGTGTTATTTTATAGCTAATAAATTTATCTTTCCAATGGTATGTAGTTTTTAGATCACAGAGGTATAAATCGTGACCATAAACCATTTTGAAAGTAATGGATATATAAATAAAAAAAAAAAATTTTTTTTATATACGCCTATATATATATATTTTTTATCCTGTTTGCATGTATTCAAGACTTCAGACATACTTTTACCACTTATTAGAAATAACTACATGCATACAGGATAAAAAAAAAGGATGCTAAAATAAAAAAACAAAAAATAATAGAGCATTTTTTTTATTTTATATTATCACTGATTGTCACAACTGTTCACATGTTTATCCAATTCACACTAGTTTTATTCTGTTCATATTATTCAAGTCAAGTCAAATTAGTTTTATTTTGGTCACATCATTGTTATTCACCTGACATTGTATTTTCAAATTCAAATTATTCCGTGAAATTTTACATAACAATCACCATCACGGCACAGATTTACTCGACAGTGCGAACACCCAAAACTTGATACCACACAGCGATCAGAGGCAGTTCTTTTCTTTTCTTTCAGGCACCATTGGCAGGCTCTCTTTCTTCCATCAAACCTAACAAGGTCATGTCCTGGCATTATGTTTCTCTCGATGACTTTCTGTATTTCTCTTCCTTCCCATGAACATTTACGTTTGCGAGAACTAAAATTGTCTGCTAACTGGTGGACTATTCTCAGTTTGAATGTCTTCAAGGACCACTTTCTCTTATTTTTTGGCAATGGCATCCTAGATGAGTACCACAAAATATAAGCGTTTACAACCGCTATATTTAGCAAGGCAAAAACCAGATACTTCCACCACTTCTTTCCAGCACGTCCAAGATTATAATAAGATCTGTACTGGTCAAGGTGATCTACACCTCCCATGTTCTTATTGTAATCTACCACCATGGTTGGTATCTGAATCATTTCATCTTGGCGATGGCGTGTTCTGGGCTTCTCGGTGTCCGAACCATCATTATTTGAGGAGACAAGATAAACATCCCGTTTGTCCTTCCACCTACAGAAGATAATATCCCTGTCAGTGGCCATCTTCACACTTTCACCAGGGGCGAGACGTGGTTCATCAATGGATTTAGGAAGGCCTTTACGATTCTTTCTTCTGTTCCACAATAGTATGTGTCAGCATCTTTTAGGTCTCTAACCAGGTCAAGCGAGGTAAAAAAGTTGTCGCAAAATAATTGGTGGTTGGATAAAATAAATTTCTCCATTAGGCCCATTACTACTTGGTAGGCAAGGCCTTTGTCAGGAGCATCATCATCTGATCTGCCAGTGTAGACGTCAAATTTTAGGCAATAGCCAGTACTTGCATCACATAAGCACCAAAGTTTCATTCCCCACTTTGTCGGTTTCTTGGGCATATACTGTTTCCACTTTATACGACCGTTGTATTTGATCATGGCTTCATCTATCGAGAGAGCTGGTCCAGGGCCGAATAATTTTGGGAATTTGTCTTGTAGTGTGTCAATAAATGGCCTGGCTTTACAAAGTTTGTCTTCTTTATTTTCATTGTTTGGATCTGTAATGTGTAAGTACCTACTCAAGGATTCATAGCGGCGACGAGACATCCGGGAACTTACATATTGATCACCCAATGCTGAATCATTCGACCAGTAATCTGCATACTCAGGAAGCTCTTTGATTCCCATTAGCATCATTATGGCAAAGTATGCCTTCATCTCGTCTGTTGTGGTAGGTGTCCAGTGCGAGTCGGAAGTCTTGAGAGGATCAGCAGGATCTGGGTTGTCTGGCGGACTCTGGTACATCGCATATAAGTTGGTCATATTCGCCACCTTCTCAAAAAAATCTTCACCAATACATGCAAGTAGGTAGTCAACTTCAAGGGCATCATAGGCCAGGTTGCATTTTGGCCCCCGATCTTCTCTGAAGGGTAAAATGTTTGGTGTTGGCATGTCATAAGACCATCCTTGGTCCAAGGGGGGTCTCTGGTTATCACCTCGAACTCTTCCTCTGCCACGGCCTCGACGACCCCTTGCTGCTGGACGACCCCTTGCTGTTTGCTGCTGGACGACCCCTTGCTGCTGGACGACCTCTTGGTGCATTATCATCTTGTGGAGGTGTGGAGGCTGGTGAAATATCAGGTAGATCGGGGTCATTATCGGATACTGTTGGAGCAGCCCAGTCAAGATCACTATCAGTGTCTTCATCATCAATCTAAAAATATAAAAATATATTTGTTCTGTAAGTCAAGTTTTTATAACCACACACTATCAAGCTTTATAACATTTTTTGTAATCTTGTTTATGGTAAGCCTGAATAAATATTCTACTTGTAATGAGCATGGATAGTTGCAAACTGCAGTTTCAACAGTAGCCAATGTCTATTTTATTTTTTTAGGCTTACATCTATAATAAAACAAAATAGGAAAAAGTGGCAAGATCGAGGCGTCTAAAAACAATAGCCTATTGAAATAATTATTGTATTAGCCTCGGGGGAATATTGTCACGTGACACCAAAATAGCAATTTACCGTTAGTAGGTCTAGCCATTTGTAAACAAATGAAACAAAGTATATCTATGTCACTCACTTCATGACGTCTCTCACAACTTCAACAAATAAATTCTCAACATACGCACATTATTCCCCCAAAAATGATTAGTTTGAATAAAACAAACACATGAACCCCTTATGAATCCTCAGGACTAGACTGTCGACAAAGTTACAAACACGTTTCATAGAGAAAACGAAACAAATAAGTACGATTTTTGAAGATAAAAAAACCTACCTGCATAGAGATTTCTAAATCCGAATGGTCTGGATAACCATCAGATTCCTCGCCACTACTTTCTTCCAATTCTGAATCCGATTCCATCAAAAGACCCAATGCAGTCGTAACATCCATTCCTTTACTTGTGCTAGCCATTTTGAAACAGTGGAATGCAGGTCACAAGTAATGCAGGTCAGAGGAAAAAACCAGTTAGTCACATGACTACCGTTATCTTCCGGTATCAAAGTTCAAAGTTCACGCTTTGTTTACTCGGAAAAGTCAAATACAATGACCCGGTTTTCACACCTCGAGCGTGTCGGCACATATGTTAGCTATCAAAGGAGCCGTGAATCAATGATCTCAGTGCAGTATTTTTGATACAGCGGACAATATAAACACCCGGGCGTTGACGGACGTTCTGAGGAAATATAGTACGGACGTTGGCGGACGTTCTGCGTGCTATTGGGTTAACTGTGTCCGAAATATTAATGCTAATTGAGTTTGTACAACATTACCTGGCAGGAGTAATGACAAATCAACTGAGCTGAACCAGACTTTGGCGGAAAGGATGACATTTCTACAAACACATTTGACCACAAGTCACATTTTATTTTTTCAGACACATGTCGGGAGAAATGCTATGTTTAAGTATCATACCCTTAGCATCAGCTTGCTGCTGGAACAAGGTTGCAGCATTTGCAATTTAAACTGAGCTTGAAGTCGGGGATCTGCCAGCCTCTTGTGATTGCAGAACTCCTCGGATCAGCAGCAATTATTGGCGTTGGTTGAGATAATACACTGGCAGGCATTGGTTTAGATAAGACACTGGTAGGATGGGCATCCTTGACGGGCATGGATGTGGTAGTGTGCAAAATGGTTGTACTAGCCGTGGGTGTTACGGTTCCTCGATTCCCTCGGCAAAGAACGTAAATAAAATAGTGGGGATTTTCCCAAAAAATGACAAAGTGTGGGGTTTTCCCACGAATGATTTTGCTGAAATTAAAAACCTGTAGTAAAATATAAAACGTAAGTTCTGGTGGCTACAAAATCTGGACACAATATTAAATATAGCCTCAAAATGGCACAAAAGAATGACGACGAGGGAAACTAGTCCTAAGGCCTAACTTACAAAAGAAAATCCCCTTCTCCAGCCTAAGTAAAGGTCAATAGTTTACCCTGGGAATAATTAGGCTGCTATATAGTATTAACCTACCACCAAAGGATCCATCTGTTTTTCCTCCAGGCAAAATGGGCCTTGAAAGTAATAAAAAGACGACAGAACAAACTGCACCCAATGGCAGCCCAAGACCGAAGTGACCAGTCTAAAGACTGTCGTCTGCTAATTTTTAAACGTTCCGCCAGTCAGAGGGATTGGAACATTAGCTCGCGTAAACTAACCAATCCGATTCATTTGAACGTTAGCGCGAGTAACGCGGCCAATGACAGTATCTGGGACATAAGCGCGTGAAAAATGTCAAACGCAGGAGTTCATAAATGAAGCTGAAGCTCTGAAGTAACAGCCGATGAATATTTGAAAAATACGAGTAAAATATGTATAGGCAAGCTACCCTGCTGATGTATCCCCCTCGCCCACAAGGTGGGGCATAATAATACGCATTATTGCAAAATGACAAGCTGAATTACGACCGGGGTAAAGTAGTTTTCACACGTTAATTTTATGACATTGAACGCACGTGGTTTGCCTCCATTTGACACTTCCGATAGTCTGGCAATAAATGAATAGCCGATAAACTTTAAATGATTGTAGCTGAAAAATGTCATCACTATGCCTTTTTGTAGGCTTGGTAGCATTAAATATATATAATAATATGGACAAACTATAACTACCACCTCTCTTCGAATGTCCCATTTATATTCCGTATATGTAACTGTACAAAATACTTTAATCCTAAATATCCAAGGATATTAATAAAGAAATTGGCGTGATATTTCCACGACTGAAAATCTTAATTTATGGGTGTTGCGGCAGCTAGCCATGACCTGCATTAACCTGGCCGTGAAACAATCAGCAGTCACTACATAAATATTGACATTGTATGGCAACAAGCAAAAAATACTAAAAACAAAATCATTTAAAATCATCTAATTTGCACTTGTGTCCAGCTTACTGATTAATTTGTGTGATGGCGCAGGAAAACCCTCTACATGGTGAAAAATAAAAAAAATTGTGTTTTTGGTATGTGTGTAACAAGTACAAATTGAGGATCATAATAATCTTTAAATTGAGAAAATCGGTTGAGAACTTTTGGAGATATTCAACATTTTGTTGAAGAAAGTGGCACATTTTGGGGAAAAGTAAAAATGGAGAAAATGCAGTTTAAAGATAAAAGTTTATATTCCGCAGTATATTTCAAAGATTTTGAGCAGTTAACCAGTTCGACGCGGGATTTTTTTTTCATGCCCATACCCCCCACGCGGGATTATTTTTGGCAAAATTGGCTCTTTTAAATTAATTGGCAAAATTGGGCTGTTTATGGTATTGTATTCAAATAAAAAGCACCACTAATTGTAGACAGCATATTAAAACAATATATTGTAAATGTGTGTGTTTATTTTAAATTTTAACCCCATGTGAGAGGCTGAATTTAACCCTTTGGGAGCCAACTCGTTTGAATTGCACAAGTTTTGTTTTATGACTTTTGTACATCCATACTGTGCTATGAGAATGAACTACATGACATACTAAGCACAAATTGTAACAATGAAGTGAACGAAAGTAAGTTTCTACCTTTTTCATAGAATCAAAATAAAGTCATATTATTTTCCAAAAGTTCAGCCCTGGTACCTTTCAAAATTTCATAAAAGAACGATAATTCAACAAAGTCCAACTGCAACCAACATTGAACATATATATACAGTACACAAAAGTTTAGCATTTATTCTTTAAATGTAGTTTGCCTGGAACGTTTCATTTAGCTTATCTATCACAGGCCGCAACTTGAACAACCTGTCTATGTTATTATCATGTTCATTCGAATTGAAGTGCAGGTTTTGCAAAATATCTCGATACCGATCCCTCGGCATTGTATTTGAAAAAAATGGTGATTCCATAAGTGGGTCACGGGACCAATACATGTCAATTTCTGGTTTTCGAACTATTCCCATTAGCACAGTCAGCGCCAAGAAAACTTTAATTTCATTTGAAGTCACATTGTTCCAAGGGATATTATGTCCAGATTTTTGTAGACGTGGGCGTGGGTTAGATTGTTCTGCATAAGTGTTAGTTTCTTCAACAATTTTAGTTATAAGAGATGGTGGAACAAAAGAAGAAAATATTTCCAGAGCTAATGTGTTCTCATCGAAATTTGGCACTTTACATCCAGGACTTCCAGAAAAAGGAACGTTATTTGGGATATGATCCCTATCCTGCCAAATAATTTCAGGAGCCCTGACATACATGTAATTTCGATTCCGTTTTGCTTTAGGCCTTCCATTCACAGCATTCAAATCCAATTGCAACGAATTGTTATTCAAGTTATTGTTTTTCACGTCAGTGTTGTGAATGTCAAAACCACTATCGGTACTTGAACTGTCAATTTAAACTCACTTCCACTCAAATTATCATCCACATTGTCATCAATGTCACCAATACTGTCGTCGGAATCAGAAGAAGAAGAACCTGACGTTGCAAACATGCATCGTATTTCGTTTTCCGTAAGCGCTCGTTTTCTTCTGGACGCCGCCATTGTTTATTCCGAGGGGTCAGCTGACCGCTAAAAATAACCCACAATAAACGACAACTATCGCCACCTATGCACTCCATAACCCTGTAATAACAACAATAGACAAAGTGGGAACATGCTTAAGTCAATCAAGTTATTTGGGCCAATCAGAATGAAATGTTTTCAGGGGGCATGTTTTCATATGTTAATTGCGCAAGTTATCTCGTCATCCGCGTGTCGGTAACGTAATTTTCGGCAAGTTATCTCGTCATCCGCGTCGAACTGGTTAACAGCTCTAATTTGTACACATTGTCAAACTAAGTACTGTTTATACAAAAAAATACAAAATTAACAGATATTATAACAAATACTTACAATATTTAGGCCCTTTTACTCACTGTGAATTTTAGTTCCGAGCCCTCTTTGAAACTGGCAAATGCTCTTCAATTTCTATGTCAGAACTCGGTGTCGCTTGGGGATTCTTTGGTTGAACAGGCAGCGGTGTAACAATATCCTGCAATTCTTCTTTAACAAATTGTCTTATTTCATCATACAAATACCACTGCCCTTTATTATCAAGTCCTTTTGGTTTTATCCTAATTGGCATAGCGTCAGGTGGGGGCAAGTCTGTCTTCCTTAAATTCATACTTACACTTTCGGAATTGCAGTACTCTTTCAGACATACACTTGTATTTAACTCTTTGCTAAATTCAAAGTGATGATACTTCTTAATTCCTTTAATTTTTTTGAAATATTGACCTAAAAATGTTGTCCAATCATACATTGGCACTATGACAGAACCATCTTCACGTCCACACAATTGGGCAATGTTAACATTCTCTGAAGACTGCTCCACAACCTGTACAATGTCATTCAAACAATTTACTTCTGTCTTCCTGTACATCCTTTTAACAAGTCCAAAACACCAATCAGGGCTAAATTTTGTGTGGCCGGTTAATAAAAAGGACATCTTGATCGACATGTGTCGACCGGTCAAAACACGCCACATGAGGTATGCCATCATGCAAGAGTTTTTGTTCTGGCCAGCACAATTATCTGCATGTAAGTGAAAATGTTTTTCCCCTAAGCCAAAATTTTGCAGGAAATAATGTAAAAAAGAAACAACACAATTCGCACCCTTTCCAGTCTGCACACTCTCATCCAATAAAAAGTTGACCTGTTTAGGTAGAGCCTCGCAACAGATACCAAAGAGTCCACACTTCCTCAGCGTTTTAAAAAATATTGGACCGGGCTGTAGTGGGTTGCTTAGGTAATGGATTTGCTGAGCAAAATCCATGCTGTAATGCATCATACCATCAAAAGAACATACAGGGTGGGGTTGCAAAGTCATACCAGGTATGAGGTTCACAGCAGACTCCTTGGTCACGGTTTGGTAATACCTCCGCTCCATTGATGCTCGTTCCAAATGGACTTCGGCCTCCTTGATTGAAGCGCTCTTCTCATCTGGCAAATTTGCTGATCTTACTATTTTTATTGAATTTTTCTGGCAAAACCAGCATAAATCCGTGGCGGGCTTCATCATTGTGACAAACGGAGTAAGTTTCTGCCACAATGATCGAAAAGTGCGAAGGGACACAGTCCGCATACCAGCTACCTCCACAGATGCACAATATGCTACATAAACTTTCTTTTTGCTTCAGTTTGTTGGTAGTAGCTTTATATCTGTTTTCCAGTGTCCTGGGGTTCGTCCTGGTAGCATTATACAGTTAATTTCTGCATAATTGATTATGAAATCATACACTGCGCGAGTTTCTGCAACTGTCAGTGCATTGATTGGTCGTCGTTTTGAGTTCTTGTGCACTCGTGGCTGAACGCCATTTTCTTTAAAATGTTTGATGAGATTGTTCAGTTTATCCTGACCTATGTTATGCAGATACTTAAATGTTTCCCTGCATATTTTGAAACCGTGAAAGAAATAGTCTATTCTTTGTGTATTTCGAACTGATTGTTCTTTTTGTCTTGAACGGGATGTCATGGCAGACATGTGGATTCCACAACAAATCTTGGATAAAATTGAAACATCCAATTCCTCTCTGGACAGTTCCATGTACTGCAGTCTTACATTTTGTATTTGGTCTTGGGTGAAGTTGGTTATACAGGCTCTCCCATTGTTGTGTTTACAACTGCAGGTAAAAATTTTATCCTGTGGATTATCTGGATTCACTTCTAAACCAATGTTTGGTAATTCATCGTCGTTATCACTTTCATCTGAAATATACACACACAAGAATTATTTTAGAGGAAATCAAATTTGACCCAAGATGTAAAGTCGTTTGCTATTTAAAATTCAACATTGGTGAAATAGAAATATCGTAATCTACACTACTTTCAGTTTCTCCTGCAGGAGGCCTTGTTTTAATTTATTATTTCTCATGAATTCGTGCTAAGTGGCATAATAAATAAACTTTATGATGGACTGATATAGTATTTTGAGATAAGATAATACTTTTTTCCATTGTAATATCGACCGTTAGGTTCATTTTATCAAGTTTCCTTACCTTCATTGAATCGGTTTTCTTCGCCATCGCTTGTGTCTTGAATAGATTCATTTTCCGATTCACTTTCAGACGTCAAATCGTCATCACTCACAGGCCTATCAACCAAATAATCAGCAATAATTTCTTGAAGAATGTTGTCGGCAGCTATTCCTCTCAAATTGATGTCTTTCAGGGAGTTCAAATGGCGAGCAATCTCGGTGTCTGTATCTTTTGCAGATTTCTTCGTGGGCACCGCCATCTTGGACAATTTGTAAACAATGGAAAGCGACTAGTATCGAGGTATTTCGGTGAATAACTTACTTCTTTTTATTGAAAAGTTTATAAAACTAAATCAAAATCAATAAAATAGATGTTGTTTTCGTCGAATATAGCCTTGGTTTAACCTTTAAGCGAGCAATGTAGCCAAAACAAGTCTTAAAAGTCGAATAATTGAAACAAAGGAACAACCTTGTTTATATGATGCGCGCGGGAACTACTTTTTTTGTATTTATGCGCAGTACAGTTGGACGTATAGTCCTCATAACGGGCTTCATAACGGTGTGTGATATGTGTGGGTATGCAAATAGGCCACTTTATAAAGACGCCAACGAAATAGACCGGCATTGTCCAGGACTCTGAGGCACCGGCACCATTCTGCAAGTCTGGCACCGTTCAGGAAATTTCAAATTAAATGTTTTTAAAATCATTTTTCAGTTTCACAACTTTGTATATGCATAAATAAATGTTTATTAAATATAAATATGCCGAGAAAAAAAATGACCTATATACTGGTTTAGATTGCATTTTGGCATTTATCTCGGCTTGAGCATCCGCGACAACCGACGGCTTATCGTATACAGTCACACATTTGATAATGACTGTCCAATTTCCACATGTTTAGTTGTCTGACAAACTGTTAAAAAAAATTAATCCTTCTACATCAATAATCAATTGGTCTTATAGTTTAATTATCATGAGAAATTTGATCCCATTTACTAATTTATAACGTCTTTCTGGGTACCAAACTAGGTCACCAGATATCCGATGCATATATAGCTACATGTACTGTATGTGCTTGACAACTGATACGTATAGAATGGATAGTACATGTACCATGTTTTTGTATTATTCTGTGTCCACTGGCTGATGAGCCAAAAATTAATCATTAATGAAGTGGTTAATGGTTGGGTAGTATAACCCATACCTGGATGTTGCAGCAGTTGTGCTGCATTCACATTCAAAACTGAGGTTTATTGCAGTATATGTAGACGGCATATTAAAAGGAGCCGTAGTAATTACTGGCATACTGGTAGATGATGATGAGGTACATGTAGTACTAGTAACTGACCTTATGGGAGGCTGCAGCCTCCCTCGTGACCGTCTGAGATGGAGTTGATGCAGATTCAAATTGTGCCAACTCTTTTGATATGTTGAAAGCAACATCAACTAAAGTGTCGGTGTGTTCTTTAAACACAGGGGGTCACGGTGGTTAAGTGGAAAAGGCGCTGGTTCGCTAGCCTGGAGGTCGGGTGTTCGATCCCTGCATTGGCCGAGAAAATTCATCTCGATTTTCCGGCGTGATTTCCCCTTGTCAGTGATGCAGAAGGAGGGCCAGACAAGGACAGCTGCCTAGTTGTTCGGATGGGATGAAAAACCGAGGTCCCGTGTACACATTGGAGTGCATGTAAAAGATCCTGTGGCAGTTGGAATTCGATAAAAGTAGGCTGTAGCGCCGCTGCCCGGGCAAAATTCCCCTCATAGCACACTGCATGGCGTATGCCCGTCTTCCATTAGCCCAGGTTAGGCGCAAAAGAGTAGGACGTTAAACCCCATTTCATTTCTTTAAACACAGGTGCTAAACCACACAACAACATTTTCCCATCATTTGTTGTTAATTGATGTGCTAAAACTTTGTTATAGACACGTGAAGTTCCATCAGAATGCAAGTCGACATTACTGGAATGGAGTAAAGTGTCAGTAGTCTGTTGTTAAGCAAGGATGTGTCCTTTATCGGCAAATCGGAGAGAATCCTTCAGAGGGATGGTCTTTTTCTTATTTATCAACATCAAATAGATGGCGAGAAACTATGTCAATAAATGCTGAGCAATTCTTGCCGGAAACTTTGGTCTTTTAAGAACTTTTTTTTTCCCCCTTCAAAATTTTTACTGTTCTGTTATTCTTGGCCTTACAATGTTGGTCCTTCGTTATCTCCTGTTCTCTTTCTTTTAAATTTTCTTCCAATCACTTCATTCATTTATAATAAGGGGTTTGTCGGATACTGGAAATAAACTTATTTCTCTCTTCAACATTCTGCCTGGTCTTACTTAGCTCCTCTTGAAGATACACAATATCTTTTTCATTTTTCTTCAAGCGCATATTTGTGTTTTGTACTTCACTGTTCATTTCTCGCGTTATTTCAGTCAGTAATTGCTTAAGTGTTCTTTTGTCTTCTTTCTGAACTTTTAATTCGGCCACTGCATTACTATAATTACAAAAAAATTACAATCGTACCTAGCCTAAACTTTAACAATATATTCATGTAAATGTAGTGGCAGTCAAAACTCACAACTTATAACCAAATGAATTATTGATCCCCAGTGGTGGTGTAAGAAAAGGTCCAATCACTCTCCCTGAGGCTAATTCGTCATTTATTTTTGTAAACATGTCCAGATTTTTAAAACAAGATAAATGATTTTTTCCCCTCAACAAAACCATCAGTTAAAATTGTTTTATTTTTAAGCAGGTCATAATCAAACAATATGGTTCTTAGTCTATCAGCGTTACCTGCGTTGGTACCTTTAGTGGAGCTTGATGTCGGGGATCTGCCAGCCTCTGTTGTTTAAAAAAAAGTTGTCTAAAGTTCTATTACATGATGCAACATTGAATACTATTTCATTGCGAACCTGATTGGTGTGATTAATATAAATCCCATCATTACTATTTGATTTGTCGTCCAATATCTGTTATTTACAAAATGTCAGCCCCCTGTCATTACTAGAGGTATATATATATATATATCTTGTAATAAATCAGTAATACTATTTATTTGTGATGGTCGATTAATTGGACATCTATTTACATTACTAGAATTATTATCTACTCTATTTACTATATTAAGTTGTGTACATATTCTATTTCCTCATTTAAAGTCTAAAGTCAATGTTTGAAAGAAAAATTGCTGTTTCAACTTGAGATATAAATAACCATTTCATTTATGACTTTTTCATTGAAATTTTCACTGGCATTGTCATCAATTAATACTTCATGTTCATGTGTCGCATCATTAATGACATTTATACCTGTTTCTTCAAACTGTGTAGTCCTACCGATTTCCATTGATTCAGTTAGATTACAGTAGTGCGTATAAATGTCTATAATATCTTTCAATTCAGTCAGTACTGATGTTCCATCTGGAGTTAATAGTCCCACAGAATTTCTGGAATAGTCGTCAAATAACTAATATATTTTACACCTTTTCGTGAAATCTTACAAATGTATTACCTTTGGTAAAAATATGAACACAGGTGGTTGGGTTTCACAATCCTGCCTAGTGTTCACCAAAAAGTAATTTCTTATCGTCTGACAACAATTCACTTCACAGAGACGACAATCTAGTCAACAATTTTTGTCGAGATATATAGATGCCTGCATAAATGTGTGTGCGTGTGTGCGTTTGATGTACCTGTCTTTGACTCTTTAGGGAAGTTAGAACCTGGAAGTACCAAGAACAACAACAACAAATACAGATTTCATTCTTACATAGAATGTTACTGACGTAAACATACGAGTCACAAACTGTTTTTAATGTTGTTCTCATTCCTGTCCAACTGAGGACATATTCCATGGATGAATTGATATACAGAGCTGTGACAAAATATGATAGCACGCTTATCCTTCCACACTATAGCTGCGACAGTTCCACTGAAGTACATGTAAGATTGACCCTTTTCCATCTGGTTATCTTTCCTGATAAGTTTTTGTCCCCCGTCTTTCGAAGAAAGTTGTTGTCCCCCGTCTTTCGAAGAAAGTTGGGGGACTATTAAAATGGGTTCGTCCGTCTGTCTGTCCGTCCGTCACACTTTTTGGGACACAATAACTCTCTTCCTAATTGAGTTAAAATGTTCAAACTTGGTGTATGTGTTTATTAGGTCAATGCCTTGATGGAGTTCGAAGATGAGCATTTTCCGCTTAGGGTAAGCAGAGATAAGCAATTTGATAGGTTGATGCTTTGGGACACAATAACTTTAGTTCTAATTAAGTGAGAGTGATGAAACTTGGTGTATAGTTTCATTACATCAATACTTTGACTAAAATCGATAATGAGCATTTTCTGCTCGGGGTAAGCAGAGCGATACGCAATTTGATTGGTCGAGACTTTGGAACACAATAACTCTCCTTCTAATTGAGTTAAAATGTTCAAACTTGGTGTATATGCTTATTAGGTCAATGCCTTGATGGAGTTCGAAGATGAGCATTTTCCGCTTAGGGTAAGCAGAGATAAGCAATTTGATTGGTTGATGATTTGGGACAGGATAACTTTAGTTCTAATTAAGTGAAAGTGATGGAACTTGGTGTATAGTTTCATTACAGTATAATGCCTTGACTAAGATCGATAATGAGCATTTCTCTGCTCAGGGTAAGCAGAGCGATAAGCAATTTGATTTGCCGAGACTTTGGAACACAATAACTCTCCTTCTAATTGAGTTAAAATGTTCAAAATTGGTGTGTATGCTTATTAGGTCAATGCCTTGATGGAATTCGAAGATGAACATTTTCTGCTTAGGGTAGGCAGAGTTAAGCAATTTGATTGGTTGATACTTTGGGACAAGATAACTTAGGTTCATCTTGATTGATGATTTTTATGCCAATACAATGACTGCATTCTCATTCAGTAATGGATTCGACAGTAACAGTTTTCAAAAAGATTGACTCGGACACAAGGGCCCTTTCCCTTGGCCAGAGGAGCCCTTTTGTCTGCCTTTAGGGTCCCCCTAACTAGGGTACATTTTCATTTTTCTCGTCGGTTTTAGCATTTTTCTGTATAAAACACTTTTGGATGACACTTGTGTACAGTTTGATTGCTTGATACGTTTGAAAAAAAATAAAGGTGCGATTAATTAATATGTGTCATCTATTTATTTTGGGATTTCGGCAGGGGACATCAGTCTCACTGTTGGCTTGTTCTTTCTCATCTTTTCCACCTACGTCTCAAATTATCTCGCTTACTGTGCGAATCTCCAATAAACTTGTGAATTTCACTATGGGTGTACATTGTTGGGTATGTTGGCTAACTTTTTTATTCAACAAGTCTAAATTGTATGATTTTTTTATCCTTTCCTTCTCAAAAATCACATCATTAGTTAGATCCTGAACTGCAGGAAATTCACAACTTTCTAAATTAATAAAGTTATGCCAACAGCATCAGCAAAATTTCCTATGTTTTCTGTTAAATGAAGGCTAGGCCTAGTTTATGATGGATGGGCAAGAGTCTGTAAGCATTCTGGATATCCACATTGGCCAGGAGTGTCACCTGAACATATTGCTTAACAAGAGAGACAGCAGTGTCTATTTAATCATAATGCACTTCTGTATAAAGAGACATTCTCTCCATCTCTCACACTCTGCTTATCTCCCACATCTGTCCATCTGCTACAGCCTGTCCGTTCATTATTTCTGTATCCTGATTGTCGATGTCTCTTGCATTCTCTGTTTCTACATCTCGAGAATCCTGTCTGCCTTCATTTCCAAGCTCTTGTCTCTTTCTCTCTTCACAACCCTCATTTCTTTCCTTGCCAAATCTGTGGTCCCATCATCTCAACTATCCTCAACGTCTTCTATATCATGTTCCACCTCAACACTGTGTACTTGGTCAACTGGCAGGGCAGGCACAAAGTGATTTAGTGTCTAGTACTCATTGACCAGGGTCACCTTTCGGGTCCTTATACCTAAACTTGTTGATTTGAAGTACAAGGTTTCCAGCAATACAATCTTTACCAAATAGGTGACCTTTGGCTGTCTCCAGTGACTTCAGTGCTGATCTACATGAGCTGGCTATAGTATCCAAAGGATGAAGATGGCAATTCAGTTCATTTAGAGTTTTTCCCCAATTTTCATTAATCTTCCTAATACTTGCATGGTTTACACACACTCTGTCAGTCAATGTATTAGAAATGTGATCAATCATTGTTTTTCTACAATGCTGATAGTCCTCCTCATGGAAATCTGCGTACACTTTGGCCAAATTGTCAATAGACGAAATGACGTGATCACTATAATCCTCCGCCGTCCCTCCAGCTAGTTCATCAACATCCACTATCTGGCACTCAGATTTTGATGTCAGATGAATGCTATTAATATGAGTTCCTTCTTGGGTTGTGGCATCAAATCCTAGAGTAAGGTTAGGAGTTTTCATCAATAGTTATGGGGTTTTGAGGTCTGATAGTGATATGGAATCTAATTCCCTTGCCATCTCTTCCACCGTTGTGCAATGTGGTACAGCACTTAGTGTTTCTCCAGTCCGTTTCGAATAACTCGTAATCAAAGGCGGGATATTTTGGGTGGGAACCTGGTTTACCATAGCATCATAAACCATCATTCGTGTGGCAACATTGTAGGCAGCAAAATTTCCGCTCTGCATAACTTTCGTTTCACCCTTTTTTAGGTTTGACATTGGGTAATTTTTTCCTTTTGAGCGAATTTTTCCAGAGCAGTAGGTTGTTTTATTATAAAGGTCTACTGCTAATGGTACGCTCAAAAAAAATTGTCGATGTATACATGCCTGACTGTGACGTTCATGCATAAATCTGGTAACCTTCATTTTTCCCTGTGTACACTTGAAATGAATGAACATAACCTGTGTCTGCACTGGCAGCCATCCACACTTTGATGCCCCTGTATAAAGTCCAGTCTCCCCTTGAACTTCACCATCCCTTCATCCACACTAATGTTTTGAGGGGGTTCAAACTCCCCTCGAATAGATGTTTCAAACCTGTTTATAATCGGTCAAAATTCATATAGTCGGTCATAGTTTTCTTCTCCAACAGCCAGATGATTTTCAGAATTATTTATGTGCTTGCAGGGCTCGAATTAGCGGGCGACGTTGACGAAATAGTCGCCTAACCCATAGCTGACTTCGCCCTTAAAGGCAATAGGGCGAAGCTGAAGTCGCCCTCACTTCGCCGTACATTTGTGTAAGGGCGAAGTAGTAACTGGCATCGATATATAAACGGTAAATAAAACATTTTCAAAACAACACAGCATGTGGTTCGCTTCGCATTGTGAGCTTTGAAAGGAAAAAGGAAAATCAGATGTATTAATATTTTGTTTTTCAACTTTATCTGTGTTAGCTGTGATAATGTTTGATAGTTTCAGTGATAAACATTGTATTTGATATCAACAGCGAATACAATTCTTTAAGATGAGCCACCCCTCACCCATACTGGAGGTAGGCGGTTGGAGTTCTGGACCTGTGAATAGTTGTGTTGCCTCCACTGCAAACACGCTTGGGGCAGTAGTGCCACTTTGTCTCCGCGTGGACTGTAACAGGCACTGTTGTTGGAGGAACGTCAGGTATTGATGTAGGTGATCTGGCAGTATTGGGAGCTGTTGGAGAATTTGAACCTTCAAAGGCAGATGACTTAACTAAAAGTCCCCGTTTAAACAATATCTGCAATAGAATGTTTGTTAATCTATCTTCTGCAGTTGTCGGTACGATTTCAGTGTCTTCTTCGTCATCACTTTGACACTGGTTTCTGCGACACTTGGACATCCTGAAACAGTTCCAATCCAACATAAAATACACACAAATACAAGCCTTAAATGTAGAATGCAACAGAAGCTACTCAATCAACACTGTCAGGAAACCCACACCTCGAAAAACACTTATGTATCGTCGTTTCCGTAGTTTCCTGCCATGCTTGAGCCGTCCAGCGAATGGCATCGAGAATTGTGATGGATTTTGTTAGATCGGTGGCCTGTTTGCATTCTTCTATTCTGGAAATGACAAAATGGCGGTTAGAACTAAACGTTTTACAAGCAATCGGGACCAGAGGTTTTGGGCGGATCTAGGCGAGTTGCGGACTGATCAAAAGCCTGAAGTTACAGAGTACATTGTATAAAATAATACACACACTACCAAAAACATCCATAAAGATGAGAAAGGCCCGATGCCACTGCTAAAAACTGATTTGTTTGTACAAGCGATATACAAAAGATGGACATATCGTCAACCTCCATAATATTGAGCGACATTGCATTTGTCGTGTAACCTGGTAAAACCGTTGAGAAGTTGATGTACTTGTCAAACCAAATGTCAGACTTAATTTTTGTCCAATCAGAAAATGTGCCATCATCACCTTTTGTGTCGATTAGTGTTTGACCATTATTCTCAGTTTGCAGTTACCAATCCTCAAGAAATTTGATATTGTTATTCAACTTGGAAAACTCTTGACCAGGGTTTTGTAACAACTTTTCAACCTCTGTTCCCGTCTAGCCCTTTGGCTCGTGCTTGCAAGATCCCTCTCCAGCTGTGCTATTCGTTCCAGCCAGGTTGCAACGTCCGATTTCTTTTTCCCTAGTTTCTTGTCCGTCTGGCTAATGTAGGTTTTCTTCTGGTTCCGCAGTATTTTCACTTTGGCTCAACGGTTTTCAATTGTCTTGTTCTTACTTGCTTCCCTCAGGTTTACATATTTTTATACGCCCACATTTTTATGTGGACGTATATTGTCGTCGCCCCTGTCCGTCCGTCCGTCCGTCCGTCCATCCACAATTTGTTTGTGGACTCTCTACAGGTCACAATTCTTATCCGATTTTGACGAAACTTGAAATATAGGTTTATCCCCAAAGGATCTCGGCTGCTTTCGATATTGGCATGTATCGGATGAAAACTTCATGGATTATGGCCCCTGATTGTACGAAAAATCACGTTTTTAGCTTGTGGACCCTATAGAGGTCACAATTTTGAACCGATTTTGATGAAACTTGACATGCATGTTTATAACCCAAAGATCTTGGTTCCTTTCGATATTTGCACCTATCGGAATGTAATTTCCTGAATTATGGCCCCTGATTGTCCGAAAAATCACCCTTTTTAGCTTGTGGTCCCTCTGGAGGTCACAATTATTATCCAATTTAAAAAACCGTTTGATTATATCACCGTTACACCCTTAGGAAGGTTAAGTTCGAATTTCGGGAAAATCGGACGAAAATTGCCATACAAAATGGCCGCCGTTTGTACGCGAATACTGTTAAAAAATGGTATATCAAGGTTGTGGACCCTGTAGAAGTCACATTTTTTATTTGATTTTGATGAAACTTGAAATTCATGGTTATAACCCAAAGATCTTGGTTCCTTTTGATATTTGCGCATATCGGAACGTAACTTCCTGAATTATGGCCCCTGATTATACGCAAAATCGCCTTATTTTAGCTTGTGGTCCCTCTGGTGGTCACAATTATTATCCGATTTAATAAAACGCTTGATTATATTACCGTTACACCGTAAGGAAGGTTGAGTTCGAATTTCGGGAAAATCGGACCAAAATTGCCATACAAAATGGCCGCCGTTTGTACGCGAATACTGTTAAAAAAATTGTATATCATGGTTGTGGACCCTGTAGAGGTCACAATTTTAATTCGATTTTGGTGAAACTTTAAATGCATGGTTATAACCTAAAGATCTTGGTTCCTTTCGTTATTTGCGCATATCGGATTGTAACTTCCTGAATTATGGCCCCTGATTGTCCGAAAAATCGCCTATGGTCCCTCTGGATTTCACAATTATTATCCGATTTGAAAAAACGTTTGACTCTATCACCGTTACACCCTACGAAAGGTTAAGTTCGAATTTCAAGAAAATTGGACCATAATTGCCAGAAAAAATGGCCGCCGTTTGTACGCGAACAGTGTAAAAATATGGTATGTCAAAGTTGTGGACCCTGTAGAGGTGACAATTTTAATTCGATTTTGATGAAACCTGAAATGCTTGTTTATAACCTAAAGATCTTTATTCTTTTCGATATTTGCACATATCAAATTGTAACTTAATGAATTATGGCCTTTGATTCTAGGAAAAATCACTTTCGGTATTGCTTGTTCTCTGTCTATCTCTCGAACAATTGTTATCTGATTTTAAAAAAAATCTGATTATATTACTGTTGCACCGTAAGGAAGGTTGAGTTCGAATTTCGTGAAAATCGTACCAAAGTTGCCGGACGAAATGGTCACCGTTTGTACGCGAATATTGTAAAAATATGGTATATCATGGTTGTGGACTCTCTACAGGTCACAATTCTTATCCGATTTTGACGAAAAGTAACATTTCTAGGTTGTGTACCGTCACACCATAATCATTGTCGGCTTCGAATTTCATGAATATCAGACTGGAACTGACCAACAAAATGGCTGCTCCCAATACAGTATGAAATACAGGACTTAATGATGTAGGAAAAATCACTTTCGGTATTGCTTGTTCTCTATCCATCTCCCAAAAATGTGGGCGTATCCTGCCTGGCAGTGCCAGCCTATCTTTTCTGGTAGTGTACGTTTCTTCACCTCACTCACATCAGCCTTCACCTCCGTCACCTCAGCCTTCACCTCACTCACATCAGCCTTCACTTCAGTCTTGCCAGCTTTTACCTCACTCACATCAGCCTTCAACTCCGTCACCTCAGCTTTCACCTCACTCACATCAGCCTTCACCTCCGTCTCATCAGCCTCCATCTCACTCACATCAGCCTCCATGTCACTCACATCAGCCTTCACCTCACTCGCATCAGCCTTCACCTCACTCACATCAGCCTTCACCTCATTCGCATCAACCTCCATCTCACTCTCATTAACCTTCAACTCACTTGCATCAGCCTTTACAGCATCACCTCTTTTCAATTCAATGGGTAAAACACACACAAAATGATTTGGAATCCAGTGAGTTGCCCTCATATCTCTTCTAGTGCTACACTCACTTGCTTCAGCCTTCACAGCATCACCTCTTTTCAATTCAATGGGTAAAACACACACAAAATGATTTGGAATCCAGTGAGTTGCCCTCATATCTCTTCTAGTGCTACACCACATGATATGTCCAATGTCAGCCAAATCATGAACCCGTGGTGTTATCAGTCTATTCAGATGTGTTCGTACATTTGGAATCCCACGTTTTGGATAGATTGAATACAAAGGCATTTGTAACACGCTTGACAAGGCAAAAATCTGCCAAATGCCGATGAATGTCTTCGGCTTTCTTATTTGAAGCACTTCCTGTTCAAATACTTCTTTCACAGTGTCTGCAGTAAGAGCAATTCCTGGGACATACATGTCAGAGTACATGGCAAATGTCTTTGGCAAGTTGTATTTTGCTGGCTCTTGCAGTCCTTTCCCAAGGTACTCATGATTCAAGTACATGTCTTGATGCTTTACCAGCTCAACAACAATGCGTGCTCTCATTTCATGGATTCTTTCCTGATCCCCACAGGCAAAGATGCTTCCTGTAGATGGTAAACAATTTCCATCAGCCATGACACAAACTGGGAACAGGATTTCACTCAAAATATATGTGAACAAGCAAAAGATCCATTTAGGGTAGAATGGCTAGAGGAAGTTAAAAGGGTGGGAAATCAAATGCCTCAGACAAATCAAAATGATGAGGTCGTCGCTGCACCGATATTCGGAATATTTTGACTGACTACTTTCAGCTATAATTTCAAGGAATATACAACAAACGATAAATAATTCATGTGTATATATTTAATGAGACAAATATATTGCAACAAATTTGGCACTATAAATAACAATTATAACCTGAAAATTATTTTTTTAAAATATAAAATAAAAAAGTAACAAACATGTTGTTGTTCTTAGTGTTTAACCCAAGAGGTTGAGAAGGCTCTCTTATCTCCATGCCACACCAGGGATCGAAACCACAGACATAAGCCAGAGGTGACCGGCCAGCTAGAGGTCGAAGAGCGGCACTCTAAACCATTAGGCCATCCCAACCTCCCAATAACAAACATAAATTTCAGGACTAATTATACTACAGTAAAAACCTGCCAAGACGGACTTTTTAATAAAACACAATTGATTTGGCTGGGGCGTACAAGAAAATATCTAAAAATTAAATAAAGTTGTTTTTTACTATCAGAACATGGAACAAAATAACATTTTAGCAAAGGATTAGCAATCTTAAACCCATTCACTGTATTTTTGCTATTTTGATTAACAATTTACAAAGATTAATTTTAATTAGGTATAAATACATTTGGTGCAGTTTTTACTGAAAGAAGATTGACAATGCCTAGAAGGTTCTTTGTTTCCTCGATTATGTTCAAAATATACAGAATTTAAATAATTCAAGCGTTTAACAATAGTTCACAAATGGCTTCATGACCAATTTTATGCTAATAATATTTTTCTTTGATTTGCAAACTCTGATGCGATGCGACCAGGTTATTTTTTATAAACAAAATAGCCACTTGTTCATGTAAACATACTTCTATAGATTGGCGTTTAACTTGGATACATAAACATGCTTTTATTTTTGAGACTGAATTATCTGGGACTGCCCCTTTAACAATTATAACCTGAGAACGAATTTATTGAGCATTAAAACAAGGAATAAAAATATATAAAATAAACATAAATTTTAAGACTAGTTATACTAATACTACAGAACTATATAACAAACATTTCGAAACTGTTAATACTACACTATTTCTATTATTGTATTGATCTATTTGGACGGTTGATGGTGTTATTTAATAAAAAAAAAAAGCAATATTAAAACTTTTTAACAAAACACAAAGATTGGAGTATAATGGCACAACAGAATATCTAAAAATTTAAGGTGCATAGACACACAAGTTTTCTATAGCTTGGCAATTTACATACATGAAAGGACTTTTATTTAAAAGAATCATAAATTTTGATATGACTGTCCATTGAGCCCTTGAGAAAATTGTTGTTGTGGAACAAAATTTCCATGACTATAGTCAGCAAACAAACTCATCAATCTATATTCATGCTGCCTATCTCTCTCCCTATCCTCTCATCTCTGCTCCTCTACCTTTTCTAGTCTCCTATCTTCACACTCCTCCCTTAGCCTTTCAGAGTCTGCCTCCATCTTCATACATTTTTCTTCAAATTATAGGTAAATTTTTTCCTGCTCTTTCTGAAATTTGATGAACGTGTCCGTTGCATCATTAAGAGCCCGTTGAATCATGTCAGAACGGTTTCTCTTTTTCTTTTCTGGTCCTGTAAGTAAAAAAAAAACTATGTAACTGTCAAGAATTCAATGGGACAGTCCTAGATAAATCAGAGTCTACAAAATTACAGTCTGTTTATATACAATTTAATAAATAGGGAAAAATTCAAGTAAATTGTGTAGTTGCCTTGTCTAACAATTTTAATTGGCGCGAATTGACCAGATTATTACGGTGTCGACATGCCATAAAACACCATTCATTCTAACATTAGCATTTAACAATTAGCATAAAAATAACCTATCCACTGATCTTGAAATGATCCAGATTGTCTAGTTATATAATTATGTAACAATAAAAGTTTTGTTAATATTAAAATGCTCCTCAAATAATCAAAATGCTAATCAATTGTCGAAAGTTATTTTGTTCCCTGCATTAATTTATCAATTTCTCAGATCGATACCAGCTCAACTTTTTTATAGTGACAACAATAAATATAGTCTGTGGGACAAGACTATAGGCTAGTCACCTCTTTTTTCTGGCTGTTGGTGGTTTCTGGCATGTTCAACGGGATCTGCAGTCTCATTTTCATCTGTCAGAAATTTCATCTGTTGTTGTTGCTCGCTGCTCCTCCTCATCATCAAACTCATCTACATCTTGTGTTTCTATATATATAAAAATTATAACATTTAATTAGTTTTGGTTTTAACACAGGGATTTTAAAGAAGCTATTAAAGTGACAATCCCATTCTAGTTGTTAACCCCAAAAAATGTCTTAATCTTCATTGTGATACCCCTTGTGGACCGTCCATCCAATATCGACGCATAAAGTAGATCTTCTGTGGTAACATGTAGATCCATGTATGTTAGTCCTATGCATACTTAAAATAAAAGATAGACATGCAAGCATGGTAATCACTAATCAGTGACAAGGCACGGGAGTAGCACATCGGATCACGCAGGGGTACTCTAGTTTCCCCTGCAGCACGTTAAGTAGATCATCTGCAATAACATGTGGATTGGTGCAAATTGACTCGATTCACAGTTGACGTGCCATAAAACAACATAATGTACTAGTCATTCACTAAAATAAACATTAAAGTCAAGGGCCATTTACCTGAATTCATACTTGTTGCCAACAGAGATGTCTTTTTTCCATTACCACTTTTGTTGTTGTGGTCCTTTATTTTTTATAAGTTACAAATCAAGAATATGCAAACACATTAATCAAAATATGTTTATATTGTAGCCATTATTCTATCCCTATATCATTGGTTGAAGTCACAACGCATAACTATTTTCAAGCCACACAACTAGTGCCATACTTACTGACAATTTGCTTTGATTGTGTTGTGTTTAACGTCCCACCGCAGCTCTGAGTTATTAGGCTAATTTGAGACGGGACTGGCACTAAGACTTTGCAATGCCAGGCTTATTGCTAAGTATCATCTCTTCCCTCTGGTCCCAATGCCTATTTTTCTTGCATCAGCTGAGGCCAGATTTTTGCAGCACTCGACTTCCCTTCCGTCATTTACCGTGGGCGCATTGAATCTAAAACCTTTGCTCTCATTATGTATTCACAAACTATTTAATTAGCCACATGGTTTTACTTCTTTGCACAATTAGCTAAAAAAGCCAAGGTCTATTAATACTCGACTATACTCAATAAAGGCAAAAAGAAAATTATTGTTGTCAATACTGCGATTATGTTTGATTCGACTCCCTTTCCCATCTCTATCACTTTTACAGAGTTCAGCATGTAGGCTACCGGTATAATACATCCTCTTGAGTTATAAGCCTAAAGAATACAGTGAAAATTTCCATAAAACTTCATAATTACTTTTTGAAATTTGTATTTACCGTTATTTGTACGTTTTTGTGAAAATAGCCCATATACTATATAGTCATACATCATTTTACATGTCATTTACTTTTTGTGATGCCACAACAATGAAATAGTGAGACAAATTGGAGTCGGATCAAAAATAAATGCCGTCAATATTTAATGACAATACTGAATAACGAAAGTCTAGTGCCAACAACACAACAGTTACGGTACTGAACAAACAATGAACAACTACACAAGTAGTCCTACTAGTAGTACTGTACTCACCTCAAGTCTGTTGGCAAATCGACTGCCACACCTTCTTACGTACTGTGCCATCTAATTGCGCCTGGATGGCGTCCTCACCCCACACAGAAATGAGAAAGAGGGTCTCCTCGTCTCCCCAATTGTATCTGCGATTATTGTTATTGTTGTTTGATTCTTCATTTTGCGTTTGACTACAAGAACTAGAAGCCGAAGAACAAGAAGCCGCCATTTTTCTAAGATTGTTATTTACTATGCACTGCGCATGTCCAGAGTGAAAATATCCGGATATTTCCTACCCGTTCAGACGCCGAAAGTTAAACCAGATAAAAAAAAAAAAAGCTGAATTCAATTCACCTAAGAATAAAAAATTAACTCATAATTCCATCCTAGAACTTTGGTTGGGCTTAACAACTAGCGGGTGCCGGGGGTACCATGACCAAACCCCTTTGCAGCAATTTTTTGATCAACAACTCGGTGATCCGCTCTTCTGCGGTGGTAATCATAGGAGTGGATGAATCCTCCTCACTATCTGAAGCGATGGGTTCAATGGGCGATTGCCGCTTTCTTTTTGACATCTTGTGACTGCAACAGAAAAAACACGATTAATTCACACTGCCTGGAAAAGTTGCAACTGTCGAGTTGCATCTAACAACCGACAACTTGATTAACAGTTAGTCAAATCCCAAAAACATGGATTATGCCAACAAACAAGTCCGTTTCAACAAACAAATCAGTTTGTATAATTCAGATATCATCAGTCTGCTTAATCCAAAAACATGGACTAAGCCAACAGACAAGTTTATGCATAGACAATTTCAACAGACAAAACAGTCATATAAAATTCAATACATCAGTCTGTATAATCCAAAAAATAATCCAAAAACATGGACTAAGCCAACAGACAAGTTTATGCATAGACAATTTCAACAGACAAAACAGTCATATAAAATTCAATACATCAGTCTGTATAATCCAAAAAATAATCCAAAAACATGGACTAACAAACAGACAAGTGTATGCATAGACAATTTCAACAGACAAAACAGTCATATAATTTCCAATACATATCAGTCGTTATAAGCTTAAATTATAGTAAGTGGCTACTAACCGGAAAATACCAACGAAAATGCCGCAATAACGCATCCCGGATGCTGCGCATCAATAACAGATTGCCCACTGTATTGGACAAGTGAGTGCCGTCGTTGGTGTAAATATGTTGCCTTGGTTGCCACAACCCAGCTCTATGCCGCCAAAAACTCGCATCAAAATTAGCCGCATGGCATAGTTCCATCAAATGTACATTAGTGGATTTAATTGCATTATTAAATCCGTTGAACGGCTCAATAAATCTTGGTAACAGCTGCCTGATAATCACACATTTGGGGTGATACCGAGTCATAAGCAAAGCGGCAAAATTTAAAACAGCGGTGGCTACTTCATATGGCAAAGACTCGGGTGATTCAATATCGTTCGAACCTAAATGTAAATAAATGATGTCTGCCTGTCTAAAATTGCTGCTATCTGCCGCCCGAACCAGTCGTCCATGCGGGTCCCTTCAGACTCGCAACCCGCCATGACCCCAACAACGAACTTGGCACAAATTCCCATCCAAATCTAAATTTGAATGTCCGTAAGTAGTTAAAAAAGTATTTAAACGCTTAATATACGATGTGCCATAAATAACTATTGTAAGTGGGCTGGACAATACCCGATGTTCAATATGAATGTGTTTATTAACTGTAAACAAAGCGTCCGGCTTAACGGATGTGGACGTATCACACGCCATGCCTGGAGAAGCTGGGGTGACTTCTGGTGACCAACCATACGTTGAAGCCGTTTCGGCAGCTGAAGCATTAACAGCTGCTGGTATTGCTGTATCTTCTAACGTCCCCTCTTCAAGTCGCATTTCTGTCGATGAAAGTGGTGTTGGTCCTTTTAATGTCTGGTCTTTTATTGACGCTGAATGGCCACTTTTGGTTGTCTGTTTCATAACCATTCCCTTCTTAACTAATTTTCTAAACAAGATGTCTGTCAGACGGTCTTCTGCTGATGTCATTGGTGGAGAGGAATCTGCACATTCTTGTTCTGAATCGCTGGAGGGCCATCTATGTTTAGGCATGACTCTGAAATAACAAACTATCATGCAGGAGACTTTACACACATAACAAACACACACGGAAAGCAAAAGTTCCAAAAAGGAAACATAAAAGGGGAAAGTTAAAAGTTCCACCAGGGAATACAAAACAGTTCCAAAAAGGAAAAATAAAAAATTCCACAAGGAAAAGTAAAAGTTGCACCAAGGCAAGCAAAAGCATAAAGTTCCACAAAGGAAAGCACAAAGTTCCACATAGGAAAGCATAAAGTTCCCAGAGGGAAAGCATAAAGTTCCCAGAGGGAAAGCATAAAATTCCCAGAGGGAAAACATAAAATTCCACAAGGAAAAGTATACAGTTCCACAAGGGAAAGCATAAAGTTCCACAAGGGAAAGCAGGCATTTTACGCTGACAAGGCAAAGCTTGATTGAGTGGTTCAAGGAAGGCCAAAGTTCCAAAGAAACGCACAATTTCCATAGGTTTAGGTAGTTATACTAATTAGGTTGTGGTTATAACAGCAATTGACACCATCTCATGTGTCTTAGCAAAGTGTCCCTGATGCTCTTCATAAACAGGATACATCCCACAGAATCCGACAAATGAATGCCTTGCGAATCGTAAATATATACAATTGGCTGACATAAGCCAGCCCTATGTTTCCAAAAGGTTATTTTCGAAAAATGTTGACACAACAATGACAAACGATAATTAGTTTGAAAAACCCGATCATTATATTGTTCATCAACAACGACGTGACGTTTTATCAGTTGCGAGATTATCACACTTTGGGGACCAAACCTATCTAAAATGTCAGAAGCAAAGTCCACAATAGCATGTGCTAAAACATCTGGCGACACTGACGTATCACACAAATCGTTAGAACCTAAATGAAGATACACGATATCCGTGCCTAAAAAAAAACGTCAAAGCCCTTGTACAATCGCTGGAATCTGTCGTTCAAAACGCACAACCCACCAAATCCAAAACACGAAATAGAACACAAATTGAGAGGTAAATGTAAATTACGTGTTTCATTGCAACTTATTATAAAAAAAAAACAATAGAAATAATAGCTGTTCAATAATAATTATTTGTGGGCTGCAGTTATTTATTTTTCTTGTCTTTTTTGTGGATTTCATTTGTTAACATTATTGTGGTACCACTGAACTATAAATGCATGTGTCTTAAAATTGGTCGCATGCAATATCGCTATTTACCGATATCCCGATAAACCTCAACATTGTCAACTCCTTCATTGTCATTATGTTCTGCTGGGACGCCATGTTGTTTGAGAAGACCGCGCTACTCTTCTACTGGCTGAGTGGAAGAGCTGGAAGATATTCCGAGAAGAGAAGAGAAGTTTGTAAATCTCGTGACCTAATTAATAGCATCACTTGACTGAGACAACTGATTATAAAGATTCTGATTGGTTGAATCACACAAATTTTATTATTTTCATAATTTGTATTTTGTGACGACACCACAGACATTGAGCTAGTTTAATAGCTAAATAACAAACACATGTATTAGAATAGAAAAGGTCATTTATTTATTTTTAAAAAAAAATGACAACTGACATTTATACATCATATAACAAATCATACTTATCAAAGTATACAAATTCACATTATCACAAATATACTTATCAAAGTAAACAACCATTCTAATGACAATGTTTAAACTGAGAACTATTAAAGATGGGGTTAGAAAACCAGCCATAAATTGAAGACCAATGACTGCTTGCATTAGTCTTCAATCCCCCCATCCCAATGACTGCCAGAGACTGGTCTTGCAAAAACCAAATTAATATATTTACAACCAACATAACATTATTAACTCGCTCTCACGCACACTTGCAACCTACAAACATATGTTGCACACATCACTTCTATCACAAATAGCACACATCGTTATAAGAATCTACAACTGTTCTGAGAGCGACGTACCGTATGCAAATGATACTGGTATGTAAAGCCCAAAACTTCCGATGAACTGCTCACTCCTGAACATGCAACCATCACTTTTTTTTTTTTCTTTTTTTTTTTTTTAACGCAATGCGCCCCTAGCACACATACTGTGGACTTGACACTTATTGTGGTCTTTAACCTTTAAATAACTACATTTTTGTCTCCCCTTTGACCACACATGGGAAAAAGTACTGTTTAAAATTGATGTATGGCACAATATTGCGGTAAAAAATTAGTTTATTTATTAATTTGATCAACCGAGGACGCACATTATGTTTTAATACCGTCAAATGAGGACTTTGTGTATGGTGAACACCAACAACCGAGTACATACACACTCACAACCGAGGATGTTACAGGTGTATATCAATAATATAAATTGAGTGGGTTCAATACTCAATATCCGAGAACAGACCCCCTTTGACCACAGGAACAACCTACTGAAAGAACTTTTTTTTTTATCGATTCAGCTACTTAAAACTTTTAATTTTCTAAACTCATCTGACACAGCAGTTTGCGAATATTTGGGGAAATACGGCCGACCGAGTCCCTATGCTAGTTACGCCTAATCGAGGACACGCATGGTGTATGTTGCGAACGCCGCTAAACGAGGTCATTTTTCTCTATGCTACCATACTGTGGACTTGACGCTTATTGTGGTCTTTAACCTGTAAATAACTACGTTTTTGCCTCCCCTTTGACCACACATGGGAAAAAAATATACAATTTAACCGCTTAAAATTGATGTATGGCACAATATCGCGGTAGAAAGTCTTTTATTTATTAATGTGATCAACCGAGGACACACATTATGTTTTAATACCGTCAAATGGGGACTTTGTGTATGGTGAACACCAACAACCGAGTACATACACACTCACATCCGAGGACGTTGCAGGTGTATATCACTAATAATAATTGAGTGAGTTCAACATTGTATATCCTAGAACAGGCTACCCTTAGGAGCAGCCCATTAAAATAACAGTTTTTATTTTATTGGTTCAGCCACTTTTAACTATCTAAACAAGTTTGACTGAGGTTCTACAGAGGACACCTGGACTTGATGACACTCATCGCGGTCTTTAATCTGAATATAACCACCTTTCTGCCCCCCCCACCCCCACCCCCACCCCTTGACCACACATGCGAAAAAAGACAATATAACCGTTTATAATTGGTGTGTAGTACAATATGTCGAAAAAAAGTTCATTTATTAATGTGATCAACCGAGGACGCACATTATGATTTAATACCAACAAATGGGGACTTTGTGTATGGAAAACGTCAACAACCGAGTACACACACACATGCACCAGAGGTAATCTGCCCTATACTACCATACTTTAGACTTGACAATTATTGTGGTCTTTAACCTGTAAATAACTACGTTTTTGTCCCCACTTTGAACACACATGGGAAATAAGAAGATCTTCCTGTTTGATAGTGATAAATGTTATAATTTCGGGATCGAACATTCATTTACTAATGTGATCAACCGAGGACGCACATTATGTTTTAATACCGACAAATGGGGACTTTGTGTATGGAGAACGTCAACAACCGAGTACATACACACTTGCATCCATGGACGTTACAAGTGTATATTCATATTATAATATGAGTGCGTTCACCACTATATTTCCGAGAACAGCCCCGATTTGATCACAGGAACTTCCCATTGAAGGAATAAATCATTTATTGATTTTGCCACTTAAAACTTCTAAATTTCAAAACCAATCCAATGGTGGGGGAGGGTCACGAAAAACTTTTAACTCTAATTATTAAAATTACAAAGGATACTGTATACTACATTGACACTGCAACCAATTTGGTAACTAATAGGCTCAAAGGGGTTGATGGCAAGGACTAGAGACCACATGGAGTGTAGGACGGGGAATGATCGAAAGAGGGACAATGAGGGCATGAAGGGTGCACAAACTTTATAATCGTGTTAAGCGCCAATATGGATCCTCATTGACTGATGTTTACAAGTTGTTACTAACTTCAATTGTAAAGTTTTAAAGATACAAGTTTTGACTATTTATGGCGCACTATGGGTATCCTTCCCTCCACATTTGGATCCCGATAAAGTTAAAGTTAATATCTTTATAAGTTTAAGTTCATATCTTAAAAGTTTAATCTTGAATTTTCAAATTTATATTTTAAACTTTTATGATATTAACTTAAACGTTTATGACATTATCTTTAACTTCACGAATATTAACTAAAACTAAATGTTAAAAAAGATTTTCATATCAAAACGAGTTTAACTATTACGTATCTTTATTCGATATAAAACTAAAAGTTATGTCACACTACTTATATGATATGAAATACACTGCTTGGGTTTTAACGCGTGGTCGTCCAAAACCAGCAGCCAGATACTGTATTATGGAATTATTATGCGTGGATTAAAATGTTCATGTTAATAACAAAATCTAGTCTTTCATACTCAGTCCTTTCGTAATTTAAAAAATGTCGGATCACTAAGGCAGTCCAAATTTCTCGTAGTAATAAAAACAATTGTAACTAAGGTAAGCACATATTACTACTTGAAAATTTGCATGTAATTAATATTTCAATAGTAGTTGATTGCTTATGATTTTATTCCTGTTATTTCTGCAGTAATCTTTTATGTTACGCCAGGTTCGGTTTTTCAATATTGGGTGCCGTTTCTGTGCATCCTCAATATCCTTCTTCCCCGGCATTCTAAACTGGAGAATTTCTTTTAGGGAAAGAATGGCGATTGTTTCGTCTTCTGTCCATGACCTTTTTGTCTGCGCTGAACCTGACTTAACCTCAGCAGGGCTCGTTTTATTTGGCCTTTCAGTGCGTTGAATTGGTGGAGCTTCATCTTCTTCTGAAGATGAACTATCTATTTCTTCCTTTTCTTCATGTTCATCAAAAGGTATTGCATCTAAGGATTTACCGGCATATTTTGTCAGCTGGCCTGTCTCCATAGCGTTAAAGAGTCTTGAGAGCTTTGCTACACGCGCAACTTCATCGGGTAATGTGTAGTATTCTTTATGGACCCTTATATCATGTCCCATATAACTCGCTAGTAGCTCTAATTCATTTTCCTTTAGGGCTAACATCTGTGATGATGTAGCCACCTGTTTTCTCAGTTTTGTTGATCTTAAATTTTCAGGGTTTTTAGTAACTCCTTCTGAAAACTTCCGCATACAGTCAGAGGCTCGGATACAACCAAGACTATTGTAGTGTGGCCGTGGAAAGAGGTATGTATTTTCTGAAGTTACTCCCACAGCTTCTCTAAATTCAATAAGCAACGCAAGACGTTCTACCATTTTTGGTGTTAGCAGTACGAGGACTGTTCGTCCACGCTTTCCGACTATATCTACTACTTCAAATATCCTACAAAGGTTTTTTTCCAATTCGGAAATATTATCAAGATCTGTGATTCGGGCAAAGTGCTTCTTTTTGAAATCTGCTAATTTCATTTTAGATATCTCTCCTAGTCGGCGGCGATTGAACATCATGACTTGACATAGGGTTACTTCGTTCAGGATTTTCCAAGCCTGCTTATCAAAGGATTCCTCACGTAACATTTCAACAATTTCTTGACCAGTTTTCTCAAGATATCTCGACGCACTCACAACATCTTCATTAGTTGGTAAAACGTCTGGGTTATTGCGTTTAACCCTATACACTCACCCCCTAAATTGGCGTTTTACCACTGGTATCTGTTACTGGGCAAATGGTAAAAAAAATAATTCTTAGAAGAACCACATGTTATGTTTCTGATTAGGGCATTGGCCGGTCTTTCTATACGGGATCATTTCGTTGACCTCAAGTGAATGAACTTTGACCTTGACCTTTTTTATTTGACCTTTGACCCCAAAAATAAGTTTAACTTTTCCATTTGACCTCAAACAGGCCACAGGGATTATAAGCTGGTAGGGTTTTTTATGTAGATTCAAAGAAAACAACCATTTTGCCATAAATCTATGTATTATTCATAATTGTAGGATTAAAATCAAAAAAGTTATGAAACATCAAAGATGATAATCATTGCGAAAAAATACCGCAATGAAAGTTTAAGTATTTACATCGTGGCAATTGTGATTTAATTAATAGATTTAGAGATAACACAATTAAATATCACAAATATATGATTAGAATCAAAGAATAAAGACATAATTAAGTAATTATGCCAATGACCTTTGACCTATTATTGACCTTTGACCCCACTATTGACCTTTGACTCAATGGGTTGACCTTTGACCTGACACACTGACTTTCGACCCCAAAATTAGTATTTTTATACTTTTGTTGCTAATATATTACCCACAGCTGCTATTATGAAAAAAAAATACTACAGCATTTGCCATAAGGAAAACACCACCCCAAAGACAATAGCACTTTTTTACACCGAAATATGAAACTACGCACAAGGCTAATACGAAAAATTCAGAAGGAATACATACAATCAAGTAGATACATGTACACAGGCCTAGGAAAATCATGCAACAATCAATAATTTTATTATTAACAATAAATATAACAATGACAAAAAATCTGCTATATTATCTTGTTTTTTCCCTTCAAACAGACCAAGTTCCACTGTGCCAACTGCCACCTCATGAGACTCCAGTTCGATGTCTCGGAGTCAACTTTGCCATACTGGGCTCTGTATCTATAATCTATACACTGTTCATGCTTCCATTCTTCTGTGCTAATATTATGACTAATCTTCTGACGATGACAAGGTTGGGATGCACATGGCTGTGTTCTCTTCAATGGTGAATTTTCTTCACAATAATCTTCTGCATGGGAATGCTTTTACTTTTATGCTGATTGACCCCTTGACCTGGTGGTACATGTACTTTTGTTATTCTGTTGTACCCAAACTTCCTCAACAATATCATTGGGTCTACCACTATTTCCATCTTCAGATATGGGCCTTCAAATATAAATAAATAAAACATTCAGTACAATAAAAAAAATAACAAAAGACTTCTACAATGAGTAACCTTAGGTAAAATAATTGGAAAGAAGAAGAACATAAATCATAAATCAATATTATATACTAGTAAATCTAGGCATACAATCTAAAGCTGTAGAACATTTAGACAGTTTAGGTTTATACTTGTTTTGAAAGTAAAAATATTACATTATACATAACAAACAAAACTCACACATTGAAATCCATGCTTGTATCACTACCCATGTATTTGTGCAATATTTTCAGCTGAGGTTGAAGGCCTAGAACAAAAATAAAATTAAATAAGACATGTAGTAACACAGAAGGATAGTCACACAAGCTTTCGTTAGACATTTATAACATAAGTACATGTATATTATTTATTTTTACCAAATAGTTGAGGTAGAACAAGAGATCTAAATAATCATAAATACAGTAGTGATTTAGCCTAAGCCTAGTCCAAACAACGGTCCAACCCCTCGACGGAACGAAAGAAAACAAACTGAAACTGACAATAATTAGAGGCCAAGACTTTTTGAAATTTTAATACTAACCGTGAGTTTCTGCATTTCATGTCAAAATAGTCTAATTGAAACAAAACATTTCATTTGCATCAAGTTCAGCCATACGCGGACTCCGCCATACGCACGTATGACGTGGCCGTCTAGCTGTCAAAAATGCCATTACATTTTAGGCCCACATATTTGAACAAATTTACCGATAATTCGATGCTAAATGGATATTTCATGGTAGAAATGCACACACATTTAAATAATTATCATAATCAAGCTTACGTTTGTTCAGATGTAAAAAGTAAATTAGTAAACAAAACTCACTCATCCATTCTAATCAGTGTCGATTCTCTCTAGGTCACCTCTTTGCTCGTTCATTTTAATTCATTGGCATCACTCACATATTCATGATCAGACGTGTCTAATCATTGTAAAACTTAAAAAAACTTCTATTCTTAATTTTCGGTTTAGTAATTTCTATTTTAGACTTAATAAACCGCCTTTTTACGGCTATAAGTACACGACAGAATAGGACTTCTGCTAAATATAAGTAACACGACGTCATTTGTTTACGCTCACAGAGTTACCCATCTTTGTTAGAATCTAGACTCGTATAACACGACTTCTATGTTGAATAGTCACCCGTTCTTAGTCTCATTTTAAAGGGAATTTTTGTGGCTTTCGAATGATATAAATTATATTCGTTTACTAAGAATACTTTTTCGCATATGACGTGATGAATTTATCGATCGCCGGCGATCGATTTTACGAAGGGATGAGTGTATAGGGTTAAGGTCTCTCAGCGTTCTGTGGGCGTGCGATGAAACTTCCACTTCCCACTTCATTTCACAGAGTTTATAAAAGTTTTCAGATTCGTCTACGCGATATTTATCATTCACCATCAGGGTGTTAGCTTTAACAATAAGGGCGCATTTCTTGACAGTGTGTCCTAGCTTTAACGCTAAAGATGGAGTTGCAAATGTATGCGTCGTATTGTCGAATTTTGCGACAACAAACCGCTTTCATTACATCCTTAGAATATTTGGGATTAATGTAAAGATCTAAACAAGCAGTTGGATTGTTGGTATTTTTTCTTAGGAAGTAAAGAAGCTTAGCAATTTCTCTTAATTTTGTTCTAATATAATTGTCCTGTTCCTTATTATGACCCTGTTTGAGATATTCCCGCTTTGCAAGCTCTAAAATTAAGTGATCACTTTTAGCTATACGTGAGATGTTATCAGACTTCATGGGGTAAAGTAATTCTCGTAATGTTTCTTCTATATCTGAAGACGCGGGCTTCAAAAGTTGACTCTTCTGACACATTCGTTCAGAGAATTTCTTTTTCTTTGCGCCACCGATTTCATTAGGGTAAGCAGAGATAAGCAATTTGATTGGTTGATGCTTTGGGGCACGATAACTTTAGTTTTAATTAAGTGAGAGTGATGAAACTTGGTGTATAGTTTCATTATAGTAATACCTTGACTAAGTTCGATAATGAGCATTTTCTGCTCAGGGTAAGCAGAGCGATACGCAATTTGATTGGTCGACACTTTGGCACACAATAACTCTCCTTCTAATTTAGTTAAAATGTTCAAACTTGGTGTATATGCTTATTAGGTCAATGCCTTGATGGAGTTCGAAGATGAGCATTTTCCGCTTAGGGTAAGCAGAGATAAGCAATTTGATTGGTTGATGCTTTGGGACACGATAACTTTAGTTCTAATTAAGTGAGAGTGATGAAACTTGGTGTATAGTTTCATTATAGTAATACCTTGACTAAGTTCGATAATGAGCATTTTCTGCTCAGGGTAAGCAGAGCGATACGCAATTTGATTGGTCGAGACTTTGGAACACAATAACTCTCCTTCTAATTTAGTTAAAATGTTCAAACTTGGTGTATATGCTTATTAGGTCAATGCCTTGATGGAGTTCGAAGATGAGCATTTTCCGCTTAGGGTAAGCAGAGAAGCAATTTGATTGGTTGATGCTTTGGGACACGATAACTTTAGTTCTAATTAAGTGAGAGTGATGAAACTTGGTGTATAGTTTCATTACAGTAATACCTTGACTAAGTTCGATAATGAGCATTTTCTGCTCAGGGTAAGCAGAGCGATACGCAATTTGATTGGTCGAGACTTTGGAACACAATAACTCTCCTTCTAATTGAGTTAAAATGTTCAAACTTGGTGTATATGCTTATTAGGTCAATGCCTTGATGGAGTTCGAAGATGAGCATTTTCCGCTTAGGGTAGGCAGAGATAAGCAATTTGATTGGTTGATGCTTTGAGACACGATAACTTTAGTTCTAATTAAGTGAGAGTGATGAAACTTGGTGTATAGTTTCATTACAGTAATACCTTGACAATGATCGATAATGAGCATTTTCTGCTCGGGGTAAGCAGAGCAATAAGCAATTTGATTTGCCGAGACTTCGGAACACAATAACTCTCCTTCGAATTGAGTTAAAATGTTCAAAATTGGTGTGTATGCTTATTAGGTCAATGCCTTGATGGAGTTCGAAGATGAGCATTTTCTTTTTACGGTAGGCAGAGATAAGCAATTTTTGGATGACACTTCGTGTTCAGTTTGATTGGTCGATACGTTTGAAAAAAATAAATGTGCGATTAATTAATATGTGTCATCTATTTATTTTGGGATTTCGGCGGGGGACATCAGCCTCACTGTTGGCTTGTTTTCATTGTTTGGATCTGTAATGTGTAAGTACCTACTCAAGGATTCATAGCGGCGACGAGACATCCGGGAACTTACATATTGATCACCCAATGCTGAATCATTCGACCAGTAATCTGCATACTCAGGAAGCTCTTTGATTCCCATTAGCATCATTATGGCAAAGTATGCCTTCATCTCGTCTGTTGTGGTAGGTGTCCAGTGCGAGTCGGAAGTCTTGAGAGGATCAGCAGGATCTGGGTTGTCTGGCGGACTCTGGTACACCGCATATAAGTTGGTCATATTCGCCACCTTCTCAAAAAAATCTTCACCAATACATGCAAGTAGGTAGTCAACTTCAAGGGCATCATAGGCCAGGTTGCATTTTGGCCCCCGATCTTCTCTGAAGGGTAAAATGTTTGGTGTTGGCATGTCATAAGACCATCCTTGGTCCAAGGGGGGTCTCTGGTTATCACCTCGAACTCTTCCTCTGCCACGGCCTCGACGACCCCTTGCTGCTGGACGACCCCTTGCTGCTGGACGACCTCTTGGTGCATTATCATCTTGTGGAGGTGTGGAGGCTGGTGAAATATCAGGTAGATCGGAGTCATTATCGGATACTGTTGGAGCAGCCCAGTCAAGATCACTATCAGTGTCTTCATCATCAATCTAAAAATATAAAAATATATTTGTTCTGTAAGTCAAGTTTTTATAACCACACACTATCAAGCTTTATAACATTTTTTGTAATCTTGTTTATGGTAAGCCTGAATAAATATTCTACTTGTAATGAGCATGGATAGTTGCAAACTGCAGTTTCAACAGTAGCCAATGTCTATTTTATTTTTTTAGGCTTACATCTATAATAAAACAAAATAGGAAAAAGTGGCAAGATCGAGGCGTCTAAAAACAATAGCCTATTGAAATAATTATTGTATTAGCCTCGGGGGAATATTGTCACGTGACACCAAAATAGCAATTTACCGTTAGTAGGTCTAGCCATTTGTAAACAAATGAAACAAAGTATATCTATGTCACTCACTTCATGACGTCTCTCACAACTTCAACAAATAAATTCTCAACATACGCACATTATTCCCCCAAAAATGATTAGTTTGAATAAAACAAACACATGAACCCCTTATGAATCCTCAGGACTAGACTGTCGACAAAGTTACAAACACGTTTCATAGAGAAAACGAAACAAATAAGTACGATTTTTGAAGATAAAAAAACCTACCTGCATAGAGATTTCTAAATCCGAATGGTCTGGATAACCATCAGATTCCTCGCCACTACTTTCTTCCAATTCTGAATCCGATTCCATCAAAAGACCCAATGCAGTCATAACATCCATTCCTTTACTTGTGCTAGCCATTTTGAAACAGTGGAATGCAGGTCACAAGTAATGCAGGTCAGAGGAAAAAACCAGTTAGTCACATGACTACCGTTATCTTCCGGTATCAAAGTTCAAAGTTCACGCTTTGTTTACTCGGAAAAGTCAAATACAATGACCCGGTTTTCACACCTCGAGCGTGTCGGCACATATGTTAGCTATCAAAGGAGCCGTGAATCAATGATCTCAGTGCAGTATTTTTGATACAGCGGACAATATAAACACCCGGGCGTTGACGGACGTTCTGAGGAAATATAGTACGGACGTTGGCGGACGTTCTGCCTGCTATTGGGTTAAACAGATTGGTAAAAAAGTCCCGGTAGTGGTGAAGTTTTCCACAAATGTGAAACATAATGTGTAGGCGGTTTCCTCTGTAACGTGGAATCAGTCCTCTTGGTAGCCCGGCGTTGTTCAAGGATGACTTGAAACCCCTAGGATCACCTCGTCCATCCTTGTATCTAAACTTGTTTATAGCAAGTACAAGTTGATGACTAATACTTTCAGTTCCCCATAACTTCTTGCTGACATCTGAAGGTTCCTCTTGTTTAAGCACTGATCGAGTTGCACTGGCAATGGTATCCAATGGATGTAAGTGACAGTTCAGCTCGTTGAGAGATTTCCTCCATGCAACTTCAAGACGCTTAATTGTAGCATGGTTGACTGCCGCTCTGTCTGTCATAGTATTGGAAATATTACCAAGAATATTTTTCCGAATTTCGTCAAAATCTGTGGCGTAAAATTGACAATACACATCATTGATTCGATCAATGGCTTCATTAATATGGAGGTCGTAGTCCTCGGCTGTACCGCCAGCCAACTGGTCAAGAGCAAGAACTTGGCAGGACGTCGAACTAGTGACATGAACACTATTCATGTGCACACCTTCTTGAGTTGTGGCATCGAACCTGAACGTTAGGTTTTGATTTTCAATGAGAATCTGAAAGTCTGAAATGACACCTAATTCTCTGGTCATCATTTCCACCGTATTTCTGTGTGGTACATGTACTTTGTCCATTGTAATACCTGATCTTTTAGCAAATTTTTTAATTAAAATTGGCACATTCTTCGTTGGTACATGGTTTACTACGGCATCGTAGACAAACATTCTCATTTCTGAGGAGTACATTTTCCCCTCCTTCTGTAAATTATTTTCACTGTTAGAAGATTCAATTTTCTCTTCCAAGCACAGTATTTTATTTTCTAAGTCTATGATTGTTGCATTTTTCACTTTCAAATCCTCTTGCAGGTTCAGCCATTCTTTATCCTCCTTTGATGAACATGCAGCCCGAGAAAAACTCTGCGACCTATTAACATTTATTGATCGTTTGTAGTTTCGTGTTACATTTTTTAGTTTTTGCTTTGTTTTTGTCAGTTCCTTAGCCAATGCAGTCTCAGACAACTGTAGCTTTAGTTGTTTTATTTTATTGTCCTTCTGATTTGAAAGTTTTCTACGGCTGATTTCCTGGTTCAGGTATTTAATTTTATGCAAATTTTGATTATTGATTTTACTTTGTAATTTTAACACCTTCTTTTTGTGCTTCTGCTTCATGGCACTACTTGTCAGGGTAATAAATTCCAATCTTTTTTTCATCTTTAATTTTTATACGCCCACATTGAAATGTGGTCGTATATTGTCGTCGCCCCCGTCCGTCCGTCCGTCCGTCGGTCCGTCGGTCCGTCCGTCGGTCCGGCGTCCACAATTGCTTGTGGACGCTCTACAGGCTAAAGTTAATATTCGATTGACTTTAAATTTATACACAGTGTTTAAGGTCATGAGACGAAGAAGCCTATTGTTTTTCAGCGATTTCCGATAATAACTACCAGAGTTATGGCCCTTGATCACTTCAAAAAATCTTGTGGACGCTCTAGAGGCCAAAGTTAATATCCGATTGACTTTAAATTTATACACAGCGTTTAAGGTCATAAGACAATGACGCCTATTGATTTTCGGCAATTTCCGATAATTAGTGCCAGAGTTATGGCCCTTGATCACCTCAAAAAATTTTGTGGACGCTCTGGAGGCCAAAGTTAATATCCGATTGACTTTAGATTTATACACAGTGTTTAAGGTCATGAGACGAAGAAGCCTATCGATTTTCGGCGATTTCCGATAATTAATGCCAGAGTTATTGCCCTTGATCTCTTTAAAAAATCATGTGGACGCTCTAAAGGTCAAAGTTAATATCCGATTGACTTTAAATTTATACACAGTGTTTAAGGTCATAAGACAAAGAAGCCTATTGATTTTCAGCGATTTCCGATAATTAGTGCCAGAGTTATGGCCCTTGATCACTTCAAAAAATCTTGTGGACGCTCTAGAGGCCAAAGTTAATATCCGATTGACTTTAAATTTATACACAGTGTTTAAGGTCATAAAACAAAGCCGCCTATTGATTTTCAGTGATTTCCATTAATTAGTGCCAGAGTTATGGCCCTTGATCACCTCAAAAAATCTTGTGGACGCTCTGGAGGCCAAAGTTAATATCCGATTGACTTTAGATTTACACACAGTGTTTAAGTTCATGAGACGAAGAATCCTATTGATTTTCTACGATTTCAAATAATTACTGCCAGAGTTATCTCCCTTGATAACTTCAAAAATTCTTGTGACGCTATAGAGGCCAAAGTTACCATCCGATTGACTTCAGATTGATACATAGAGTTTAAGGTGTTGAAACGAACAAGTATTTTGATTTTCAATGAATTTAGATAACTGAACAGCTAAATCCATGATATTAAATGTTTCATGTATATACTAATTGTTAGCGTGGGGTAAAACTTTATAAAAAGCAATCAAATTCTAATGATTTTCTAATAATTACATAATGAGTTGTTACTCTTAATCAGTTTTTAGTGTATTACAAATGTTTCATTACCGAAAAAAGTAAAAATATGCAACAACCCTTGTTGACTGCCCGGACGATTTAGCTGCTGTGGGCGTATGTTTCGTTGCCTGGCAACCTATCTTTTAAGGAGTAAGAAGTCCTTGAACACGTTGAGATGAACGAATAGATGAAGCGGATCCTGGTGTCTTAGGCAGCTGGGGTCCTTCGCACTGATCTGAAGTTCCTGGCAGGGGTTCCGGAAAGGGTCCTGGAGTAGGCTGTTCCTGGTTAACAGAGAGACCTGGCAGGGGTTCCCCTCTATTCACATCTGGTTGCTCTGGGTTTGTGTCCGGCATGCCTGGGTAATCTGGAGACTCTGGGTGGGGTTTATCTTGCATATGTGTATCAGGGTCACCATGGACAGGATCAAATAAATGAAACAATGTAAATGGTTGGTGGCAGAGGGTAGCATACTTTTCCTTGTCAGAATCTCGTCCAATGTTTTTACACTTCTTTGCTTGGTTTAAGAGAGATAGAAGTTGGCTATGCAGAATTCTACAAGGGAGTTTTTCCATTAGCGATTTGATAGTCTTTGTTGAAGAGTTATCGTTCTCAATATAATGAAGAAGTACGTGTCCATTTTTCAAATTCGTCAGTTCTTCAGGAAAGAGGCTAAAATTGTCCATAAGGTAACATCGCAACTTGCCCATTTTCTCTGGCCCTGGTAGTGTCACTCTTCTTTTCTTTGCTGGGGGCATTGTTGATTATTTTGAAGTTCGTATCTAAAAAAATAAGGAAAAATTAAGCTAATGCCAATGGGGTGGCAACATGGTTGTAATGATCTGCTAACAAAATGTGTTAAATTACTTAAATTTCAACAAAAATAATAATTAATATTTAAATAATATTTATTGAAAGTCAAGGGCTTTTTTATTTTTAAGATAACTTTTTAATTTTTAAGACTTTTAAGAGCAGAGTGTAAATTCAAGGGTTTTCAAGGCTGTATTAACTGGATATAATTATAAAGTGTAAACACTAGCAGACAGCTTGTAGTTAGTAAACATTGGCACCAGCCAATCACGTTGCCAGAATATGGTCACGTGACCTAAACACCGGGATTTGCATCAGTTTTTAGTGCAGACAGTACATATCAAAATCCGTTAACATCCACATTGCTACGGCAAATTTCACACAAATATCACCATATATCAATAGTAAACATCCATAAATATCATTTAAGTGCGATTTAAATGTGCACCAATACATTTAACGTCCGTAACCTGAACCGTTTGCCAAGCTGAAAATCGGCCATATTGAAAAAATTTCTCGGCGACATAAAATTTCGCGCGCCCTCAAAAACATTGTGTTTTTGCTCAGATTGACTTTAAATTTACTACCGATAGAGACAAATGTATAAAGAAACAGAAAATGCAGGTTTAAAAATTATCAATACATACCTTAGGGTAATGCGTCGATGACTTTGACGGTCCAAAATTTCACGGGACGTTTTTCGTTATTTCTACAAATCGGAGCGGAAAAATTTAAAGACGAGGTTAACCAGCAAATTTTGAACTACGTCATCAAACCTGGTGTTTACGCTGTACTACCAAACAATAACAACTAAAAGCAAAATGATGACGCGGCCAGCAGTGCAACTCTCAGACTTCGAAACAGGATTACGTTCCAATGGCACCGCGTGCTAGTGAGCCGTTAGTCACATACCTACACATTGGCGTGCACGTAAAAGATCCCTTGACAGTTGGAATTCAATATAAGAGTAGTCCGTAGTGCCGCTGTCCGGGCAAAATTTCCCTCATAGCACACTGTATGGTGTATGCCCGTCTTCATTAGCCCAGTTCGGAGCAAAACAGTAGGACGTTTTAAAACCCCATTTTTCCTGATTTTCTAACTCATAAATGGGCTGACCAAAATAAGCATTTACTGTGCACAATCTTGAAGTATTGTACGACATCCTTAGATAATATCTACTTAAAAATCAAAAAATGCTAATGACCGCAGATAATATATGGTAGACATAGCTATAACTTGTACAAAAATCGCAACATTTGGAATAATGCTCATATCTTTCTCAATTTTATTCCAAATGTCACGATTTTTGTACATGTTATAGCTATTACGTGTGTCTACCATATATTATTTGCAGTCAGGAACATTTTTTGCTTTTTTAAAGATGCATTATGTAAGATTTAGATAAAGAGTTGGTCGTTCTCGCTATAATAGTTCAAAAATAGATATATGTAATACAAAATGAATATATTTCAGTCAAATTACTTTATTCTGAGCGAAGATATGAATGTTTGAAGTTTTGACAAGACCGATTCCTATGTCATTAGCCTTGTTTCAGTCCAACAATCAATAGGACCGCAGGGCAAAAGAAGTCACTAATCCCACATATCTAAGGGTTTGCCTGTGCCATCATACAATGGAAAGGTGACAGGTGTGCCTGCAAAGTGATGACATACATACATGAGTGACGGGTTCACAGCAATTTTAAGGCTCAGGCAAAATTCACCAGTGAATTAATAGACCTACTCCAGAATGACGTCACAATGGGTTTTTCCAAATGGAAATTCACGTGACGGGGTACAATCAGTAACGTTCGCCAATGTTATTATACATGTACTACGGCCACTTTCAAGTTTAGACTAACGTAAATTAGTAACTATGCCGACGATGTAGGCTAGACACTGGGTAAAACAATGCGGGTGTCACCATAATGACCTTTCTGTAATTTCGATAAAACGGCACCATTATGTTTGTTCAGATGTAAATAGACTATTTTTAAAGCATCAGCACTTTTGTTATTAAATCGCTAAAATTTAGTAAAATTCACAGGTCCAATTTTTTGCCTACAATAAACATAACTGAAGCAGGATCATTATTTGCACCTTTTATTTTTTGAGGGTGGTGTATAATTTTCTGGATGCTGCACATCTGTTGTGTTTTATGTTTATTGTGTAATTCCTATTGGAACTGTGAATTTTAGCGATTTAAAAACAAAAATAAGTTGGCTATGCCCCCGTGGGATCAGATACTATATTTATTTCTGTTTTTTAATCGTTTTTCAATTACGACTAATTCTGGATATTTTTATTTGTTTAAATGTGCGAGACAAAAATGCTGATGCTTTAAAAATAGTCTAACTTTGAACAAACAGAATGGTGTCGTATCAAAATTACAGAAAGGTCATTATGAGGACGCCCGCGTTGTGTTAACTGGTGTCTACATCGTTCAATGTTAATTGACGACTTCAGAAACGGAAGGAAAGTAACACCGATCTCACATAATCTTTACGTTTATATCTGCTATCACTGTTGCAAGTTTCGCAAGAATATCGTTTAGTCGGCTTAGTTACTAATTTACGTTAGGCTAAACTTGAAAGTGGCCGTATTATAATAACAACCCATTTGACGTCATTCCGGATTACGTCTATTGCAATATATCTAGGCCTAGCATCAAACTTTTTCATACTTACATTTCTTCCTCATCAAAAAATGACACAGTATGAGTAATAGATTTCTCTTTCTCTGATTCAGATACCCAGCCAGGCCACTATATCCCATCACAATTTACTAATACTTTATCATTCACATGAAACTTATCCATCACTAGTCTGGTTAGTTGCCTTAGCTTCAAATGGTTCAGTTTTCTGGTTGATCTGAGTTGATCTGCATAAAAACTCTGAGCAAAATAATCATAAGGTACACACAGTGAGTATATGTTGAGACATAAGGCGTATTCTATTCTAAAAGGTACCAGTCAACTCCCATCATCATAAACTGCCCAAAACGGGATATGAGATATTTAAATAAGCCTATTTGATAGTGGATGGGATCAGGATCCTTCAGCTATTATTATAATTTCAGTACCCCCTGCAGAATTGTTTTTATTTGCATTTTAGATGTTGTGAATTTCGACCGTGTTTCTACCGTCATTCTGACGGACATAATCTGACGGACACGACTCCCTTTTTTATGTTTTATGGGTATCACTATGATTTCAAAGGATTGAAATATCACATGTAGCCTAATGGACAGTTATAGAGATGAGATTGTGATATTCTTGGACTAAAACGACATTGCATTGATAGTCAGTGTTATGTTTCTACTGTCATTTCTGACGGACATTAAAAATGACAATAGAAACAAGCGGTTTCTATCATCATTTCTGACAGACACTGAAAAAGTTGCACTGCACAACTTACAAAAGTGTAGAAAAGTACTAAATGCATTACATATAAACAATCTAGGTGATTTGAACACCCCTCCCCCCATCATGTCCACATAAAATCCATACTCCCTTGACCCCCCCCCGACCCCCCCTCCCCCCCCCCCCTGTCCGACGGACAACTGAACCTGGTAAAAGTTGTGTGCAGATCACGTGTTTTTTTTTCATGTGTTTACAAAGCCTTTTTAAGTTGTCAACTTCAAGAAAAAAATGTCTGCAGGTGGTATAGAGTTAAGAGACAAGGCATATTCATCATTAAAGTCATCATTTAAGTGCATAAAAATGCTGTTTACATTTATATAATGAACTATTTTAACAGCTTTTTAAAAGTTCTTCAAAAAGCAACACAACTTGTCTGCCCCTAAACACTGTTTCTGGCGCATGAAGTTTTTTAATAATGTTTTTATGGTCCACTAAAGCTCGTTCAGGTATCTGCTTCCTTTTTTTCAAGACAGGATCTTTTGTGTTCTCCAGAAATTCTACACATGGAAGGGATTCTTCAGAAATAGCTGTGACCTAAAAAAAAACAATTTAAAACTAGAAGTGATGTAACTCTATTATTTAAAAATAAATAAAACCAAGTACGAACGTTCCAAACCATTAGACAAAATTCGAAATCCTAAAAAACGTTATCGGCAAAATCGTGACAGTAAATGGACTGTCTATCAAATACATGATAAACAGTGGTAACAGGTGTCCAGATGCATGCGAAACAAGTTTATCAGACAGACAGATGCACAGCTAGACAACAGACCAAATCAATATGTCACCCATTAAAATTTGGGAGTCAAAGTGAACTTAAAACTTCCTGAACTGAGAATTATAATAATTGAATCAATCAGTTTTTGAAAGAGCTATAGATACAGCTTAAGAAATTGCAACAAATATTCTACCTCTCCAACATACTGCAAAGTGTTTTTCTTCATCTGGTATTGGCATAGCAGGTACTCTCCCATGGTGAACGACATTTCCTGCATTACTGACCCAACCACGTCTTTGTCATTCGTGTTGTTTGTTTCCAACTGCAAAAAAGTGAACAAATCTGAAGAAGATCCCTTGGAAGCACAGAATGCACCCAACAAAATGACAATAGCAGGCCCAGTTTGATCAGTCTGCTCATAAAGCTTTTTAACAATCTTTACTCATTACCCCGTAACGCAACATTTTTGCGTCTTGCAGCAGACAACTTTAAAAAAAACATTGTGGCAAAAGGAGAAATTGCTTGACAAAAGCAATTTTTATCATTTGCCACAATGCTTTTCTAATTATCAATTTACATGTATATTATTATTAAAAGCAGAACTGAAAGTTTTTTCACTTTTTTTTAAAAGCCTTTTTTAAAATTGTCTGACTGCAAGATTGAACATTTCTGAAAATTCTAATAGTGCACTCACTATAGATTATAACTTTTCACCTTTGTGACAGTAACAAACTTATTTAAGAGCATTTCCAATTATGATCAAGTATTTAGATAAATTTAACAATAGCATGAGTAGTACTAACTTAAAGAAGAAGTATTTGCAACATGGTTTGAAATAGGAACAGATGAAGTATTATATAACATTTTCAAAATGAATGGAACAAAGGTAAAACTATACAGCTGAACAACGCTATTTCGAAGCCACTGGGAATGCGATTTTATGAATAAAACTTTAATTCTGGACTGGAACACCCCCTCCCCACCCCCCAAAAATAAAAACTTTGAAATATATATATGAAATAATGACGATAGCAACCAGAAGTCTGTCATATAATGACGAGAGACACAAGAGTGTCCGTCAGGCAGCTGACGATAGAAACCTTTCTGCATTCACCAAGCAGACGACGCAGTGCATTCGAGCAAGCATTTCTATTTGTTGACAAGGTCGACACATTTCACGTTACTTTCGGCAGTTTCAACTCTAGAACATTCCTACAAACCATCTAATTAGATTCCATAGTATGCTATCGTCATGTGTTTCTACCGTTATAAACTCTGACAGAGATACTTACCTTGCATTTGAGTGAAAACTATCCAAAATAATCACGATCTCCCGACAGGAAATTGACCTTCAGCGGCCCAGATCTCGCATGCGCAGTATAGTCTCGCTTGACCAGTCTCTGATAAATTGTGGCAGGTGACCTGATTGTTGCTACCGTTAGTGTTGGCGATCTGACAGAATAACGATAGAACTAGGTCATGTCAAGTTAATTTCTGATTTACGACAGGAATCGACACAGAACACATTACTTTCCAACAGTAATCTATATTTTATTACAATAACTGTTTACAAGTGAAATATGAAGTGAATTACGATGCCTAGTCAAGATGTTTCTATCGTCATTGAAGCTGACGGAAACGAAGTGACGATAGCAACTGCACTTTACCATGGAGGCATAAAAACGGGAGTTGCGTCCGTCAGATTCTCCAATGCTATGAATTTTATTTCATTTTTTTCATTAACAAATTATGGTCTCACATACTTTCAATTGATTTTGTCAGTTTCGAGGGGTTCCTTTTTTTGTTTTTTTAAGACTAAAAAGTGTGAATCACATTTGCAAGGTTATGAATCTGATAAATCTCTCGTCAAATATCATTTTTGGTACCTTTTAGAATAGAATCTGCCGTAAGCAAAAAGATTCGCATAATCATCATCCAACAATAGAATGCACAAGTCACAAATGACGGAAATGACACTTTGTAAAGAAAACAAAATTAACATGTAAGGTTTCATTGTACTGATCATCCAAATATAGGCTCTAAATTAGCCTAGACAAAATGCTAATGACTGACTAGATTGACACGCGAGATGGAGGAATGGCAAACTGTTCTATCCACGGAACCATCATGACCATGACACAAAGTCCAATGTGGAAAAATCGGACTCAAGAGGACTTCAATGCTCATAAGCTGAATCGGAAATGACTATATCAATAGCTAAAATATGATAAAAGACATCTTGTAGGAATAAAACAGTAATAATTTTCTTACATGTACTCAGAAAAATGTCTGTGTGAGTTCTTCTCAAATGACAGTGAGAAATTCAGGTGAGGATATGAACGTAAATGAAAACCGGGTGTGTGAGCAATTCGGATAGTCCTGCACATCCAGATATATATTTCCCTTACAGGGTCAATGTACAGAATGTTAGGCATTATGATCAGGTCTTCACTATGAGGAAATCCTCTCTCAGAATTTTTTACTCTTAGGGGTCTGTTCAGCACACACTTTTTCTCACATAGGATGGCTCGTCAGCCCACACACACACACACACACAAAGGTTTGTTTCTAATCATTGTCCTTGGAACCAGAAAATTCTATTAACTTCTTCATGGTTAATTGTTGCTTAAAAATCATTGGAAGATTGGCATTTTGCAGTCATTGTTTTTTGAGGCGCGCGATCGCTCGCGAGCGCCTGCCGCGCACCTGAATGTCGGCCGAGGGGCGGTTTTTCTCCCTCGCCTTAAAATTGAAAATCGCTCTCCATATTTGTAAATCATGGACATGTATTCGATCTCCGCCATCCTGTCATTGTGAAATTAAATTATTTGGTGTATTCGATTAGTATGTGATCGCACATGGTAATAAAATTCCGATGAATATGTTACTAAAAATAGATGGCGCCAATGCGCCATTGGTTAATTTAACTGAAATGAAAAGTAGAACTCCCGCGAGACGTGTGAAATTACGAGAGATGGCACGTAAAAATTTCTAATGCGAATAATTTTGGAAGAAATAGATTATATTTTGATGGAATTTTGATGGAATTTTCAAGCGTTTATGATTATATTTTGAATGGGGGTTATGTTTACTAAAAATAATTATACAAGCTAAATATATTTAGAAATTTCGACAAGTATTTCTATTGGAATACTGTAAGTAGCTATAAACGATAGCAGAAGTTTTACTTGACCGTACGACTACGATCGAATGATATTATTTAGCAGACGATGTATATTATCAATTATGTAAACAGGAATGACCCCTTGCACCAAGTTATTGATCTTAAGAACCATTTTCCATATACAGAAAACTAATCACTCTTCTTAATATCAGATCACTCTCCTTAACTTCTAAATCACTCCTCTTATCGAAACTGGGAGAGCTTTTTTAGGAGAGCGATTTTTTCAATTTCTTCATTTAAGGGGAGCTTTTTTCGACTCTCCTCTAAAATACAAAAAACGACTGATTTTGCTTTCAACCTGTTGGTGGCAAGATTCCTTCAATGACTCTCCATTGTCCATGTTGTCCCCAGCCAACAAAAGTAAAGGTCATATTAGTTATTGACACTGGGCTGTGGTTAACAACAGGATTGATAGGCCCTGTCAATAACAATGCTTTTCCAGGGTGACTGGGGTCATGGAGGATGAGTCAATCTTGTGGTCAGCATGGTTACCTAATGCCACTTATCCTTTTTATACGCCCACATTGAAATGTGGTCGTATATTGTCGTCGCCCCCGTCCGGCGGTCCGGCGGCCACAATTGCTTGTGGACGCTCTACAGGCTAAAGTTAATATCCGATTGACTTTAAATTTATACACAGTTTTTAAGGTCATGAGACGAAGAAGCCTATTGTTTTTCAGCGATTTCCAATAATAACTACCAGAGTTATGGCCCTTGATCACTTCAAAAAATCTTGTGGACGCTCTAGAGGCCAAAGTTAATATCCGATTGACTTTAAATTTATACACAGCGTTTAAGGTCATAAGACAATGACGCCTATTGATTTTCGGCGATTTCCGATAATTAGTGCCAGAGTTATGACCCTTGATCTCTTTAAAAAATCTTGTGGACGCTCTAAAGGTCAAAGTTAATATCCGATTGACTTTAAATTTATACACAGTGTTTAAGGTCATAAGACGAAGAAGTATATTGATTTTCAGCGATTTCCGATAATTAGTGCCAGAGTTATGGCCCTTGATCACTTCAAAAAATATTGTGGACGCTGTAGAGGCCAAAGTTAATATCCGATTGACTTTAAATTTATACACAGTGTTTAAGGTCATAAGACGAAAAAGCCTATTGATTTTCAGTGATTTCCGATAATTAGTGCCAGAGTTATGGCCCTTGAACACCTCAAAAAATCTTGTGGACGCTCTAGAGGCCAAAGTTAATATCCGATTGACTTTAGATTTATACACAGTGTTTAAGGTCATGAGACGAAGAAACCTATTGATTTTCGGCGATTTCCGATAATTAGTGCCAGAGTTATGGCCCTTGATCTCTTTAAAAAATCATGTGGACGCTCTAAAGGTCAAAGTTAATATCCGATTGACTTTAAATTTATACACAGTGTTTAAGGTCATAAGACGAAGAAGCCTATTGATTTTCAGCGATTTCCGATACTAAAACGTAAATATCTGAATTAATTTTATTCATATTAGTTTGAACTTTGAAGTAAAATGGATTTTGTAACTATTGAGTACCCGTACGTAAAAATTTTCTGAATCATTTGATGTGGTCTTTAATATCTGATTGACTTTAAATTTATACACAGTGTTTAAGGTCATGAGACGAAGAAGCCTATTGATTTTCAGCGATCTCTGATAATTATTGCCAGAGTTATGGCCCTTGATCACATCAAAAAATCCTGTGGACGCTCTAGAGGCCAAAGTTAATATCCGATTGACTTTAAATTTACACACACTGTTTAAGGTCATGAGACGAAGAAGCCTACTGATTTTCAGCGATTTCAAATAATTACTTCCAGAGTTATCTCCCTTGATCACTTCAAAAAAACTTGTCATGCTATAGATGCCAAACTTATCATCCGATTGACTTCAGATTGATACACAGAGTTTAAGGTATTAAAACGAACATGTATTTTGATTTTCAATGAATTTTGATAACTGAACAGCTAAATCCATGATGTTAAATGTTTCCTATACTAATTGTTGGTGTGGGGCAAAACTTTATAAAAAGCAAACAAATTCTGATGATTTTCAGATAATTACATAATGAGTTGTTACTCTTAATCAGATTTTAGTGTATTACAAATGTTTCATTACCAAAAAAAGTAAAAATATGCGACAACCCTTGTTGACTGCTCGGACGGTTTAGCTGCTGTGGGCGTATGTTTCGTTGCCTGGCAACCTATCTTTTTTGTTGAGAGCAATGGCACTCTCTCAGGGATCTTGCCTATAACAGATTGGAAGAAACATGCCTATCTTTCAATGTTTTTTGCGATAATAAACCATGAAGAAATGAAAAGAAATTTCCAATTCTTAGGAAAATGATTAGAAAAGAACCTGTCTACACACGGGTCTAAAATATTTAGGAGTCTGAGCATGTTTTCCTTGTTTTTATACAGTTTGTGCAAATCCATTGTTCTTGTGCATTAATTATGGAAAATATTTTGTTTTTTTGCTTCCAATGCATGCTTCTCATTACAACTTATGTACACCAGGTGGGAAAATTTTAATCCTAAGTATCTTAGGTGTGCAGCACCCTTCCCAACCTCCATGCATTCACGACATTTGACCAATATCAATGTACTCCACCACAGGGTTCAATTTAAGCGGTATCGCATCGCAAAAAGCGACTCATATCCCGGTAAAAGCGATAGAATTATTTTATTCATTAGCCAAAAATGGTTTTCAAACTTGTGAAGTGCGATTCATTATATTTTGGATGAATGTGGAGTATAATTATAAATGCAGGACTAATTTCACTTGTTTAATATTCCAAGTTGTGGTCGTGATTAATTTGAAACAGTTTTTATTTCAATATATTCGATAACTAGAAGACAATGCAGACTCCGACTTTTTAATCACACGTGTTAATAAAATATGTTACTAAAAATAGAATAAAACGACGCAGTATTGTATGATTGGTTATCTTAACTGAAAACTAAAAGTAGACATCTCGCGAGACGCGTGAAACGTGCCATTTTTGACGAATGTCTGACGAAAATGTTATGCTGATGGCATATTCTCGGGTTGATATTTTAAGGGCGGAGGGGAGAATGTTTTTAAATAGAGAAATAAACTAGCAACGCCGCGCCTACAAATATTTCGATTGGAATGGTGTAATTTAAAGTACTGTACAGTACATGTAGTTTTGATTTAGACGATCGGGGATAGACGGTAACTGACAATTTTTTTGGAGATGTCAATTTTTTTTAACTTCATCCATACATAAGTCGAAGCGGAGTGTACAATGAAGGCCGGGCATTGGCGGAAAAAAAGTAGCCACTTATACCCCGAGAAATCTGAATTGCAAATATTTGTAGGCTACGTTTTACTGCTCCTCAAATATGAGCAAATGCTATTCAAATTTTGAATTGATTAGCCAAAATGTGAATCTGTCACCAAAATTTGCTACTCATTGGTTTTAGACTAAATTGAACCCTGCTCCACCATGACAAAAAGTAATAAAGCCCTGATTTCTGACAGATTTGAAAATAAACATAACCAAAAAAAACCATTGAAGTGGCAAAATGGTAAGTGGGTGAGGTCAAGTTCTGAGGTATCCCAAGTGAGTCATGTCACGTGACAGGTGATTTGCGGCTTTGTCGCTTTGGAATGCTGGTGAGGGGGTTGAGGATTAAGACAGCACTGGAGTATCACATATACTGGGGAGGCACCTGATATGTTTCCGAAACCATTCTTAAGAAAGTGTTGTGCAGCCTGCCCTGATTCACTGTGTCAATGATCTGCATGCCTCGAATGCTTTCTGAGCTGGAGAAAAAAATTTTATTCCCCATCTTTTTAAATCTTCGGCACAGAACATGCAAAGGAGACTGACTTCACTTGGGATACAGATTTTAGCAAACTGTTGGGTGTTAGTGTAACACTTTCACCATGGGTTAGTGACTCTCAGGAGCTCTTTACTTCTATTTATAGCCATTGTAGCCAAAACTTAAGTTATGCCAAGTTGGGTAAACCTTCAGGAAATTTGGCTAATTTTTTCCTATGGTACTAGAGTATCTATTACATTGCATTAGAACTTGTTTGTGTGATGGGGAAAATTAGCCTGAAAATCTTCAATTTGGCTAAAACTTTTCGAAGTATAGAGTGGCTCCTGAAAAAGCAAATGAAATCCCTGTAAATGGAAAACAAAATTGAAAGAGGAAAGGTGAAACATACCCAAGGAAGCTCCTTTAGCCCGTAATCATACAATATTTCCTCCCCTGGTGGGATGTTTCTGATGGCACATAATATTAGGCGTGGAGTTCCACTTCGATCCACCTTCACTTTCATTCTTGAATTCTGCTCCTTTTTTCTTCCGTGGTTGACAAGGCGACCAAAACTTTCTTCATCTCTCTCAGTTTCTTTGGTGGCGTCCATGCTGCAAAGTTATTTGATGTAGTAAGTAGACATAAAATCCTACTTTCTTAGTTAAGTTTGAAAATAACACACGGAAAGTGTGTAACTGGTATGAATGTCCCTGTTTGTTGATGCGTCCCCATTATGCTAGATTTCTACGCAGAGGTGTCCCCTTTTGACATCTTACAGTGACCTTGACGAGTCCTTGCTGGGAGTGCCTGGCCATGAAAATTTCATGGAAATCTGACCAGTAATTCATGTAATAAGGAATGCCCGCTAGTGGCAAAACTGAAGAAGTTTTTTGGGACAATTTTTTCCTCTTGTTCCGCTAGGTTCGAGACATCACGTCATACCCTGTGTCAGGCATTATTGATGTCGATGTCATGCACGACGTCACACCATTCGCAGTCATGTGGTGCACTGTGTCACACTGCTGGACCATTGGATTTTCATGTTTAATCCCTAATTACTCAGTTGTTTCACCCGACACATGAGATATGTACCTCATTGAAATCGTCTCCAGTTGGCGTCTCCCCTGTGTCCAAATTTGCAAGGGTGAACGGATGATTGCCAGAATGACAGTCAGAAGTAACCAAAAATGTAAATATTGTAGGCATTTGCCGCTTATGGACGCGTCCCCAACAATAGGTAATACAAAACCTTGGTATCGAGAGGTAACCAGAGGTGTCCAGTTTACGTTTGAGACCTCCCTAAGCTTGATAGGTTGAATATTTCAGAACTGATGGGCTTTTCCTGAAGATGACATTTGACATTTTATGTAAACGTTGACCCCAATCTTTTGCTTATATCTATGAATCAAAATTGCTATAATCATGCTTTAAAATTATAATTCAGTAGGATTAACAATGGTTGTCTACCAAAACTACTTCATTCTGGGTCTGACTCAAATGAGCTGTTTTGGGTCTGTTCCACCTGATGGCAGACCCTTAAATTCAACATCAAACAGTAAATTCCCAAATATCAGTGGATGAGCTAATACTAGAAAATCTTCTTTAATTACCACCATTCCTTTCCCGAATGTTGAAAAAAAAAACGAAAAACACTTTCGACCTCCTTCTCCCTGTTCTATCCTTCTTCACCGGAGATAAGTTCCCCCACATATTCGCAAATTTCTTCTCCAAGCAATATTGGGGTTCTTGTACGTACACCTCGTCCTGAAGTCATAAAAAGATATGCACAGAAAGTGAGACAAGCTTGATAAAGGTATACATGCAAACAAGGCTCGAAATAAGTGATTTGGTGTTTTTTCTGCGTTCTCTTAGGGCACGAACGGAAAAGGTATCATTTTAGTCAAAACCGCGAAAGATTTAGCAAAGTCATACTGAACTTGCAATAGAAAATGATCAGACGAATACTTTAAGATACTTTGTTGGTCTGTAGACTTAAACACAGACAAACATGGCTAAAAAAAACACTTTTATTATGAGCGGAAACTCACGGTGCAAAACACCCCTCGGAAACATCAGCAAATGTAAAGAAGACTGAATTATTTACACTCAATAACTTTGGACTAGTAGATTCTGAACATAATATATTTTCTAGTTTTTATGATAAGCGCGATCCATATGAAGGTTTTCAGGGGGAAAAATTAGTATTTGTCAGGGCCTATGAATCGTCGATTGCTGTTCGCTATTCTGAATTCTGGCCGGCGATCAAAAAGTGCGCTTGGGTTGGTCACGTGACCAAGACTGCCTAGGATCAGGGTGCTCGGGCGGCATCTTTGATGTTGAAGTCAGTTGCATGTCTATTCTATATAGGGTCTATGATTAAGCCAAATGGTGACGTACCTTTACACGGTGATATGAGTTTAAGGGTGCCGATATTGCCATTCGCCAATTGGGGACGTCCCCATTTGGCATGAAGTCCCCAGATTGACATGATCAGGTGGGTGTTGGTCCCCATTTGACACCAAATACAAACGAACCCAAACACACAACCGTCACTTTGTGCGCCACCTATCAGCAACTACTCCTTGTGCCCAGCGCTTACGGCTGCTGGTTTTTAACCTGTAGCACGCACTACGAGAAGGTTATTACAACTTGTTTTAATTATACCAAACTTCATCATTTTTCAGATGGTTCAATTTGTAGGCCTATATTCTAGATTTTCTGATAGGCTACAGTAAAAAAATTCTTTCAGTAATTCCTTTAAAATCAAAATGCTCACTACGACTGTACATAACGTCATGCACGACGTGAGCGCTTGGCACAAGGAGTAACATTTGTTGCTGAAAAGCGAAACCATCCGTCTATTTCGCGACCTAATCTTTAGGAAAATGTGGGATGCCTCTATTTGAGAAATGAGTGGTCATCTATTTGAGAAGAGACAACAAACGTACCTGAGAACGACTGTCTAAACATCAATATGAGATGTAGGCCTAATCTATCTAGGCCTATCTGAAATTAGGTACATAGCATCTATTTAGATGCGTTCACACTACCATCTTAATTCGAATTGAATCCGAAGTAAAGCCTTAATTCGAATTAGCTGTTCACACTGCATTCGGTCTGGGGCGGTGAAGGAGTTTATTGCGAATTAAGCGTCATGACGTCACCGTCAATTCGAATCAAACTCGAGTATGAACACAGCATTTTAATTCGCATTAGCTAATTCGAATTACCGGTCTCCGGAATTCGAATTGAAAGCAAATTAGATGTGAACGCAACTGTTGACACAGGCGCATTTTTGCGGAAATAACCGCCCATTATGTAGGCCTTCATCTACCAGTAATCTTGATCTTGACTGAAACTTATCATTCCCTGCACTATTTTGATGAAAGAAAACCGATATAGGCCTAATTTGTAACAAATGGACGTCATGTCCACCTCTAATGTATAGCCCTACATCCATGACGGTTATGATAGGCCCACAATGTCACCTTTAAACTTAAGTAAGGAAGTTTTAGCCTGGCTAAATAAATTGTTCTTTTCAGCAAAGTTCATTCCTGTCAATACTAACAGCTTTACTTCCTTGGTGATTTTCGCCATTCGAAGTAATTTAAATGCTATTACTTCTGATGGAAGCTGCATGCCCAATTTTTCGATTTTCCTGTATTTTGAGTCGAATCGTTCAATAAATTCTCTCATAGTCTCGCTTTCTTGCTTAACACAGTCCTCAAATTCCTCAAATTTCTGAAGTCCGTCTGCCAAATCATCTTTGCCAAGGTGAGCATCAAGAAATTCCAATAAAAGTTCGAAACCGTTGTCACGTCTCAAGTCTGCTAAATCAATCTGGTCAAACACCTTTTCTCGAATTGAATCGTCCTCTGGTAGGGAAAGGGCTATCACAACTCCTTGTTTATTCTTTGTTAAGTCTGTGATCTCTCTCCAAGCTTTAAGTTCTTGTTTGTAACGTTCGTACGGTTTCGATTTTGAAAACACCGGTGGATTTATTTTTGTCGACATTTTTGTTGGCACTTTCTCAGTCACATTCGACACTAAAATGTCGTTATCACTGTCTCTTTTCGCCTTAAATTGATACAAAAAGGCTCCAAAATGCTTTTCATCTATTTCATCCTTCTCCTACACACAGACGCTCAAAATAGCCAGTAGAATTGTCCAAAAATCACTGTTTGTCGCTAATTTTTTTTTTTTTTTTTCCGACGCCATTTTGACTATTGTATTCTGGGTAATTCTCGTTCAACGCTGATGCACTCCAAGACTGATACCGCTTGACTTCTCACAATTACGCTTATTTATTGTACACCATACGCTGAATTGATCGTTCTCTTATTCATGTCCGTTTCACTTGCACGCTCTGCTACCATTTGTTAAACGCCAATTCCAGACATTGTTGTAGTAAATATATTTATTGACAGGTACATGTTTATGGTACAAACGCCAGCCCTAGACTGACGCTTAGACAGACAATCTTACAAGGCATGCGCATGTCATAAGAATAATATTGACCTATGACCAATGACCTAATTCAATAGATTAACAAAGTGCACCCACCCCAGATTTTAGCTATCTTTTGAAAATTACTTTGATATAAACCCATGGGTCATGTCTACAGATGGTGGAGGTTCCATCCAGGGTGTTGAAACAATTTTGGGTCCCTTTCATTTCCGACTTTTGAGGGTGTTTACATTGTCCGGCATTAGATTCAATCTGCATCCGACAATTGATTGCATGTACATTACAACTTTTTGCATGCATTCTGAATCTGTTTTCAGACATTTCTAACTGCTTCAAAAGTCACAATTCTTTTGTGAAATAAACTTTTCACCACCCTCTATCACCTCATACACATTCAAAGTCATTGTTCATGACATAATTGCAAGGATATTTGCAAAATATCGAGGGTGGGTGCACTTCTGTAGAATAACCTCCATGACATCTGTACATACATTTCTGTACATTGGACATGGCGCGCGACCTGTTGATATAAATGGCGTGAAGAACAAGGAGATATCCAATCATTTCTAGCTAATTACAGATCCGTGGTGGAACCGGTAGGCTATTTTTTAGGTAGTATGTATACCAACCTACCTTGAGTCTTCTGGTTAACATAATAACACATGCAAAATGGCGACAAATTTTTGTGACGTCATCCGTGCAACTAGAGACAAACGTGGACAGTGCGAACATGGGGAGTGTAAGACGAATTTTCACTAGCGCCACCTGGGGGATTTTTGCATAACTAAAAGTGTGTACCATCCAGGCGAACGGGGACTAACTCGCAATGGACTGGTATTTCTAGAGGGCAACCGTTACGTCCCTGAATAAGTGTTGGTGCACAGATTCCATTCGGGGACGTCCCCGTTTGCAGGGAAGTCCCCATTTGGAAGGTGAGGGATTGAACCATTGTCCACGTTTGATACCATATACAAACGCACACACACACACACACACACACATACCCACGGGTGTACCTATCTGAGGAAGGGTCCTTGTTGGGAGACCCCCATGTGAGGAATTTGACTAAGGAGGACAGCCTCATGTAGGCAAGCCTTTCAAACGGCCTTATGAGGTTTTTAAAAATTTCCAGTTTGCACACATTTTGTGCAGCTCATCTATCCATTAAGAGGAAAAAATGGGTTGTCTCCCCTTTGACCACAGTTGAAGAGCTGACTTTCAAAAGGGAAGCCTTTAAACAGCCTTATGAGGTTTTTATACGCCCACATTTTCATGTGGACGTATTATGCCGTCGCCCATGTCCGTCCGGACGTCCGCCCACAAATTGTTTGTGGACACTCTAGAGGTCACAATTCTTATCCGATTTTGACGGAACTTGAAATATACGTCACCATTAGGAGATATTGTCAGAAAATATGGTCTAAGCTTTCATTTGTATGCCGATGATACTCAATTATATATTTCATTTACACCTAATTGTCCATCTTCTTTCAATTTATCAAAATTGCAACTTGTGAACTGTATTAGTGAAATTAGAAAATAGATGTCAAAGAACTTTCTAAAATTGAATGATGATAAAACTGAATATTTGTTATTAGGCCATCAAGGCATCAATTAAGTAAATCTGCACAAGATAACCCCCCTGTTGTAATTGGTAATTGAGATATATTATTATCTTATTCTGCTCGTAATATTGGCGCTATCTTTGATAGTTTTATGCTTATGGGAGCTCAAGTAAATAATATTTGTAAATTGTGCTATTTTAATATTAGAAATATAGGTAAAATACGTAAATGTGTAACTGTAGAGGCCACTAAGTCACTTGTTAATTCTCTGGTCACTTCTCGATTAGATAACTTTAATTCACTTTTAGTTGGTTTACCTTTAAAGCTTATAGATGAATTACAAAAAGTACAGAATACTGCGGCTAGACTTGTTACTTTAACTAAGAAATGTGACCACACAACTCCTGTTTTATATAATTTACACTGGTAAATTTGCAGGGCGACCCAGGAATACATGTAGAAAGGTGCTTCCTAGCTCCAATAGTTCCAAAAATAGGGGGGCTGATACATGCGCATAGGCATGCTGTAGGAAGCGTATGACGCAAAATAACCTAAACTGTAGAACCTCGGAATCTCTTGATTTTGCTCCAATCAGTCTGAAATTTTAACACAACCTTGCTAGCCTTCGTACCTTCCAACATGCAAAGTTTCAGATCCCTAGTCCTACGGGAAGGTCAAAAACTGAAGCCTTTTTGGGGGTGCTGCATCACACGCGTTCGACCTGAATCTGTTTTTCAAACATTCAAGGGGTATAAAAACAGTTCTAATTGAGCTAGGAAGCTGAAATTTGCAGGGCGACCCAGGAATACATGTAGGGAGATGCGCTGATAATTTCAGCTTCCTAGCTCCAATAGTTCCAAAAATAGGGGGGCTGATACATGCGCATGAAGGCCACGACGCGAAATAAGTCGACTTATGCATAAGTAGAAAGGCCCCTTTTTGTCCCTTCCAAACATCCGATCCCCTCGAACTTTTCAGGGCGAGCCCGGGACACATGTACTAAGCGATTCTGAGAATTTCAGCCCTCTATCTTTAATAGAATGCAAACCAGAGCTTTGCAAAAATGACATTTGGACGGTCCAAAACATAACGTTCCATGGAAATTGCATTTTTTGACAACTATTGAGCCCCTATCTCCATTTTGACTGAATGGATTGGGCTGAAATTTACAGGGCCACCCCGGAATACATGCAGGATGATGCTCTGGCAGTTTCAGCTTCCTAGCTCCAATAGTTCCAAAAATAGGGTTGCTGATACATGCGCATGAAGGCCACGACGCGAAATAAGTCGACTTATGCATAAGAAAAAAACAGTCGTAACGCGCTCAAAATACATGAACTGTAGAGCCTCGGAATCTCTTGATTTTGCTCCAATCAGTCTGAAATTTTAACACAACCTTGCTAGCCTTCGTACCTTCCGACATGCAAAGTTTCAGATCCCTAGTCCTACGGGAAAGTCAAAAACTGAAGCCTTTTTGGGGGTGCTGCATCACACGCGTTCGACCTCATTCTGTCGCTCAACCTTGGAGGGGGTATAAAAACAGTTCTAATAGAGCTAGGAAGCTGAAATTTGCAGGGCCACCCCGGAATACATGCAGGATGATGCTCTGGAAGTTTCAGCTTCCTAGCTCCAATAGTTCCAAAAATAGGGGGGCTGATATATGCGCATGAAGGCCACGACGCGAAATAAGTCGACTTATGCATAAGTAAAAAGCACCTTTTTGTCCCTTCCAATCATCCGATCCCCTTGCAATTTTCAGGGCGAGCCCGGGACACATGTACTAAGCGATTCTGAGAATTTTAGCCCTCTATCTTTAACAGAATGCAAACCCGAGCTTTGCAAAGATGAAATTTGGACCCTACCACTTTGAGGAAATCAAAAATGTGCACAAAATTGTCGGCTTTTCTTAATTCTCGTCCGATCTGGCTGAAATTTTAACACAATCGTCTCTTATGTCATGCGAAGAAACCGTAAAAATTTCAAGGCAAAATTCCTACGGGAAGGGTGTTAATTATGCAAAACAGTTTTCAAGAAACAGTCGTAACGCGCTCAAAATACATGAACTGTAGAGCCTCGGAATCTCTTGATTTTGCTCCAATCAGTCTGAAATTTTAACACAACCTTGCTAGCCTTCGTACCTTTCGACATGCAAAGTTTCAGATCCCTAGTCCTACGGGAAAGTCAAAAACTGAAGCCTTTTTGGGGGTGCTGCATCACACGCGTTCGACCTCATTCTGTCGCTCAACCTTGGAGGGGGTATAAAAACAGTTCTAATAGAGCTAGGAAGCTGAAATTTGCAGGGCCACCCCGGAATACATGCAGGATGATGCTCTGGAAGTTTCAGCTTCCTAGCTCCAATAGTTCCAAAAATAGGGGGGCTGATATATGCGCATGAAGGCCACGACGCGAAATAAGTCGACTTATGCATAAGTAAAAAGCTCCTTTTTGTCCCTTCCAACCATCCGATCCCCTTGAAATTTTCAGGGCGAGCCCGGGACACATGTACTAAGCGATTCTGAGAATTTCAGCCCTCTATCTTTAACAGAATGTAAACCCGAGCTTTGCAAAGATGACATTTGGACGGTCCAAAACATAACGTTCCATGGAAATTGCATTTTTTGACAACTATTGAGCCCCTATCTCCATTTTGACTGAATGGATTGGGCTGAAATTTACAGGGCCACCCCGGAATACATGCAGGATGATGCTCTGGCAGTTTCAGCTTCCTAGCTCCAATAGTTCCAAAAATAGGGTTGCTGATACATGCGCATGAAGGCCACGACGCGAAATAAGTCGACTTATGCATAAGAAAGAAACAGTCGTAACGCGCTCAAAATACATGAACTGTAGAGCCTCGGAATCTCTTGATTTTGCTCCAATCAGTCTGAAATTTTAACACAACCTTGCTAGCCTTCGTACCTTCCGACATGCAAAGTTTCAGATCCCTAGTCCTACGGGAAAGTAAAAAACTGAAGCCTTTTTGGGGGTGCTGCATCACACGCGTTCGACCTCATTCTGTCGCTCAACCTTGGAGGGGGTATAAAATGCAAACCCGAGCTTTGCAAAGATGACATTTGGACGGTCCAAAACATAACGTTCCATGGAAATTGCATTTTTTGACAACTATTGAGCCCCTATCTCCATTTTGACTGAATGGATTGGGCTGAAATTTACAGGGCCACCCCGGAATACATGCAGGATGATGCTCTGGCAGTTTCAGCTTCCTAGCTCCAAGAGTTCCAAAAATAGGGTTGCTGATACATGCGCAAGAAGGCCACGACGCGAAATAAGTCGACTTATGCATAAGAAAGAAACAGTCGTAACGCGCTCAAAATACATGAACTGTAGAGCCTCGGAATCTCTTGATTTTGCTCCAATCAGTCTGAAATTTTAACACAACCTTGCTAGCCTTCGTACCTTCCGACATGAAAAGTTTCAGATCCCTAGTCCTACGGGAAAGTCAAAAACTGAAGCCTTTTTGGGGGTGCTGCATCACACGCGTTCGACCTCATTCTGTCGCTCAACCTTGGAGGGGGTATAAAAACAGTTCTAATAGAGCTAGGAAGCTGAAATTTGCAGGGCCACCCCGGAATACATGCAGGATGATGCTCTGGAAGTTTCAGCTTCCTAGCTCCAATAGTTCCAAAAATAGGGGGGCTGATATATGCGCATGAAAGCCACGACGCGAAATAAGTCGACTTATGCATAAGTAAAAAGCACCTTTTTGTCCCTTCCAACCATCCGATCCCCTTGCAATTTTCAGGGCGAGCCCGGGACACATGTACTAAGCGATTCTGATAATTTCAGCCCTCTATCTTTAACAGAATGCAAACCCGAGCTTTGCAAAGATGACATTTGGACCCTACCACTTTGAGGAAATCAAAAATGTGCACAAAATTGTCGGCTTTTCTTAATTCTCGTCCGATCTGGCTGAAATTTTAACACAACCGTCTCTTATGTCATGCGAAGAAACCGTAAAAATTTCAAGGCAAAATTCCTACGGGAAGGGTGTTAATTATGCAAAACAGTTTTCAAGAAACAGTCGTAACGCGCTCAAAATACATGAACTGTAGAGCCTCGGAATCTCTTGATTTTGCTCCAATCAGTCTGAAATTTTAACACAACCTTGCTAGCCTTCGTACCTTCCGACATGCAAAGTTTCAGATCCCTAGCCCTACGGGAAAGTCAAAAACTGAAGCCTTTTTGGGGGTGCTGCATCACACGCGTTCTACCTCATTCTGTCGCTCAACCTTGGAGGGGGTATAAAAACAGTTCTGATAGAGCTAGGAAGCTGAAATTTGCAGGGCCACCCCGGAATACATGCAGGATGATGCTCTGGAAATCAAAAATGTGCACAAAATTGTCGGCTTTTCTTAATTCTCGTCCGATCTGGCTGAAATTTTAACACAACCGTCTCTTATGTCATGCGAAGAAACCGTACAAATTTCAAGGCAAAATTCCTACGGGAAGGGTGTTAATTATGCAAAACAGTTTTCAAGAAACAGTCGTAACGCGCTCAAAATACATGAACTGTAGAGCCTCGGAATCTCTTGATTTTGCTCCAATCAGTCATAGGGGGGCTGATACATGCGCATAGGCATGCTGTAGGAAGCGTATGACGCAAAATAACCTAAACTGTAGAGCCTCGGAATCTCTTGATTTTGCTGCAATCAGTCTGAAATTTTAACACAACCTTCCTAACCCTCGTACCTGTCCACAGGACCAGTCCCATGCAAATATTCCTTCGGGAAGGCCCAAAAATGAAGCCTCTTTCGGGGGGGGGGGGGGATCACACGCATTCAACCTGAATCTGTTTCTCAAACATTCAAGGGGTATAAAAACAGTTCTAATTGAGCTAGGAAGCTGGAATTTGCAGGGCGACCCAGGAATACATGTAGGAAAATGCTCTGAAAATTTCAGCTTCCTAGCTACAATAGTTCCAAAAATAGGGGGGCTGATACATGCGCATGAAGGCCACAACGCGAAATAAGTCGACTTATGCATAAGTAGAAAGGCCCCTTTTTGTCCCTTCCAAACATCCGATCCCCTTGAAATTTTCAAGGCGAGCCCGGGACACATGTACTAAGCGATTCTGAGAATTTCAGCCCTCTATCTTTAATAGAATGCAAACCAGAGCAAAAATGACATTTGGACGGTCCGAAACATAACGTTCCATGGAAATTGCATTTTTTGACAACTATTGAGCCCCTATCTCCATTTTGACTGAATGGATTGGGCTGAAATCTACCGGGCCACCCAGGAATACATGTAGGAAGATGCTCTGAAAATTTCAGCTTCATTGCTCAAAAATTAAGGCAAAGTCTGAGGCCTGACAGGTCGCAAAGAAATGACATTTTATTGTGAACCCTCTGGAATTACAAAATATACAAATATAAGTACAACTAATTGTCTGGAATTACAAAATATACAAATATAAGTACAACTAATTGTCTGGAATTACAAAATATACAAATATAAGTACAACTAATTGTCTAGAATTACAAAATATACAAATATAAGTACAACTAATTGTCTGGAATTACAAAATATACAAATATAAGTACAACTAATTGTCTGGAATTATAACTCGGTAAAAATCTTTATGTACGTTGATGTTGTGTCCTAAATGATTAGTAATCCATCCAAGTTGATTCTCAGAAATATTAAGCACCTGCAAATATTCAATAAAAATAAAAACTTCTTAAGTGTTATCATTATGACATTTTATCAAACTGGATCAAAGGCTATAGGGGGAATTTTACCGAAATAGAAATATTCTGTATTTGAATGGAAGGAGCTCACTTTTAAGTCCAAACCATGTGCCCAAGAACACCGGAGATCAGCCCCTTCTATTAAATGTCATATGATACACAAAAAATCTCAGTTACTTAGTGACACCCTCTTATTTTTGTCCTGTGCGTGCTCCATTTGTGTATTTCAGGGAATCCAGTATTTTTCTTGTAAAATTGGGTGTCTCTACTTTCGATATACCAAAATTGCCATACTTTTATTGGAAATAACCACCCGATAAATGCTTTTGTGGGAATGCATCTTTAAATTTCATATGATACACATATGATTCCAGGTCTGACTTACCTGTGTTGTTGTAGCAATGTATTTCCTTAGTAGTGTTGATTTGATAAAAATAGCATTTTCTAGCTTTAATTCACTCAAGACATTCTCTAACGCATCATAAGCACGTACAGCTCCTTTACCTAGAAGTAGTTAAAGAGGAGATCACAATGTTCATACATTTACCAGCAGTCAAACTGTTTGATCTGGAACTGTATTGAAATGCTTTCATATTATAGGGATAGTGAGTATGTATTATCAAAGATTTATCTAACTGGAAACACTAGCACTTGGAAAATAACAGATGAACCATTTTAATATGCAAATTAGCCTCTCATAAGGAATGGTTGACACAAGAAGGAAAAATATTAATTGACAGAAAGGAACCCAATGTACCAAGACATGTATAAATCAAGATATTCAGAAGTACTAACCAAAATTAGCAAACAGAAATGAACTGTTGGCAACATCTGCTAGCTCTCTAACATCTTCATTGGCAATCATATCCATGAGAACTGTCAGTTTAACTCAAGAAGATCGGCTATCTCTTTTTCATCACCATGTTTTCTCTCCATATGATCGACTGGTTTACAAACAAGAATTCCACAATATAAACAGCTATGCTTGTTACTAAAAACGCGGTCACCTTTTTTAATTTGTCCATTTTTACCCACTTTTGTTTTTTTGATCCCTCTGAAGTAAACCAAGGGCATATACCGGGTGTGTGAGCAATTCGGATAGTCCTGCACATCCAGATATATATTTCCCTTACAGGGCCAATGTACAGAATGTCTTGATATTCTAGACAAAATGATTGGATAAGGGAAGTAACTCCAAATAAAACTTGGCTAGCATGGGAATGTGTGTAAAATGTTAAGTGCATGTGCACATATATATGATATGAGTGCAGCCTAGTGAGGATAAATCTATGACCACCAAAAACATTCTCCTAAGGGGTTGTTAGGCATTATGATCAGGTCGTCACTATGAGGAAATCCTCTCTCAGAATTTTTTACTCTTAGGGGTCTGTTCAGCACACACTTTTTCTCACATGGGATGGCTCGTCAGCTCACACACACACGATATTTGTAATTGTGAATTGAAAAAACGGCGAGATATGGGTCGGCCATCTAAAAAAGTAAACAAAGGGCCCGGAAAACTGCCTCGCATATTCAGATATTTAACTATTGCCACAACTGGGCACAACCCTGGATTTGACACATTTTTATACGCCCACATTGAAATGTGGTCGTATATTGTCGTTGCCCCCGTCCGTCCGTCCGTCGGTCCGGCGTCCACAATCACTTGTGGACGCTCTAGAGGCTAAAGTTAATATCCGATTGGCTTTAAATTTATACACAGTGTTTAAGGTCATAAGACGAAGAAGCCTATTGATTTTCAGCGATTTCCGATAATTAGTGCCAGAGTTATGGCCCTTGATCACTTCAAAAAATCTTGTGGACGCTATAGAGGCCAAAGTTAATATCCGATTGGCTTTAAATTTATACACAGTGTTTAAGGTCATAAGACGAAGAAGCCTATTGATTTTCAGCGATTTCCGATAATTAGTGCCAGAGTTATGGCCCTTGATCACTTCAAAAAATCTTGTGGACGCTATAGAGGCCAAAGTTAATATCCGATTGGCTTTAAATTTATACACAGTGTTTAAGGTCATGAGACGAAGAAGTCTATTGATTTTCAGTGATTTCCGATAATTAGTGCCAGAGTTATGGCCCTTGATCACTTCAAAAAATCTTGTGGACGCTATAGAGGCCAAAGTTGATATCCGATTGGCTTTAAATTTATACACAGTGTTTAAGGTCATGAGACAAAGAAGCCTATTGATTTTCAGCGATTTCCGATAATTAGTGCCAGAGTTATGGCCCTTGATCACTTCAAAAAATCTTGTGGACGCTTTAAAGGCCAAACTTATCATCTGATTGACTTCAGATTGATACACAGAGTTTAAGGTGTTGAAACGAACAAGTATATTGATTTTCAATGAATTTTGATAACTGAACAGCTAAATCCATGATTTTAAATGTTTCATGTATAATATACTAATTCAATTGTTAGCGTGGGGTAAAACTTTATAAAAAGCAATCAAATTCTAATGATTTTCTGATAATTACATAATGAGTTGTTACTCTTAATCAGTTTTTAGAGTATTACAAATGTTTCATTACCGAAAAAAGTAAAAATATGCGACAACCCTTATTGACTGCCCGGACGATTTAGCTGCTGTGGGCGTATGTTTCGTTGCCTGGCAACCTATCTTTATGTATCAAGAAAACAGGAGTCACTTTACCAACACTATGCTTAAAGTGGCGCATATTAATTTCAAGAGACTGGGGAATGTTACCATCCCCCTGAATAATTGTTACATCAGAAAATTGCAAGTTATGAGATGTTCTTCCAGATTCTGTTATCTCCCCCACTCACAACAAAGCAAAGAATGCCAGTAAATACATGGCTTTTAACAAAGTGATTAAATATACTGAATAATTACAGTGTACTAATGACTCCAGTAACATCTTTAGAATAGTAGGAGTAATTGGCAAACGCTGATCGCATTGAGGTTTTAATCTCAAATAACCTTGAAGCATTTTCTTGATAAGAAAACATTGTGAAACATCTGGAAAATTTCTCAACTGCTGATAATAAGCCAACTCTGACAAATGCGTAAGTACCGTGGCATGAGCCAACTGGCGCTGATAACAACTAGAAATAAACAATGTTATAGGTGTTCTATTGTACAAGGGAAAACTGATACACCTGGAAAATAAGTGGACATAAATACTGAATAACTCTGAATCGTCCTAATATAACTCACTTTGGATGAGGGAGACAATGCGGATTGCCAAAGCTGTCTGGAAATAGTGTCCAAGCTCAGACGATCAGCATGGAATCTGACAGGTCTGTTGCATGTAAATCCATGGCAGGAAACAGCATACGAAACTGATCCACCTGTAATCGAGATAAAAGATCGGCGACATTATTCCGAACTCCAGGAATATGTGTAGACATGTCCCATGGTGAATAAAACCATTTATGCCCAAAACATCCCCCGAACCCAACATCACTGGCATCGGTGTACATTGACAAATGATCCGACGTCTTCCAAACATCAGATAAAAAGAAAGCACAACCATTGAACTGACTTATAAATTCCAACCAAGCTCGCAAATCTGACTTGACCTCTTGGGTCAGCCGCTTTCTATGAGATGGCCGTTTCAAGCCAACTGTGAGATCAATTAGTCGTCGCAGAAATGCCCGTCCTGGTTGGACCACAGCACAAGCAAAATTTAGTAAGCCAATCAATGATTGTAATTCTCGTAGTGTTGCCTTCTATTTACGTAAAAATGAGTGTAGTTGTTTGGACAATTTGTGCGGCATTCGAATTTCCATATCTATAGAATCAAGTTCTAAACCTAAAAATGTAATGTTTGTAGTGGGTAGAACAGTCTTCTCTTCCTTAACCGGAATACCCACATCCTCGCATAAATGATAAAAACTGTTTAGATGTTGGCTACAATCCAGCGAATCCCCCGAGGCAACAAAAAGAAAATCATCCAAAACATGAACACAACCCTGTACATTTAACTTGTTTTGCAGAATCCATTGTATTGATGTGCTAAACTGTTCAAATAACCTATATGAAAAACTTAAGCCCATTGGTAGAGTTTTATCATAATAATATTCACCATCTATTGAAAACCCTAACATGTTATCACATCTTGAACTGTTTGATAAGATACCGTGCAAAGTTCCGCAGGGATCCCATCATTTATGGACAAACAATCTGGGTAAGATAAATGATGAATAACCCTATAAGACCCAGGTTCATGCTTTGGAACTAACCCCAATGATGAAACCTGCAGATCCGGTACAGGTATCTCCACAAATGGCCCTGCTACACGGTTCGTTATCACCTCCTTTCTAATTTTTTTTCATAAAATTTTCATTTTATTTTGAGCAGTTGGCAAATTTCTACAATAACGAAACTTGCGTGGCCCTTCATATGGAATTTTGAAACCCAAAGTAAAACCTTCAAGCAAATAAGTACTCGGCGTCAAATTATAACCGATTAACCATGCACTTAACTTGCTTGGTTGGACCGGAGTAACAACGTCATTATTCAACTGTTGAACTTGAGCCAATGTGATGTGCCAACGTATTATTTTGTAACGGTACTTGTTGATGCACTACTACCGAAGGCTGGGGGCCTTCTGACAAAGCCAGTACTTGGTGGGGGCTTGCGAGTCTGATTTTGCTGTGTCTGTGTTGCCAAATGGGGGCAATTTGCCAATAACCGCCAACAATCTGGCCTAACCAATGTGTTACAGTGACACAAGATTCACCAGCAGATGTCCAACCTAGTTTCAGGCAAATCCTAATGAATGGCGTACATTATAGCCCCTATGCCCAGATGAGTACCTTTCTCATAGCACCTTAGCCTATAACGGACCATAACATTGCCAAACTATTCATGAAAGTGACATACCGGTATCATTCAATGATGTAAGGATTTGCTCTGAATAATCGGATATAAATTGTAATAAAATGCCTAATGAATCCTACCTCAACTCCTCTCATCCCTGCCTTTAATCCTACACAAGATTGCACCTCTAACGTTACGGAAATTAGCCAATCGTCACGTGATTGTTTGAAAACATTGACGCCGCCATGTTTTGATCATGTGACGTGAAAGGTGACGTAATCGACTGGTGAATCGGGCGAAGCATTCGCTGGTGTGTCCACCCATTCGGCCGAATAAAATTCGGTGCCGATTGATTAGGCCGAACCATTCGGCCGAATGATTCAGCTAATGTGTCCACTGCTTAAGGATATTAATTTTAGATTCTCCCAAAAAGCTACTAGTAAAAAAGTAATTATAGCTAATCTTTAACTGTGCTTCATGCAGAGGAATTTGATGCTATATTTAGTAGGTTAAAATGCAAATTATCTAAGACATGACATATATGAACCTATATTGCTTAACTATTGGATTTTAAAAAATGTTGGGATTCTTTTCTATTAATTCTGTCTCGACACAATGTCCAATCCCGTTTTCAACAGGTCAATAGTTTTTTAAAATTGTTCAACTTGTAACCTGTAAAATTGATGAATACTATTCGCATAAGATAAATTTTCACAAGTAACCTTACCATTCAATTGGATGTCTTTTAGTTTTTTTCCTTTGTATTTTCCAACTAGATTAAAGACTTGAATAAGCAATATTTTCGCCACCTGTGCGTTCCAGAATATCAGATGTTTGTCTGTAATGCACCGTACATTCATTGTGTGTCCGAGATGGTCGATCACCCATTGCCTTTCATTCTGACTGGTGTCAAGGGTCTGTAAAAAGAAAAAGGAAAGAAATCAATGACAAACTTTGAAAAACAAAATGTAGCTATCATTTAAATTCAATGAAAAGTAAGAATATCTACTGATGTACTATCACTAATATTCACCATCAAGACAATGAATGAATGTTTTATGGCACGTTGACAACGTAATCGGGTTAATTTGCACCATGGCTGGAAGTACTTGGCTGCCGGAGAAACTGGAATACTCATGCGTAATCGAATAGGCTACTCTTGCACCTTCTCATCGCAGAGCCCAACCACTTTCCCCCCATTAGTTGCCTTGTACGACACGCTGGGTTGCGGTGAACTCATTCTATTACCAGTCCACAGTGGGGGTGGGGCGGCAAGACAATGATAAAACATAAAAAAAACCATTAACCTGTAGCTTTGTTGCCATGTATTTCCTCATATTACTTGTTCGAACCAGCTGTGGCATCTGCAAGCCTGCTTCACAGGTCAAGGAACGAATCGCATTATATGCCCTGAATACACCAGCTCCTGTAAATATATAATAACCTGACCAAGTTATTTCATACAAAAACTAGATAAATAATTTTAAAAAATTCAAGCTCATTTTTTAAATTGTCAATGGTTGGCCTTGATAAATTGATTTTACTGATTCTCATCCCTGTCCACTAACATGTATTAGGCCAAAGCACACCTGACAGTCTTCTTCTTTGATGCCACCATCTGTTTTTGCATCAAAATATCAAAGGCTGTCTTCGAACTTGAAGTGGATGGGTTTTCTACCATGGAATTGACTGATGGATGACATGAAATTTTAACATATTTGTTCCTGAACTGAAATCCACTCTTTACAGGTTGCACTACATTAAATGCTAGTGGAATCACATTTTTCCATTTGATGAATGTAACTGACAAGATTTTCAAATATTTTATCATGAAGAACTGTTTGGAAATGTCTTTCAATTTTGCGTTTCAGTTTTTCACAGTTAACCTCAACACACAAGGTTGAGCCAGGGCCTGGAGTTTCCATCTGAAAGATAAATGGTTCAAATATACAGAAAAATGTATTATAATAATAATTTTAATAAACAAATAAATTTAATTATATAAAAACATCATGGGAGCGTGTTTTTCTCTTGTTTACTTGTATTACCGATTATTCTTATTGAGTTTCTGCAATTGATTTAAATGCATAATAATTTACAAAAGTTGTGCCTGTCAATGTTCAATGTCGCGCAGAATAAAATACGTAGCCTTGAATAACCAGATGTCATAATATCCGGCATTATCTATTTTACTTTATAACGAGATCATGACCATTGTAAAACAATGTCAAGTTAATCGGCCAAAAGCTATGACATTAGGGACGGGACATATCGAATTATTTCAATGATACTGTGTCTGTATATAATGTTTGTTTGACCGTTTCCATTTACGATTGGCATTCTTTTCATTCATCGAGCGTGTTAACTTTCGGTCTGGTGAACCATGACTTTACACGTGATAGATAGGTGGTCTAAATGTGGTAGCCTCAATTGCTAAGACTCGCTTTTATACCCAAATCAAACAAGTTTAGTTACGTCTGGATATCCTGATATTCTGTGTTCTGTCCGCTCTTCCCGTTGTCTGCTATTTAAGCCTATTGCCAAATTACTTCTATGAAATAGTAGTCGCTAATTATTCTACGGAATTGTTTTAAACAGTTCCCGCGGATACTTTTTCCAGCTCCCGTGCTATTTCTAGGCTCCCAAGCCCTAAAGTGTATGCGTTTATTTATAAAAACCTTGAATCTTGATCAATGTTGCTCGGCTGTTTGGTCAACCACGCTTTCAGTCTCGCTCTGTGTATCAAGCGCTGTGATTGGCTGTCGTCACGGGAAGAACCAATCAAACTTCGCGACTCATACGACGATATAACGGCTCAGTATCGAAGTTTCCGAGACGTTTGTTGACAGTTTAAACCTCCCAAAAATTTTTAAAAAATTATCATCTTATTAGGGTCGCAGCTGAAAAAAGGGTCGGTCGGGTAACCAGAACCACATCATTTTTTTTTTTTAGGCCTTATTTGGATTCACATGTAACTCATTGTTGTCCGTCAAATTTTCTATAAATGGTATTTCATTGTCGTTATCACTTTCATCTGAAATATACAAACAAGTCAATATTGATGAAATAGAAATATCGTTATCTACCCTATTTTCAGTTTCTCCTGCAGGGAGGGCCTTGTTTTAATTTATTTTTTCTCACAAATTCGTGCAAAGTAGCATAAGAAATAAACTATATATGATGGTCTGATGTCGCATTATGAGATTAGATAATACTTTTTGCATTGTAATATCAAAGTTTTCTTACCTTCATTGAATTGGTTTTCTTCGCCCTCGCTTCGGTCTTATAGATTCATTTTCCAATTCACTTTTCAGACGTCGAAATGTCATTATTCACAAGCCTTTCAACCAAAAAAATCAGCTATAATTTCTTGAAGAATGTTGTCGGTAGTTAAACCTCTCATATTGATGTCTTTAAAGGAGTTTAATCTCGGTGTCTGTATCTTTTGCAGATTTCTTCATGGGTGCCGTCATCTTAGGCAATTTGTGAACAATGGAAACTGACTAATATTGACGTATTTCTGTGAATAACTAACTTCTTTTATTGAAAAGTATATAAAACTATATCAAAATCAATAAAATAGATGTTGTTTTCATCGAAATAGCCTTGGTTTAACTTAATCTACATGTAACTAAAACATAATAAATGACTGTATGTACACAAAGAACTTCAATAACCTGATGTTGAGCTTAACAAGATGACAAAATATGGCCAAATGAATTATCTGTCTGGATGAAGACTGGCAAACAATTTCGTCCCATGACATGATTTTGGCCTTTGGTGAGGAAACCAGTTTAAAACTCGAAACATTTAAACTTATAAGATAAACTTTCTAATGTCTAAGTATATACAAACCGCAGTAAAGAAATCATATATGTGGAATTTTTTCAAAAATCCTGTGAACTTTTCTCTGGTCTCTGCATTGTGACCTTTTTGATTAGCTTTTTGAAACCTTCCCTGCGATGCTGTTGAAACCTGGTTCTATGAATTTTGCTTAATTCATAATAGGGAATGTCACTTGCTATACATGCTGCTTTGAGCTCTCTAGCAGCTATAGTTCAGCACATGGGCAACATACCCTTACCCTCAGGAAGTTACTTTAAAGTTACAAATAAGCTAGGATAAAGTTACCCTTTTCAACTCATTAAAGCTACAAAAGAAGTATCAAAAAAGCTACAAACTAAGTTAAAAAAAGCTACAAAAAGGTATTAAAAAGTTAAAAGTAAGCTATGGTCCAAATATGTAAATTAGGCTTTTAAGTAGCTTTTTATGGTTGTGTGTTAACTTTTATGTAGCTTTTCCCTTCCAGTCTATTACTGTAACTTTTAGATGACTTTTTCTCTGCAGTATGATGAATGTAACTTTCAGTTAACTTTGTTTGCAGAAGAAAGATATGGCTTTCAAGTAGCTTTTTTTGTAAAGCTATAATAAAGCTACAGTTAATTATTTCAGTACGCGTTTTTTCAAAACTGCAATAAATAGTTTTTCTGTCAGCTATAGGCTATAAATAAAACTTTTATGTAGCTTTTCCCTTACAGTCTATTACTGTAACTTTTAGATGACTTTTTCTCTGCAGTATGATGAATGTAACTTTTAGTTAACTTTGTTTGCAGAAGCTAATTAATTTAAAGATATGGCTTTCAAGTAGCTTTTTTTGTAAAGCTATAATAAAGCTACAGTTAATAATTTCAGTACGCGTTTTTTCAAAACTGAAATAGTTTTTCTGTCAGGCTAAACCAGTTATTTTTCCTACAATCAAAGGCTATAATTCATTAAATTACAATTTGATATGCGCAAATATCGAAAAGAATCAAGATCTTTAGGTTATAAACGTGCATTTCAAGTTTCATCACCGTTACAGGGGCCATAATTCAGGAAATTATGTTCCGGTAGGCGCAAATATCGAAAGGAACCAAGATCTTTGGGTTATAAACATGCATGTCAAGTTTCATCAAAATCGGTTCAAAATTGTGACCTCTATAGGGTCCACAAGCTAAAAACGTGATTTTTCGTACAATCAGGGGCCATAATCCATGAAGTTTTGATTAGATACGTGCCAATATCGAAAGCAGCCGAGATCTTTTGGGGATAAACCTATATTTCAAGTTTCGTCAAAATCGGACAAGAATTGTGACCTGTAGAGGGTCCACAAACAATTGTGGACGGACGGACAGGGGCGACGACATAATACGTCCACATGAAAATGTGGGCGTATAATAAAACGACTTGAATTTATTGGATTGTAAATCACAAGAATTGTGGACGGACAGACCGACCAACGAAGGTGATGACAACTAAATCAGCTTTACTTAATCTAAATCAGCTTTATTAAATTATCTACATCATTGAATGACATGTGCAGCCTTATTTTTTTTGTTTGCCTTGCACCTGTTATAGGTGAGTTTGCTGACAATAGCTTTTATTATCATGCCTTGTCGGTTTTCCGAATGTAAAATACAAAAGTCCACAATACACTTCACGATTTGTTTGTCCAATAAAAAAGAATTCTTGTTTTGTTCGTTCGTGGTTCCATTGGAAAGTTCTTGTTTCGTAAAAAATACCATCAACAAATATCGTGCTGCCGTAGTTCCTGATTTTTGTACTTTTGTCATGGCTCGAACTAGTTGTTCCTTATGTAAATAAATCTGTTGCTTATCAACCAATTCAACCATCTGAAAAAATACAGTTAATTGAATAATATCAATGTTTGATTTGATACTTCAACTCAGAAAACGTACCATATAAATAACAATTGCCAACACAATATACGCCCAAAACATCAGCACTATCTCATATTTAAACCATATCAAGAAACAAGGGCAAATATTTACAAAACTGAATCTGCTTCAGTAAAAGCTCTTAGGAGCACATAGCAAAAGGGTGATGTTATATTCCATTAACGACATCAACCATCCATAGCGACCCGCTACTGCCTTGGCAAAATTCACCCTCGTCTCTAGTTAGCCTAATAAGTGCAGAAAAAATGGGATGTTAAAACTCCATTTCATGTCATTTGGCACTTGCCTTAATGGGTATAGACATCTTATACAGTAATAAGACAGCGTGATCTTTACTAAATCTAAATAGACATCTGGAATAGAAGTTAAAGTACTTACACCATATTTAATTGCTTCATCCGGATTGACATGTCCCGGTCTTGGCCTGCAGAACTTCGTTGGAACTGAAAAATGTAGAAATATCAAATGTATGAAACATAAAACTGTAGTAGAATTTCTGATCGGATAGTCCCTGTGTATTTGCCATTTAACTCAATTTGAAAGTTATGGTGGGTCAGTACACAGACTGGACACTTTACCGGTATAACCGGTCCGGTTATCATTGATACAAAAGCCAATAAGATTAGCATCTTCCTGGTGTAGAGATGTATGAATAACTCTGGATAATAATTTCGGAAAACGTTGAATTTCTTCCTTATGCTGGTAGAAACATCTATAGCAAGTTTTCGTTAAAATCTGTGAAGAATGGTCTCTATTGTGCTTACAAGCAATTGTGTACGACGGCGGACTGCACTTTTTAATGAAATTTTTAAAATAATTGGAAGAAAATTATAAAAAAAATATGATAAATATTGAACACATGAACTTTCTCGAACAACAGCCTGTTATTAAGCGCCCTTAAATATAAGAATTGAATTTGGACTTGCTGTGGGTTATTCAGGTATCAACATCAGTTGGTTCCATGTCAAATTTATCATCACTGTTAATTTGAAGACACACTGTTTATGGTAAATATGAAAGTGACATACTGAAGTTCATACATGTATAAATCTTCACAAGTCAAGATTCAATTCTTCAGTAACCAAATTTTTTACCCTGCTTAAAAACATATTTTCTCATACCTTCTCTTTCCTGAAGTTTTTCTTTCAGTTGTTCAATTATCTTTGTTTTTTCAACACAAGACGAACAGGTACTACTGAAGGTTTTCCTGGGATGCTTCTTAGCAACCATAGGGTGCCCCTTTGAATTTACAGCTGGTTCTCCAGATAAGCTTATTTCAGAACTGGTATCACTGTCAGTCTCCATAGCTATCAAACAATTATCTATATCTTGAATTATAATCTCTTTCGTGGCTGATGCTTGAACTCTCCTCATTTTATTTTCTTTTAAACGTTGTGATTTCATGGCAATTTTATCTTGTGCTACCTGTTCTGTGATGGTTTCTGAAATTATAACAAGAGTTGAACGCAAACACAATATACACTCAACGAAATAGCAGCATTTTCTCACAATTAGACCTTATCAGGAAACAAGGGCAATAACCCTATAGTCTCGAGCTTTCCAGATTTTATTATCTCCACTACGTGTACAATGAACATTCACTGTAGACAAGGGTGGAGATAATAACTGGTACTTGAAACAAGCGGTCGCCATGCGATATACACGCACAGTAGCTTTGACAAAGATCGGACAAAAACTCTGGCCTCTGGAGAAGAAACAAAGTCCAAAGTACGATTTTCGGAAGAACAAAGGGCAGTAACTCTAATGAGTTTTATGGAGTCATGCCCAAATGCTTACTTGATCTTCATTTTATGGAGACATACACATACCAAGTTTCATTAACCCGTTAACTGCGTATGACGTATATATTACGTCATGGACAACTGTGACGCAGTGTGCGTAAGACGTAATATAACGTCTTGGGGGTATTTTCTCCAACCATACGATCGTAGCATGTGCAGGACATAAAATTACGCCTTGAAGAGCAAATCTTTTTTTAAAGAGAGACCACTCTATTTAACGTTCGTTTTAATATGGATTCAGACTACTATCTTTTGTATTCAGGAATAAAATGGCCCAACAATGATGTTTTTCGTCAAATTAATTACACAATAAGGGACAGTTAACGTTTTAAAAACTACACAGTTAACGGGTTAAGATCAAACGAAAACTCTGGCCGCTAGAGAGCATACAAAGTCTTAAGGACGATTTTCGGACGAACAAAGGGCACTAACTGTGGTGATGTTTTACTGAATCGTGCCCAATATTGGACTTGACCTTCATTTTATAGAGACGAAGACACATACTAAGTTTCATTCAGATTGGGCAAAAACTCCGGTCTCTAGAGATCACGCAAAGTCCAAAGTATGATTTTCAAACGAACAAAGGGCAGTAACTCTGCCGATTTTGATCTAATCATGCCAAATATTGCACTAGACCTTTATTTGATGGAGACGTACGGACGGACGCAGAGGCGATACAAACTTACGACCACAAGTGGGAGTATAACAAGAGCTGGACGCCAACGTGAGCTAAATTGTGAGGTGGAAATTTTACATACCATCATTAATAACTTGCTTCTTTTTTGTCGTAGCGGTGGTGGTGTTGATAGGCAGTTGCTTTGGTTTTTTTGGCGTAGAGGAGGTGGTGTTGGTAGGCAGTTGCATTTGTCTATCTGATGAAATAGTAAAAACAATGTGTAGGATTATTATCAAAAGTATAAAATTTTTAAATTAGAATGAAATAAGCTTAATCAAAAGGTTGTAAAATTAAATAGGCTATATGTCTTCCTCTAACTACGGTTATCATGCAATCACAGATTAAGTTCCGACAAAAACTCTGGCCAACGTGAGCTAAATTGTGAGGTGGAAATTTTACATACCATCATTAATAACTTGCTTCTTTTTTGTCGTAGCGGTGGTGGTGTTGATAGGCAGTTGCTTTGTTTTTTTTGGCGTAGAGGAGGAGGTGGTGGTGGTGTTGGTAGGCAGTTGCATTTGTCTATCTGATGAAATAGTAAAAACAATGTGTAGAAATATTATCAAAAGTATAAAAATTTTAAATTAGAATGAAATAATCTTAATCAAAAGGTTGTAAAATTAAATAGGCTATATGTCTTCCTCTAACTACGGTTATCATGCAATCACAGATTAAGTTCCGACAAAAACTCTGGTCTCTGGAGAGCACGCAAACAAATTGTGGACTGACGTTACGAATCAACAGACGCCGAGCCAACGCCATGATACGACCACAAGTGGGAGTATAACAAGAGCTGGACGCCAACATGAGCGCTTTGGTTTTTTTGGCGTAGAGGAGGAGGTGGTGGTGGTGTTGGTAGGCAGTCGATGCCATGATACGATCACAAGAAGACATATTATATTGATTTAGTTGATTAAATTTACACACCTTCATCTTTAAGTTTTAATTTTATAATTAGCTCTTCTGCCGTTAGACAAGTTAGATCATATTCCAACTGCAGCCTCATTATATTTTCTTCAATCTCCAGAAGGCTCGTTTTATTTTCTAAAAAAGTGTTTTAAATTATCATAATTATACAAACATCTTTATATTTACCTGAATAAATTGCCAATAAACATAATAAAACATCAGCTATTTTAGAGTACAGAGAACTCGGGTTCGGCTGAGGCTACATAGATAGGCCTAATGTAATCCGAGTTCTCTAGGGTATAGTATTATTATTGGCTATTTTTAGAGTCAAAGAGAACTTCCATTTCCCTGTAATATGAACCAATCACAAGTTGGTTTGTGCCGAATCGTTTCTAAAAATAGCATTAAGAGTATGACACGCTTAAGATTTGGCGTGAATGGGTCTCGCAGCGAGGAATTAGATGACGCTTCTCATTCTGAATTCGCTGTAACTTTTAACGGTCTATCGTAGTTTGCTGCATAGCGAGCGTCGGAATCCGACATTGCTAAAATGACCGTGACTTTGTCACTTCAAATCACTATCTATGACTATGTATTTTCGAAATGTTTACATATTTTAAAAGATACATCATTAATACGTTTAGTGGTATACATACTATACAAAAAAACATTCATTACCATAGCAACCACTTTATATTTTTAAAAAATGCATCATTTTCCGATAATTTTCTCATTAATATTAATTTTTATATTATTTTAAGTCAGTAGCTACTGGGGAAGATTGAACAAATAAATAATAACAACATATTTATATGCCATCTCTTTATATACTGGAAAGGGGTTCACTTTGAAAAAAACATTCCGCAATAGGAAATTGCCTAATTTTAGGCCTAAAAAAATATATGAAGGAATTGAGATTTTCAACTCAAGTGAAATTTTGTGTACAGCTCCAACAGTTTTAGATATTTTAAAATTAACATATCTTTACCCTTGTATATAATTTCATATAATGTTGTTATTATGTTATAGTAACCAAACTGAAAAAAAAACCCCTCCAAAAATGCAATATTTATATCATTTTCAACGAATTTGGCCATAAAGATAGGTATTAAATATTTCCCCAAAATCACAATGAATTAAACATAATAAATAATTAGTTTAAGAACCGATATATAATGATAAAATATTGAATAAACTGTGAGTGGAACTTTCTTCTTTGTGACACTGACAATCAGTTATCTGACTGACGGACGGCTATTTTTATTGACTAACCACGGCACTAATCTCAAAAGGAAATGTTGTAAATCATCAACGGAAATCCAGAATTTGAGCGATTATTTAAATTATTTTTTGTTAGCGTTAATTTTTTTGAAATTCCAATATTATTTGGGTATTACAATGGTCAGAAATCATATTATTATAATATTATTATCCCTACCTACGCTAAGTAAAAGTGTGTTCAATTCAACCGTACGGGAAATGGTTCTCATCGTATCGTGGCGTACCGTGTTGATAATATTTTCCGATTTCATTTTCATTCGTGTGCACATTAAATACTTTAAATTAGGCATCATAACAAAGAATTTAGTAATTTAGAACATTGAAGTACGTGTCCATGTTACGCAATTTATTAATTGTCGAAAAATATTTGGTTTTAAACCTCCAAACGAACGTGCGATCTACTCTAGCTGAACATAACATGTGAGTTCCGACTAGAGCTATTTTTAACGTTGAACTTCGACCCAATGTTTTCGGTACGGGTCCTCTTATTGGACAATCCTTGTAAACATAATAATCATTGGTTAAGGTTTATTTTTTCGCGGGAATTTAGCTATTGCACTTTGACCTGTCGCTGAATAATAATAGAAATACCATATATGGGAGCAGTCACGTGGAACAACAGTGGCTCTGATAGCAGTACTCGAGGCGAGTATGAATTCTTACTTTGATTGCTCTAATTTATATAATAATACTAATAATAGTCATGATAAACCCTGAATTTTTTTGCAGGCAAGTCCTTTATTTATATAAAACACACCACGTCCCCTTGTTCACAACGTAACAACTCGGTCTAGACTTAGAGATTTTTCTCAACGTAACCATGCTTTTTCAACTTTAACAAAAATGCCTGATATTTCGAAATGCTAACATCGCATCCAAGACCGATCGAAATGTCGTTCATTTGTCTTTCTAATGATATTAGAATGAAATAATAATATTAATTATAAGCTCTGCATAAAAGCACTTGAAGTGGGGTACCCCCATTTAAAAACGTGACAAAAAAATTCAGCGTAACGTCAAAACACGGGAAATTGACGTTTTTAAACTTACGTTTATGAAATTGATAAAATGAACACATACATAAAAATTATATCAAACAAAAGCACAGGATATCTGCTTCCAAAATATTTTAAAATTATTACAAAAGAGTAAATAGCCAGTGTATGACGTTAAGTTTAAAAGGGGTTACAAATCGTGAAAAAACGACTTTCTTCCAACGTGAGCAATGGAGCTGTGACACCTAAAATAAGCCATGAGCAAAATGGATAATTTGCAGTCAGTTTGAATGTAAGATAGGCTACTATTATAATGCATATTTCATATTGAATTTAAGCTTCAAGCTTGCATCCGCCAGTCGGCTATTTAATTTAGTCTACAGCAACTATTTAATATTTGAACTTACCTGCAATTCCTAAAATGACTCCTGGGTACAGTTTACCACCGAAGGTTGCCTTCACAAGATCGCCAACTGCATAAATCTCCCCATATTTTTTGACCGGATCTTTAATGGAAGAAATGGTAATCCTCGACCAGTTAGATTCCTCATTCCAGAAAATAATGCAGCTTGGTGCCATATTTCAGTAGAGCGAGAACACATTAACTAGGCCTAAGCAGGCAGGTACTGTCTGGACTGTAGTCTCCGGCGTCTGCTAGGCTAATCTAACGGCGCGTTTTTGTAATTTTGATGACGTCGCGCCAATAAGAATCTATAGATATTATATGACGTAACGATGATTCATCGTTGTGAAGGTCACTAGTTAGCCTCGATCATCCAGACGCTACGACTCGTCCAATATGATCCCTCGACTGATAAAGTACATCGCTTGGATGATCGAGGCTAGCCACTAGCTGGATCCTGAACAATGGAGGACAGTCAGGGTCAACCGAAGAAAAGAAGAGGGCCTTACAAGCGGTACTTAATAGGCATGGAAGTGCCCAAAACAACAAGGCGTAGATATAACATCTTGACATCAACAACGCTGAACAACGATGACCATGAAATTTCCGTGGAAGGTGATACTGATAGGCCTAGTAGTGGCAGTAGTGGGACTGAGAGTAAACTCGGCAGTAGTAGTACTACTACTAGATCTACTAGTGACAGTGACAATAACATAGTCATAGACAATGTTTTTCACGTTAGCGGTAAGTTTGATTACAATAAAGAATTTATTATTAAGTCGGTGATGAGTATAAAGTCTAATGTAGACTAGTGCAGCGATTTGATTCATGTTACCGTGTAACCGTATCTTAAAGAACAATATTTTTGTATACATTACTATACAATACTCATTTTTTTACGCCCACTTGTGTCGTATATCGGCAATTTGTTCGTGTGCACTAGTAGAGATCAGGGTTTTGGGTTGGAACTTGGTATGTGTCTTCTTAGTGCTGTGCGGTTATGATATTCTGCCTCGGTTTCGGTTTTCGGTTTGTTTAAAACGAAAGAGTAGGCCTAGACTCTCGGTTTCGGTTTTCCATACTGGCCTGCATAAATTCCAGTCTCACACAACATGTTTGACACCCAATCATCAAATTAGGTGTAGTAAAAACAATGACGTGGAAACGAATAAACGAAAAAAAATTCTAGCGAGATTTATAAATTCCACTTCTAATTCTTTTTCATCCCGTTCTATTTTCGTAAATCTCTGTAGACTCATATTAGTTTATTTTAGTTAAACTAAACTAGTCAGAAAATACGACCATGGCAGGCCGTGTGGCACCCGTTTTTACATTTGGTTATCGCTCGGCTACTTCCGTATATCTCAGTACGGTAGAAATTACGACCTCGAGACCACAGTGGGCCGTTAGTCAGCGAAGCGGAGATTCCAGCTAACGCGCGAAAAATACATTTCGTCTGCACACGCGGTCTCTTCGACACACGGCACGCCTTGATCGAAATGGCAACCCTTTTTTTTACTGAGTTTACGGAAGAAGCAACGCGATAAAGAAATGATAATTCGAAGGTACGCAATTTACAATATATTAGTCGTGCGTACATATTTCAAACACATTCGATTCTCGCTGTTTTGTGGCTTTTGCGATGTTCCAAAATGAAAAAGGTTATAACCGGAAGTACGGCTTTATTTTACTCGTACGGTTACACTCGCGGTTTTTTTTCTATAACCGAAACCGGACTGAACATACGGTTAACCGCACAGCACTAATGTGTCTTCCTCCCCATAAAATTGATTTGCTGCGTTTACCTGTGATGTCATTAATTAATTTGACAGTGGACGTTTAATAAACTAATTCACACATTCGTTGCAGATGGGCTAGAACCACTAGACTGGACAACAGAATGTGGAATGTCTATGAGTGAAACAGAGGCCGAGGCTGAGGAAGGTTTTCCAACAAGAGATGACGGTTTGTTAGCATGAGTTATATAAAGTTTATTTAAAGACGGTGGTTATTTTTACTGCCTGTAAGTAAACACAGATATGAGACAGATGTCGACTCGAACTTCGAAGACTAGCCTAGATCATAGATAAAGTAAGCGAGAGTTCTTCCGATTATGAATAATTATCTAGTTTGATGTTATAGCATAATAAAAATATGCATCAATAAAGAATTTAAATTTGTTGGATTCGTAGACATGGCATCACTGTTTGTGACGTAGTGGCAGCGGCCTGAAAAACGCGTGCTATTGCATTGTTTGTCCTCGTATTTCAGTGACCTGTTGGGCTGTATTTGAAGTGACCACTTTGGTCATCAATAATTTTTAGTTACCGGTACTTCAGATTTTTTGAGATTTTGATTTTATTGTCAAATTAAATTCAGATTTTGCTGATGATGAAAGTGATGTCAGTGATTGTGAAGATGAAGGTACAGTGTTTTTGTTTTTTCTTCTTTTTACATGCCCAAATATTAATGGTCTCATTTCGATCGTAATTTGTAGTGTTATTGTCCTTGCCCCAAAATTTCATGAATTTTTGAGAACAAACTCACACCTAGTTTTCAACTGATTTGGTTCAAACTTGGTATGCAAGTATGTATATTGTGCTCGCGTCACTCTTTTTCTTCTTTTAGCCTAATGTCCACCGTAATTCTGTTTAAAAATCAATTATTAAAAAAATGCTCGAAAGTGGTGGTTTCTATAGTGTTAATGTCTGCGAGTAAGTTTGTAAAAATGTGAACAGACAGGTGCGACAGCAATTTACGTCCACATTTTCATGTGGGCGTATAAAAAACCCCAACCAATCTGGTTCAATATCAGCTGGCTCAAATTATTAGATTGTTTTTTTTTCTTTCAGAAAACTGTTACAATCACAACCAGGCTGAATCTGATGAAGCAATTCGTCTTTTGTACCCAGGATGTAGGTTGACATTAGCTATGAGCATGATGCTAATTTTAACTTTTGTTACCCGTCATGATTTAACTGGTGCAGCCCTGAAAGACTTGTTGATTTTGGTTGAATTGCATTGTGCTGTGCCAAATATTTGTCGTCAATCGTATAAATTGTACAACCATTTTTTTGCAAATCTGAAAGGACCTGTGGAGTTCCATTATTTTTGTTGTTTTTGTGAAACATACCATGGCCAGAAGAAGTCTGAAGTTTGTCAACAATGTAAGAATAACAGTATTGAATATTTCATATACCTGCCTATCATCAGTCAGCTGACAGTATTATTTGAAAGTAAGTATAAAATATAATAATTCTGAACAATCAATTTGCAACTCAAAATATATTCTATTCGATTGAAATCCTATATCCTTACATAACCCACTTTCTCGTAACTGCTTACAAGTACTTGTATCTTACGAGTTCTTTGTGATATGGCCTCCTGGTCCATAACAACAATTTATCCATGATAGTCCCAGATCACATACTGTACAATCAATAGATCAACAAGGATGCCTTATAAATTGGTGATACTATCAATATAACCTTATCTAAGTAACACTGCCATTCTCAGTTTTACTATGTAAATGTTTATATATTAGGACAAGACATTCTAGATTTGATCAACTATCCACAAAACCGTAAAAAGCAGTCAATGGAAAACATAGAAGATGTTTATGATGGGTCTTGGTACAAAACGCATTTTAAGGATGGATATTTCAGGAACTCAACAACTCGACAAAAAGAACATGAAACTCATATCAGCTTTCAGTTAAACACTGATGGTGTATCTTTATTCAAATCATCGACCTACAGTGTATGGCCCATATATTTGACCATAAATGAGCTGCAACCTAATTTAAGGTACAATTTTTATACAACCAAAATTAATATTGTTGTCGCGTCGGTCACCTCTCTCACAATTTTATAAAATTTTTGACCACTCCCATGCCTATAGAGTTTTCAACCGATTTTGTTCATACTTGGTATGTAAGTTTACATGCGTCGGGTAATGATTTCTAACATGGCCGTGTTTTGAACTTGCAGAGTTATTGCCCTTGGTATATATCTTTTGAGAAGCAGTTTACATGATTTATAAAAACTTGACGCTTTCATGTTTAATTCCAACTTTTAACGCGTCGTTTATCTATAAAATACTGAATTTTAGTCCAGATTTAACACTGATGTTGATTTATAGCTCCGTGAAATTTAGGCTGACACAAACTGAAAACCTCTAATTACTGTAAAACAATAGAATTACAAATATTTCCGTCAAGATTATAGTAAACACTCTAGAAGGTGGAGTAAAAGTGTTTGTGAGCTTAGGATATCTTGCAAATCAAGCTCTTTAATATTTGGAACCATCCTTAAAAGAGTATAAACTTGTAAGGTTAATCAACAATATTATTTGTTGCAGGTTTTCTTCTTCTAATAGATTATTTGTGGGGTTATGGTTTGGGAAACAAAAACCAAAAATGAATGTTTTCTTTACTCCTTTGAAGGAAGAACTAATGATACTATACAGTAAAGGTCAGTTATTGTCTACCCAGTAGATTTATGGTTCCTAAAACCAATTCCAAATATTTTGTATCAATATCATTTGTACCATCTGTACCATCAAAGGGCAGTATATTATAATTATACAGTATACCATTCATTAGTTTAGCGTTTCGAACTTAACTTGAAGAGTAATGCTTATGTTTGGGCATATATTGTGTTGACGTAAACTCTTGTCAGTTATTCCGTGACATTTTTGCTTGTTGCTAATTTCAGTAAAATCATATTTTCAGGTATGAAAGTTGTTCGACCTAATTGGACCACCACTCTCAGATGCCTACTCTTGTGTACAGTTTGTGATGCACCTGCACGATGTTCTCTTCAAAATTTTGTCCAATTCAATGGCTACAATGGCTGTCCATTTTGTGTCATAAAAGGAGAATCTGTAAAAACAGCCAAAGGGGGCAACACCATGACCTATCCATATGATTGCAATAATCCCACAATTGGACATCCAGATTTACGAACACATAAACAGACATTACTAAATGCTAAAGAAGCTGTGAAATCTGGAAAAACAGTAAATGGAGTGAAAGGCTTTTCCTTGCTATGCAATTTACCGAACTTTGACATCATTAAATCAACAGCTATTGATTATATGCATTTGATGTTGCTTGGTGTCACTAAAATGTTTATACATCTTTGGACAGACACTTCATCAAATGGAGAACAATATTACCTTGGTAACAAAATGGACTTATTAAATAATAGAATTTCACAGATAAAACCACCAAAACAAATTACACGTGTGCCCAGATGTCTAAATGATCTTGCTCACTGGAAAGCATCTGAATATCGGAACTTTCTTCTATTTTTTTCTATTCCTTGCTTGTGGGGAATCCTTCCAAATGAATTTTTCGTTCATTGGGTATTATACGTAGAAGCAACATATATTTTATTACAAACTTCTATTTCCCCAAAGGAACTTGAGAAAGCCAGATTGAATCTTTGTAAATTTTGTGCTTCCATTGACACTCTTTACTTACAAAGAAACATGCTGTCCAATGTACATGGACTCCTTCATATTTGTCAAAAGGTCATGGAATTGGGGCCTCTTTGGGCTCAGTCTTGTTTTTTTTATGAAGATTTAAATGGTGACTTGAGAAAACTCTTTCATGGAACTCAAAATATCGATGCTCAAATCATAACAGCTGTTCGAATGCAGCAAAGTTTAACTTCTGTTGTTAAACAATTTGAACCTGGATCCGAAGCTGAAAGACTGTATAAAAAAATGACTCATAGTATGGAACATGAAAATAAGACTACAATTAAACATAATACATTTGCCATAGGAAATTTTAATATGGTTTTGTTAGGGGAAGAACTGTTAAACATGATTCCAGATTCTGTTGCTTTTAACCGCTTTTATCAGTTTTATCGTTTATTAAAAGATAAGGTCATGATACACTCTCAGGCATACACTGCTGTCAGCAGAAGGGACACCACATGTGTGGTCTATGGAAATGGCAAGAAATTTGGATCTGTGGCATATTATTTAAAAGGTGTTCATGAAAGCAAAGTAGAATTTTATGCAGTTATAAATAGTTTTGACTCGATGCTTATGGATTTTGATTTTAAACTGCCTGTACACATAAAATCTTTTAGGAATTCTGGCAAGAGGGAAGTAGTGCCAGTTGAACAGATCTTAAGGCCATGTGTAAATGTAAAATTTCAAGGTATGCCATATTTTTTCTGTGCATTGTTCCCAAATATGATTGAGAAGGATTGATTTTAGCATTATTGTTATTCGCTCGTTTGTATTCTTCCAAAATTTAGTTTTGGTTGTATATTGTCATTGCTTGTCTGGTCCAAAATTTCTTGTGAACATTCTCAAATCTAGTATTTTTGAATGTGGGTGTATGTACCTTGCCTGACAAGCTATGTTTGAAACAATACTTGTCTATTTTTTGGTATAAATAGTATGTGAAACTATTGGTTTCCATACCCAATGTCCATAATAAAAATTGAGTTACTGTATCTAGTTGTTTCTGAATTTGTATTTTTAAATGTCGCAAGATTCGCCTGGTATGTCCACTCATTTGCAGCAAATGATTCACTGATTTAATTATGATTTAAGTTATTAAAGGCATTAAAAAGCTACACCCTACATAGTCAAAGTTATTAAAGGCATTAAAAAGCTACACCCTACACAGTCTAAGTTATTAAAGGCATTAAAAAGCTACACCCTACATAGTCAAAGTTATTAAAGGCATTAAAAAGCTACACCCTACACAGTATAAGTTATTAAAGGTATTAAAAAGCTACACCCTATACAGTCTTAAGTTATTAAAGGTATTAAAAAGCTACATCCTATACAGTCTAAGTTATTAAAGCTACCGTAAAGCTACATCCTTACACAGTCTAAATTAAAAAAGCTACTTATGGAGTCTGAAAGTTATCAAAAAGCTAGTAGCTTTACAATAAAGTTAGTAGCTTTTAACAAAGCTAGTGGCTTTCTGAGGGTAAGGGTAGTGTATTGTCAATTGCCATGGCCTGTCATAGGTGACTCGTGTAAAAACACCATTGTATTTTCCTGTATTCACTGATGCCCTTTCAGCTGTAATGCTGATAAACTTGTCCTGATATGTCAAGCCATCTGATTTTATTTTTTGAAGAAATGTTTCACATATGTATGTGAAAAATCATATCTTTGTCATTTACATCCCTGCATTTTGTTGTATTGCCAACAAGTACTTCCCCACCCACCTGAAACATAGCAGTATCTAAAGATGGCTGTGCGAGAATATCTGCAGATGCCGTTATATTTTGGGTCTGTCTTTCATTTTCCTTTTCCCTTTTAAGTTTATTTTCTTTGGATCTTGCTTTTCTGGCCTACAGGACAAAATATAAAATGTCAATTAAGTACAACTTTTTTTCTTTATTTTCAAGAAATTAGTATAGTACAGGTGTACGTGTTTAAAGGCATGATATTATACATGTAGATAGTGTTAGGGCCTACAATTCCACTTTACAAACTTTGCAACCAAGGACACTTTTGAAACTTTATAAATCAAAGTTGCAAGTTTATAACACACATACATATACATGCATCAGAAATGACTTTGGTATCCATGTATAAAATGAACAGTGAGGATTTGATAAATCTTAATATTGTAGGAATAATGACATACCTGAAATTGTTAGGCCTATCCCTTTGTTTTCTTCATCTATTACTAAGTGATCATATGTATCATCAGTATCTGTAATAGAAACATATATTAGTAAGTACAGAAGAATCGTACCATATATAAACAAAAATAGGTTACCAGACAACGAAACATACGCACACTAACGTGACTAAGGGCTGGTCTAAAAATGATATAGTGGCATCATAAACGGCCAACTCTAAACGACACCGACCCGTAAAAGTAGGTTTTGGGCATCGTTCCCAAATCATATTACGATACGATTCATTTGTATTCTGAGTTCCCCCGTGCGCACACTTTTCTAATAATCTATCACAACTCAAAGCCTCAAAAATAGGCTTTATTTCATGGCATACAAATTTTGGTAAAGCGTGTTGGTCTTTGTCACCTAGCTCTGTGCTTCCATATTGTCATCACAGCTTTTTTCATTGCTGAAACATTTCCGAGGTGGTTTCTTATGGCAGCACCATAGTGTGCCTGTATTCTCTGTATAGTCTTCTGGGTGAGTCGACCTTGCCACCAATACCTTTATGTCTTTTTCCCATTCGCTTCTGAATATGGCCACAACATTCCAGTTTGTCGATTGAAGCATTGTTGTAAATTGGAAGAACAGCATTGGCTACAGCATTATAGGATTTGGAATCCCCATCTCCAAGATACCCTGTGTATCTCAGCTTCCGGAGTTTTCAGATCTTCTGAATACCTTGTCCATTCCAGCTGGCTCTATTGCACCAGCTGACCCGCTATGATTTTTCAAACATAGCCCCTTAGTTTTGTGGTCTTCACTCCATTTCCTAAAATCTTCTCCACTAAGTTTGTGTTTCATCGTTGCAGAGATATTGCAGTAATTGCTCATCACTTCGGTATCAACTACTCTACATCCAACTCCATCGGAGTCAACAGTCTGCTGTTTGTGGAGGAGGCATGTCAATATTTGTTGTGAATCTTTCAGCTTGCATCCAATGTCTCCCTATGGCACACATGGCTAAATGTAAACTCTATTTACAATATAACATCGACTCTTGCCACTGATTATTTTTTATGTTATGAATTTTTTTCAAAGTCACATTCATCACTGGTACATTTGACAAATATTTTTGATGCTAACCCATTCACTATTTGCTCAGCTACAGTCAGTGTTCTATCTTTCTGACATAATGTACAATGGAAAGAATGCATAAAATCAGCAAATAGTTCAATATCAATAATTCAAAAACCATCAGGCCGACAATCTTCATGTTCAAATACTGTTGGAGTAGGGCGATTTCCAAGTTTAGCGAATGATGCATTCAAAGAGGTTTTCTTGTATTCAACTTTGCCAATCTTCCTCCGTTTCTCTTGAACTGGCCCAGTAAACCTGTTGCCATTAAACTTGTGTTCAGATCTAAGATCAGAGCGTTTCGTCTGACGATTTCCTATGATAAAAAGCTTAGAAACTCAAGAGTATTTCGCTATTTCACATTTTCTTTGTTTTCAAGGTGACCGCCATGCTGGGTCAAGCGACTGCCAAGGTGATATCTAAACCACCTTTTGATTGGTCGAGAATACCTCTGTGGTAGAGTCGTTTGATCTTTCGACCAATCAAAGGCCTTGTTTTATGAAAAATGTACTTTATAAATTAGGTTATAGTGAAGAGAATTGCGATTTTAAATTTAAGGAGACAAAAATGATGAAAATCAACGATTAGGAGCCAAGAAAACGGGTTTTGAAATTCTTTCATATTTAATTAGTTGAATAAGAACAATAAAGAGTAATTATGAGGTTCATTTGATTGCAAATTAGGTATTTCGGGAAATATTTGGATGAAAACTGTTTTAACTGGTTGGTTAAAGGGATTAAGTATGTTTAGATTTTACCGTCGAAAATGAAATTTTGACAAAATCAAAAAAAATTTTTTTAACCGAACCAACAACTGTCAATCTACAAAAATGAAATTGTACTTACTACTGATGGCAGCAATTGTCCCCGGGTGAATACCACTAACCCGAGGATACTGCGCTTGCTATTTTTTCTCTAAAAAAATAGTCTTTGTTTTTTCCGAGGCATTTCTATGCTTTTTACTTGCATATCCATCTTGTATCATCTTCATAATCAACTAGCGCTAAATATAATTGAGATGCCATTCTGAAAATTGTAATAATTTGTGATATCTTGAACTGTCGTGTTCAACCTCTGTCGTTATTCCTATGTTTGAAACGTCAGGCAGATATTTCAATTTAATTAGCAGTTAACCAGAATAATAGAATGGCAACAGTCTAATAACTGGTTTGAAGCGCCTGGTGGATCTGAAGTCGATATATTGAAGGAAGAAGCTGATGGAGTGCCGACCAAGGTACATGTAGGTACTGTTGGAGATAGAGGTACTATGACTAACCCTGTTAAAACGAGTGCCAATATTGGACCAAATATGTTTACATAACGTTACATCATGACTCACGATTTTATAATGCCTAATTAACCCGTGCATAGCAGAATACTGCAGTAAAACTAAATGTGTGTGACAAACGAGGCTATCAAGTCGAATGAAATGTAAACAATACTGTTTGGAAACGAACATATACTTTCACCGTTTTTAATACCTTAAATCGCTGTTCAAAGTTTTAGAGAAGACCCAGATTAAACGAAGGACTGTCATGTTGCTGTATTTAAGTGATAGCAATCATTGAACGGAAAGAATAGACACACTCCCGCATAAGTTCAAGAAACAGACGCTATTCCAGCAATGGCCAGAGAGGGATTTCTCGGGCCATTGCTTCAGGAATATGATCAAACCTAAACATATTGCCCTCCTTTCCAAGAATGACAGCCTGATCCTTATTCCCAAGAATGACAGCCTGATCCTTATTCTTTTGCAATTCATGAATAGTTTCTTCCAGTATAAGAATGTTGTATTAGTATGCAGTTTCTATCGCACGAAGTTCCTGCACATATTTTTTCTTTTCGTCCACCAGCTTACACAAGCGAGACGTTCTTTACCAAGTGCTCCTTCACATCGTTTCAGTTTGAATCTGTATGAAATTGTGTGTATACTTGGGCTAAATGTTCAATTGTGCTCACAATATGTGTGGCATAATCTTGGGCTGTTCCTCCTGCCAACTTCTCCAAGTACCTATGGACCAATTGAAGCTGAAATCTTATAGAACAGCTAATTCATCCATCACCAGATCATCCCCATCTTCAAATGTTTCACTCGGCAGCCAGTATGTCACCTCATATTTCAGTCCTGTCCCTTTCAGTTTGCCAGTTCTCTCATAGTATGGTAGATCTGTGTCTGCTGTGTCTCATCGTCGTACCAACAATGACAAATATCTCTACCCAAGAACTTTCCTTCAATAATGTCACTCAATTCATCTAACCTATTTATTTCCATCTGCATATATGATCCATTTCATCAAACACTGCATAAAATGTGCCACTATTTGGTAAACCAGTATAAAACATAACTTACTCGTCAGAAGCTTGAATATCTTCAATAGTCAAATCAGGTTTTGAAGTTTGAAGTGTTGCATCATAGGTTTTTATGGATGGTGTATTTAAAACCTTTAATGTTTGTGTTGACATGTCGGTCTGATTCACAACATCGGTCTGATTGCATTTATTGTAAGCAGTAGAAATGTACTCTGGTGTGTCATGTTGCTTACAGTAGTCATGAAGGCAGACTGATGTCTGAATGGAAGAGTGTGCTGTTTGCTTCAAGATTGGGCCTGGTTTATAAACATCTCCATCCTCAGTGGCCACATTGGTCAAGTCTGATAATGCACTGATGTCTGGTTGCAAAAGTGAAGCTTTATGTTTATCTCCAAACTAAAAAAGAAAAACAATATTTTTTTTAAATAAAAAAATTAAAATGAATGAATAAAATATTTTTATGGCACGCCGACACCATAATCAGGTCATAATATTGCACATTTGCTTATGTGCTGTGAGGACTTGCGCTGCAGGGGAAACCAGAATACCCCTGCGTGATCCATACTAATTCCATTCATATGGCCTAGATGTACATGCCTTACTTGTCCAACCTTGTTGCCAAACACAAAAATTACTCTGCTCAGAGATTGTGTAATAAAACATTTCTTTCAGCTGTTTTGAATCAAAATACGAATATGCTCTACCCCCATAATGTCTCCCATCAACTGCTTTCCAATATTTTCATCTTCTACAATTGTCAGCAAATAGGTAGTAATATCCATTTTCATAACTGGAGGCCAACTTTCCATTCCTCTATTCTCCGGGAACCAACCTTCTTTTAAATCAATAAAGGGGTTTGGAATTGTTACACATCCATTACATACTTTTTTAGTATCTGACTGTACTGCACTGACGTCTGTTTTGATTTCACCTAATCAGGGAATGCAAGAGCAACAAGTTTGTCCTTTCTTTTTGTACTATTACTTAAACCACATTTCCGTAAATATTCCCTTAAATTCGTTCATCATTTTCCACACGCTAAAATCGTCATAGGTTAGCGTTGCTTCTTGTTCAGTCATGGGTTTGTTTATCCCAGTAGTATCCCAGCATGCTTTGCACATCTGGAAATAGCGATTTGGCCCATTAGGAATCATGATAATTATAAATTAAAAGCTTTTGAACCATAGGTTTGAGCCAACTCAGAAAGCTACATTTGTGCTACATTTAAATCAATTCACGCACCAAAGAGATAGCACCCTAATTGATGACAACTGTTTTATTGGTCTTAATTTTTTAAAGTGAATTTGATGACAGAACATTATTGTACATGTGTGCACACCTTTCCGGATCGAGTTGAAATGGGCCTTGGTTCTTCTGGAACTGAACAAAGTCCATGAACCACTCACTTCAACCATTTTCTATTTGCTACAAAACAAAACATTTAATATTGCAATCTTTCAAAGTATAATGGGCATCTTTTTTTCTGATTACTATTTTTTATTTCGAACAAAATATTGAGGTCACACATTTCCAATTTAATTTTTTTTTTTTTTTAAATGTAACCAACAACAATGGTCAGTCTACAAAAATGCTTACAAATTCGTCTATTTCTCAGTCCTCCCACAATTTCAAAAAATTATATAAATGAAATTGTACTTACTACTGATGGCAGCAATTGTCCCTTGGTGAATACCAATAACCCGAGGATACTGCGCTTGCACCTTTTCTCCAATAAAATAGTCAGTAGGGTTTTTCCGGGGGATTTCTATGCTTCTTATCAGTATATCCATCTTGTATCGATCTTCATAATCAATTATCAGAAAATATACTTGAGATGCCATTCTGTAAATCGCAAGAAATGTGATATCTTGAAACTGTCTTGTTCAACCCCTGTTGTGATTCCAATATATGAAATGCTTAAAATTTCGGCACTCTTATACAAAAAAATGCCAGGCGGATATTTCAATTTAATTAGCAAGTTAATCTGAATAATACAACAACAGCAAGCTTTGAATAATTGATTGTCTTCTAACAAATTTGGCGAAATTGACATGCATGTCAGTGTGTTATCAATGTTTAATTTCATAAAAATACATTTCTTCATAAGTTTTGTCTTTTTATGTGTGGACAAGTCACAAATTGTTCGAAGGTCTTAAATGGTGGATATGATGACAAAGAGGGTGGTTTCTGTAATATTACAGACCTTGCAGTAGCACTTCAATGTCAAAGTTTATCATTAAGTCATTAATTTTGTCCTTAATCACTGCAAAGAAATGTCCTGTCCTGACGCTTTCACAAAATATTTGTTAGTGCCACACTTTCCATCATCTAATGTGTAGGAGTTCCTTGTTAAAGCTCTTTTTTCTTTTTTTGCTGGCTGTAATACACTGAATTCTGTTGTCAAATTTTTGTAGTTGAGCATTCTGGATATTGTAATATATTCCATATTTTTCAATAGTATTTCATTTTCCAAGACTTTAAAATTAACTACTGGGTACCCTATGTGTGCCTTAGCTCTCTCTCCCTAAATAAACCAACTCATGGTTGGATGGAGGAAAAATGTCATTTATTTATTAATGTAAATATCATAATTTAACTAAGACATAATAAATAACTGTATGTACTCAAAGTACTTCAATAACCTGATGTTGGGGTTAACAAGATGACAAAATATGGCCCTGAATTGCTCTCTGGACAAAGACAGACAATTTCAGGCCCAACAAAGGCGACATAAACCTCCACCCAACGAGCACATACTTATTTCCATTAGGTCTACGACTTTGCATATGAGTGCCATCTTGACTATGATGAGGACTACGACGTTGTGAACGATCATGTCGATGATAATAACAAGGACTAGGACTTGGTGAACGATTCTTCTGATAATATGAATTACATGTAGGATTAGAACGTGATAAACGAGGTTTATCTCTAGGGTTACTATATGCATAACTATTACGACGTCTATCCCTTTTGTCAGAAAATGAGTTCATACCGTCAACCAATGAATCGTTAGATTCTTATTCTACTTTTAACTTCAAATTATTCAAGTCTTTGCGAAGGTCATTAATGGCATTACATTCATTATCTATTTCAAATGATACATCCTTACTAGGTTTTGACATAGAACTAGAATTCAGGTCAAAAAAACGTTGTGCTTTAGCGCAAATTTGTGACAATGGGGTATTTTCAGTTAAGCCTTTGTGTTCATCACCAACGTCCAACCTGTCTCCAAGTTTATGTAACTTTTTAAAGTTATCACTAGGAGAAACAGTAGAATCATAAATAAAATCAGAATACTTTTGATGCAGACCAAAAGTTGTGTTTATTTGGGAGAATTTATCCGTTTTTTTCTGAAGTCTAATAATTGTACTATCTTCTTTTATGTTGCCTGCTGTATCTTTATACGTATGTTTCTGTGGTGGAGACTTTTTAGGATACCTTTCATGTGCACCTTTTCTTGGGTTGTTGCATCAAAACCAATTGTAACGTTTTGAAACTACATCAGCGTTTCTGAAACTTGGAGGTTGGAAATACCTCCTAACTCATGTGCCATCATTTCAAGGGTGCTTCATCCAGGGTCCAGAAAAAAACTTCCCAATTAACCCCAGAACCTGAATCTCCAACTTTGTAATAGAATTTTCAAAACTGGATCGCAAGCCACCAAGAGAAGTACGAGAATTCGAAAACTTAAGGAAATCAGCATGATAAACGAAGTACTTCCTGCAATATGGAAAAGTATGTGAAGGCAATTTCCATAGTATGGGGGGGGGGTGATAAATCCCTTCCCTAGTCCCATTTCCTCCAGAAATATTTTAAAACCCATTGGGTTGCCTTTCACGTCCTTTAAACAAACTTTATTCATTTGCAAAATGACATTTGCAGCAAGACAATCTGGACCGAACAGCTTTCCCTTCTCGTGGCCCTTTTCCTGTTGGAGTGATTTCAATTCAGTTCTAACTTTTGACGCAACAGTGTCCAGCAGATGATGACAGTTGAGTTCATTAAGTGATGTTTTCCATGCAGCATTGGCGAATAGCAGCATGATTACATGCACATCTGTCAGTCATACTATTCGCAATATTTGTTGTCAATGATTTAGAAACTGTCTGATAGTCTTTGTGGTAAAAGTCGGCGTAGACGACTGCCAGTTCATTAATAGAAGAAATAATGTGCTGGGAATAGTCTTCAGCCATCCCACCTGGTAGGTGGTCGACTGCAATGACAAAAAACTTTCCATTTTATCTTTAAATGTCATATGGATGCTGTTAATGTGAACGCCTTGCTGGGTAGTTGCGTCGAATCCCAAGGTTGAATCCGGATTGGCCAAGATAGTTTCAGCTGCCTGAAGCTGAGATATTAACCCCATTTCCCTTACCATCATTTCTACTGTACTGCAGTGGGGAACTTTGTCGAGTTGGGCACCAGTCCTTTGTACAAAGCTTTTCATGGGTTCTGGTATATTGTTTGTGGGTACCTATAACAATCTGATCATAAATTCCATTATCATTATGTTAGAAAAAAAAGAGATAAAAACAACAGCGTATTAAAATAAATTGATTCATATTGAAGCCTTGGCTACGTCATAAGATTTCTAGCAGACGGACAAACAAAATACAAAATATGCCAATTACTAATACTGGAAATAGACAGATTTTCCTATTTCAACCAATTGTGAATCGATTAAAACAAGATATCATCTGGGGAATTTCTTCAGAATAGCGTCACAGATTCAGTGTTACGTCATTCTACACAATATCGGTGATTGAGATCAGTTCGACATCTGCACCATGTTGTGATCTGGGGTGTCTTCTATGAGGATGGATGTCACTGATTTATAACAGTAGAAAAACAACACTTCACCTCCAAAAACCCCTTAACTTAAATAAAAATGCATGCTCTTCTTGATTATACTTATAGCCAATTTTTCCTGAAGCCAATTTGGATCCACTGAAGTTGGCACTAGTGCTGGGTTGGGATTCTTTCTTAGAAAGGAATAGTGGGAAGACGCACCGGTATTATTAGTTGACCCTGCGGAATTATTAACATTTTCTACCGGACGAGATGAAGCAGTCAGTTGAGCCGGGGTATTTGCCCCCGATTTTAGGTGTTGGATGAAATGGCATTGAAATTTGTGGGGGTTCACGGAATAGGTGTGAACTGGTTAGAATTTCGATTACAATGTGAATAGCAACCTTAAACATACATGTTTACACCTACAATTCGGAATGGAACAGCCTTGATTTGAATTAAAGGCAAAACAAAGGTTCATACGGGAGTTAGGGCGAGGGAAAACAGTAGCATTAGGTTGAATACTGTTAACTGAGACTTTTGATAATTTTTTTGAAGCATACTCTGGATGCAGTCAATTCCAGGGTAAGTCCTGAGATTGATGCAGAGTCTGTAACCCTGTGTCGTAAAATTGCAAAGCAGCCGTCGGGCATTGATATCTATACAGATTGCAAAAAGCCCTCTGCGCCACTGAGCAAAATTCAGTGTTTTAGATTTTTGTGCGGAGGAAATTTTTGACGAGGCTTTGTCCTCGCCCTCCACAATATTCAGCGCTAACTGAGTTGACAGACTCCGGTAATAAAATTGAAAATTCAATAAAAACATTTGCCCATATATCTGTTTTTATCTTGTCTGAGACATGACAAGAAATAGATGGCGTTGATGAAACGGCGGCAATACCTGGATTAACTGTTGTGGATTATCTGAATTACCGATACTCAGCTGGATTTATGTTCTGCAAAGATTGACACCTATCCAAGCAGGATAGAAACCCGCACTAGTCCCAGTGGTGGAAAACGATCAACATATCACTGGAAATATTACGAACTAACTGCACATAACTGCACCTGGATTAACTGTTGTGGATTATCTGAATTACCGATACTCAGCTGGATTTATGTTCTGCAAAGATTGACACCTATCCAAGCAGGATAGAAACCCGCACTAGTCCCAGTGGTGGAAAACGATCAACGTATCACTGGAAATATTACGAACTAACTGCACATAATTAAACAATAACACAATTCAATAATAATATTCAATTTACTCCCTTATGGAGGGAGGTTTCTTGTCAATTTTTACGGTTTGATGGAATTCATTGTTTTTTTTGGTAAGTTGTTTTGGCCAGTTTTTCCTATTCATGCAGCATATGCCCTGTGCTTTAATTTCATCTTCTTATAGTTCCTTAAAAAGGGCTGAACTAGTATAAAAAATGATCCGTATCAACAATTTAGTATTCTCTGGCCTTTATCTTTACAACTCTTTCTGTTAGGCCAACTTATGTTCCTTCCACTTTACCGGTATAAATCTGAAATTCGTCGACATATCCGTAGAATGGGTTGGTCTGGGTATTCTAATTTCAACGACTGTTCCATCTTTATTTCAACAATTTATTGACCCATTTATAGCTGGGTCAGGGCAAGTCCAAAGAAAATTGATTGCCGTTCTTTCTTGCCACACTGATGCTGTTAGGTAATGACGACACAAATACTCACTGTAACCACGATAGTAGTTGTTTTGGGTAGTGTTTTCTGTTTGTCCCAACAGCATAGACTCCAATTTCGTCATATTGATAAAAAAAATAATTTGACCAATGAATAAAATCTGTCCATATAGACAAAAAAAATTGTGCCACTCATCTGCCAGTTGCTCCTAGTTCTTCTATTCGTTGGCTTGTCTTTCATGTATTGTTTTATACCTAATTGACTCTTCGTAGGTATCATGCCTTTGTCCACGCTGATGTTTTGTTGAGGGGTAAAATAATTTGGGAAAAATTGTGTCAAGAAATGGTCTCATTTTTATACGCCCACATTGAAATGTGGTCGTATATTGTCGTCGCCCCCGTCCGTCCGTCCGGCGGTCCGGCGGTCCGGCATCCACAATTGCTTGTGGACGCTCTACAGGCTAGAGTTAATATCCAATTGACTTTAAATTTATACACAGTGTTTAAGGTCATGAGACGAAGAAGCCTATTGTTTTTCAGCGATTTCCGATAATAACTACCAGAGTTATGGCCCTTGATCACTTCAAAAAATCTTGTGGACGCTCTAGAGGCCAAAGTTAATATCCGATTGACTTAAAATTTATACACAGCGTTTAAGGTCATGAGACGAAGAAGCCTATTGATTTTCAGCGATGTTCGATAATTAGTGCCAGAGTTATGGCCCTTGATCACTTAAACAAATCTTGTGGACGCTCTAGAGGCCAAAGTTAATATCCAATTGACTTTAAATTTATACACAGTGTTTAAGGTCATGAGACGAAGAAGCCTATTGATTTTCAGCGATTTCCGATAATTAGTGCCAGAGTTATGGCCCTTGATCACTTAAACAAATCTTGTGGACGCTCTAGAGGCCAAAGTTAATATCCAATTGACTTTAAATTTATACACAGTGTTTAAGGTCATGAGACGAAGAAGCCTATTGATTTTCAGCGATTTCCGATAATTAGTGCCAGAGTTATGGCCCTTGATCACTTCCAAAAAATATTGTGGACGCTCTAGAGGCCAAAGTTAATATCCAATTGACTTTAAATTTATACACAGTGTTTAAGGTCATGAGACGAAGAAGCCTATTGATTTTCAGCGATTTCCGATAATTAGTGCCAGAGTTATGGCCCTTGATCACTTCCAAAAAATATTGTGGACGCTCTAGAGGCCAAAGTTAATATCCGATTGACTTTAAATTTATACAGTGTTTAAGGTCATGAGACGAAGAAGCCTATTGATTTTTAGCGATTTCCGATAATTAGTGCCAGAGTTATGGCCCTTGATCACTTCCAAAAAATATTGTGGACGCTCTAGAGGCCAAAGTTAATATCCGATTGACTTTAAATTTATACACAGTGTTTAAGGTCATGAGACGAAGAAGCCTATTGATTTTTAGCGATTTCCGATAATTAGTGCCAGAGTTATGGCCCTTGATCACTTCAAAAAATCCTGCGGACACTCTGGAGGCCAAAGTTAATATCCGATTGACTTTAAATTTATACACAGTGTCTAAGGTCATGAGACGAAGAAGCCTTTTGATTTTCAGCAATTTCTGATAATTACTGCCAGAGTTATGACCCTTGATCACTTCAAAAAATCTTGTGGATGGTCTAGAGGCCAAAGTTAATATCCGATTGACTTCAAATTTATACATAGTGTTTACAGTCATGAGACTAAGTCATCAATCGATTTTCAGTGATTTTCAATAATTGTTGCCAGAGTTATTGCCCTTGATCACTTCGAAAAAATCCTGTGGAAGCTCTAGAGGCCAAAGTTAATATCCGATCGACTTTAAATTAACACACAGTGTTTAGGGTCATGAGACGAAGAAGCCTATGGATTTTCAGAGATTTCAAATAATTATTGCCAGAGTTATCTCCCTTGATAACTTCAAAAAATCTTGTTACGCTATAGAGGCCAAACTTATCATCCGATTGACTTTAGATTGATACACAGAGTTTAAGGTGTTGAAACGAACAAGTATTTTGATTTTCAATGAATTTTGATAACTGAACAGCTAAATCCATGATATTAAATGTTTCATGTATATACTAATTGTTAGCGTGGGGTAACACTTTATAAAAAGCAATCAAATTCTAATGATTTTCTGATAATTACATAATGAGCTGTTACTCTTAATCAGTTTTTAGTGTATTACAAATGTTTCATTAGCGAAAAAAGTAAAAATATGCGACAACCCTTGTTGACTGCGCGGACGATTTAGCTGCTGTGGGCGTATGTTTCGTTGCCTGGCAACCTATCTTATATATTGTATCTGATTTATCAAGATCAGCAGCTAGTTCATCGACAAGGTGAAGAAACTTCTTCCTATTTGCAGTGATGTCACTCCCTGATATGCCGCAGGACATGACACCTCTTTAAAAACGCTTTCCCACATTTTGTTTTTGGAATGTGGTTCCCATGTCAAATGGGTCATTGTGACGTAATGTTCAGGTAACACGTACGTACATGAGTAGGGGGTAAAAACAACCCCAGTGAGAGGGTTGGAAGGCTAAAATCCAAAGTTGGCACACCCAGTGGAGAGGTTGTACACAAAAGAAAAATTAGGGGGGTGCCTAAGTTCAGATTTTGTCATTAAGGGGACCTATGGGTCGAAGAACAAAGTTTTTTGTTTCTAACACCAATTAACTGTAAATTAGCTAGGAAGTAGTGGGGGGATGAGTGATTTCATTTTTGGCGATAATTTGCACATTGATTATCTGGTTGCCATGGTAACTAGCCACGCCCATTTTTTATGGCACCCTTTTTGTGCAAGCTTTTTCTCAAAACCTAATTCATATATTTCTTAAATTCCAACTGCAATACTTAACTGATAGTCTAAACTGTGCAATAGCAAAGTTTTTTTTAACTTGGGGTAATTCTGAAAAAAATTGTACATCTTGAAATAGGAATGATTGAAAATCTGAACGAAATTAAATTTTCAAACTTCATTGACATATAGTTATTTTTTCAATAGAAGACTAAAACTTTGCTATTGCACCCACCAAATAGTCCTGATAACATATTCCAAATTTCAGGATAATCCGTCTAACGGTTTTGGAATATTTTATGCATCAAATTTCAATACTTTATATTATATTTGCAATACATATATTGGCTTACTTTATATCAACATGTAATATCTGTCTGTGATTTCTTATTTAGATGTAATATTGGCATGTCTTGTTGCTATGGAAACTAACCAAACCAATCAAAAATAGCAGGTTTCACAAAAAATTGTTTTTTTTTACACAATATGAATGAATGTTGTTTTATGGCACGTCAGCAAAGTACACAATGTAAATTGTAAAGGCAAGCACAAGGCGCATGCAGTAACACAACACAAATTATTCATCTTGAGCACTGTCAGAGTCACAGACATGGTCGAACATGCCCAAGTCCAACCCACCACTGTGATAAGTTATTCCCTCCCTTTTTTTTCTCTTATCAGTTTCTAGAGCTAGAGTTAGAGCTCTCTTGTCCCTTTTATACCTTTGTTCCCCAGTTCCCTTTTTTTGCATGGCCTCAATCCTCTTTGTATCTGCTCTCACCGTCTCCTTTTTCAGAGATTTTGGAATATCAATTTTGAGTTCATTCAAAACATCAGAAAACCCAGTGTACCCCTTATTGTACCACAATATTGCAATGGCAGCTGCTGTTTGAACTGATCGTAATGAGGCATATCTCGTTTTAGGGCAGAGAAGCCAAATTCTTCCATTGAGGGACTCACAAGGATTCTGGGTTTTTCCCTGGCGGCATCTACTTAGGAGGCTCTGTTCAGACAGACGCTTATAAATATCTGTTATAGCCTCAGCCTGTGGCTTACTAAGACGGGGCTTGTGAGGAGGAGGTTCTTCATCCTTAGCAATGGCTTGATTGAACTGGCACCAAGAGTCCTCACCTGGAGGGCACAGCTTGTGGTTGTGGGCTTCATCTGTTGAGGCAGAATGCAAGTACGAAGCCCATATCGCTTGATGCATTTTTTTAACATCACCTTTGTTTTTTGAAACAGCAATCCTATAATATAGTGTAAGCTTTTTGATGGTATGTTCTTTGAGACTGTGTCCTCTGGGCAAACCTTTTACCTTTCTTAAGGCAGTTCCAAGCCTTTTGGCCACATGATTAGCACAATCTTCTTTAATAATGTCGTCCTCCCCATAAGGTTTCATTTTTGAAACTGTCAAGAATGCAGCGCTATCGCCATCTGACAAAAATGAGCGATATCTCAAAGGAACATCATGCTGTTCGGAGCGGCCCCATATGGCTTCAGCACCAACTGTCTCCATGTTATGTGCTGAGCTATCGGTGTTTTTTTGACATTTTGGTGCATGCGCTTCAACCCAAGCTTCAAAAGAAGGACTGTCTTCATCAGGGGCCTGTAAACATCCCTGACAGAAGTTAGACAAGACTTCATAGTCCAGCAGGTACCCGGTGTTGACTTCCATAGTATTACAGATCCCATTATGGCTCAGACCCTTCCCTCTCTTCTGCCATGTGCCATCATACATGACACCAATGTCACCCGGCTTCAGAGGGGTCTTGAATTTATTTTGGTTTTTTGCGTCATCATTAGCAGTGTCCTGCATAAAAGTTTCACTATCATATAAGTCCTTAACCTTAACCCTTATCTCCTGTAAGTTGCGGTTGACAGCATCTTTGGCTGCAGTATGCAGCTTTTTATTGAGGGCTTGAAATGTTTTTAGATGCATGAAATTGTAGATACCCAGAATGCTGAAAAATCGTTTCAGTTGAAAATAACCAATACCTATAGCACGACTCGCCAAGGCCAAACGTAGGTTGATTGAAAAGGGCAGCCAAGAACTTCCGGAATCCTTTCCAACAGTGAACGAGCGTTTAAGATCCTCACCCTTAGGCTCTGCCTTTTCACTCGTATAAACTGAGGTCTGAGAATGATTATAGGTAGGGCAACATTTATTTTGACAATGGAGAGACAGAACAGACGCAAGTCCCTTCCTCTTCTCACACTCTTCCTTCACAATAAGGCTATGCCTTTTACATGATGCACATATTGTCCCTTTAATAAGGTCAGCTAAAGCATCTGTTCCCACTAAATAACAGTCATTGTGATTGTCCTTCTCAAAAAAAATGTTATTATCATCTATGTCATTGTTGTCATTTAGCTCATTATCAATATCATCAGTTAATCAGTGTCAATAGGTATGTGGATAAAAATTTCAAAGCCCACATAATTCATATTAAGGCCAGACCAATTTATTTTCTTGTATTACGGATTTTTTCTGGAAAAATCTGTAAAGGCAGGAGGGAAAAAAAAAAGAAAAAAAAAAAAGACCAAAATTGTGTAAAGGGCAGGGGGAAAAAAAAAAAAATACCCCCAGAAGTTTTTGAGCTAAAATGGAGTGAAAATTCAAGTTTTATGGAATAACGGTATTATTTGTCACTTTATATTTATCATAATAACTATTAGAGTTTGGGGTTCACTGAATTTTTTGGTGATGATGGAAAAATCCAAAATGGCAGAAATTTAAAATGGCGGCTATATTACTTTAAATTTATAGGCATTGCAATATCTTCACTATTTCTCACTTTGCATGCATCATATTGAGCTATATGAGGGTGTACAGGGTTGCTGAGTCAATTAATAAAATTAAAATTAATATGAAAAAAATTCAAAGGGCGGGAATTCAAAATGGCGTCTATATTACTTAAAATTTGGTTGTACTGCAATACATTTACTATTTCTCACTTTATATTCACCCTCACTGCACATACTTGGCACATGCCCGTCTCTAATTAGCTTTACGGTGCATAAAAATGGGACATTAAACTACATTTCATTTCATTTTCCTGCATAAAACCAAAACAACCTTTAAGTGAACACATTTAATAAAATAAAAGTTGAAACAGCTATTTTACAGTGTTAAAGTCTAGTGACATCTGTTTTGGGGCTCCTACTTAATGTCTTTCCCTTTCACTATGGCTTCCTTGCCATCATCTTACATTTTTCTTAGTCTTTTTACATTTCTTTTCCCTCTCACTATGGCTTCCTTGCCATCATCTTTACATTTCACACATATCGGTCGAACAACACTGTATTGCGCTTGCAAGCTTTGAATATTTTGATCTGCAGCAAAATCTGAAGACTTAGCTACTCCACAATGAAAACAAACTGCAGGTAATGATACAGTGCTCTTTGAATAGTAAGTTGTTTCCATCGTGGAGCAACATCTCAATCCTTCTCGGACTATTATAGAACTATTATATTTGCTGGAATGTGGGAAGAGTGGGGAACCACATGTAAAAGAATTAAGTTCTTTGAGACGATCAACAGCTTGTTTCTCTATATATGTTAGTTTAGTTTCAGAGTACACACACCGTGGTTTCCCACATTCGACACATAACACCGCATCTATTACTTTAGTAGCATTGAGAATTTTTCTATTCTTTTTGTCAATTTCCTTATTTTGGGAAGACAGCATTAGCGAGGGCCTTGCCAAATCATTTGTTGCTTGTCCATAAACAGTTTCGAATGATTCATATTTATTGTTGGATGCTACCACAGGATCTGAAACGAAGGATAGGGTATCAAACACTTCATCAGGAAGTCTTGGTGGGTTAAAGAGACAGTAAGCACAGTTTTCTATCAGAGCATTCGCACATTTTTTAATTTGAAATGTGTAATTACGTAAACGACAGTGCTTCTTCATGAAATCTTGAAGTGTTGCTGATTTTTCTAGATCAGGTTTTGTTAGTTTGTTTTCAATCAGATTTTGGTCTATCAGATCCTTCACAATCTTAAAAAAGTCATCAATTGATTTGCAGATGGACTAATAACTATTGGTTCCCCTTTTAACTTCAAATGACCAAATCTCTCCTGCAACAATTCTATAACAGGTGCTACTGATTGGATGAGACCCTCTTTAAACGCAGGGTATCGTCTTGCTGTGTCTCTGGCTGCTTTTAGACTATTTATACCCCTCATCTTCATTTCTAGATTGTCTGTCATATGTTCTCGAAAAAGACTCACATTTTGCAAAGCAAGATTAAGATTAGAATTAACTCGTTCCGCTAAATTGGCCCAACTACCCATAGGTGCAGTGCGAGCAGTTATAAGAAAATCTAAATCTAACCACATGAACATGCAGATGGCTGCTATTTGAACCGAACCAAATGTTGTCCGATGATCTGGGCCACCGTCTGTATACATGATCAAAATTGGGTGTTCAGCGTTTACTTGGGTATCATCCTGGCTATAATGTGTTCTTAATATATTGGTTGTTTCACAACCATGGCGGATGGCATTTGACGGACTGAAAACCTTATCTTTAACCGTCACAAAAGCTATTCCGTTGAAGAAGGAACTAGATGCAGCCTCAGGGATATCATATTTGAAAGTAACTGAGGGGATAGCACCACAAACATTGTAGTCATGGTCAAGAGCACTTATCGAAGGGCCTGATTTCGGAGCCAGAGAACGATTATGAGGTCTTACTCCTGTTGAAACTGGTAATCCTGGTTCTCCAATTGGCACAATAGCCTTGTCATCCATCCACAAGAAATCTGTAAATTCTCTATATTTTACCGCAAAGGCTTTGATGTACTGTAGTTGTACTGCTACATAGTGACTATCCTCATGCTGACCTCGTATTTGTCTGGATTGAATAGTAAACTTAACTTCAAACCTTGCCGTATATCGCAGTGCTGTTATTGTGTTTGGGTTAGTTGGCCAGAATTGTAATCTCACCCATTCGTTTGGTGGGATCGGAGTGTTTTCGGGCAACCGCTTTTTATACGCCCACATTTTCATGTGGACGTATATTGTCGTCGCCCCTGTTCGTCCGTCCGTCCGGACGTCCGTCCGTCCGTTCACAATTGTTTGTGAACAGTCTACAGGTCACAATTTTTATCCGATTTCAATGAAACTTAAAACATAGGTTTATCACCCTAAGATCTCGGTTCCTTTCGATATTGGCATGTAGCGGACTGTAACTTCATGGGTTATGGCCCCTGATTGTACAAAAAATCACGTTTTTTAGCTTGTGAACAGTTTAGAGGTCACAATTTTGAACCGATTTGGACGAAACTTGAAATGCATGTTTATAACCCAAAGACCTTGGTTCCTTTCGATATTTGCGCCAATCGGATCGTAACTTCCTGAATTATGGCCCCTGATTGTCCGAAAAATCGCCCTTTTTAGCTTGTGGTCCCTCTGGAGGTCAAAATTGTTATCCGATTTAAAAAACCGTTTGATTATATCACCGTTCCATGGTTATGAAGGTTGAGTTCGAATTTCGTGAAAATCGGACCAAAATTGACGGACAAAATGGCCGCCATTTGTACGCGAATAGTGTGAAAATATGTTAAATCAAGGTTGTGAACAGTGTAGAGGACACAATTTTGAACCGATTTGGATGAAACTTGAAATGCATGTTTATAACCCAAAGATCTTGGTTCCTTTCGATATTTGCGCCAATCGGATCGTAACTTCCTGAATTATGGCCCCTGATTGTCCGAAAAATTGCCCTTTTTAGCTTGTGGTCCCTCTGGAGGTCAAAATTGTTATCCGATTTAAAAAACCGTTTGATTATATCATTGTTCCATGGTTATGAAGGTCGAGTTCGAATTTCGTGAAAATCGGACCAAAATTGACGAACAAAATGGCCGCCATTTGTACGCGAATAGTGTGCAAATATGTTATATCAAGGTTGTGAACAGTGTAGAGGACACAATTTTGAACCGATTTGGATGAAACTTGAAATGCATGTTTATAACCCAAAGATCTTGATTCCTTTCGATATTTGCGCCAATTGGATCGTAACTTCCTGAATTATGGCCCCTGATTGTCCGAAAAAATGCCCTTTTTAGCTTGTGGTCCCTCTGGAGGTCAAAATTGTTATCCGATTTAAAAAAACGTTTGATTATATCACCGTTCCATGGTTATGAAGGTTGAGTATGAATTGTGTGAAAATTGGACCAAAATTGACGGACAAAATGGCCGCCGTTTGTACGCGAATATTGTGAAAATATGTTATATAAAGGTTGTGGACCTTATAGAGGTCACAATTTTGAACCGATTTTGATGAAACTTGACATGTATGTTTATAACCCAAAGATCGTGGTTCCTTTAGATATTTGCGCCCATTGGATCATAACTTCCTGAATTATGTCCCCGGATTGTCAGAAAAATCGCTTTTGTTCGCTTTTGGTCCCTCTGGAGGTCAAAATTATTATCCGATTTAAAAAAACGTTTGACTATATCACCGTTACATTGACGGACAAAATGGCCGCCGTTTGTACACGAATAGTGTGAAAATATGTTATATCAAGGTTGTGGACCCTATAGAGGTCACAATTTTGAATCGATTTTGATGAAACTTGACAGGTATGTTTTAAACCCAAAGATCTTGGTTCCTTTCGATATTTGCGCCCATCGGGTCATTACTTCCTGAATTATGTCCCCTGATTGTACGAAAAATCACCCTTTTTAGCTTGTGGTGCCTCTGGAGGTCACAATTATTATATGATTTAAAAAAAAACGTTTGATTATAAAAACCAAACAAATTCTAATGATTTTCTGATAATTCCTTAATATGCGACAATTCTTGTTGACTGCCCGGACGATTTGGCTGCTGTGTGGGCGTATGTTTCGTTGCCTGGCAACCTATTTTTTATAATTGACACAAGGTCTTCAATAGATATTGCGTATGGTAAGTACATATGTTGACCATGACGTCTCTCATGTACAGCTAGATTTATTTCATTGAAATAATTGTCAAGTTCGGTCCAAAATATATCAAACTTTGAATTTCGAGCATTGCCGTTCATCTTTCTTAAATCCCATGTGAGTTCAGGATCCTGGAGGGAGATAACTTCTTCCACACGTTTATCAATAACCTCCTGGTCTTCGGTTTCTGCAGACGAGCAGTCGTTAGTTAGAAATCGATACAAATTTCTGAGGACTGCTTTGGGTGAATTTGTAGCTTGTACATATTTGTTGAGGAACTGTTGCCTGATGTATCGTGTGGAAAATGTAGGTATATATTCACTTATTTGCTGTACAGTTTTAACTGTTTTATCATCTGATCTTTCATCTTCGGGTGGAAGCTTCCAAATGAAATTAATATTTCCCAAGTAATTACCATGAAAATATGTGTAATGGGCGACAGGATACGGAAGTTGCATATGTTCTAACCATGAACGCCTGTCAAATCGCTCTTCTGGTAAGAATTCAACCAAATCAAGGAATTCGTAAGGTTCTTTCACAGACAAGGTTGCATCTAATGCCATGTAATCAGCTCTAATTGGACCTGTGAGTTTTTGGATTGGGGTTAATGAAAAATTGATGTTTGGATTCCTCAGTGGTTCCATGGAAGCATTGCGCGCTTGTGATCGAATGTTTTGTTGACATAAAAAGTCAGCATACTTCTTCAATATGTTAATCAAGCCTTCCACAGCATTGAATAATTTAGTAAACTTCATGGTCCATGGAATCATTAAAAAATCTGACATTTCATCTATCAATAACCTAAGCTTACTCTCTTGCATCTGAAATTATAAAATAGAAGAGGTTATCAAAGGAACAAATGAAAATCAAATTCCGTAACAAAATGAATCCCGTTTTATTCCCTGAACACTTAATTTCTCAACAAACTCTCAGATTATCATCTTACAGTTACACTCCAATATAAAAAATCTTGTCAAACATTTGATGATGCCACTCCACAACTTGGTGTCAATTTGCCATCTCTAAAGGAGAGTCCACATAGCTAATATTCTTTTGGCAAGCTTTGTTGATATAATTGAATTGTTGACCACAACTCCTACAGAGTGAATAAATTCTATACTATAACTCCCCTACTAAAAATCAAATGTCTATTACATAAAGGTTGTGTTTCATTGCTAGTTATTGTTTTGTGGCGGGTGCTGTGCACAGGGCAGGGTACGCTTACCCCTCCGGAACACCTGATACCACTTTTCATGCCATATGAAAAGTCCACATAACTAGTTTTGTTTATTGTATGTATGTCTATGTCTTTTACTGTTTTTAACAGTTTGCTTTGTTTGGATATTTTAATTCTAGCCTTTTTCTAGAAAACAAAATTACCTACCTGGGGAGGTCCCTTGTGACAGGCCTTGTTATCATAATATCCAGAAAATTTTTGGAATATATCTGGAATTTGTAATCCACGATCTTTAAACTTATGATGCTGTGAAGTAATATACCATAATGTATTGTGGAGTGTGCTGACAAATTGCTTCCCAAGACTATTAACATTATGGGCTGTGAATCCAACATTCATTTCTTTCAACAAACTAAGAATGTCATTAAACATCCTATGGTCTTTTCTAAGATTGTTATAATTTTTTGAGGGGGGTAAACAATCATACTTTATGTTACTGGACATCATTTCATCAAAAGCATTTTTTCCCTGCTTATCGTTGTCACCACTTGAAGGAGTTGAGTTTGATTTTGAACCACTGACTTTCACTTTGCAAACAAGAAAGACTGTTACAAACATCAGATTAAAATCTACGATGACATGGAGGGGTGTTGATGCGTCTACGATGTTACCATTTGTTGTAACGTCTGAACTGGAAGCGGAATCAAAGGCCATAATTTTTTCGATGCGCAGTCCATCATCATCTACAATGCTGGGCGTGGAAGAAGTGGGGAGTAGGCCCACTCTCTCAATTGCTAAATTAGCCACTTCACCCACTGTTCGATCGAGGCTTATTCTTATCAGGCACTTGAAAGATTCCAAAGCTTTTACCACTTTCACGCTAAAATAGCGTGAATCCATTGTGGGGCTTGAAAGGCGAAATCAAATGTCACCAACAACACGCCTAGATTAGTCGTATTGAACCATCATGGCGAATTTATTGGCCAAAGAGGAAGTGAAAACATATTTCATTGGCTGGTTATAAGTAGGATTAATAAAAGAATGCACACGATTGGCTAGGTGAAAACTGGACAGGTATTCTATGGAAAGAACCGAATGGTCACGGGATGTCACCAAATACATTAGTAGAGTAGACGTAGCGTTTGGACGAGCGAGGCTGGCATTGTCAAGGTTTATGGAGGCAGCGTTTATGTGAATACTTTCGTTCGAGATTTGGGTCGTCGATATTATTCTGCTAAGGGGTCCCGCTAATGAGCGAATCAGGAGCAGAAATCGCTATAACACGGTTCATGTCGCTATACGGACCGACATGATGTCGCATCTGAAAATCGGGATTTCGGTCGGTATTTTATTTAACATAAACTCAACTTACGTGTTTTGACAATATTATGTAAGCTCACATGTCCAACACTGATTAATTATCTGACCAATAAAATTAGCACCCTTCTATGACGATCACAGAATAATTAACACCAATAAAATAAATAACGGCTCACCATCCTCACGTTCGTAAAACATACGACGCAACTTTCATTTTTTTTTATAAGCTACCACGTGTTTTCATTGGCTAACTGATATAGCTAATCCAGTCATTGACTTCGTTACATTATCACATGTGTTAATTATACATGTTCGGGGCCATGACTTCTCATCAAGTGAGCCGGTGTTCTCAAGTCTTGGCCCGGAAACATGAATAATTATTACCTGACATCGGCTTGTCGGGTAATAAGCAAACGGATTCAATAAATAATATATTTTCGGCAAGAATCTTGAAGTGGCGGTAAATTCCCGAATGTCGCCCAAATCCGAATTTTTTGCAACATGATGTCGCTACTACAAGCTAGCTGCTATTCCTATTGACAATATTGCGTGCACTACCATTTTCATTACTTTTACTGTTACTAAATTTCGTCAGTTTTAGAAGTCCAGAAGACGATATTTTTTTTTAATCGGGGATTGAAGGTTGATTTTTTTTTTCATCGGACACAATTATGTTTTTTTTTTTGGGGCGGATTCTAGAAATTCAGGTCGGCGGATCCGTAAAACAAGAGAATAAATTGGTCTGGCCTAATCTATACTGTTTAAAAGAGCTTTAAAAATGCTTTCCAATGATACCTGGGTCAAACTTCTAGCTCAAATAATAAAAAAGTTATGGAATTCTAATATCACGAAATTAGGCCTTAATTTGTCACATTAATTTCAATTAAAACAATAGGAACTGCCGTGATCAAAAAAACACAAATATTTAGTAAAATGAACATAATTTTTATGTTTTTAAAGATAACTTCCTGAAATTTTCAGCAAAGCTGGTCCTAAACAAGAGCTACAAATAAAACTAGACAAATTACGTTTATTTTAATTATTTTCAATTAATTAACACAAGAATGACATTAACTTAGAGGAAACGAGGGTCGAAATTATCTTTTTTTGGTTAATTAATGTTATTTTGGGTTCAAACTTTGCAACTACAATTAAAGCTATTTAAATAATTGAATTAGCTTTTTTTTTGTCATTAAATCCAATAGCCGGTGGTTACCAAAATATCGGTTGCCATGGTTACCGACATATTGGTTTCCATGGTTACTAACATTCCAAGAAAATTTTTAGAAATTTTTTAGAAAATTCGTAGAAGCGCTAGAAATCAGTTGAAAATAACTCTTACAGTTCTTCAACTTTTACACCTTTTGAACAAAACATAAAGCTAGGAAATAACAGATATTTGGAGTCAACTGTATATTTATTAATTTTGAAACTATCCAAAAAAGTTATTTTGGTAATTAAAAATGTACATTTTTTCAACCCTTGTTACCTGGTATGGGTCTTGGGTGTGAAAGGGTCAGCTTGATTTACCTCCATCAATTTACAGAATCGCCAAGTCATCGGTGATCAGATCCGCGCCAAGTGAATACTTCGAAAGTAGAAAATCCTCTGCATCTTCAAATGAGCCATCTAAGTCCAAGTAGGCAACCTTAAACATTGCAGTTCTCTTCATAAATTTGACAATCCTCCCATTATAAAGGGTCTTTTCCTGGGATTCACTGTCATACCACAGGTGACAAATGTCTTTCCCAACTACCTTTTCCTCCCATAAGTCCAAGAGACTTTCAAGTTTCCCACCTTCGAGATTCTGATACTCTTTTTCAATATCTGTTTTACTCATGGTCTTTAATTTCTTTTCCAGTTTCCTCAATTCCACCATGATCTTCTTCTCCAGCTTCTGAACACAACGTCGAGACATCTCAGCAGCAATGTCCTTTTGTTGCCTTCTGTTTCTAGTGATTCTTTTCCCGGCATAAGAAATGGCAAAGCTGATTAACTTGTCCCTTTTTTCCACAGACTGATTGTCAAGGTACTCCATGACATTGTTCTTCTGCGCACGCAACTTTGAGGAAAGGTAGCAGAGGGTGGCATTTGGGGCTTTTTGTAAGGCCGCGCTAAACATACCCATCACCTCCTCCGCATCTATATTATGTGATCGTGCTGAGGCTGTCTGTCTCTTCATCTCCTCAGTTATGTCCATGTTGAAATATCTCTCATATTGTCTGTTCAAAACTTTGATGGTTGATTCAATACACTGTTTCATCAAGGTTTTAAATAACTGAATATCATCTGGGATGGTCTGCTGAAGTGCTGCCAAGATAGCGTCCTTATCTGGATCAAGTTTTGTACCGAAACAGTCAACATCTGTCTTGAGGATGCCTTCAGGATCATCAGCTTGACTTTTCAATCTTTTAATCACTTGTTGGACAGTTTGGATTCCTTCCAAGTGATTGATTTCATTCTGATGTGATGTGTAAAAAGAAGACATCCATGGTCCTGTCAGCATCTTTCCAAGTAGGCCCAGAACTTGAAGCTCAACCTTAGCAAGTGAACTTTCAAAGTCCTGCAGTAAGCCTGACCGCAAACCACCAAGAGATGTCCCGGACTTCAGAAATGTTGCGAACAATGCATGATGTGTAAACAATTTACCAGCAATATGAAAAACAATGTGGAGACGATTACCCCGATATCTCGGCAGAAAACCGCGTCCAAGGTCATGCTTTGACAAGAATGTTTTCATTCCCTGAGGGTCACCCTTCCCATCTTTATAACGAATCTTATTAAATTGGAGTACAACATTTCCTGCATAACAGTCGTTGCCAAAGAGCTTTCCCTTCATAGTTTCGAGCTTTTTGAGACATGACCTTGTTTCTGATGAAATTGTGTCCAGGGGGTGAAGGTGACAATTTAACTCAAGAAGTGACTTGTCCCATGCTTCGTTGATGAGAAGAATGGCAGCATGGTTGCTGGCTACACGATCAGTTAAACTGTTGGAAATGTTCGAAATAAGTTCTTTCCTGGTGTCCTGGTAGTCAACCTGATTGAATGAAGAATAAACATTTGCAAGTTCGTCAATTGAAGTACATATGTGGTCCTTGTAGTCCATTGCGGTACCCCCTGGCAGCTGATCGATACCCACAACCAAACACTTCTCGGATGGAAAAGTAACATGTACACTATTGATATGCACTCCCTCTTGGGTAGTAGCATCAAATCCTACTGTCAAATCTTTATTATCCCGAATGGCTTCAACACTTTGTACATCTGTTATCACCCCCAGTTCTCTCACCATCATCTCCACAGTGGTTCTATGTGGTATTTTATCTAAACTGGCCCCAGTTCTCTTAACAAAGCTTTCTAATAGTTTAGGAATATTGCGCGTAGGAGTTTGAGCCACAACTGCATCATAAACGAACAACCTTGTTGCAATCGAATATGTTTTCCCCACCTTAGAAAATGTGGTCTCTGATGTAGAGTTTTCAATTGTATCCTCCAATAAACTTTTTTCATACTGTAATTGTCCTATTTCATCATCCTTAGATCTCACTTTATTCTGAAGGCCACAAATAGTACCATCAGCTTCTTCACGGATTGTCATTGACTGATCCAAGGACTTCTTTCTTAATCGTAAAAGCTTCCTCTTGGCATTTTTCAATTTTTTTCTCATTTTGTGAAGTTCTGTTTCTTGGGTGGATTTCAGATTGCATTTCTCTTTTTTTAAAGTCTCAATGCGGGCATCCTTCCTCCTCAACTTCTGATTTAGAACTCGAATATTGGAGGCTTGTGTACTAGCTTTCAGCCTGCTTCGGTACGAATTTAACAGCGCCATGTCCTTCTTCCTCATTTCCACCCTATGCCTGATAGCTTCACGTAGCCGCTCCCGCAGTTTCACACAAGAAGGACACTGTGAAAGCACTGGTATTTTACTTGCACTGCCATGCCCCACAGCACCATCTTCATCACTTATCGCTCTCTCCTGACCCATACTATCAGAAACACAAGCATCGATAGAAGGCATGGGAGGTTCCACAGGCACGTCTGAACTGCTCGTCACACTATCCTGACCCATACTCTCAGCCTGACTTGTGCTAGCATCAACAGAAGGCATGGGAGGGGCCACAGGCTTGTCTGAAGTACCAATACCATGTCTCAAACAATGAATGGATAACCTGTCCTCTGAAATAGCTTTAAATTTAGCAAACACGTTGTCCTTTGTCAGTTGCCTATACTTTGTCAAGGAATTTGCCACCAAAGTCCTGATCATCCTCTTAGCAGAATCCACCTCCGGGAACTTAGAAATGAACGACCGATCTGTCCGAGTTGGACTGGACCCATTGTTTAAGTACAGAAAGAGGATATGTCCATTCAAAACATCTGCCAGATTTTCCGGAAGAGCACCAAATTTCTTTTCTAAGTATTCACGAGCAACACCTGGCTTTGAACCAAATCCAGTCTTTTTCTTCTTTGTTGGTGGCTCATCCATACCTGAAATGAAGGACAACAATTCAAAAGAGAGAAGAAATGGAAAAACCTGTGAAAAACAAGCTTATTGCAAAAGGAAACAGAATAACAGTTCAGTTTGACATCCCACCATGTGCTTTTGTTTTGTAAACAAAGCCTTTCAACCAATCAGGAGTGAGTATCCGGTCACGTGATCATGAACCTCAAAATCAAAACATAATTCTATGAGGATGACAGCCTTGTTTATCCGTCTCAATCCTACGAAATCACAAGCCATCATTAATCATCGATATCAATATGATGAATTAAAAGGATTGTATTTTCAATATGACATATTTGGAGAACATTATAGCTACAAACTGATTATTTTGAGACCTGTGAAGTTGACGTAAAATCTCACCTCAACCGTCCGCCATGTTGGAAATTTTTCAATCTCGGTTTCTGTCACATTTTTTTGTCAAAGATTTAAGACCTGTTGTCCCGAATCAAACTGTATGAAATTTCAGCAGTATGCACAGAAGACATTGATAATTAGCGCCAGTATCTTAATTTTTAGGCCCCGACTTACCTTCAAGGTGCTTTTGGGTGACTTTGACGAGAGAAAATTTGAAAATCTGCGTTCTCGAAAACAACTCGAGGGATTTCCAAAATTCGAAATAGAGGCTGTAGATGGCGATTCCATGAGGAGGTCATACATACGTCATATCGTAGTATTTTCCGTCTTTAACCAATGAGAGCAGCGTTTTTCCAGACCGGGGGTTTTCCGTGAAGCGAAATCGCGTCACAACAATGGCGGCCCACTCGTAAGCCTGCATAGCAGTGTACATTCACATACCTATAAGCCAGTAAACTTGGCACTGACTGGGGCAACTTTTGGACATACACGTCCATAAAGATCACAAATGCCTTCCACCATTGATCCAATGACAGACTTTTGGCCTTCGGTGAGGAAACCAGTTTAAAGACTGGCTCCTCATTCACCTCCGAAATACATAGGGCCAATTGGTCTGGAAGAAGGCTTGCGAAATTTATGAACTTATTTGTCCAAATTTCTGTTTTCAATTTATCTGAAATGTGGCTCGATATGAGCCACCCTTCACCCATATTTGAAGTAGATGGTGGGATTTCCGTACTGGAGAAAAGTTGTGTTGCCTCCACCGCAAACACGCTTGAGGCAGTAGTGTCACTTGACGGCTCGACTTGGGCTGTAACAGGAACTGCTGTTGACAGAACCTCCGGTACTGGTGCTGATCAAGTGGCAGTGCTTGGGACTGTTGACAAATTGAAATAGAATAACTCTGCTTACTTCCAGAAGCTGCAACTGAATTTCCATCTATATATCCCCAAACCTGCCATATACTCAAAGGTTCCCTCTATATACCTAAAAAAACTAACTACCGGATATAGACCAACAACTTCCTTCTATGTAACAAACTGTCGGCTATATACTCACAACTCCCCTCTGTATACTTCAAAAGTGCTTGGTATATACAAACAACTTCCCTCTATATACCCAAAATATTCAGACAATTCTGCCCGGTGCATAATTTTAACTGCCCTGACCAACAGTATAGAAGTGCCAAGCTACCCAAATCAACTATTTCTGGTTTAATAACCTATTTAGGTGAGTTCACACCCCTTAGACCACATAGAAGTTGGTAATTTTATAACTGGCAATGGGGGCAGTTTTGAAAATACAAACCCAGAAAATGGTACAACGGTAAAGCATGTGTGTGCTTGTCAAGAAATAAATGCTAATTAGAAATGCTGGTTGTGTTGAATGCCAAATTTGTCTTATTAGATACATGAAGAAATGACTACACTGCAATAATTTTTTTTTTTTCTATTTTAGAATTAATCTGTGACATAAAAAAATATTTATCACTTAAATGTTCAGCATCTTTACCATCGTCTTGATTACCAGACATTTCTCCCACATTTCCAAGCTCATTATCCATCCCATCTTCAATTGTATCACATGTATCTTGATCTCCATTTTCACCCTCGTCATCAACTGGCAAATCCATCCCATCTTCAATTGTATCACATGTATCTTGATCTCCATTTTCGTCCTCATCATCAACTGGCAAATCCATTTGTGTTCCCCCATCCAGTAGTGACTAACAAAAAATACAAAGTTTATTAAAATGACATCAACATAATATATCTGTATAGATAAACAACAAAATATACGTGATAAATACAAACATACATGTATACAAGAATTTTCCAATGATAAAAAAGTAACTATCTACTGATTGTTTGGCTAAGCAATCTGCCCAAAAATACGCCCAAACAAAAATTATGCAGAACTACAAACATACATGGTATATAAGAATTTTCCAATGATGATAAAAAAAACTATCTACTAAATGTTGGGCTAAACAATCCGCCCAACATATTATGCTTTGCTAAACAACTTTACAGATAAGCATCACTAATTACTAACATATGTTAACTGATGGAGAAGGTTAACACTAATCAGGCTATACAAAGAAACAACTCAAAATGACAAATCTTTATGGTGGCATTTGGGTTGGAAGGTGAAAATCCTCAATAAAATTTGTCTGGATTATTTACTGATAACAATAAGCACCACTTTACTCTATGGCTGCGTTTGCTGGAATATTGGAAGCGTGATTTAAACGGCGGGAAATCTTAGATGGGGTGGCACATTCCCCCCAGGTAATAGCAATGCAAATTCTATAAATTTATTGGACCAAATGTCATGTTTAATTTTTTCTGACACCTGCCTTGATGTTGACATGTCTGCTAGTGGCTGACTCATAGGCGGTACTGATTGGTGTGTGTCTCCCATACCTGCATTCTGAAACAGCTGCACTGCATTGAAATTTAAAACAGACGGAGCAGATAGTAGTGGATTCGACGTTTCACTTGAGAAAGGGGTTGCAGTGGTTGTTGAACTGCTGATTGAGGGCCCTTACACGTTTATTCATAGTTCCAGAAGAATGAATAGATGTTAGTACTGTAACTGGTCTTTTGTCATAAAAGTTTTTATTTCGAGTGGATTTGATTTCCGATTACTCCTGACTGTTCCACAGCAGCCAATACCTTTAGCCTCCAATGCAGTCACAAGCTCATAGCTCGTAAAAAAATTGTCGCAGTAAAGTTCGTGTCCACCAGGTAGCTCTTGCGCGAGTATTGTAACAACACGCATGCCAAGATTATGTTCGACTATATCAACTTCCTTTCCTGTGTACAATTTCCAGTTAAAAACAAATCCCGTCTTGGATCCTGCCATGACCCAGGCTTTTAGACCCCATTTTGAGGGGTTTTTTGGCATATACTGTTTCATTGAGATGCATGCATTCGTCGACTGAAACACACTTCTCACTTCTGTGTTGAAGTACTTCCTGTACTGACGTTCCAGCACTTCCACGATAGCACTGATCACAGCCTTCATCATTCTCTTAAACCTGTTAGGATCTTTGGGTGCTTGTCTCAAACTGGTCAGGGTATGTGAATCTTCCAGTGGCTCACCAAAGAAGTCTGTCGTACTCTGAAAGATTTCTCCAATGGATCCAGGCTGTCCATGTTGAGGCGCTCAACAACCTGCCTTATGACTGCGATCCCTTCCACATGGTCAATCTGGTCACTGGCACTACGGTAGAACTTCCTCATCCACGGACTTGAGAGAAATTTGCTGACGACACCGAGAACCTGCATCTCCACGTGACCGGTGACAGGACTGAAGTCTTTCAGGAGGCTATTTCGTAGACTACCACAGGAAGTGCCCTTTTGAAGAGCAAGTAGTGTTCAACCAGAACCCCACATATATGAAATAGAACATGCAGCCGGTTGCCCCTGTATCTAGGCAGTAGACCCTGTGGCAAATTCTCATTATTCAAGAATGTTATAAAGCCTCTTGGATCACCTTTTCCATCTTTGTATCTCATTTTGTTAAATGACAGTACAATGTTCCCTGCTATGCAGTCTTTGCCCCACAATCCCTTTTCTTGACCCTCCTCTTCACACGCCTTTAAGGCAGGGGACTGTGGCAAAGGAGACAATGTCTGCAGCAGAGGTGTAACACTTGGGCCCGCAGGTTGATTACACGTAGGCGAATTGGCTTTGTTAACCAAGCCTCTGTCAAAGTCGAACGGATGTTCGAATTAGGAGATACCTCCTCTTCACTGGAGCTTTGGGAATCTTGGACCTGTAACTTTCACTTCGGCATGATGTAATCTCTGTAAAAAGAGGGGGTGGTGTACAATTATCCGAAAAGGGGATAACTAGCCAGGTTTTAATTAGACCCAAACATGGATTGAATTAGATCCAAACGTGGAAAAAATGAAGCCTGCACTTGGCTAGATATTCATGAAACAGATATCCAAGCATGGATGAAATAAAATCCCAACATGGATGATAATAAAAACCCAAACATGAATAACCAACATAATACAAGTAAATATCCAAACATGGATGAAAAATAAATATCCAAGCATGGATGAAAAATAAATTTCCAAGTGTGGATGAAATCACTACTAGATATTACGCGTGTTTTTTTTAAATCTTTATCATAATGCTAAATATAAAACAATGCAGAATAAAGAACACCAGTTTTGATTTCAATAAATTTTAATTTTAATAATATGCGTTTCTATGACTACTCCCTGATGATTTCCTATTGATGCTACTGTGGAACTAACATTAGAACTCGAAGCACTAGACGTAACGATGTCAGTAGTGTCAGTAACAACAAGGTCACTTTGACTCGTAGTTGAACTACTGCCACTACCGGCTAGATTTCCGTCAGAAGACTGTGTTAGAGAGGAATCTTCCTTTTTTTTAAAGAAAGAGTTTAAAAGATTTTGTTTTTTATGCATTTTGTTAATATATAGGGAATAACTTTAATGTATGGGTTAGAAATATGGGTCAACTACATGCGATATGGGTCAACTACTGGGTTAACTAGCCAGAAAATATATTTGGTTGCCATGGCGAGTGTTTTAGTCGCCATGTAGAGCCTTGTGTCCAACATGGATGATTATAATAATCACCGACATAATAACTATTCAAACATGAGATGAAAATAAATAAGCAAGTGTTGACAAATAACAAAATTCCAAACATGGATAATAATAACAATAAAATCGAACAGTGCCAAACGAGGATGTGGGCGCTCTACAGTAAAAAACGACCCGTAGATTGCTGGGTTTTAATCCAGGCTAATGTTCACCAGAAAACAATTTCGTATACTCTGCCGATCTAGTCGCCTATTCTTGACACGATAGATGACTGCTTAACTGCGTACGGGTCGCCGTATACGGCGGCGACTGGAATGTACATTCCACAATACCGCACGGAGGAACTACCGCAGTACCTCGCATAGGAATTTCCACACTCACTGTTAATGAAGACTCTAGTTAAACCTTCTACCAAATAATGAGTTAACAAAAGCACTGTAATCGTACTCAACTGAACTTAACCGTTAAATTTTGCGCTCTGGAGAAATTCTCTGCGAGCAAATTGGCGAGACAAGAGGAAGTAAACGGAAGTGCTGTACAATTGGCGGGGAAAGGAAACGGAAGTGCCTGTAAATGGCAGCCACGGTAGAAAGAACAGCACGATCACAAAAGCAATTACTACGTAATATTTATTTTAGTTTTACCAACATATTGTTTTTGGCATAGGTTTCAAGTAAGTAGGTAGATAACATTTTTGCCATGGCAAGTGTTTTATTGCTGTGGCAATTATAGGATTTGCTTGGTTTGCTCGAGTGAAATGTCTTCTAAAGTTCCTTTTTACTTTTAGCGTTTTGCAGTAATGGCATTAGGGAAGGTTACAGGTGGAATCTAAAAAATTGTAATTTTTCCCACTTACTTGGGGCAAGGGTGTAGTATCTAATTTTTCTTTTGTTCTTAGTTTATCGTAGCTTTAATGTATGTTAGAGTAGATAAACATGGGCTGTTCGACTGCGATCAAACTAAATTTCATTTCCAACAACAACTCAATTGTCTTATCTTTTTCCTGTGTAAAGAGTAGCAGTGCTGCCATCCTCTGTAAACTTTTGGGGCAGATCAAGATTCTTGATATCTGTACCCGTTTCCTTCAGATAAGATAACATCTGTCTTTTTCCCACTTTCTAGTCAATAAAGTACATTTACCAAACAAACCTTAAAAAAAAATTTATTTGTAAATTTTTGTTTTGGGGAGATTTTCAATGTGGGCAAGACATTGGCCTCCTGTAAATTGAAGGCATCTGGGATGTCACATGCCCCAGGTAAAAATAGAGTGATGTAACAGCTGTGGTGTTATTGGTTCGGGTTGTTAGGAAATTGAATCAGTAATAACTGAAATCTATTTCGACTCATTATTCCACATGAGAAACCACGACATCATGTCTTTATTCTGTCCACTGCAGTTGTGACAATGCAACTGCAAGCGTTTTTCACGTAGTCCATTATTTACAAAGAAGAAGTTGTCTAACTGCACTGAACCCGATACTAAATGCACATTCCTTAACCTACAAGATAGTTGACATTGTGAGATGCTACATGGGATCATGGCACTCATCACATTGTGCAGCTGCACAATTTTCATGGTAAACATCACAAGAATAAAGCTCTTAGATATCTTTAATCAGGGCTTGCCACGAGACGCGAGCAGTTGCTCGCGCTCGCGTAAATCTACCCTTACACGAGCACAGCGCGAGCGCGAGCAACTGTTCGTTGCTCGCGCAAAATTTTAGGAAAAACCTGTAAAAATAATCAAAATATTGACAAGTTTATTGCCAAAACTAATCCAACAATGTCAATAACGTCATAAATTCGTCTGTCAAACTGAGATTCATCAAGCTCCACGCTTCATTTCGTCCTTAAATTTGATTGGCTAATGAATCGTGTTACTAAAAATACACTTTATACCTGAACGTCATGACTGGTTTTCCTACGAACCCCAGTAACAAACGTGTGATAATCGAGTCTAAAGTAAAGAATGTTTACATCCGGATGATTTGGCATTTCACGCTAAATGAACACGTTTCAAACTTATAATTATCGGTATTTCTTATTTTATCAGAACTTCGGTTTTTATTCCATTGTGCAGTCGTATAATTTTAAATCTAAGCGTAATAATTGGCTAATGGAAACCTGATTGCCCTACCTATCCACATTTATGTCGTGGGGTGAAGAAACCCGTAAGGAAATTGATTATAAAAAGAGTATGATGACTGTCAAAAACAGAAAAACGAGGGTCACACATGTTTACTGCAAACTCTCCGGCCAGGAAGAGCAATTTTGTTGCTCAATCGTTCATTTTGTTGTTTTGTTATACTAGTGCCAACTCATAGTAATAGTACTATCATGTAAATAAAGAATTGGAAAAAAAAAAAATAAATTACAAACTTTAAACAGCTTTGTCATTATTTATTTAACAAAAGTATCCAGGCAACAAATTGATTTTAAATTGAAACAATTTTTATACGCCCACATGGAAATGTGGTCGTATATTGCCGTCGCCCCCGTCCGTCCGTCCGTCTGTCGGTCCGTCCGGCGGTCCGTCCGTCCATCGTCCACAATTTCTTGTGAACGCTCTAGAGGCGAAAGTTAATATCCGATTGACTTGAAATTTATACACCGTGTTTAAGGCCGTGAGACGAAGAAGCCTATTGATTTTCAGTGATATCCGATAATTACTACCAGAGTTATGACCCTTGATCACTTTGAAAAATCTTGTGAACGCTCTAGAGGCTATAGTTAATATCCGATTGACTTTAAATTTATGGGGGGGTTGGGATGGCCTAGTGGACTAGAGTGCCGCGCTTCGACCTCTAGCTGGCCGGTCACCTCTGGCTTGCGGCTGTGGTTTCGAGCCCCGGTGTGAGCGTATGTGGCATGGAGATAGGGGCGCCTTCTCAACCTCGTGGGTTTCCTCCGGGCACTCCGGTTTCCTCCCACTGCTAAAGACCCCTACGCGCAAGCGAATTATTGAAATAAAATTAAACCACATGTTAGTCCCGAAATGACCTACATGTAGTTTGTGTTGAGTGGACGTTAAACCCCATTTCTCTCTCTCTCTCTTTAAATTTATACACAGTGTTTTTAAGGTCATGAGACGAAGAAGCCCATTGATTTTCGGTGATATCTGATAATTACTGCCAGAGTTATGACCCTTGATCACTTTGAAAAATCTTGTGAACGCTTTAGATATGGCAGTATATTAGTGCCAAAATTCTAACATGCTTTCGTCTAATTTCTTACTTCTATTCATGTAATTTCTAACCTCCATTCATGTAACTTCTAACTTCTATTCATGTAATTTCTTAATTAAGACAATGTATAATTCAACTTCTTTATTTGTTCAGTGTAAATATCAATTCTATTTCATCTTATTTCTAATATTGGGGCGAAAAATGTCTACTTCATTGTGGTGTTACATGTTAAGCATGAACGGCAAACAAATTTAGAATTTTAATACATCTACCTAGCAACATCATTATGACATCGTTTGGTGTCGCCACCGTGTGCTCAGTTTGGGAGTTGAGCACCTGATCGGAACCATTCTATTGATACAAACGACTCCCTCTTCGTCAGATTGAGTGGCTTGCCTGAGTGTTAAAATTGAAAACTACATCGGGAGAGAGAGATGGGGACATGGGGTTTAACATCAACTCGACACCAACCAGGTCATTTCGGTATTAACACCGTTCATTGTATTTCAATAATTCGCTTGCGCGTAGGAGTGTTTAGCAGTGGGAGGAAACCGGAGGACCCGGAGAAAACCCACGAGGTTGGAAAGGCGGCCCTGCTCCATGTCACGTAAAAACGGGAAATCGAAACCACGCCAGTTCATTCAATGACAGACCTTATGTTACAGCGTGCACGTGCTAACCATTCGGCCATCCTACCCTCTAAACAACATTGAACGTGATATAAATGTATGGTTTGCAAATATTATTTCGAATACCGTGGCTAAGTAGGTAAGACGCAGGCTCGCTAGGCTGTGGGTCGGGAGTTCGATCCCTGCATTGTTCGAAAAAAGTTCATCCAGATTTTCTGGCGTGGTTCCCCCTTATTAGTGTCTTGTCGTTCTGATGGGATGAAAACCCGAGGTTCCATGTACATGTTGGCGTGCACGTAAAAGATCCCGTGACCATTAGACTTCGATATAAGTCCACGTCGTAGATCCGCTCTCCGGGTAATATTTCCCTAAAGCACACTGTATGGCGTATGTCCGTCTCCATTAGCCCGGTTCGGAACGAAACAGTAGGGCGTTAAACCCTCTTTCATTTCATTTCATTTTCTATTTCAAATATAAGCTAAACGGGATTTGGAGAATTTTATTTCATTTTTTTTTACGGTTGAGCCAATAATTAATATCTATATGCAGTTGGTCTATATTAACACAGGGTATAAATGTTATGGATAGGCCTACACAGATACTGAGTTTAATACTAAGTGACCTCTCTCTTTCTCTCTCTCTCTCTCTCTCTCTCTCAGCACTCCTTCCAACCTTCAACCAAACGAAGAATGGGTCGTTTATACCAATTATGGTCCCGATCAGGTGCGCAATCATCAAATTGAGCACACAGTGGCGACACCAAACGATGTCATAATGATGGTTGCTAGGTCGAAGTATCAAAATTCTAAATTTGTTTGCCGTTCATGCTTAACATGTAATACCACAATGAAGTAGACATTTTTCGCCTCAATAATAGAAATAAGATGAAATAGAATTGATATTTACACTGAACAAATAAAGAAGTTGAATTATACATTGTCTTAAATTAGAAATTACGTGAATGGAAGTTAGAAGTTACATGAATGGAGGTTAGAAGTTACATGAATGGAGGTTAGAAATTAGACGATAGCATGTTAGAATTTTGGCACTAATATACCGCCATATTTAGAGGCTAAAGTTAATATCCGATTGACTTTAGATTTATGCACGATGTTTAAGGTCGTGAGACGAAGAAGCCTATTGATTTTCAGCGATATCCGATAATTACTGCCAGAGTTATGACCCTTGATCACTTTGAAAAATCTAAAGTTAATATCCGATTGACTTTGAATTTATACACACTATTTACGGTCATGATACAAAATAGCCTATTTATTTTCAGCAATATCCGATAATTACTGCCAGAGTTATGACCCTTGATCACTTTGAAAAACCCTGTGAATGCTCTAAAGGCTAAAGTTAATATCCGATTGACTTTAAATTTGTACACAGTGGTTAGGGTCATGAGACGAAGAATCCTGTTTGATTTTCAGTGATATCTGATAATTTCTGGCACTTGATCACTTTGAAATATCTTGTGGACAAAGGCCTTGAGACAAACCATCAAAACTATTCTAATCAATTCTGATAATTATTTAATGGGCTATTACTCGTAATAAGATTATCATGTGTTGTAAATGTTCTCCTTACTGATAAAAGAAACAATATGCGACAGCCCTTGTTGACTGCCCAGACGACTTAGCTGTTGTGGGCGTATGTTTCGTTGCCTGGCAACCTATCTTACAAAATATGTGTGCTCACGCAAGCAACATTTTACGTGAGCAATTTTTATTGCTCGCCCTGCTCGCCCAAACCTAAATTTGCGAGAGCAGTCATCTGCTCGCCATCAATTTATTCGTGGCCAGCCCTGTTTAATAGTTGGGTTATTAGAAAATATCTGTTTCATTTCTGAACAGTGTTTAATAATTGCATCAATTAATAATTCTAAATTTTCACATTTGTCACATAAGCATGATAATTGTGGGATTTGAGATTGAAATTTCAAGTGTTCTGGGGGTTTACAAAATCTATGCGGTGTTGTAAATTTTGTGTGTTCCCCAAATTTATTTTTGTAATTTAGTAAAATCTTCAGTCATCTGCCACTGTTTCCCCATTCAAAATGTCTTTTAGCTCTAAATTCCATAACAGATAAGTTTTGGTTTGTATACATTGTTACGATCAGCATCTTTGCCAATGTAAATCTGGTCTTTCTTCCTGGTGTAATGTATAAGATATCTTCCTCTCTAAAAATGATAACAGAAAATCACGCTTTTCAGTTGATAAAACAACAGGTCTTCCTCCAACTTTAGGTTCATTTAGAAAATATTACTCAATATTACATATTTTTCTATATTTGGTGGCTTTCACATTCAATAAAGGCAGTGTATGTAAAGAAATTTCATTAATTCAAAAGATTCACATATAATGTATTGAACAGGTTTACATGGGTAAGAATCCATATTGTATTAGTATAAAGTTAAAAGTGTTATCAGGGGTTCCAACACACAAGAATTTCTTACAATAGGAACACCAAAACACTGTCTTTTTCTTTTAAGGCAAGTCCTTGTAGCTAGCATCTGGGTTCATTACCTTTGGCCTCTTGTATTTTTCTTAACAGACAACACAAACATTGTTAGTAGTAGCATGGGGTGCTTTCTCAATGCCATGGAGGCCAATATCACGCAAACGCTTGTCCTGGCTATTCTGTGGTGGCCTATGAGGATGCTCGAAGTCTCCAACAAGGTTATTGCACAAATGTTCTACATACTGTAGAAATGTCAATGTCCTGTGACCCTCGCCTTTGTGGGGCCTGTGGAATCCATGGAGCACATAGGAATTGAAGGTACACCACATAAATAAATTCATCAAACGTGGAGGTTACATGTAATGACGCCAACTTCTGTGAAGTCGTGTCATATTGTCGTTTTTGTCAGTGCCTCGCATATACTTCTTGTACTCACAAACAGCTCTCGGAAATGCAATATTAATTCTCTTGTGTTCCTTTGCATCATATCTGAGTACCTGTGTAGGCTCTGCATCAGTGAACATCAATGCTAGGTTCAGTTTGTGAGCACTACAGTGGCAACCAACTGCTTCACACTTCAGAGCTGCAGATTGCTGTGCCTCTAATTGATGATCAGTTATTCGTCGTACAGCTCCAGATGTATGCCAAGTCATCCGATGCCCCGTCGGTTCCAAGACCTGGTAGACGGGAATATTTTAGATTGTTTTTCAATATAACCAATAACATGCCCTGAGATATTTACAGCATCAAGTCCAACGACATTGTTTTGATTATTTGCACCTCCTACAATCAATTATCTTTAAGAATTTAACTCCAACCTGACCATAATAGTCAATGTAAGGTGTATGTAATGTCATTTGTTCATGAACAGTGCAATCTGTTATCTCATCAAAAATAAGAGAATAGTGGTCAGCAGCTTGTAGTGTGCACCCATCTCTGTTACTAATCTTGGTAGGGGTTTGGTAAGTGTTTTGCTGCTTCAAACTCTGCTCCATCCTTTTCCAATTATTTCAAAATTTGGTACAACAGGTTAAAGCATTTTTGGCCAAATATTATTTAGTTTCACATATATATTTCTTTTCCAATAAGATGTTTACCAATATGTGTTGGCCAGTATCTTCTGTTGACCAACAATTACTTTCCAATAAGTGTTGGCCAATAGGTTCCGTTTACCAACAAGTAACCAGTAAGTTTTTTTCACCAACAAGTGTTGACCATTAGGTTCTGTTTATCGACAAGTGTTTGCCAATAAATTCTGTTAATCAACAAGTTCTTTTCCAAATAATTTATCTTATGAATTGTATTCTTCCTCAGATATCGGTAATTTCTTTTTACAAACAAGTGTTTGCCAATAAATTCTGTTAATCAACAAGTTCTTTTCCAAATAATTTATCTTATGAATTGTATTCTTCCTCAGATATCGGTAATTTCTTTTTACAAACAAGTGTTAGCCAATAAATTCTGTTTATCAACAGATTCTTTTTCAAATAATTTATTTTATGATTGTATTTATTCTCCATAACTGGTAAGTTGTTTTACGAAATTCTTTTTCATTTAGTTCTTTTCCCAATAGATAAACATATTTGCCCATAGCCATATGTTGTAGCAAAGTGCATGATATGGGAGCTGCTCTCACAAACCAGACGGATGGTCATTTTTATTAAAATAGAGCTGGCACCCTATTTGAATGGTCCACAGTTAAGCCTCCCAAAAATGCAATTCTTTTTAAATTTGTTGTATCAACTGGAGTTGAGTAAGGCTCATTAATAGTAACAAGAAGGCATACAGTTTGCTTTTGTGTGACAAGCCTCTGATTTCGTGTGAGCGGGTCACACATATGAGTCATTAGTTCACTTGGTGCAGAAGAGTAACAGAATTTTCATCATTTTATTTTTTTGGCAGTTATTTTAGCGTGACAATATAATGTTGGATTAATAATTTTCTGTCAGTAAATTATTTTACCAACTAATTTCTTTCAGCAGACCTTTTCAGCATCAAATTTGAAAAATATTTAATTCATGAGTGGTAACTGTCAATACCGCTTAAAATTTTTCTTCCAAATGAGTTCTTTTGCCAACATATTAACTTAGAAATCCAGGCTATATGTTTGAAATATATCTTGACATTTATATTTCAGTTTAATGAGAGGGTTTCTCTATTTCTATCTTTATATATGATGTAGACATAGCTCTCGCTAGTCAACTCATGGCAAGATAAAGTTAATTCTAGAGAAACCTTCACCTATTGTATTATGAACATTATTGCATTGAACTAAATATTTGTGAATAGTTTGTAACATCATTTAATTGTCATATATCAAAATGTACATTTTATTTTAAGCCCACTGCTGTTACCTATATCTGTCCGATACTCTGTCTTACACAATTTCTCTACAGATCACATTTATCATCCGATCTGTGTGAAATTTATATCTGATCTGTGTGGAATTTATAGGAATCATTTAGATTAATGAAACAAAGAAGCCGATTGAATTTCAACAATTTTCGTTAATTTTTTTATGAGTTATAACCCTTGTTTCACCTTGTTGGACCTTGTGAATGCTCGAAAACATAAGCTATCATGCATCAATTAGATCAGTTATGGCCCTTGTTTTACTTTGTTGAAGCTTGTGAATGTTGGAATGACAAATTATCAGATCTGTATTAAATTAAATATATATGCAAAATTTAAAGATTTCATTAAAAATATATGCAGTATTTAAAGATTGGTACAACCAAAAGGCCTGTTAAATTTCAACCATTTCTATAAATTACTTCCAGAGTAAGGTCCTCGTTTCAGGTTTTAGAGCCTTGTGAACCCTCAAAAGACAAAAATTATATTTTAATCTGTATGAAATTGTCTTGTAGAGATACCCCCAATTACCTATAAAAGAATAAATATGTGATAACCCTTGTGGTCTGCTCTGATGTTTATTAGCTGCTGTTGGTGTATGTTTCATTGCCTAGAATCTATCTTTGATAATATCAGACTGAGTGTAAATTGATATACTGTGCTTAAGGTCATGAAGCCAAAGAAATTCTACTGACTTTGGTATGAGTTGTTACTCATAATCAGATTTTAGGGTATTATTATAAATGATTTATCGATACAAGAAAATATATGCAACAGCCCTTGTTTATGGCGGGGGAAAGCGGCAAAAACCTAATGCTATGTAGAAATGTCTAATTCAAAACACACATGTAACATAATGCCATACCAAATACCTAAAACGTCTAATGCAAAAAACAAAATACAAGAAACCTCTAATACAAAATACCCCATACGTCTATTGCAAAAGACAAAATACAAGAAACCTCTAATACAAAATACATATAACCTCTTATGCACAATTGATTTTACAATCTGAAACATCTACCATAAGCATTAGATGACATATCTCTCATGCATTACTTACGTTTCTCCACTGAATTATCTTTATTTAGGTCAATGTCAAGGTCACCGAACACAACTTGGCGACCTATTCGGCTAGCGAGCTATTCGACCGATCCAGCTGGCAACCTGTTCGTTGACAACCTATTCAGAATTAAGACAACAGTCGCCCAAACTCATCTATTTTTGTCCCCCTCCTTTCAAAGAAAGTTGGGTTCGTCCGTCTGTCTGTCTGTCCGTCTGTCTGTCCGTCACACTTTTTGGGACACAATAACTCTCTCCCTAATTGAGCTAGAATGTTCAAACTTGGTGTATGTGTTTATTAGGTCAATGCCTTGATGGAGTTCGAAGATGAGCATTTTCCGCTTAGGGTAAGCAGAGATAAGCAATTTGATTGGTTGATGCTTTGGGACACGATAACTTTAGTTCTAATTAAGTGAGAGTGATGAAACTTGGTGTATAGTTTCATTACAGTAATACCTTGACTAAGTTCGATAATGAGCATTTTCTGCTCAGGGTAAGCAGAGCGATACGCAAATTTGATTGTTCGAGACTTTGGAACACAATAACGCTCCTTCTAATTGAGTTAAAATGTTCAAACTTGGTGTATATGCTTATTAGGTCAATGCCTTGATGGAGTTCGAAGATGAGCATTTTCCGCTTAGGGTAAGCCGAGATAAGCAATTTGATTGGTTGATGCTTTGGGACAGGATAACTTTAGTTCTAATTAAGTGAGACTGATGAAACTTGGTGTACAGTTTCATTACAGTAATACCTTGACTAAGTTCAATAATGAGCATTTTCTGCTCAGGGTAAGCAGAGCGATACGCAAATTTGATTGGTCGAGACTTTGGAACACAATAACTCTCCTTCTAATTGAGTTAAAATGTTCAAACTTGGTGTATATGCTAATTAGGTCAATGCCTTGGTGGAGTTCTAAGATGAGCATTTTCCGCTTAGGGTAAGCAGAGATAAGCAATTTGATTGGTTGATGCTTTGGGACACGATAACTTTGGTTCTAATAAAGTGAGAGTGATGAAACTTGGTGTATAGTTTCATCACAGTAATGCCTTGACTAAGATCGATCATGAGCATTTTCTGCTCAGGGTAGGCAGAGCGATAAGCAATTTGATTTACCGAGACTTTGGAACACAATAACTCTCCTTCTAATTGAGTTAAAATGTTCAAAATTGGTGTGTATGCTTGTTAGGTCAATGCCTTGATGGAGTTCGAAGATGAGCATTTTCTGCGTAGGGTAGGCAGAGATAAGCAATTTGATTGGTTGACACTTTGGGACAAGATAACTTAGGTTCATCTTGATTGATGATTTTTATGCCAATACAATGACTGCATTTTCATTCAGTAATGGATTCGACAGTAACAGTGTTTAGAAACGATTGACTCAGACACGAGGGCTTTTTCCCTTGGCCAGAGGGGCCCTTTTGTCAAGCGTGGGGGCCCTTCTGTCTGCCTTTAGGGTACATTTTTATTTTTCTCATCGGTTTTAGCATTTTTCTTTATAAAACACTTTTGGATGACACTTCGTGTACAGTTTGATTGCTTGATACGTTTGAAAAAAATAAATGTGCGATTAATTGGAAAATTAAACGAACTTACCTAGTGATGTTTAATTATAATTCTACGAACTATGGTGCAGGAACGGAGTAATCATGTGAGAGACATGCGCAGAAAGGTCAGTTTTTAACTTGCAGATGGCATATATTTTATTAGCAGAAAAGGAGTAATAAGGGTGGGTTATATATATTTAATAAAAAGTACCCTTCCTAAATAAGAGGGTGGGCACATGATTACTCCGTTCCTGCACCATAGTTCGTAGAATTATAATTAAACATCACTAGGTAAGTTCGTTTAATTTTCCAATTCTACATCACTATGGTTACGGAACTCCGTACCATGTGAGACTTTAAAGCCATATGACAGATGCAACAAACTCCAGCAAATGGTTCGGAGAAATAAACTCATAAGAAGTTAAAATTTAAACGCTTTATTATCTATAAAGGTTGAAATTAAGTAAAAAGAAATTTGTCTACTTGACAAATAAGATAATATCAATTATCAATAACAAATACCAATATATATCAATTTAACCATTATTGTCACTTGATATGGGTTTTAAATAAAACCGTTGGAAAGTTTTAACATTTGTCCAGCCAGCAGTATTTAGTATTGTATTAATGTCTAAATGCTTATTAAATGCTGAAGTTGTAGATGCTGAACGGACACTATGAGCACCATATAAGGAAGTGTTAATTCCTGAGTTCTGGAGAATAGTTTTTATCCACCTAGAAATAGTATCTGTTGAAACAGGGGCATATGGTTTCTGGAAACTAATAAGTAGTTGTTTTTGATATGTACGTAGTTTTTCAGTTTTTGATAAATATAGTTTAGCCAGGTTAAATAAACACAATGATAAATTATCCACATTTTTTACAAGCACAATAGGAGAAGGGAGATAATTCGGACGGGATTGTTTTATTAGAGATGTGATTGTAAACATTATCTTTTCCTCAGTTATAGTCATATTGTCAATATTTAAAGCTTTTAAAGTTTGAACTCGTTGGGCGGATCCTAATGCTAATAGAGTTGTAAACTTCCATGTTAATAATTTTAGTGATAAAGTTGAATTTTCTGGTAATGAATGTAAGTAATCGAGAACAGTGTTTACATCCCATATAGTCTTAACCTTTTGAGAAGGTGGCAATATATTGAAGGCACCTTTAAGTAAGCGTTTCACCATTGGCTGATTTCCAAAAGTAGCACCATTTTCCATAGGTAGAACATTAGAAAGACAACTTCTAGCACAATTTATGGCACTATAAGACAGTTTTGAATCAACTAAAGATGCAAGAAAATTAACACCATCCACGGTTGTAGCTGTATTAGGATCTATTTCAGTTTGTAAACAAAACTTAGTCCATTTTGAAAGATAGGAAGTGTATTGTTTTTTAGTTTTGTCTCTCCAGGAGTTATTTAAGACAGTTTTAGCTATTGATGATAGTTGTGACGTTCTGGTTTTCCCGACACTAGGCATACCAATAGTTGAAGTGTTTTGTTTAATGGATGTTGTTGATCCATCGGTGACATCAGTAAATCTGATTGGGGTTGTAGTTTGTACGCGTCTTTGATGAGCAATCTCTGTATTTTGGGGTACCAAGTTTGTGTCGGCCAATTGGGAACAACTAAAATTCCAGTTGCTTGGTCCTGATGAATCTTCTTTATAACAAGTGGTATTAAGCTAAAAGGTGGAAAAACATAAAAGTTTAAACATGTCCATGAAATAGTAAAAGCATTGACAGCAAAACAGTTCGGGTCTGGTTGATAAGATATATAAGTATCAAATTGATAATTATGTCGACTTGCAAACAAATCAATATCTGGTGAGACACCTAGGCGTGATAAAGCTCTATGCAAAAGGCACGAATTTAATTTCCATTCAGTAGATGTATTTGAACGTGATAAGTTATCTGCCCTTACATTTAAAACACCTGGAATATGTGACAGTGTCAACCAGATATTGTTTTCTTTACAAAACAACCAAATTTCCTTAACAAGTGAATTTAGTCCTGAAGAGTGACTTGTACCCATATGGTTAATGATAGCCACAGTAGTTGAATTATCTGATAGAACTAAAACATGATGGCCTTGAATGTGTTCTTTGAAACTTTGAATAGCTAACAGCACTGTTAGTGTTTCCAAATAGTTTATATGATAAGTAGTTTCAGACAAAGACCAAGAACCATTCGTGGTAAAAGTGTCATTTAGCACTGCCCCCCAAGCAAAAGATGATGAATCAGTATGTATTGTCATATCTGGGGTTGAATGATTAATTACATTAAATGAGGACATAACATTATTAATCCACCAATTTAGTTCAGTGTGAGAATCCTGTGATAATGTCATGGTTGCATTAAAATTTCCTTTTGATAATTTTAGAAATGAGTTTTTGTCTGCATCTAATTTCCTGTAAAATAGAGCACCAAACATGACACCTGGTAAACTTGACACAATAATACCTATAACTTTAGCAACAAATCTTATGGTGGGTGATCTAGATTGTATCAGATTTTGACAATTTTGTTGTAATTTTAGTTTTTTCGCAGAGGTTAATTCTATTGTCATTGTTGTCGAGTTGATAACAAATCCCAAGAAAACTAAACATTGGGATGGAAGAAATGATGATTTTGTGGGATGAATTACAAACCCTAAATCATCTAAAAGAGAGCAAGTATCCATGACATTATCACAACATTCCTTGTAGGTGGAAGCCATAAGGAAAAGATCATCAATATAAGTCGATGAAATGTGTCCCTTTTTTCTCAGCTGAGAAAGCGGTGGTTTTAGTAACTTGGTGAACTTTCGTGGGCAAAAACATAACCCATTTGGAAAACAAGTAAAGCAGTAGTATTGATCTTTCCATATGAATTTGAGAAATTTTTGACCTTGATCTGAAATTGGAACTGAGTAATATGCGTCCTTAATATCAATGGAAGCCATGAAACAATTTTGTTCAATTAAATTTAAAACTGAAGATAATGTATCCATTTTAAAGTGAATGTAAGGTAAGTGACAATTTAAGACCTTTAAATTTAAAATCATTCGCCAGGTACCATCTGGCTTTGGTCGTAAAAAGATTGGAGATATAAAATCTCCAGACTGCTTTACTGTTTTCCGAATGACACCTTTAGAAAGCATATTTTGAATTTCAGAGTCAACGATTGAGATCTGATTTCTGCCAAAAACATTATGAGGAAGAGTTTTTTGAGCAGGCAAGGACTGTTCAAAAACTAATTGAGCTCCAAAAACAGTTTCTAAGATTTCTTTGTCTGATGTAATTGCTCTCCATTTTTCAATGCAATTGGAAATGCACCCAGCTTGAAAAGACTCCACTTTCTTATTTAATTGCAGAGAAGAAATAAAATTCTGTAAAAATGACTTTACATTTATATCAGCATCAGTATCACTTAACGTCGTGGGTTGAAGTTCTTTCCTTTTGTTGACGAGGCATTCTTGCTTGGATATTGCTGCCGGTAACGATTTCTTGGTTGAAATCTCTTGTCCAAAAAAGACTGATTTTGACTATATTTATGTGGTCTCTTGAAATCATTTCGATTATCAGATCTTCCATCATTTCTTGAAAATGATGCTGTCATTTTTGTAGTTTCCTTTGCTAACTTGATGGAAGCACCCAAGTCGTCTCCAAACAGATATTGTCCTAGTGGTACTCGTGTTGTACAAATATTAGCAATATCTTTACTAATGTTGGGCCTCAACAATGTTTTCCGTTTTTGGGCCATTTCTTGACTTGCATGCCCCAGAAAAGTTAATGAGTCCATCAATGGAGTGATGTCAAATCGTGGCCCTCCAGGTACTTCTAATTCTTTGTCGATGACAGTAGATATAGCAATTGCTGATTTAGTTATATCATTTTGAATTATTTGAAGTTTTGTTTCCTGTTTTTTAGCAGGTATTGGTAATTTAGTCCACACTTCTGGATTTGTTAATGGTGATCTTAAGTGTAAGCACTTCTCTGGTCGTTTGTAGATAGAATGTTTCTCTTTGAGCTTACTATCTTGAATTTTACTGCTGAATTTTTTATTAACAATATGTGTAAGTTTATCACTTTCCAAAGCTGGTCCAGTAGTATCTTCTAAATCAAAGTCATCATCAAAAGATGAAAGGACATTAGTTGAATTTAATGCAGTTTTCTTTGTTTTGCTTGTTAAAATGTTAATTTCATCCACATCATCATATTCAGACACACTGCCATTCGAGTCTGTATAGTCATCATTTTCTGAATCAGAGTTAACATGATGTTTTTTCGAGTTTGTTATAGGAAACTCTTCTTCACTAATACTGACATTGTGTTTTCTTTTCTTAGATGTTGAGGGTTTGTCATTAAAAAGATCCTCATTTGAAACAGAACATTGAGATTGATTCTGAGACGTTTGAATATTGTTCAGAGTTTTAGTCATTTTATTCATATTTTCTGTTATCTGTAGCAAGACAGGATATAAGTTTTGTTGTGACGGCAGAGCCGTACTACTACAATCACTTGACGAGGCATTAATAATTGGTTGACTTGAGTTTTGTTCTGTGATTACAGTGACCTCCAGCGGTTCAATATCTGTTGGCGACAGCGACACACCATATTTATACTCGTTCACGGGCCCCACGCCGCCATCTTTCTTATGATGTAAATTGGCATAATTTGCCGAAGATTTCTTCATTTTTTCTGAGTCTATTTAGTGTTGTATATCAATGGGTACTATGCCAACAACACTAAACCTAGCCCTCGTTGGGGTAGACAACAAAAACGTTTTTTACTACTAATATCGTAGTAAAAAAGCGTAAAATCTGCAAAGCGATGTAAAAAAGTACTGACAAAATCTTAGCACGAATTTTACTGACCTTTCTGCGCATGTCTCTCACATGGTACGGAGTTCCGTAACCATAGTGATGTAGAATTAATATGTGTCATCTATTTATTTTGGGATTTCGGCGGGGGACATCAGCCTCACTGTTGGCTTGTTAACAACCAATAAAATCCAACGTTACGTCTATCAAATGAAAGTAGAATAATATATTATTTTTATCAATTCCTTTAGCTCAGAATAGAGATGTAATTTCGCATTATCGTACAAAATTCTAGACATCCAACTAAATATATTCCGAAAGGTAATTAAATAGGCTTTCTAAGTATTATCAGTAAAAATTGGCATTTTCATATTAAAGGGGTGCACTCTCTTCCTAAACATGACCAATTTTTTAAACATCCCGTGTCAAAATTCGGACCATCGTACAAAATTCTGATGATCCAACTAAATATATTCTAAAAGGTAATTGAATAAGCTTTCCAAATATTATTAGTAAAAGTTGGCACAATCCTATTAAAGGGGTGCGCTCTCAACCTGAACATAGCCAATTTTTCAATAATTTAAAGTGAAAGAACGGTAATATTTCGAGTCGAAATTCGGACCATCGTACAAAAATCTGATCATCCAAGTATATATATTCTTAAAGGTAATTGGATAAGCTTTCCAGATATTTTTGGTAAAAGTTGGCATAATCATATTAAAGGGGTGCACTCTCAACCCAAACGTCGCCAATTTTTTAATATTTTAAAGTGAAAGAACGGTAATATTCCGAGTCAAAATTCGGACCATCGTACAAAATTCTGAGCATCCAGCTATATAAATTCGGAAAAGGTATTTGAATAAGCTTTCCAAATATTATTAGTAAAAGTTGGCACAATCATATTAAAGGGGTGCTAAGAATTTTGTACGATGGTCCGAATTTCGACTCGAAATATTACCGTTCTTTCACTTTAAAAATTGAAAAATTGGCTATGTTCAGGTTGAGAGCGCACCTCTTTAATATGATTGTGCCAACTTTTACTAATAATATTTGGAAAACTTATTCAATTACCTTTTAGAATATATTTAGTTGGATCATGAGAATTTTTTACGATGGTTCGAATTTTGACACGGGATATTAACAGTTTTTCTCTTTAAAATTTTTAAAAAAATTGGTCATGTTTAGGAAGAGAGTGCACCCCTTTAATATGAATGTGCCAATTTTTACTGATAATACTTAGAAAGCCTATTTAATTACCTTTCGGAATATATTTAGTTGGATGTCTAGAATTTTGTACGATAATGCGAAATTACATCTCTATTCTGAGCTAAAGGAATTGATAAAAATAATATATTGTTCTACTTTCATTTGATAGACGTAACGTTGGATTTTATTGGTTGTTAAAAATAGATGAGTTTGGGCGACTGTTGTCTTAATAGGTTGCCAACGAACAGGTTGCCAGCTGGATCGGTCGAGTAGCTCGCTAGCCGAATAGGTCGTCAAGTTGTGTTCGGTGACCTTGACATTGACCTAAATAAAGATAATTCAGTGGAGAAACGTAAGTAATTCATGAGAGACATGTCATCTAATGCTTATGGTAGATGTTTCAGATTGTAAAATCAATTGTGCATAAGAGGTTATATGTATTTTGTATTAGAGGTTTCTTGTATTTTGTCTTTTGCAATAGACGTATGAGGTATTTTGTATTAGAGGTTTCTTGTATTTTGTTTTTTGCATTAGGCGTTTTAGGTATTTGGTATGGCATTATGTTACATGTGTGTTTTGAATTAGACATTTCTACATAGCATTAGGTTTTTGCCGCTTTCCCCCGCCATACTTGTTGACTGCTGGACAACTTAGCTCCTGTGGGTGCATGTCACATTGCCTGGCAATCTATCACTTTGTATTTTAACAGCTTATTGATTTAGGTCAAAATAAGAGTGTAGTTAATTTGGGTGTGTTATTTCAATTAGTGACACACATTTTAACTTTGAAAGAATAAAGTAACAATTATTCATTCTATTTTCATTTGAAATTGACTTCATCATTAAACATGAAATTTAACGGCTGACAAATTGTGATCATACTGAACAAATCTGTATAAATGTATGTGTTTTTGTTCTAGTGCCATTTTAATTAATTATTGTTGAGGATGTTATTTGTAGACAGAAAGGATAAGATTGTATTTTTAAGAATATATCAATTATGCTATATTGGTTATTATGTGTATTACTATCTTTGAATTTAAAAACATTGATAAATTAAAAGAATGTGAAAAAATATTTGTAAACAGAATGAATAGCCATAAGATTATGTTTTATTGTTATATTAAGTTACTTATGTTTATTGATTATTATATTGCTTTTAAAACTTTAAAGTATTTGAAAAACTATTATCTTACCATATTAGTTATATTAATTATTATGTTGTTATTGCTATCATTGCATTTAATTCTTTGATAAATTAAATATGTGAAATCGTGTTTATTGATCTTTTGTTATTTTTCTGCAAATGATGATATTTATGGGTAAATGGTCTAAATTTGATCATGGAACAAAATGGTGATTCGGGGAAGGTCTGACTTTTGTGCTGTGGATCATAAGGTCTGATTGAGTCTAAGGGGTGGCCAAAGGGTTAACACGTTGATGTTGAATTGTAAGATCTGTCATTGAGTTAAGTGGCATGGTTTCGATTCACTGAATGTAAGTGACAAGTGTAGTAGGTCCAACTGCATGGGGTTTTCTCTGGGTCTTCAAGTTTCACCCCCACCCCCCTCCACTGATAAAAAAAAACAAACCTGCACATAATGAAATAAAATTCAACCACATATTAATCACAAAATGGCTTAGTTTTTGTATTGATTGTTAAACCCATCTCACTCTCTGAGTCAAGTGGTGTTTTTTTGATCCCTAGGATGTGCATTACAAGAAGTATGGTCTGTTGTCCAACCTCATGGGTTTTCTCTGATCTTCCATTTAACTCCCCACTGCTAAAGACAGCTTGCAGCCCTGACAAGGGAAATGTGCCTAGTCATCGATGTGGGACAACTAATATAAGTGAGGTCCTTCTGCACAAACATTAAGGACCCACAATAGTTGAAATTCAAAGAAATTGAACATGTATTCATAGAAATGGAAAATTATCATATTAACGGAAGTATTCTGACAATAGAACAATTAACCTTATTCTGTTGGGATCTACTGACCTGGTCAGGCTTGGAAAAATAACAGCTGATAAAGGATTGGAAAAACCAAAATATGGAGAAGTTGTGAGGTAATATTTTTGTTAAATTTTATTTATAACTGTTATAAATATATTATGGTGTGAATGTTTATTCTTTGACTAGGCATTTGTCCTTGTCAGGCCCTCCATTCTGGGAAAAAAACTTGGTCAACACAAGGACAGGAGTGAATCGCAACCTCCAGGATAGATAACCAGTGTCTTACTGAGTCACCGTAATGCCAGAGATGTACCATTATTTTGTCTGCCTAAAGACTTGAAATTTCATTTTGGTCAACTGAATATCTAGTTGAGTTTGTTATTGCTATACTAGTACTCCACATTGAATTATGCCCTGTTGGATGAAATCAGTCTTAAGTTCTCCATTATTTATATATAAAAAAAATTGATTAATAGTCAAATTAAACCACATTATGTCTAGCGTGGTGTGGATGTGGTACTACTGCACTTAATTAATACACAATTCAGAATCTACATCTAGAAGTCTTATATTAATAGATAAAATATTAATGGAAACTGGGCCAGGAATTTGATCGAATTTCTTGACATAATATTTAAGAACATTTGCATTTTGTTTTTCTTGTTAAAAAGATTATAAGGATTTTATTTATTTATTTGAAACAGATGTGTTGACTCCAAAATGAGATAACATCAAAAATATGACTCTATACCTCCCTTATCATCCCAACTTTGACAGACCAGATTATTTTCGGGAAAATTGTGGTTGGCCCGATCTTCTGATATATTAAACTATTAAACAAATTCTGTCTCATTCTGATAGTTAACATTCGGCAGAATCTTTGATTATCAAGTCACTTTAATGCAGTACATATATTCAATGGTTATCAGAGCATTAAAATATAATTTAGTGTCTTAGATTGGTCTTTACCAAACATTAAATTTTCCTGGAAGTTCAAGAACACAATTTTTTTTATCATTAAAACCATTAATTTGAAATAAGAGAAAACAGAAGTTTATATAATGTTTACAAGTATGTTTTTCTAACAAACCGGATCCAGACCTAATTTTAAAAACTTGTGTTGTAAAATTTGGAAAATAATTTGTTTTATTTGTATATTAGTAAGTATTTGAAACTGTTATTTGATTATTGAAATTATTTACTCAAGATTCCAATTATGGTTACATTCCAGAAACATTAATTTATTTTTGTACTTCATGTAAGTATTTAGTGCAAGTTGTGTGCAGGAAACTATTAATTGATATTGGCGAAAGGAATAATAGAATGTGATTCGAGATAAAGTTTGTATTGAAGGAGAGTGTTGGAAGAAAAATATTGAATATAATTTAAGAAAAGGGACAAACTAATTATTCTGAGGAATAGGAGTAGACAGAAGTAATTGAATGGTTTTATTAATATGATGCTCAAGTTTTTATAAGTGGAAAGTAAATCTGTAAATCATGTATGGTAAGTATTTCTTTTTTTCAAACTTTAATTCGAAAATAAGAAATTAATGACGCAGAAGCCAGTTGTGATTACGATATAAAAAAAAAATCGTGTTTATATATGATACTGGGTGTGAATATAACAAAAAATAAAAAACTTTTTTTTTTAATAAATAAATGTAATTAATAGTATACATTTTCTGTACTTAAAAAAAAAGTATGTATTTCATGAAAAATGTGAGGTTCATAACCTTAGTCAATAAATTGCTGACATAGTATATTTACATGTAATTTCTTTGTAGAATATTACTGTTTCTAGGTTAATTGCAAATTTAAATGGTGAAATAATCAGCTGATTAATTTCTTTCAATTGGTATTAAAAATAATTATATGTATGTAATATTGTTATAATTAAGAGAGCATGTTATAGTTTCAAAAACCACTTAAATATCGACTCTGGTGTAACCAGAACTATTAGCGCTTAACACTTTCGTAAAGTATTCAATTTCCGAGACATTTGTCTTAATAGCCATAAATAACAACATGCGTCCACTTGAGAAAAGTGACAATATTCTGATACCACAAAGATAAAATCACATGACGTCATTATATGAATCGCCCTTATTTTATTTTACGTAATAAAATTTTTTGGATTCTAAAGAATATATTGATGAATATTTTGTCAAGACAGTGCCTTTATTAATGTTCTTGGAGAAGAAAATAATTTATAATGGTATGTGTTGAATTAATGACTTTTTACGTTTAATTTATTTACTTGCATATTGTTTTAGCTAGTGATTTGTTTGGGGTTTTTTCTATATGACTCTTGCAAAAGTCTGTAATATGTTTAAAATAATTACCTCTTTTTGGGGTGCTTAATGTATTTTCAATGGTTTATAATTCCCCTGTTCTTTAAAAAATTATTATAAATTCCATCAATTTTCAGTTTTTAGATTAATGGTTGGTCTTGATTTTTTGTAGGTGTTGATTTATTCAAAATAGCATTATGCAAGAGCAAAATCTGCTCATTACAGGTCTTTCTTTAGGCCTGAAATGTTATCTAAATAATCAACATTAATTACATATCCAGACCATCATAAATTCTTGATTTCAAGGCTAGCCTTCGATGTTGGCGGAATAAAATCCTATATGCCGCTTAATGGCCGTTGATAATTAAATCAATCAAGTGGATAATCGAGACTATGCTGTTTATATTAATGATTTGAGTAATGATGACCGAGACTATGTGAATATTTCAAATGCTTTTTTCTCGGCTAATAGTGAATCAATAAAATCCTATATGCCGCTTAATGGCCGTTGATAATTAAATCAATCAAGTGGATAATCGAGACTATGCTGTTTATATTAATGATTTGAGTAATGATGACCGAGACTATGTGAATATTTCAAACGCTTTTTTCTCGGCTAATAGTGAATCAATTTGACTGAAATTTTGAGCAAATTACCTTTAGACTTTCTAGTTTTTATACGTCCACATTCATAATGTGAACGTATTATGCCGTCGCCCCTGTCTGTGTGTGTGTGTGTGTATGTATGTATGTATGTATGTATGTGTGTGTGTGTCTGTGGTTTGCCTACAGGGCGCAATTCTTCATGGATTTTCTTCAAACTTGGTATACTTATTCCTTATACCCCAAGGAAGATCCCTATTGTTTTTGGGGCATGCCCGACCCCCAGGGGACGACCAACGCCCATTTCTAGTATTTGTTTGTTTGTCGTCTACAGGCCACATTTCTTAACTTATAATCTTGAAAGTTTGCATACATATTCTTTGTACCCTAAGGAACATCCCTATCGTTTGGGGTGTATGCCCCATCCCCAGGGGCAGAGCCACGCCCATTTTTTTTTCCGTGTGTCTTTGTGTCGCCTACAGGGCGCAATTCTTACTGGATTTTCTTCAAACTTGGTATACGTATTCCTTATACCCTAAGGAAGATCTCTATTGTTTTTGGTGCATGCCCGACCCCCAGGGACAGAGCCACGCCCATTTCTAGTATGTATTTGTTTGTCGTCTACAGGCCACATTTCTTAACTTATAATTTTGAAACTTAGCATACACATTCTTTGTACCCAAAGGAACATCCCTATCATTTGGGGCGCATGCCCAACCCCCTGGGGCAGAGCCACACCCATTTTCTTATCGTGTGTCTTTGTGTCGCCTACAGTCCGCAATTCTTATTGGATTTTCTTTAAAACTTTGTATACTTACTCTTTATACTCTAAGGATGATCCCTATCGTTTGGGGTGTATACCCCACCCCCAGGGGCAGAGCCACGCCCATTTTCTTTTCATGAGTCTTTGTGTCGCCTACAGGGCGCAATTCTTACTGGATTTTCTTCAAACTTGGTATACGTATTCCTTATACCCTAAGGAAGATCTCTTTTGTTTTTGGTGCATGCCCGACCCCCAGGGACAGAGCCACGCCCATTTCTAGTATGTATTTGTTTGTCGTCTACAGGCCACATTTCTTAACTTATAATTTTGAAACTTAGCATACACATTCTTTGTACCCTTAGGAACATCCCTATCATTTTGGATGCATGCCCAACCCCCTGGGGCAGAGCCACACCCATTTTCTTATCGTGTGTCTTTGTGTCGCCTACAGGCCGCAATTCTTATTGGATTTTCTTTAAAACTTTGTATACTTAACTCTTTATACTCTAAGGATGATCCCTATTGTTTGGGGTGCATGCCCAACCCCCAGAGGCAGAGCCACGCCCATTTTCTTTTTGTGTGTCTCTGTGTCGTCTAGAAGCCGCAATTCTAACTGGATTTTCTTAAAATCAGCTTGGTACTTGGTTTATGTATTCCTTATAGCCTGAGGGCGTCCACTATTGATTTTGATGAATGTCCCGACCCCCAGGGGCAGAGCCACGCCCACTTTTTGCCTTTAGTGTTAGGAAGGCACAATTCTGAATGGATTATCTTGGTATAGTTATTCCTTATACTCTAAGGACGACAACTATTAATGTTGGTGCATGACCCTCAACGCTAAACAAACCAAACGCCTAGCCTTCTTGACAAAGTACCATATCAATCAAAGCAGGAATGTGGACGTATATTGTAGCGTTAGCGTTATGTTTAACTATTATAGTGAGAACTGCCATCTCGTTATCTTATCTCCCATAATGTATGTTTAATTGAATAAAATTTCCATATTTAGCTATACACGTTAAAAATGGTGTTTGTTCAAATAATTTTTTTTTTCCCCAAATAGATTTATTTCTTTATATTAATATCTTTAGCAAATTATATTAACTTATTTAATTGAATTACAAATTCTATTACATTTTCAGAAGAAAAAAAATATGAAATTATACATTGCTCAATTTTGGTAGGGAATTGTTTGTATAGCCCGGTTGGAGCTGACGTGCCATTAAACCTTATTTCATTCAGTCATTCTTGATGTGAATTATGACATTTGAGGGAAATACCCGATAATTTATTTTCTATTTTCTATTATAGTGAGAACTGCCATCTCTTTATCTTATCTCCCATAATGTATGTTTAATTGAATAAAATTTCCATATTTAGCTATACACGTTAAAAATGGTGTTTGTTCAAATAATTTTTTTTTTCCCCAAATAGATTTATTTCTTTATATTAATATCTTTAGCAAATTATATTGAATTACAAATTCTATTACATTTTCAGAAGAAAAAAAATGTGAAATTATACATTGCTCAATTTTGGTAGGGAATTGTTTATATGAAATAATATGACATATTTTTGTTCTTGTTATGAATTGGCACAATATAGCCCGGTTGGAGCTGACATGCCATTAAACCATATTTCATTCATTCATTCTTGATGTGAATTATGACATTTGAGGGAAATACCCGATAATTTATTTTCTAATAGTCTGCTATATGTTATTTCTCTGTTTTCAGTGCTTAGTATGAAATTACTCTTAGTCTTAAGTCTAATTCTGGTTGTCTGGGAGACAAATGGATATAATCTTCCACCAATGGCACCATTTTTCTTTCTATGTAATTATCATGGTAATGTTCAAGAAATGGGGGTGGAGAGAGGAGAGGTAGCATTAAGTGTCACAGTGAAGGGAGATCCAGAATTTTATATACCAGGACAACTTTATGAAAGTAAGTAATTCAACAGATACACTGTAGACTAACAGAATATTTGTTCTGATAATGGGGTGGTCTTTTGGTCTGAGTAACCTATCATAAAATGGTCTCATTCTTAACTGGTATCAAAATGAACAAAATTACTAAAAAAAACAAGATAAACTCCCAAAATTTTTAATGTTCATCATTTGTTACACTTAGTGGGAAACACTAGTTCAGGATAAATTAATAGATACAATATTTGGAATGAAAGAATATGTTAAATAAAAAATTTCTTTTTCAGTTACTGTGACTTCTAGTATGAATTTTAATGGATTTTTTCTAACTGGTTTATATTCAATATCAAACAAAGCAATGGGGATGTACGCCCATCCTGGTGTTCAGGGTAACCAACCTGTCGGCCAGAATCTTATGTGTTCTATAGTGCATTCTCACATGAATTACCTCCCAACACATGAACTGTCATTTGTATGGATAGCACCAGCTGCTGGGATGGGTTGTGTCAGCTTCTTGTGAGTACATGTTCCTTAATTTCCTTTTCTTCACCATTATACAAAATGACATTAAATAATGTTATTTCACAAATGAATTGTGTCAATGTGTATGATGTAAAGGTATTCACTCTGTCCACATGTTCCTTAAGCAACGCCCACAAGTTTTACCACATCTAACCGTTGCTTCAATACTCAGAAATTCCTGAATTTTTGCACCCGTTGTGTTTACACGCGACTAATTAGCATTGTCCAATCAGAGGTCATGGCGGCCTCCATAGTTTACAGCCGTTGAAAGTGTTTTTTTTCAATTGAGAAACTCACGGAAAACCAGCACCCTTAACATTGATCGATCTTTGAGCTTTGCAACGCGAATGTCACATGTAGACATTTTAGCGAGACTTGGTATTCCCGACAGCCGATGAATCTGATAGTCTCACAAGCTGGGCTTGTACCCAATGGAAATTAGTGGCGAAAAATATGCAGGATATTACGTGAAGGGCTTGATAAGATGTACATAGGTAAGGTGAGATCAAGCCTTCCATTGAAGATGCTGTGTCCAGTACTTCCACGTTTCGTTTCATACTTTTCATTTTAATTTGTTCATTTTGTTTGATACTTTTCACGTTTATTTGCTCATCTTTTTTGATACTTTTCATGTTAATTTGTTCATCTTTTTTGATACTTGTCATGTTAATTTGTTCATCTTTTTTGATACTTGTCAATTTGTTCATCTTTTTTGATACTTGTCATGTTAATTTGTTCAATTTGTTTGATAAATGAAAAGAAATAAAATGGAATTTAACGTCCTACTGTTGAGCTCCGACTGGGCGAATGATGACAGACATATGCCATACAGTGTGCTATGAGTGAAATTTTGCCCAGAAAGCAGCACTGCAGTCTGCTACTCTTATTGTCTTATATTGCTAAGGGATCTTTGATGTGCACATCAACGTGAACGCAGATCTCAGGTTTTTCATTTTCCTTCCCCATGTCCTTGGCCCCACACCACTTTCATGGAGGAACCACACAAGAAAATATCTTGTCTGACACTTGTCATGTTAACTTGTTCAACTTGTGCGTGGTTTGGTGGCCGAATGATCATGAGTCAAATGCTATGGTTTTGATTTCCAATCTCTTTGATTTTCTCCAGCGCCCTCCGGTTTCCTCCCTCAATAAACCCCTACACGAAAGTGTCTTATTGAAACAAAGTTGAATCATATGTTAGTCCCAAAATGACCTGGTTTGTGTTCATCATGTTTGGTGCTTGTCATGTTTGGTGCTTGCCATGTTAAAGTGTTCATCATGTTTAAGTGTCCATCATGTTTGGTGCTTGTCATCTTTAGGTGTTCATCATGTTTGGTGCTTGTTTTGTTTAGGTGTCCATCATGGTTGGTGCTTACAATGTTTAAGTGTTCATCATGTTTAAGTGTCCATCATGTTTGGTGCTTGTCATGTTTAGGTGTTCATCATGTTTGGTGCTTGTTATGTTTTTAGGTGTCCATCATGGTTGGTGCTTACAATGTTTAAGTGTTCATCATGTTTAAGTGTCCATCATGTTTGGTGCTTGTCATGTTTAGGTATTCTTCATGATTGGTGCTTGCCATATTTAAGTGTTCATCATGTTTAAGTGTCCATCATGTTTGGTGCTTGTCATATTTAGGTGTTTATTTTTGGATACTGGTCACATAAAGGTGTCTATCATGTTTACTTCTGGTCATGTTAAGGTGTTCTTTAAACATTCAGATGGGATGGGAGCAGACTGGGACTAGATTAAAGGTCTGTTTTCAGTTCACAATCATGTGTTGGTATATTTGACAAGAAGTTGGATTGTCTTCCATAACCAAAGAAATTGTAATTAAAATTTACATTAGAAAGTTAGTCTCAAAATGACCTGGTTAGTGTAGAGTGTATGATATTTGTTGTGTATAGTTTACTTCAGTGTAATGAATGTTTCTGTTTACAGGGCAACGGCCAATCTACAACAGCAGTTATTATTTAAAGATACAGTTGTTTTGCAGCTGTGTGAAGAAGGAGGTATTATTAACAAGACTTAATATAAAAACAAAATGAAACCCATTAAAATAAAACTTCAGTTTCTGATCTAATGTGATTACATCACATGTTAAACTTATAAGAAGACAATCATGCTTAAATATTTAGCATATATTGAAACATATGCAAATAAAACTATTAAAACTCACCACTACCCGGGTATTATTTAATTTTGTGTATTTAGCATTAATTTCTTTCACATTCATTCAACATCAGTTATTTGTTTAAAAATTCGTAAAATTTGTTTAAAATCGACCCAAATCATCTAATTTGTACTTGTGTCCAGTTTAAAGCTGACTGATTAATTTTGATAATGAGTGTCAAATTTACAAGTATTTAATTTTCTGATTAAATGATACCCAGTTTACAGTGACTGCGGTCAAGTGTGAATGCATAGAATTTAAATTCTGGAGAATATTTTGTAGAATAGAGATGTACTGCTACATATATATCTTTAGATATAGATTGACAGTTTGTCTAGATGAAAAAAAAATTAAGATCAGGAGTAAAATGTTGTTATCGTTATCCAATATTATTTATGTTTCAATTCATATATCTAAATGAATTTGTATTCATTTAATTATTTACAATTTTTCTATATTTTTTTTTATCCCAGATGCCTCTAAAACTCCCCTTAGACCAGATTTGGCTGAACTTAATTCTGAATTGGTTATTCTTCGAGATGATTTTGATTCTTCACCAACTTTTAGACAAGATTTATGGTAAATATGGATATTTTCTAACAATGTTTCCAAGCCTGACTCAAATTCCTTAAATATTATATAAATTACTTAATAAACATAATCTGTTCTCAATGCCATTGGATGTTTCGAGATTTTCAACATATTTAATATGATTAACAGTTAATGATTTTATTTGAAAATGGATGATCAAAACTTTGTTTATTATCTGAACTGTAGCAATGACAATTGAGACTATACTGTTTTCTAACAGCCATAACTTGGCTCAGAAGGAAGTAATTTAACTTAAATTTGCAAAAAGTTTCATTCATGATTTAATTAATCATGAAATGGATAATGAAGACTGTTTTTTATCATAACAGCTTTAGTAATGATGATCGTGACTAGGTCGAAAATTCAATTGCTAAATTCTCAGTTTAGAGTGGATCAATGTGACTGAAAATTTCAGCAATTACTAGTTTTAACTATTATAGTGAGAACTGCCAGCTCTGTAACTTGTCTTCCATAATGTACCTTTAAGAGTAGCCTAGGACAATAGGTTTTCTGCATAAATTAATGTAAAGGATATGATTATATTATAGGAAGGTAACAAGAGGTGGTGAAGTATCAGATAAATGTGGTGTTGTTCTACATGGTAACTCAGCTGTTTTCTGTGAGAAAGAAGGACAACGTCAATTGGTAGATATATTGAATGATATAGCATGAAGATAGATATAGACAGTATTTTATCCTTTAAACACAGTATTTAGTTTCTTTTCTATTAATCATACTTTACAAATTAACTAGTGAATTTACATGTACATGAATTATACATCTTTTTTCAGATAACAGTGCCATTAAATACAACATCTTCTAAGATTCTACAATTTGCTGTGTGTAAGTAGAGATATGAACATGTAAAGTCATTAATCCTAAAGGGTATTCAAATTCCATAAAATGACAAATTAGTGTAATAGACCATGGGGGAAGGTATCAAAATAACTGAGGAAGTAATTTCAAGTGTTTTGAAACAGTAACCATACTCTTCCTCGTGCATGGCACTTGCTATTACTGTTTTTTAATAACACATTTATTGGAAGACAATATTTGCCCAGTGAATGAAAGTGATCGGCAATGATAGAAGATTGAAATTTCCCTGCCTTGTAGCTACCACTGTTCATCGTGTATTTTGTACATGTGAAACATCCATTTGCTGATAACACTATTTTGCCAATATTGGTTTTTAGGACTTCAGATTTTGTTTACTGGTTTGGATTGTTCGTACTTGGTTTTATTTTATTCCATATGTTTTTTATGTTTCAGCTGCTGGATCGTGTGGTAGACGTGACAGTCAAGATAAAGATATTGTTGTATCTTATAGTATTGATGGTTGTCAAAATTTTATAGAAATAGAGAAAGTCAGGTACACTATATAGCACACATATACAATATATTCAGAAGATCAGAAAATGAAAGCATTTAGTCTACCTAACCTTGTGGGTTACTCCGGGTCCTCTAGTTTCCTCCGTCTGAAAAAGACAACATGCCAGGAAATTATTGAAATAAGATTGTTCCTTATTATGTCAGTCCGAAAATGACCTACTTTGTTTTGGATGGATGTTAGACTCTATTTCTCTCTCTCTCTCTCTTGCTAAGATTTTATTTGAAGGAGAACACAAAAGCCTTCTAATAAGTAAATAGTTACATACTAGTCACAGACTTTCAAAAACAAAATTATCTGATGCAGGTAGAAGGTTTCTCTCTCTATTATTTTCCATAAATGGAGTTCAGGTGATGGTGAATAATAAATCAATCTCCATTTATCGCAAGGTCTGCAAAAATGAGATTCATCTGACTGCAAGAATGTGAAAAATCTACGTACATGTAATGTTACATTAGTTTATTTTTGGAATTGAAGTCAAAACATGTCTTCTTGGGAGGGTTTAGTCAATAAATGTAAATTGACTTTGATTAGAATGTAAGTAACAGAACAGTTTTGAAAAGCTAATTTTACTTCTGGTTTGTGCAAACCTGTAAAAATACTATTAAAAATGTGATACATGATATTTTGAATTTGAGGTACCTTATTTAAGAGAAGAATAGGTGTTCAAGTATATGTTTGCCTATTTGTTTGTTAATGATGTAGGTTTTTTATACGCCCACATTTTTATGTGGACGTATATTGTCGTCGCCCCTGTCCGTCCGTCCACATTTTTTTGTGAACAGTCTACAGGTCACAATTTTTATCCGATTTCAATTAAACTTAAAATATAGGTTTATCACCATAAGATCTCGGATCCTTTCGATATTGGCATGTATCGGACTGTAACTTCATGGGTTCTGGCCCCTGATTGTTCGAAAAATCACGTTTTTATACGCCCACATTTTCATGTGGACGTATTATGTCGTCGCCCCTGTCCGTCCGGACGTCCGGACGTCCGTCCGTCCGTCCGTCCACAATTTGTTTGTGGACTCTCTACAGGTCACAATTCTTATCCGATTTTGACGAAACTTGAAATATAGGCTTATCCCCAAAAGATCTCGGCTGCTTTCGATATTGGCATGTATCGGATCAAAACTTCATGGATTATGGCCCCTGATTGTACGAAAAATCACGTTTTTAGCTTGTGGACCCTATAGAGGTCACAATTTTGAACCGATTTTGATGAAACTTGACATGAATGTTTGTAACCCAAAGATCTTGGTTCCTTTCGATATTTGCGCATATCGGATCGTAACTTCCTGAATTATGGCCCCTGGTTATACGCAAAATCCCCCTTTCTTTAGCTTGTGGTCCCTCTGGAGGTCACAATTATTATCCAATTTAAGAAAACGTTTGATTATATCACCGTTACACTGTAAGGAAGGTTGAGTTTGAATTTCGGGAAAATCGGACCAAAATTGACAGACAAAATGGCCGCCGTTTGTACGCGAATACTGTTAAAAAAAATGATATATCATGGTTGTGGACCCTGTATAGGTCACAATTTTAATTCGATTTTGATGAGGAAGGTTGAGTTCTAATTTCGTGAAAATCATACCAAAATTGCCGGACGAAATGGTCGCCGTTTGTACGCGAATAGTGTAAAAATATGGTATATCATGGTTGTGGACTCTCTACAGGTCACAATTCTTATCCGATTTTGATGAAAAGTCACATTTCTAGGTTGTGTACCGTCACACCATAATCATTGTCGGTTTCGAATTTCATTAATATCAGACTGGAACTGACCAACTAAATGGCTGCTCCGAATACAGTATGAAATACAGGACTTAAAGATGTAGGAAAAATCACTTTCGGTATTGCTTGTTCTCTGTCCATCTCTCGAAAATGTGGGCGTATCCTGCCTGGCAGTGCCAGCCTATCTTTTAGCTTGTGAACAGCGTAGAGGTCACAATTTTGAACCGATTTGGATGAAACTTGACATGTATGTTTATAACCCAAAGATCTTGGTTCCTTTCGATATTTGCGCCCATCGGATCGTAACTTCCTGAATTATGGCCCCTGATTGTCCGAAAAATCGCCCTTTTCAACTTGTGGTCCCTCTGGAGGTCACAATTGTTATCCGATTTAAAAAATCGTTTGATTATATTACCGTTGCATGGTTATGAAGGTTGAGTTTGAATTTCGTGAAAATCGGACCAAAATTGACGGACAAAATGGCCGCCGTTTGTACGCGAATAGTGTGAAAATATGTTATATCAAGGTTGTGGACCTTATAGAGGTCACAATTTTGAACCGATTTTGATGAAACTTGACATGTATGTTTATAACCCAAAGATCTTGGTTCCTTTCGATATTTGCGCCCATCGGATTGTAACTTCCTGAATTATGGCCACTGATTGTCCGAAAAATTTCCCTTTTTAGCTTGTGGTCCCTCTGGAGGTCACAATTGTTATCGGATTTTAAAAAAAACGTTTGATTATAGAAACCAAACAAATTCTAATGATTTTCTGATAATTCCTTAATATGCGACAACTCTTGTTGACTGCCCGGACGATTTGGCTGCTGTGTGGGCGTATCTTTCGTTGCCTGGCAACCTATTTTTAGATTTCTTGTAATACAAAATATTTGAATTCAAAGCACTTTTTGTTTCCACTTCAGACCACCAACTTTGATGAAACTTGACATGTATGTTTATAACCCAAAGATCTTGGTTCCTTTCGATATTTGCGCCCATCGGATTGTAACTTCCTGAATTATGGCCCCTGATTGTCCGAAAAATTGCCCTTTTTAGCTTGTGGTCCCTCTGGAGGTCACAATTGTTATCGGATTTAAAAAAAAACGTTTGATTATAGAAACCAAACAAATTCTAATGATTTTCTGATAATTCCTTAATATGCGACAACTCTTGTTGACTGCCCGGACGATTTGGCTGCTGTGTGGGCGTATGTTTCGTTGCCTGGCAACCTATTTTTAGATTTCTTGTAATACAAAATATTTGAATTCAAAGCACTTTTTGTTTCCACTTCAGACCACCAACAACATCGGCAACAGAGGTCCATATGGTACATCTACCATCAGAAGCTAGAGGTCAGGGCATTTGTATACAATGGCGACAACTGCCTAATACAGTACAGCGTCTTCCAGAAATTCCAGAAATTATGGCACAAGATGAACCTTACAATGACAATCCATTGTCACAAAATTTCACAGAATATAACACAACACATCCATACAATTATGATGATGACAAAGAAACCACAACACCTGTTTTTGATTTAGATCGACCACTGAACTATGGTAATGCAAAGTATTATGGAGGAGCTAAATCTAGGCAAGGACGAAAATACCCAACAGCACCACCTTCCCCAGCGCCTCGACGGTTAGAAAATCCCAATGCTCCAAAACCAAGTCAGGATGATCCATCAGGAAGTTATAAAAGCTGTTGGGCAATTGATAATATTTTAATCGTAAATATTGCGGAACCACCAAAACTATTAATAGACGATTTTGATCCTGTTGATCCTAGTAACTGGTTGTTTTTCCCTGGTGCTAATATACAAGTAAGTACAAAAATTGTATTAGGATACTAGATCCTGAATTTTAAATCTTCCTTATACTGGTTTTGTTTACTTATTTTTGTTTTTTTTTGTTCGGATGTTCATGTGGTTTAACATGTATGCTTTAGATCATTAGTTCTGTCAGCATGTTTTCAAGTTCACATTTGGATTTGACAAGAAATAAGGCAGTCTGTCCAACCTCTAGGATTTTCTCCATGTCCTCTAGTTTCCTCCCAGAAGCTAAATCCCACTATGTGCAATTATTGAAATAGAAATGAACCATGTGTCCTGAATGATCTAGTTTTTGTCAAGTCCACGTTATACCCAATTTCCCTTACTCTTTTATTTCATTGTTTTGTTCATGCTTAATCAGACCAGTTGGTATAAAGCAGGGTCTATTTTAAGGTTATATTCGTGAAGCTCAGTTTGCAGTGTTTTGGGCTTCTGTGACAATTTCCAGAATTTGACTTCACATAACACGATTACAATTTTATGACCAAAACATAACAGAATTCACATATTTATAACCATGTGTCATTATCATTAGCAGCGTTAAAAAGCATCCAAAGTTGATCCAAAGGCAAACGTAGCTTCACCGTCACCTGCACCTGATGATGTTTTGCCTTGTAATTTCCATGGTTTAAGTGTTTGTGGGAATTGGTCAACAATACAAAACTTTAGATAGAATTAATAGACCCTGGTACAGAACACTAATAGGAGGACATTAAACCCAATTTCATTTCATTCTCAATCACTTTCTTTTTCAGCAAAACTGTCATTCTGATGAAAATGCTATATATTTTACTGATAAAAATCAAACATTTAACTATATGGTGACTCGGGACCTTGACCTTTCTCCGTACGAATTTGATGGGGACAGTTTGATTACTGAAGACTTTGAATCAAAGCAGCAACCAGGGTAAGTAAATTGACAGGTGATATGTTCTACCATCTCTACTCAGTCTACTAGTGATTAAAACTATATGTTGGATCCGTTCTGTTTCTATGGCTCTTAAAATCTAAAAGAATTGTTTTCTGGACCTGTCAGCATAATGCTGCATGTAGGCCTATAGAGACCCATACACCACTTGATTATTTGCCTCAATGTTATTAATACTTTCATAAAAAATTTCTATAAAGAAGAATAATATTAAAAAAATTTAGCAATTGAATTTTAGTGGGGCAAATCGGAGGAGTTTTCAGAATGTCAAGGGATTTGTGGGGTGGGTTACATGATCCATAAATAGCAGTCTTGTAATTGTACTAGCACCAATATACATGCTTGTATTCCCTCATGAAGTGCCCCACCCCGTCAACGCTCGGTTCAGGTACATGAACTCTTAAATGGCTTTGATCGCATGCTCTTTAGATTATATGCATTGTGTAGTGTGGTTTGGATTACATGCCCTGCTTTTACCTATTTGCATGAAACCTATCAAAATAAAATTGAACCATATAATCCTGGAATGACCTAGTTTGTGTTAAGTTGAGAATGTCTGTGGACAAAGCCCATTACAACAAAATTATAAGAAAAGAAAAAATGTGAAATTTGGATAATTTTTGTTTAAAGATGGGAGATAAGAGGAGGTCATGTAGATGTTACATGCGGTGAAATCGGGACAGGGAATTCGATGGTATTTGATGCAGATGGTAAACGTTTGGCCTGTTCACCATATATGGACACAACAGAAGCTGGAAATCTTAGATTTTATCTTGGTATTGGTAAGTCTTTAACTTCAGAATACCAAAATATAAATGTGAGTAGCATTAAAATATTGTAAGCAAAATCTACTTTGTGAAAAATGAAAATAACCCAAGAAAAACAGAATATCATCTACATTGTATCTTCCTGTCCGTAACTTTATTGAATCCTAATTCAATAGAAAGATATTTCTATGTAACTATTTTTTATTCCCAGGATCTGGTTCTTGCGATCCCCCAGGATCAAAAAAAGCCTCCATTTTAGTTTATTTGGAAGATGAAGCTGGACAGACACAAGTATTACAGAAACTAGAAACAGAGAGATACTCGGTAATTTTCTTTGATTAAAACCAGAAGCAGTTAATTTCAGTTTAATTCTCATAAGAATACAATATAGACAAGTTTCCATTAAGAAATTTAATTGAATGATTATCATAATTATCTTTGTGGACAATCTAGCTGATTGACATTCATATTTTTTAATTTGTGGAACATGTTTAACTTGTGAGGTTAACCAATTTTATAATACCTAGTTGCTTCTTTTGATGTGTTTGGGCAATTTAATAAATACTGTAAGAATATAACTTTATGTAAACTGGTATTCTTATTTGTAGGAACCTCAGCTAGTTTCCATGGAAATAACCCCTTTTAAGAACGGACCTAGAGCTAGAGTATGTTGGATTCAGAAAACACATCGTGGTGCTGGTCTGGATATCTGGGCTATTGATAAAGTGAATATCTTGCCCACAATACCTACAGAAATGTCTCCTAATAGAAATCAAGTTATTCAATTTAAAGTCAATTTACAGTGTGGGATCAATACACAGAAAAATAGGTAAACCAAAAAAAAGACATTTGGAAATAGTAGTGTTACATTGTCACGTTTTTGTGTCCATGTTTATGTTAATCTGGTACAAAAAAATATGTCTTTCATTATTATATGTTTTATCAAGAAGATTTTTAATTTGTCCAATCCTTAATTCTTTTTATTTTAGTCTTCAACTAGAAGTTTCTACCAATCATGGATTGGATTGGGTTCCTTTATTCTCCCCCTGTTTACCGTCTGCTTGCCATGGCGGTTATCTCCCTTTTGATTCAGTTTATTCCTCTCATGAACAAAATGGGTAAGTTTATTGCATTTATTTTGTTTTATGATCGAATCAAACCATTTTCACATTAATACTATACCTGAGGTCAAGGGTTCGATTACGGTGTTGGCCGAAATAGTTCATCAGGATTTTGCGGCGTTGGTTCCCATTATCAGTGGTGCAGAACGGAGGGTCTGACAAGGTCAACTGTATAGTCTTCGGATTGTGTGGAAAACCGTGGGCCCATTTACACATTGGCATGCAAGTAAAAGATCCTTTGGCAGTTGGAATTTGATAAATGAGTTGGCTATATCGCTAGCGCTGTTGATCGGGCAAAACTCCAATTCATTTTCATGCAGTTACCTGCAAAGTAATACACATTGGCGTGCAAGTAAAAGATCCTTTGGCAGTTGGAATTTGATAAATGAGTTGGCTATATCGCTAGCGCTGTTAATCGGACAAAACCCTAATTCATTTTCATGCAGTTACCTGCAAAGTAATTGACTAAAATAAGGTCCAAACCAGTAATACTTTCTGATTTAATACAATTTTTAGGTGGGAGAGAATAACTTTACCACTACCATATTTGGTTCAAACACCATTCGTTAGATTCCGTTTTATGCAACCTGCAGATGATCCACAACCAAACTGGGCTGTTGATGATGGTAGGATAAATATAAAGTATTGGTTTTCCTCAGTTCTAACCAATTTAATGACTACTTCTTTGAGGTTTTGATAAATAGATAGCCTTTCAAATTTTGTTATTACTGCTCCTGTTTCCTCCCCCATCCCCCATCTCCCCCTCTATGTTTAGATTATTACAATAAATGTATTACGCCATACTTTTGTTATTTTAGTTTTTATTGGGAATTGTTTATATGGTTGTCATGGACATGGATTTTGTCATCAGGATGGCTGTGAGTAAGTAAAGCAACAATTTATTTCTGTGTGAACATAGATCATTCTAAATCAAATTGAAGGGCTGGGGGTGGCCGAACGGTTGAACCCAGGCACTGAAGATCAGAAGATCTGTCATTGAGTCATTTGGCATGGGTTTTGATCCCCCGCTTGTAAGTGACAAAGAGTGTCCCACCTCTTATGTCTTTTCAGGGTCCTACAGTTTGCTGAAGATATGTGCTAGTAAAATGTTGAAATAAAATAGATCCATATGGTAGTCATGAAATGTCCTAGTTTGTGTTGAGTGGACCTTGAGCCCCATTGCTCAACCATTATACACATCCATTTGCAGACTTATTTGGAAATTCCTTTGTATATAACTTTATTTGATATGTTAGTGTTTCTGTCCATCTTTCCCTGTCTTATATTTTTTTAGAAACATATTTTATATTTTAGTTGTGATTTTGGCTATAAAGGAACATATTGCGAAGAGAGTGTGGTTCCTAATCCATCAACATTCCAAGAACATTTTGAAAATCCTCATATAGTAGAAGCCTCTGGATTGGTTGTAATAGAAGGTGGTACAATAGGTTATGATTGTGGTGTTGTAGCATCTGGTAAAGCTCTTGTATTCAATGGTGATGGTTTGAGACAAATTGTAACAACTGATTTTAATACAACAGATTCTTCGTATGTAATATTTTTGTAATTTTGTCTGTATCTTTCTTAAACAACAAAATAGCTTTTCTCCATTATTTCTGGTTATAACTTACACAATCAAATATATTGATTTCCTGTCAAGTTAAAACTTTTTTCCACAACCAGAATCTAACACTGTAACCTGGGTATCATTTAATCTTGTCTATCTAGTACTAATTTCTGTCACATTTGTTTAATATCAAATCTTTGTTTAAAAATTTGCAAAAATTGTTTTAAGTAACCAAAAATCATCTAACTTATACTTGTGTCCAATTCAATTTTGATAATGAGTTTCCAATTTACTGGTTGAAGTGAAATGACAGTAATTGTGATGAGCTAAGCAGTTCTAGTTTATGTAATATCTAATTGATTTACAGGTACCTACAGTTTAGTATCCGTGTTGGAAGTGTTTCTATGACTTCTAAGTGTCCTGCCCCTACATCACCAATGGAATCGGTTGTTTTAGAATTTACCTGTTCTGGAGGAGTTCATTGGGAGTTTCTACGGGAATTCTCTGCTAAAGATTTCAAGCAACCAATGTAAGTTTGGATAATATCTCTAAGAAAAGATGTACGTATTAAGAACTGTCAACTATGAAAACTCTATATTTAAATTTATACATTTCCATGATGGTTTGAAATTTCATGTTCGTTTATACATTTACTTTCATCTTTTCAGAAAAAGCAAAATAACGATTATTATGAAGCCAATTTTGGTACCAATGATACTACTATTGTTGGGTTAGAATACCCCATTATTCTCACAATGTTGTGCTCTCACATTTGGGCAGTCTGTGTTTTAGCTGCGTTTGTTTTACATTTGTTTTCTCTCTTCAGGATGGATTCTGTTTCTCTACCTGATTCTGCTAAAAGAGAGTCTTGTAAGTTCCGTTGGAGACAGATGAGTCATTCTGGTCGCGGTCAAGATGTTTGGGCTATAGATGATGTGAGTCTATCGAAAAAAATGAATAATATGTTGCATGTTAATGCTGCAGATATGAAAGATATGCGAGAAGATTTAACGGCACATCTTGGAAAACTGGTTGATAGTTATTGTGGAGCTCCTAAAAGTATCACGTAAGTTAAGCAGATAAAATATTTTAACAGACCTATAAATCTAGTTAATTATTATGTTGACTAAGAAATTGTTATTTTATTCTTTCACTGGACCTCCAAACCACTAATTTAATTTTATAAATATAAATTAAAGTAGCTATATTTTATTTCTGCATATATGTAAAATATATCCAATAAATATTTGAGTTTGTAATGAGAATAGACTGTAGTGCATTGCATGGCTAAAGGCTGTCTTCATTATCCTAGAAGGTGCAGATAAAGTTAAACCACCTTCATTTTTTCCATATAAATGTATTTGGTTATTATGTTCTCCAGCAAGTTTTCTTATGTTATCCCTCTATTATAGGGGGTTGGGATGGCCTGGTGGTCTAGAGTGCCGCGCTTCGACCTCTAGCTGGCCGGTCACCTCTGGCTTGCGGCTGTGGTTTCGAGCCCTGGTGTGAGCGTATGTGTCATGGAGATAGGGGTGCCTTCTCAAGCTCGTGGGTTTCCTCCGGGCACTCCGGTTTCCTCCCACTGCTAAAGACCCCAACGCGCAAGCGAATTATTGAAATAAAATGAAACCATGTGTTAGTCTCAAAATGACCTAGTTTGTGTCGAGTGGACTTTAAACCCCATTTCTCTCTCTCTCTCCCTCTATTATACTCCCTAACCCATGAATTAAATATTTAAAAATCTATTTAGAAAATTACTGAAGTTTGTTTCTGCATATTAATTAAATGGCATCAATCTGCTCAGTCTTTTGTAATAAATGTTCTGTTCTGTTTTATTGTGTTCTTTCTCTGTAGCTTTGCTGGAAATGCCAAATTAAATGAATCTAGATATTTAATGACAGAATCCCTGAACATTGGACCATCCCAGATGATACAGTTTGATTTAACAATGGGTTGTGGAACTCCTTATACCAAAGGGATCGATAATCAACTGTATTTAGAATACTCCACAGATCATGGAATAAGTTGGGGTTTAGTGGAGAAACCTTGCCTACCCCCAGATATCTGTAACACTTACCACTCAGGAACTCTGTATCATTATTCTCAATATCCAGAATGGACAAAAATAAATGTTTTATTACCACCAGATACATGGTATGTAACTTTTAAATATTCTTCTGAAAAGTAAGCCTTTTTATTTATTTGATTTATGTATAATCACCTTCTTAAGACCTCTTTTTATATTTAGTGGAAACTGTTACATTTTCATGTAATTTAGGTCACCACATACTCGATTCCGCTGGATACAACACGAATGGGGACCAACTGATGCCTGGGCTATTAAGAGATTTTATATTGGTCAACAATGTCCTGATATGTGTAATGGTCAAGGTGCATGTGAACAAGGATTCTGCAAGTAAATAATACAAGTTTGTTCTATATTTGCATGTTTGATGGACACTGGTGGAAGTAACACAATATACCGATATGACCAGGGGGAGGTGGGTACAATGCCTAGCTGATTCACTAGCATTGGCCAAGACATTCCTCTGGGTTTTAGGCATCTCCAAGTCAACGTGATGGCATGATGTAGAGCTGGACAAGAAAACAAGTGTCTGGCGACAAGATTTAAGAAAGTATTATTTGTTTGATTTGTATTTGTATTTTGTCAATTTCACATCTTCTTTTGAAGTAGACCTATGTATCTATTGTTGTTCTTGTTGTAGTATTCCTGTATCTCAGTTTGTTTGCACTGTCTTTTATTTAGGTTTATAGGAGCCTTTTGTTAAGCAATTGTTTTTGTATATTTGTAGATGCGATGATGGTTTTTCAAGTAAGAACTGTCAGTCTGACTCCCCAATGGCATCCATAATACATGCTGATTTTGGTATGAGATATGAACCAGAAAAAGACTTTCGTAAAATAACTGGTGGGGATGTTGTCAAGATTACAGAAGGATGTGGAATTATTTTGTCTGGAGAGTCCATGTATTTTTACAAGGTTATTATTTAAATATTTTAATGATAATTCACTACTAATACTTTTATTATCCCATTCTCCCAATTGAATTAATTTTCTAGTCTGACAGATGATTTTGCTATTTTAGGATGGTGTTCGTGAACTGGAAACCAAAGATTTAGATACAACGTCAGATGATTTTATTCAGTTTTATATACGTATTGGTGGAGGTGATAAACATTGTACTGGTGGTGACAAACGAAGTGAATCCGTTTTATTACAATACAGTAATGATGGTGGAAATAATTGGAATTTATTAGAAGAGCTTCACCATACAGAATACAGAGCACCCAGGTAGTAACAGTAGTTTTGGAATTGAAATACACAAAACTCAAATATAACAAATAATGTAATGCTGAAATATATTTGGTTCTAGTCTTGTAACAATATATTACCATTTGGTATGCCGCTTGCTCCTTTATAATTTCAAAGGTTAATGTCCGAATAAAAAGAAATAAGAAACAATTCTAAATTTAATCAAATTTTCAGGTTTATCCATCTAGATTTACCAGATTCATCTAAAACACCAAGCACAAGATTCCGTTGGTGGCAGCCATCTAATTCTGGAGAGAATCAGGACCAGTGGGCTGTTGATGAAATTTATATAGGACCAAATGAACGTTTACCTCAACTAGAAGATGATTTTGATGTTGGTTTACTTTTTTAAGATTTACTTTAAGATTACCAGTACTGAAGTTTAAATTTGTTGATCTAATATCAATTATTTACATAATTAAGAAATAAGTGAAGAATTTATGGAAGTGATGTCAATGGTAATGAATATTATACTGATCTTGGTTCTTTTGTTTTACAGAATAACCCAGATCCATTTGAATCTGGTAAATGGTTAATGGTAACTGAAGGTGTCAATGGTAAATATTGTCAATCAGGGATGCCAGCCATGGTTCTTGGTAATCAACTAAATGATAAATATGCCATAACGAAAGATCTACTGCTCAATACAGATGATGTTGTACAATTTAAGGTAAACTTACTTATTGTAAGACCATAAATCATCGAACAACTACAGCCTAGTATCATCTGGGGACTAACTGGTGTTTTCGAGATATCCTGTTAATTTTAAATTGTTTTAACTCGTTTATTTTTTTTCTAAAATAGATATTTTCAGGGAATTTATTTAATTCATAACAAAGGGTCAATTTAAATGAATTTTGGAGTATTTTTTTTTTTATCTAAATGCATGGCAGATATTAATAAAACAAAAATCTTTCTGCTTGACTGTATGAATGATCTTGTCTACAGATAAATGTTGGGTGTGGAAGTAGATTTAGATGGGATTATCCAGTAATGTTACAGTATAGTCAGGATGGTGGAAGAACATGGCATCTAGTACAGGATCCGTGTTATCAGCAACAAGACTGTGATGGTGATTATACTGAAGGTAGTATATATTACCCTGGTACACATGGTGCTTGGACTCTCATTGTTATACCTGTTACTGAAAAGATAGCTCAACAGTAAGTTTTTTAGTAATCTTTTTCTATTTTATGTCAAAAATATAATTGTTGGTTTCACTGGAAAATGATACATGCCCACTGGAATGATATTCGTATTGTATCAGCTGGGCTGTCAGATAAGCAAGCAAGGACTGCTCTCTGGGCCAGTTGTTAAACTGAATATTTACTTATCTGGAAATTATTGGATAGGCACTGGCCAATTCTTATTTGCATTAGCAGGTATACTATTTACATTTTATTTTGGTTTGTGATATTGTAAATATCTATATTGTCTAGATGAAGTTTTATTACAGGATTTTGAAGTTATTTATTATCATTATCTATTCAAGTCCATCCTTTATTTTCACATTATTCATTATTGTTATCCATTCAAGTCCATCTCTGTTTCGCTGGTGGCAGCCTGGAGATATGACTCATAGTTTTGCATTGGATGATGTTTATATTGGACCACCTTGTGAGGATAACTGTAATAGAAATGGTGTCTGTAAAAGTCATCAATGTCAATGTGATGAAAATTTAAATGGTATGGTTAACAAATATTTTGCATGAAAATGATTTTACCGTAGAATAGAAAACATTCTCTACAAGTACTGGTAGGATCAATGCCTGTTATTCATTTAGATACTTTGGACCTGTGGGCCAATGATTTATTGAAATTGAAGTGCACTGTATGTTAGTCCTCAAATGACCTTGTGTTTGTTTACTGGGTTTCTCTTTTTATTTGAATTATTTTGTTTGGTAGGTCCAGGATGTCAGTCAGATGAACCACGACCAATGGGAATGCTTGATCGATTTGATAACAGGAATCAACCAACAGCATATTGGAATAAAATTTTGGGCGGATATTTAGGTAGAGGGTGTGGTATTGTAGATTTTGGAAACTCTTTATATTTCAACGGACCAGGAACTCGAGAAGCCAAAACAGATGCTTTAGATACAACAAGTCTTAGGTAAGAAATGTATTTGAAAGTAGTTTGATCACATGAAGAGGAAATGCTAGTTGCACAATTCAAGCCTCTTACCACTATATCTAATGCACATTTGTTTGCTTAATATTTTATATTTGTTTTCTTTTAATGGAAATGAAATGAAGTTTAACGTCCTACTCTTCTGCCCCTAACCTGGGCTAATGGAAGACGGGCATACGCCATACAGTGTGCTATGAGGAAAATTTTGCCCAGGCAGCGGCGCTACGGCCTACTCTTATATCAAATACCAACTGCTAAGTGCTCTTTTATGTGCACACCGATGTGTACACAGGACCTCGGTTTTTCATCCCATCTGAACGACTAGATAGCTGTCCTTGTCAGGCCCTCCGTTCTGCATCACTGAGATGGGGAAACCAAGCCGGAAAACACCCAACCTCCAGACTAGCAAGCCAGCGCCTTACCCACTTAGCCATGTGATCCCCCTTCTTTTAATGGTAATCTCCTAAACCAATTGATGCAGAAAAGTAGAATGTTATATCCCATTTGATTTATTTTATAGAATGATACAGTTTGTAGTAAAGATTGGAGGAGAGAGAAATCAGAATGGCTGTCGTCAACCTGAAAATCGTAATGAAGGGATCATAGTCGATTATTCTACAGATAATGAGATAACCTGGAATATTTTGAAAGTTATCGAACCAAAGATTTATAATACAACAACTCAGGTGGTACAGGTTCAACTCCCTAAAAAGGCTAAAACCAATCATACAATATTCAGATGGTGGCAACCACTGGGTCATGGAGGTGAGCACATGTTTATTCATTTGGCAGATAATCAAAATATTGTTTTAATCTGTAGGAGGGTGTTAATAAAAAAGGTGGTTGGATGGCTGTTTGGTTAGCACATAAACGCTGTATCATAAGGTCTGTCATTGAGCCAACTGGCGTGGTTTCGATTCCCCAGTTGTACATGGTAAGGAGTAGGATTGCCTTTCCAACCTCATTGCTTTTTGCCGGGTCCTCCGGTTTCTACCCACTGCTAAAGACCCTTAGCGCAAGCAAAATATTGAAATAAAATTAAATTGTGTGTTAGTCCAAAAATGACCTAGTTTGTGTCGAGTGGACGTTAAACCCCATTTCTCTCACTATCACTTTATTGATAAAAACAATTTTGTATTAACCAACTTTTCAAGGTATGCCGAGAGCAGAATGGGCTATAGACAGTGTTTTGATTGGTGTAAATGACACAAATACAGTTGGTTTCCAGGATAATTTTAACATGATGATGCCAGATCCTCACACCTGGTTCCTTGCAGATAGCGCTGTTCCTAGAATCACCTGCAATTCTAAAGGAAATGCTCTTGAATTCAGCTCAAATACAGGTATGTAATACATTTGACAGTGTTAAAATTCAATAGTTGTAGTAGACTAACTCTGTCTGCGTCTGATGTGCATAGGATTATTGTATTAGTATGCAGAATTTGAGGGAATCCATCATTATTCAGTCTAATTTTATCTTATAGGTTTACGTTACGCTGAGACTTGGGACTATCACGTGACACCGTCCACATTTCTACAGTTTGAGATAGCAATGGGATGCGGTTCTCTATATGGTACATTATATAGTGTTATGTTGGAATATTCAGTTAATATGGGTAAAACCTGGCATCCTGTTATATCAGAATGTATGCCACCTAATTTTGAATGTAGTGGATATCATCTGTCTAGTGAATATTCATCAGATCAACATATGAACTGGACTCGTGTCACTGTTTATCTTCCACCAGGGGCTGTGTAAGTTATATATATGCTCATATGTTTGATATAGGGGTACATATCATTGATGCTGTTTCGCCCAAATGTTCCGGACGTGTCCTGCGCTATTTTCTAAACGTCCGACTAGAAATATGCCCAGTGGTGAATAATATTTAAATTTCCAAAATTATTGAACTGTACTGGGTATATAACTATTACTCATCCCAATTATCATTTATAATAGGTGGGGTTAATTAGGTAATTAAGTGATCAACGTATTTATAGTGTTATACCATCTAGATACCTACCTTCATTAACTACTTAATCTGCCTTGATTGTCTGACTTAGTCCTTTATCGAACAATTCATCGATCCAATCCTGAACAGAAGTCACAGCTTCTCCTTCGTCGGAGTAGGTATCAATCACCAAAAGCGTGATTATGTTTGATATATAGATACATATATATACCGGAGAAAATATGTAAAACTTTTGATTCTGTTAAATTTAGTTGATGTATATATTAGATCACTATTATCATGAGGTGTAATGTGCCTCTTGAAATGGTCTGTTCAAGCACCTGTTGGCCACTAGGGGTCAATGAGGTGGGGCGCCTTATGGTTTAACTCATGTTCTTTGGATCATAAGGACTGTCATTAAGTCAAGTGGCGTTGTTTTGATGCCCATCTTGTATGTGACAAGTAATGGGGTTGGTCCAATTGTGTGAATTTTCTCTGGGTCCTCTTGTTTCCTCTCACTGCTTAATACCTCTACATGCAACAAATGATCGAAATAAAATCTAACCATTTGTTAGTCCAAAAATGACCTACCTTTTGTTCTGTTTGGCAGTTAAACCCCCTCTCTCTCTCTGTTCGTTCTTAGTGCATCTTTGACTCAACAAATATTTTTCCATTTTAGATCACCTGCTACAAGATTCCGCTGGCTACAGCATACGTCACATCCTAGAGGTACAGTATGGGCTTTAGATAATGTGTATCTTGGTGAAGGTTGTCCTTGGATGTGTTCTGGTCATGGTTATTGTGATGAAGGAAAATGTATGTAAGTATAATGATAAATACTATAATTTAGTGAAAAATCCAGAAATGCATTCATGTGTTTAGAATATGCTCAAATAAAGCCTTAAAATACATGGGCGAATGGTTAGCACGTGCAAGTTGTATCATAAGGTCGGTCATTGAGTCAACTGGCGTGGTTAAGAGAATGTAATTTTATTTGCTAAAAGAAGGTACAAATCTGACAAACAACAGAAGCAAATTTAGACACCACAGACAAGTGATCAACAAATTCATTAGAAAATAATCGTTGACAAGACTCGCAAATATATTTTATTTCTTTTTTGTTTTTAATTTAGATGTGATCCAGGTTTTGAGGGTACATTCTGTGTTCCTTCGGAACCATTACCAATGTCTCTAAAAGATGATTTCCAATCAGATGAACCAGATCGAAGTAAATGGAGAGAAATTTATGGTGGTGAAAATACTGATGTCTGCGGACATCTTGTTAATGGAAATTCTCTCACATTTCACAAGGTAACATTCATAGTCACATGAATATTAGATTTTTGAAGTATTACTCATCTGGACTCACTAAAATCTAAGTTACAGTGGTTCGGGATTTGCAATGAAAGAAAGGATGATTCCTGGTTATGAAACTATGTTTTTTTCTGACCATGTTGGCGGTTTTCAGTTGTCATTGGTGCTGCTGTTTCAAACTGTCACTGAATTGTGGTTTCATTCGTTAAGTGGACTAGCACATGTCTTAGGTCATAAGTTTGGTCATAATATATCATGGAAATATACCATATTTCAATGAAATATACCATGTATTAATCCTAAAATCTGTTGAGTGAACTTTAAATCACATTTCTCAGAAGTGAACAAGGCTGGATAGGCTTACCTTTTTTTGGACAACTGTTTATAGTGGTGACCTTTATAGTGGTGACCTATGTTTCAGGATGCATTGCGTATGGCTGTAACCAAGGATATAGATACATCAATGTTGACAACCATTGAGTTTCACTTCAGATATGGCTGTGACGGCAAGCAATTTGATTGGCCGAGAACTCACAGTGTATTATTACAGTATTCAAGTAATGGTGGAATTACATGGAAACTTCTACAAGAATTACATTACAGAAATGAATCCGGCAATCGGTAAAACATTTAACAATTAATCCGACCTAATTCAGCCTTTAAGTAAATTTTTAATGTAGATATTGTACAAGAAATATTATGAAATATTTGCATGAAAAGGGAACCCATGAATGTATTCATTATAGATTGTATTTATTTTTGAAGGTTTTTTAGCCTCGCTCTGCCAATGTCAGCTAGAATGAATGCTACAAGATTTCGTTTCTGGCAGCCTATGAATGATGGTAAATATATTTGATATTTAAGAGACACTTATTTGTTATCTCAAGGGTGAATTAACCTGCTTCCTCACCTTTTGTTGATTGCCAAAATACTTTGTCATGGAACTTTTTCTGGTTACACACCCACTTTCACAAAACTTTCACAAATTCCAAAATTGGTTCACACTGTGTTTAAAAATATCTAATGGTCAATAAAGTTGCTAAAAATGGGACAGTTATACCAAGATATTTCATGACTTCACAATTTTACACAAAATTTGTGAAGTATTGATCAAATTTCTGTTCATTTTTGCGTTGATTATCATGTGGACAAAGCAATTTGGGGATATTCATTGCATGCCCTTTTAAGGAGGCCTCATTCTTCTTATATTGTTTGTATACATATAATCAAATAGAAAAATTAATTTTAGGTTATCTGTAGTAGTATTTTTTTAAAATGAACTTTTAGTAAATGATCACATCACATGGTCTCTGACATGAAATATTTAGTAACTGGGTTGACATATTTTGGATTAACTTACTTCTGTTTTATAGGAGAGATGCAGACTACCTGGTCCATAGATAATTTATTTATTGGTACCATGCCAATGAATCCTAGTATGTTATTGGATGATTTTGATGATGGAGAGAATCCAGACAACTGGATGTTTATTAATGGTGGTAAAACAGGAGAATATTGTCAATTTAATACTGGGTTTGTTCTTTTTCCTTTTCAAAAATTTAACTAAAATTGAAAAAGCTACCTTCAACACAGCTGGACGGATATAGTGTGTGTTAAAATGAGTTGTGAAATTCATGTAACAAAATTATGATTACCAGAGAAATGATCCTTAAGGCAGGAAGAACACATTGCGATATGTTTTATGTCCGAAGATGGAGGAGAAAAAAATTAGTAACTTGAAAGACAGATGTGAGAATTACATTACTTGACTTTTTGCGTTAGAGTTCATAATTTTACCAACTTTTACTAGACAGATTAAAGACCTTACCTCAACATTGGTTTCAATGCGAACTTTACGGCCATTACAATCATTTTATGATTTTGCTATGCAGGCATGTCAAAGTATAATAAAAATGTTCCTATATATTGATAGCTTTTTGAGTTATAATTTCACTGCAAGGTTTTATTTTGTATTTTTCAGACCAACTACAAATACATCAGGATTATCCTCACTAGTCTTTCGTCATACCGGAAATGGTGAGAAGTCAGTTGAAACTAGAGATTTAAACATAGGACCAATGTCTGTTCTACAATTTGACGTAAGTTTCATCCATTTTTACAGGTAAAAAGATAAGAAGGGGATGAGTGTGTCTCTATTTGAATTTGACGTTTTGCACCAAAACCCAGCAGATTTATATATCAATTCGAAGATAGTATTATTCCCGCTGAATCTAGCGTACACATAAAAAAACCTTATAAGGCAGTAGGATGTCTGCACAAGCTGCATATCTTTTGCCCGTATTAATAAGCCAAGACAGAGCAGAAATCTAGACTGTTAAATCCTATTTCACTTCATTTCGCTACGTGCACCATTTTATGATAATTACTGTCCAGCCACTTTAATTCTATTAAGTTAGTGTTACTGAAACCTATCGTCTTATCCTCATATATATTTACTTATAAGTCTAAGAGCAGCATCATTTCCACATTGATCAGGTAGAAGAATGCTTTGTTTCTACGCTCATTGTAACAGAGGTGGTTATGTAGTGAAGCCTGACTACAGTAGTAGAATTAAGATTGAATTTGTATTTTGTGTCTTATACTCTTTTTCATACTGTCAGGGTTAATTTTAATATATTGTAGGTTAGTTTTGCTGTTTCAGATTAACGTAGGTTGTGGAGTAGAACCAACTAATAAATATCCTGTTCGATTGGAATATACAGCAGATGGTGGTAAAACATGGCAACTATTAGTGATGAACTGTGCTGAGTTCTCTGAAGCTAGATGTTTCGACAGTCGTCTTCCAGCTACTATATATTATGGGGGGACAAGTGCTGATTGGAGAAGAGTCATTGTTCCTATTGATTCTATACATCTCTGTGGGTAGGTGAAAAAATCCTCTTGTTGTGTTGATACAAAGTCCTAAACTTTCTAAAAATATTTGTAATCCACCCAATACACTTTGTAGATGCGAAGGAATTTTGCCTTTACAGTGGTGCCACGGTCCACTCTTGGGTTCGATTTCCAACTGTCCGGGAATAGTTAAAATGCTGCCAATTAGACTGGTGGCCAGTCTTCTCCACACACCAAAAATTGGCCAGTCCTCTCAAAAAAAAAAACGAAAAAAAAACGTAATCTCTAGAGACTGGGCAAATAGAGCTTCATTCTCATCTAGTAGGTCAATCTGCATTATGTAGGTCGTGTGACGTCGTGCACGTGATAATAAACATGGCTGTCGACTAACTGGCAAACTGGTGTAGGTGCGGCACAATACGTAGGTGCGAGATGTTTGTTGTGGATAACAGTTATTGTTATTTAGTGATACTTTAACGATCTATGAATTTTGTTGACGGACAATATCTGTCGAATGAACGGATACAACGTATGGGATGAGGTGAATGAACATAAATAATTACACACGACATCATTATAACAACTTAACGAAGCCAGTTCATGCGTATCGGGACGAAGCCGAATGGCGAATGGAAACAAAAAACGTGACTCGGGGCTTGCTTGACAACTGTCAATCATTCCAAATAAGGAACAACGTAAAACAGGACAGGAACGCCCATTTTATTGTGAAGCTCGCAAATTGTCCAGTCTCTGGTGCTGGTTACAGGTTTACTCAAATTTTTTTTTTTATACAAATGGAAACGAAAGTGTTGGTTTACTAAAAATTAATACTTTTATATAAATCGAAATGTAAAATAAATAGAAGAGACTGGGCCAGTCTAGCTGCCAATATATACTGGGATGCTTTTACTTGGCAGACCCCGCATTTTACACCACAGACAAAGAAATCCAGAGATCAAACCTAGGACCTCCTAGTCTTACAGCTGATCTTCCCAAGATGTATTCCCAACAGAGTTTTCAACTCAATAATTTGCTATGACTATGACAGATTGTTTACAATTTTACATTACTTATTATCAAATGTTGTATTCTCAAGTTCATCAACCTTCCCTGATATCTTTTTCCAGATCGGTGAGATTCCGTTGGCATCAGGGTATAATACCAGAATATGATTTTGGTCCAGAATGGGCTATTGATAATATTTATATTGGTATGTCATGTTTGAGCCACTGTAATGGACATGGTCGGTGTAATGAGAATATGATGTGTGATTGTGATGACGGATATAGTGGTATGACTTGTATACCATACGAGTCCAATCCTACTTATCTTAAAGAAGATTTTAATCAACCTGTACTGTTACCTTTCGCTCATCGTGGGGATTTACCTGTAGGACCACTAAATGATGGTAAATATTCCTCACTTTCTATAATATGAGATACCTTGTATTTTTATGAGAAAATGTTGAATGCCCTGCTGAGCCGAGCTAAAGAAATCTGTTCATTTAAATTTATTATCTTTAAGGATTCTCTAATCAGTCGCCTTTCTTCAAAATCAATATTAATGTTTAATTTTTAAAGATGCATCAGTAGTAAAATATATTACTTACTTTTAAAATTTCACAACTGAATTAGGCCAAAGCTATGTCTGTAGGCCTATTGTAGTTTTGTGGAATCTTTAATGGAATATTATACAATTTTCTCTTGTTGTTGTACTTTAGAATCAATGGGTTTAAATAAAAGCAGGCTTTGTGTATGATAGTCTTGTAGTGAAATGCTCTACTATTGGCAATTTCTTATTCTCTTATTTCAGAACCCATTAAATTAAACAAAGACAAGTGGTCTGTATGGAGTGGTGTAGACGTGTCAACTGATTGTGGTATTATATTTACTGGTCCAAGTCTATTCTTTGATAACAAGGGGGAAAGAACTTTAACCACCAAAGAATTAGATCTTACCAAAGTCAGGTGTGTAGATAACCTCCAGAATTAACTGATTAACTAAGTGTTGCTATTTTAAACTTTTTCTTGTCAGACATTTTTACAAAAAATAATGGGGCATAACTCTTATTATTATCTAAGCGGGTGGTTTCAGAACACAATTAAAAATCATGTCAACAAAATGTTCAATGAGTGCAGATATTCATCGTAACAATGTCAAGTTGATACATCATGCATCTGATAAATGAATGCTATTTGCAGCTTTTATTGTACATATAGCATTATATGACTCAAAGACTGTGACAATGAATGTAAGAATATTTGTCAACATATCATCTCATTCAGAAAATGTATCCAGTATCCAGACTTGCTTGCCATGTTTAATTATACAGCAATTTTTTATTGCGATATTCAGAATTCTGAAACAAATTAATTATGTGTCATGATTATTACACTTCTGTCAATTTTACTTCAAATCATCATGATCGCAGCATTAGTATATCAATATATTGCATTTCATTTACAATTGAATATTACAGTTCTGTAGAGTTTTACCTACAACAAGGATGTCACCATCCAACCTTTCCTGCATCCCCTGTATTTCTACAATATACATCCGATGGTGGAGTACACTGGAATACTATAGAACAGTTCGACTTCCACATACATGGTCACAGACCTAAATATATAGCACTACATCTTCCTACTCCAGCTAGAACTAACTCAACACAGATTAGATGGTGGCAACCCAGTGTGGATGGAATTTATGATGATTCTTGGTCTATTGATCAGGTTAGTAGGGATGACCTAAGTTGTTAATTCTTTGATGGTGCCTTTTTGGTTCTGTAGAATATCTTTTCTAGCCAATTGCTTTCCTGTTCTTTTTTTCACAAGCTTTAAACTTAGGTGCTTATTGAATCACTTGTTACTCTCAATCATTATGGTAAGCTCTAAATTTGACTCAAGTTGGGAGAAAGTCCAGTCTGTAGTAAAATATCCAAATTGATCGTATTGATAATCTATCTATTAGTACATAATACTGTGATTGTCTCGAAGATATGTATGAATATTAAGAAATTATTTAATTATAGATTTATATTGGAGGTGATATTTATGGTGATAAACTGCAACAAGATCAACCAACTGAACCAGATGATTCAACATGGCTGATGTATCCTGGGGGTGTGGTCGAACCTGTTTGTCAGTCAGATGTAAATGCTCTTCATTTTAAAGGTATATTTTCCTGGGATAACTTTATAGTAAATGAGCAACAGCCAAATAGTAATGCTTTATCAAGTTTTTAATGTTATATAATTTTTATGATGAACATACCAAAAACTTATTGTTATTTCCAATTACCATTTTACAGAGAAAGAGAAGATGAGATATGCTATATCAGCTGATGTTAGTCTAGTAGAAGGATCATATTTACAATTTGATCTAGCCATGGGATGTGATAAACCACAACATTGTTTTAGTAAGACATTTTCTATATTACTTCATTTACGATATAGCAAATATTAATAGATGCTCAAAACATGTGAATAGTGTACACAATAAATCCAAAGATCAAGGGAAAAATACAAGTTTGTGGATTTCCTAGTAGTATCAGTTGTCTCCAAGAAAGAGTAACATACCCTGCCCCATGACACACTCTCAGTAGGTTTGCAGTCTTTCTGAATCAGAGATATAATGGTGACCTTTGGGTTCAGTAGGTTTGCAAACTTTGCAGTCTTTCTGAATCAGAGATGTAATGGTGACCTTTGGGTTCACAGACTATATGCACACCAAACTCCTTCTCTGAAATGACGTTTGCTGTTCCTCATTCCTAAATTAAATTTGTTTCTCTTTGCCTTGATGGTATTTTTCAGGTATATACCTCCAGTTTTCATTTGATATGGGTAAAACATGGAGTTTATTACAACCGGCATGCATACCTTCTAATATAGACTGTAGTTTATATTTTACTAGTTCTATATACCAATCTGATGTCTATAATGACTGGAATAGAATAACAATGCTGATACCTTACTATGCCAGGTAAGCATCCCCACATTCTTATATAGTTATAGCAACTGATGACTGGTGTGCCATGAGGGTATGTTCTAGGCTCAGTTCTGTTTATAATAATTTGAAAAACTTTACCCCAGGGTTCCCCTTTACTGCCATTTCTGTTCATAATAGCCATTTGAGAATACTGGTAACTATATATTATATACATCTAATGTACATGAGTGTGAGCCATTATACCTGCATAAGCTACTGGCCCAGTCGCAAATTAACAATAGCTATACCTAATGTCTATTACTGACTGTATGCCTGTTTTTTTGAACGACTCTTAATGTGTGTATACGTGTTAGTGAAGTCTTATTCATTGCTTTAATTTCAGATCTAAGTCCACTCGATTCCGTTGGCTTCAACCAGATGATTTTAATCCAAGTGATACCTGGGCATTATCACATTTATATATTGGTACAGAGTGTAGTAAAATGTGTAATGGACATGGTCGATGTTCAAATAGTACATGTTTGTAAGTATCAAAGTAGTTTTATGGTTACAAATAGCAGGCCTGTGTTAAATTTTAATGACATGTTTTCTATCAGTGTCTAGTCTAAAAGGAAGTAGATAAGATCTCTGAGTTGAAGATTTAGGTTTGAAATAGGTAATTTTGACTTATATACGTTATTGTAACATATATCTGACTCTGGCAATGAATTTGGGACCTGTCTAGATAAACCTCTTTAGACTACCATTTAGATGTGATCATAGAAGAAAAGAGGAGGGATGCAAATTATAAAGTTTGCATAAATAATGAAAGAGGGTGGTTAATTCCATAATTATGGCCACATCCCTCCAGATATATAACCACTTGGTCTGTTTATTACAGATGTGATGATAACTGGGAAGGTGAAGATTGCAGTCAACCAATATCACCATTGCCACAGATACTGGTGGAAGATTTTACTGATGCTGCTGACCCTGATAACTGGTTAAAAGTTGTTGGAGGAGAAGTTGCTTCACCATGTTATAATATGGCTGCTGGAAAAGCTCTACATTTTACTGGGGTAATTATATTCATTTAAGAAGTCTTAGAGGTTGTGATTAACATCTTGGTTAGCACTGGAGTAAATTATCACCACAGGCCCGGAACTGTACAGCGCAGAGGAAGCGTACGGCTAGCCCCCGGATCCATTCACTCTTTTTTAATTTGTTTTGTTTGTGGTCTCTGAGTATGATGTCTTGCCCATAAATTTGTTTTTGTGTAAATTTGTGTGTGGTGCAGTCCCCGTGCACTTACTAATAGAATGGTCAGAGTTTGAATCAAAGTGTGGGTCAAATTGAAGACCACTGAGATTTATCAAGCTTGGAATGAGTCATTGGACACAATTCAAATCAAGCATTATGCACCCCTGGTGACCAAGGAAAATAAAGGTATTAAACTGTTACTAAGATCATATTCATTTGCATTCTTTTTGCATTGAATTGTTTTATCTATTTGGTATTTCAGAGCTGTAATCGGCTGTTAATGACACGTGACCTTGACCTCACTGATTCAAAGTTCATCCAGTTCTATTTTATGTTTGGTTGTAATGCGTCACCAGTATCGAGAAATGAGAGTGTTCTCTTAGATTACTCAACAGATGCTGGTATAACATGGTTACCAATTACAGAACTTTATTTTAATCTTTATTCATCACCAAGGTAATAGACTGTTTTGAGTATAAAAATAGAATGTTGTCATGGCAACCGAATTGTGCTTTGATATTTGTACATCATAAGATGTGCTTAATCATTTCCATGGCAACAGAAGATTATACTAGTTTATATATCAACTGTATATTACCTTAGTGGTATAATATGTTTTATTACCATGGAGATTTGATATGCTTTTATAACCGTCCTGTGATAACTAAGCAGTGTGGTATAAGTATGTCCCTGTTACCATGGTGATATGTTTGTATTACCATGGAGATATATAATATGTTTTATTACCATGGTGATATTATATGCTTTTATTACTATGGTCTCATTACAAAGCAGCTAAGCAAGTAGACACCTATCTTTGCCCTCCATCCAGTTCTACGTTTGAAGCTTTTGATTATTTCCACTATTGAATGTATTCCATTTCCATTTTTAAGTTTTATAAGTATCAAAATTCCCAAAGCTGCTAAGAAAAATGGTGTAAGAATACGATGGTGGCAACCAGAAAACCAGGGAAAACTACTCAGTGATTGGTTATTAGACAGTGTAAGAATAAATGGAGAAGAAATAAACCCTAATGTATTTAAAAGTAACATTACAGATAAACTAGATCCAAAAGATTTTGTGACAATTGATAATTTACACGCTGGTGAATATTGTAACGAAGAGAATGCAATTGTTGGTACAACTAAAAATGGCGAGTCATCAGTATTAATAACAAGGGAGATAACTCTAGATACAGGTTACATGTTACAGTTCCTTTTAAATGTTGGATGTGGACAGCCTAGAAATGCATCTGTGAGCCCAGTCCATCTACAGTATTCAACTGATCATGGAATGACATGGAGTTATTTAAAACCTCAATGTTTAGCTAATGATCCACGTTGTAATAAAGGTCCCAGCATGCCCAGTATATTTTACAGTACACCCGATCCTGGATGGCAGCGCATCAGTTTAGCTTTAGAGGGACTTCCTCTTTCAAAGTAAGGACCACTTTATTTTACATCTTAATGATATTTTTACGGGATCTATCATGAAAGTGGAAATAGTTGACATATTTTCAAATCTCTTACAAGCTAAAATATTGTGAATGTTTACTTCATTAAAAGGTATATTAAAATCTTTTGATGACCCCATTATTCAATTCCAGCAGGGAGATTATCTACCTTTGATATTTTTGTTTAGTTTTTTTTAATTAATTGTTCAAAATCAGCTTGAGAACATCATGTGAACAATGCAAATGAAACATTGTTCTGTGGTGAGTTTATGAACAAGATGTACACTTTGATAAATGTTGTGGATCCACTAAAAGAAGAATTTACTAGATATTGGGTTTGTTGTGTAATAACAATAATGATAGAGATCAATGGGATTTAACCTCCACTTGACAGAAACTAGATCATTTCGGGACAAAAAAGGTTCAATTTTATTTCAATAATTTGTGCTTAGAGGTCTTGAGCAATGGGAGGAAACAGGAGAACTCAGAGAAAACCCACGAAGTTGGAGAGACAACAATACTTTCCTGTACAAGCAGGGAATCAGAATCACATCTCTTCACTCTATGACAGACTGTATGATGGAAAGCCTATGTGTTAAACCATCCATCTACCCAATGCATCAACACCAATAAAAAGACTTCTCAACCTCATGGGTTTCCCCCGGGCACTCCGGTTTCCTCCCACTGCTAAAGACCCCTACGCGCGAGCAAATTATTGAAATAAAATTAAACCATATTTAAGTCCTGAAATAACCTAGTTTGTGTCGAGTGGACGTTAAACCCCATTTCTCTCTCTCTCTCTCCAATAAAAAGACTTATATTTGTTTCAGTGCTACAAGATTCCGATGGACACAGCCATTTAGTTCTTCTCCCAAACCATCAACTTGGGCTATCAAAGATATCTATATAGGTCCTGCTTGCCCGAACTACTGTAACGGTCATGGTTACTGTGACTACCCAACATGCATCTGTGATGAAGCATATGGAAATGAGGCTTGTCAATCAGTATTTGGTGAAAATAACCCGGTAAGTAGACCAACAGATAATTCTTACCTGACAATGTCAGTGACAGGAGTTTTAGGTCCGAGGTTGTTTATGTTTTGGGGGGGGGCGATTATGATGGCTAAGTGGTTAAGACACTGACTTGCTAGCCTGGAGGTCGGGTGTTCGATCCCTGCATTGGCCGAGACAGTTTTTTTCCCTTGTCAGTAATGCAGGATGGCGGGACCTGACAAGGACAGCTGTCTAGTTGTTCGGATGAAACGGAAAACCAAAGTCTCCCGGATACATTGGCATGTTGGATTTTGATATAAGAGTAGGTCGTAGCGCCACTGCCGGGGCCAAATTTCCCTCATAGAACACTGTATAGCATAAGGCCGTCTTGATTAGCCCAGTAATTAGGAGCAGAACAGTAAGACGTTAAACTCCATTTCATTTCATTTGTTTATGTTTCTGGATTGGGGGGTTGGGATGGCCTAGTGGTCTAGAGTGCCGCGCTTCGACTTCTAGCTGGCCGGTCACCTCTGGCTTGCGGCTGTGGTTTCGAGCCCTGGTGTGAGCGTAAGTGGTATGGAGATAGGGTCGCCTTCTCAACCTCGTGGGTTTCCTCCGGGCACTCCGGTTTCCTCCCACTGCTAAAGACCCCTACGCGCAAGCGAATTATTGAAATAAAATTAACCCATATGTTAGTCCCGAAATGACCTAGTTTGTGTTGAGTGGACGTTAAACCCCATTTCTCTCTCTCTCTCTCTGTTTCTGGATTATATATTGAAAAGGCTATTAGACTTGCCTATGTTTCATCCTGATGGGGGCTGAGTAGATACATATGATCGTATATTACTTGCCAGATTTGCTTGGTGAAGTGTTAAGTAGACAGTGGTACCAATTCAGTTTATTTTCTTTCAGCGAAATGAGCAAAATTCTTTTCAACATGTACATATACAGTCATACACTTACTGGCATTTACTAGAAAATCAGTCAGAAAATGGATACTATTTATTTTATTGTGTAGAATGAAACAATTGATTGTAGATTATATGATTTTAGACCCAGTTAAAGGATATGTTTGACGAACCTAATGTTAATCGTAGTAAATGGTCCGTGGTACAAGCTGGTGATATTGGTGAACCTTGTAATATCCTAGTTCAAGATACAGCTCTTGTTTTTAATGGACCTGGTATACGTCAAGTTGTAACAGTTGATTTAGATCTTAGAGATGCTAGGTAAAACAAAAATAACAAAACTATAAAAATTTTAGTTCTACGAATTACTTTGTGGTCAAGGTATCACTTAGCAAAGATTTTGGAGGCCAAAAATGTCAAACTGTTAAAATTTGAGCTGTAAGAATCACCTTGTGGTAAAGATGTCACTTAAGGAAGATTTTGGAGTTAAAAAAATGTCAAACTGTAAAAATCTTAGCTCTGTAAAAAACATAGTGGTCAAAATGTTACTTAAAGATTTTATGAGCAAAAAATGTCAAACTATAAAAATTGGAACTCTGTATATTACTTAGTCATCAACATATAACATAATATGCTATATAAAAGTAATTGATCTGAATTCATGACAAAAGAATTCAATAATTATGTATAAAGCCAGCACACACCAAGGATTAGTTCTTAGTGACATTGGTGGTTAATATTTGCTTCGCAGTAAATTACTGTACGACAATCAATAACCACCACAAATTAGTGTTGAAATCTATTGTAAAATACGCTCTTTGGTAAAGATGATTATTTGGTTGATCATTTAATGTATGATTGACCACTTACATAGACGTATAATTCTCCTGTATGATCCACAGAATTTAAGTGACGAACAATTTGTTGATGATCCATCAGTCGTTTTGACCAACAAAATGAAACCAACTAGAAATTTGGCTCTGTCAGCTGATAATTGTTGGCGTGCACAGGTTTTTAGAATAAATGTCTGTGTTTGTAATTCTTTCCCAATATTTAAACACCAGTGTAGAAAAAATACATTCTTAATATAAAATCTGTGGATATATTGTCATTTTGCATCCATCAGAGTATGGTTATTTGATAATGTAGTGTGTATTTTGTACTGTTTTAGATTTGTACAGTATACAGGTCAGATAGGAGGTCAAAGTCATGTGACAGGTTGTTTTCTACCCAATTCTCGTGATCAGAGCGTTATACTACAGTTCTCTACTGATGGAGGTAATAGTTGATCTTGTGTATAAACCATCTCATTAAAAATATTCCATTTATGAAGACTGTTTGTTATCTCTATCCAAAAACTGTCATGCTGGAGATCATACACTGTAACCTTTTTAAGTGACAGAGAGGGGAAGTGGGAAAGCAGGTGCACATTTAAGGGGGATTGTTTCAACTCATTTAGGATGTATGGTATATGTACTGACCCCGAGTACACTAAGCTTTCTCAGCCTTGAGTTATGAATTTACTCAAAATTGGTCGCATTACTTTAACTAAGATATAGCCCTTTATAAAACTGTATCCTAAAGGTTTAAATGTATCAAATACATCAGTAAGAAACTATGTGCTAATTTTTATGTTTTTGGATCAAAGGTATTTTCATAAACAGTGATTGTGAGAAGAGTAAATTCTTAACTGAATAATTTAGTTTTAGATTAATTTTAGTTTTCTTTCTTCCAGGAATATCATGGCAGCCATTGCATACATTAGACTACACCAATTATTTAACACCCAGACAAGATTATATACATCTACCTGATACAGCTAGAACCTATAGTACACGAATACGATGGTGGCAGCCATTATCTATTCATCCGACAGCAGATAGACCTACATGGTCTCTAGATAATGTATTTATTGGTATGGCTTTGTTCTTCATAATTACAGTTGTCGAATTAAACAATTAAACAGGCTCACTAACTTGAAATTCCCAGGTTTGAAAAAGTATCATAGGATTTTCCTGTTTGCTTTCTAGTAGTTAAGAATGGAGAGCCTGGCTACAAATATTGTTTAGTCATTCAAAAGCTAAAAAAAGAACAAAATAAGGTCTTAGTGTACACATCGACATGCAATGAAAGACCCTTGGAATTTGCTGAAGAATCCATAGCAATACAATCTGGGAAAAATTTAAGTGCATAAAAGTAGGGCGTTAAACCCATTAAGTGGTTTAATACGTGCATGTGAAATCATATGGGTCTTCGAATGTGCCTGGTTATGACACATATTCTAAATTCTGCCTTCAGGAGGTACAGACATTAATCCTAGCACATTTCAGACATCATTTAATGAGAGTATACCCCAGGATGATGGTGGTAACTGGGAGTTTAGTCCGTTTGGTGAGAAGAGTGACACAGTGTGTTCTAGACAAGATGATGTGGTATCATGGAAGGAGGGAAAAGGGAGCCGCCATTTTACAACAAACCAATTGATAGTGCAAACTGGCTATATGTTACAATTTAAGGTAGGAGTGTTCGGAGAATCTCGATACAACTTCAGATCCTTCTTGCTATCTTATTGTGAAAAACACATATACCGTATACCTATCTTGTGCATGGTTTTTCGACCTCTACCACTCGCAAAAAAATTGTTGGACATGGCATTGTTTTATGTGACTAAAAGCTACTCTGTTGAAAATATATGATGACTCCTATATTTTGTGAACAGAACACATTGTTGTGTTATCATAAAACCTGTCCTTACCTTGAAAAAGGAAGTACCTTTAATTATGGCAGACACCCAGGATCTGGTGTACCACAAAATACACTGGGCATGTAGGGACCTTGATTACATCGTGGATCATTTAGCTTGTCAGAGTTCATGGCTGATATCTTAAAAGATCTTGCTCTGCAGGAAATGATGACAATGATTTTAGAGCTAGCATGAAGCCGTGGACAAAAATAGTCTATAAATATGAGGAATAGTCATCTTAAGTTTAATCAAAAGGTCTGTCATTGAGTCAAGCACCATGGTTTCGAATCCCCAGTTGTATGTGGCAAGGCCTAGGGACGCCTGTATAACCTCGTGGGTTTTCTCTGATTTCCTCCCACCGCTAAAGACCCCTACTTGCTAGCTAATTATTGAAATAAAATTGAATCATTATGTTAGTCCTGAAATGACCTAGTTTGTGTTGAGTTGACGTAAAACCAATTTTCTCTCTCTCTTATTAAAGTTAAATGACCTTCAAAACATTTCTGACCAAACCAATTGCCATTAATATGTTATTAATATAAATTTGATAGATTGTGGTTGGATGTAATAAAGTATATAATATATGCGAAGACCACTCACCAATAAGACTAGAATATAATCGCAATCCTTCCTCGGATAAATGGGACTTAGTTCGTACTCTGTGTGTACCAGATTCTAATAATGAAATGGAGTGTCGACCCCAACATCAACATGAGGCCAGTACTTACAATATTGGCAGTCATCCATCATGGACGAGAATCACTATGGAGCTTCCTGATAAAGTTTACTCCGCGTAAGTAAGACGGCAGTAATGATATGTTCTAGTATTTCTGATGCCTAATACTTTTTGAAGAGAATGATATGTATTTATGGAGTATCTTTAAATCCAACAACAAAATTCAGTGGATTAGAAGATAAAATTGCTATGGAAAAATGGTATCACGCTAATACTTTTACATGCATATAGAATAACAATTTGGGGCTTTTAAACATAACAATGAGAGTACAATCTTCGAATTGATGCATGTAATTGGGACATTATTTTTCTATAGCAACAGATTAATGATATTGGATTTGAACATTGATGAAACTTCAAAAAAATATAATATAAATTTTAGAGCTTTACTCCTCAATTACTAAATGCTGCTCAAAGAAAGAAAAATGTTGTTGTGCCTTGTCTTTTCTAAGATCAGAATTGTATAATGCAAAGACGTTCTAACATCTGACGTCAACTGGCAGACTATCGCCATTGAAGAGACGACCATTGTCAAGATCAGTCGCATTATTTCTGTTACCTCTTTTTTTTCAAATCATTTTTAGTGAAGCCTGTACCATAACAGGCCCGGGACTGTACAGTGCAGTGGACGCTTACGGCTGGCCCCCGGATCCATTCACTTGATTTGATATTTTCTGCAGGTTAATCTTATAGGTTTTTGTTTTTCGTGTAGTGCGGTCCTCCTGCACTTACTAATAGATTACCGGTATTATTTCTATTCTTTACAAGCAATAAACTATACTATTGATATTGGTGTGTATGTACCATATTAGGGAAGTGGAGATTTTCAAACTTTGAAGATGCACATCAGCCCAGAGTCTTGGTTGAAATTTTATATTGCTCAAAATTTTTTTAGGAACTTGGCACCAATAGCAACATTGTTATGATGTATTGTAGTAGACTTGCTATTTTATACTACAATTTTGTATTCCTATTTCACTAATTTTAGTTCTACAAGATTTCGTTGGTTACAAGACAGTCCTGTTAAAGCAGCACCAGGCTGGGCATTAGATGATATATATGTAGGAGAATCCTGTCCTGAAATGTGCAATGGCCGAGGTGATTGTAGCTATGGCAACTGTGTCTGTGATGAAAACTATTATGGTAGGTCGTTTTGAGTGACTGGTATGTTAACATTCTTGTATGCTCTTTATAGAGTTAAATTCTTCACCAAGTTGAATTCAAGTTTCAGGAATAGTTAGCATCGGTGACAAGATGGCGCAGATCATTTGTGCTTAAGAAGTTCAGGTCGGTTGCCCATGACTGATTTTATTGTAGATTAACATACATGTACGTTACAGTACTTGTATTTATTTTACACGTTTCAATTCATGAAAACTTACGACAAAATTTCAGGAATAGTTAGTATTGAGATAAAATAGGATTTTTAACCCCAGTAGTTTGTAAAACAGGGGGTAGGGGTGGTTAGTAGATAGCCGAATGGTTAGCATGTGTGCACTGTATCATAAAACCTGTCATTGAGTCAACTAGCATGGTTTCGAATCCCCAGTTCTCTGTGACAAGAAGAAGGGTCGCCTGTGCAACCTCATGAGTTTTCTCCGGGTCCTTCAGTTTCCTCCCACTGCTAAAGACCCCTACACGCAAAGGAATTATTGAAATAAAAGTTAACCATGTTAGTCCCAAAATAACCTAGTTTTGTGTCGAGTGGACGTTAAACCCCATTTCTTTCTCTCTCTTACTTACCCAGAGTTAAACTTGATTTTCTCTCCTATTTTAGGTCCTTCATGTCTTCCAATAGGATCTCGATTACCACATCGAATGTTTGAATCATTTGAAGGTGGTATCTTTCCATCCTATTGGTTAAAGATATCCGGTGGTGGTATAGGATTTGGTTGTGGTGCGTTGTTACCGTATGCTCATGGTAAAACATTGTATTTTAATGATTGTGGCATTCGACAGGCAGTTACAGCAGAAATGAATTTACAATCAGCATCGTAAGTTTCTTTATATTTGAATATTATGCACATAATCTACAGTTTCATAATTTATTTATTCTGTGTATTTTTATGGCTATGAAATGAAATGAAATGGGCTTTAACTTAATGTCTTTCTTTTTTGCACTGACTGGGCTAATGAAGAAGGGTATCCACCATGCAGTGGGCCATGAGTGGAATTTTGCCCTGACAGTGGCACTACCGTCAATGGTTCTTTGACATGCAAGCCAATCACTGGAAAATCAAACCGAAATATCTCGGCCAACAACGGGATCTTCAGGTTACCTAGGCAATGTCTTACTAACTGAGCCACCACTGCACAATTTATGGCTAAGTTAATATATGCAAATACAGATGCAGGTGCTGTTGAATCCCATAACCATATTTTTGGTCAATCAAGTTACTAGATTATGTAACTTTTTATTGTACACCCCACCACTTTTCAAATGTCAGTATCTCTTGTTAAAAGTGCCAAACTTTATATTACAGAAAATCTATTTGTACGTGTGTCGATAACCATTGTCAATACTCCTTTATCTGCCATATTATCTGAAGCACAGAAATAAAATAATTTGGTCTTATTACTTAAAATTTTCTATTTATATTCCTATAGAAAAATAATATTTGTGTTACAAATTGGTTGTAACGCTCAGACAAGTAATTGTAATGTTAAAATTGGTGATGGACCTGATTATAGAGGAGTTTTATTACAGTATACAACAAATAAGGTAATTACGATATTACTCCCAGCAAACAATACAAATAAAATGGAGTTAACATCTGACTTTTATGCAAAGAAAGAATAAATTTTAGACTAATGTTGATATACTTATAGGGCCTGGGCTGGATTTACCAATAGTCATAGTACACCACTGGCCATGGGTCCATGAGTATCTGGGGATCCACTTAAACTAACATATACATATATACTATGGGTTGACCTGGTGCTGCACAGGTTGTGCCACAACTCCGAAACCGGAATTCGTAGACCACCGCTACAAAGCCTAGTGTTGCGGCCAACCTAGAACAGACAGACAGGCAGATATTAGTATAGATTAAATACTGAAACATGAACAGATTTCTATAAATTTTGATTCACACTGATGATGGCTGATAGCCCGGAATAAGATAAATTCAGGACGAAGTCTATCCAGTTTATAATGAATCCTTTTCATTACTTCATTTGTTGTTTCTCTTGAAGAATATCCCGAATATGCTTCAGTTACCTATAAAAGAATCACATGCTGCTGGATATATAGCTTTGTTGTCTTAAAACCTATATTTGTTGCAATATCAATCACATTTGATCTTGGCAATCGTTTATTTTTATAATATTATATTAATTTTATTTTATACAGGGTGCAGATTGGAAATTACTTGCCCGTCACAACCCAGATCAATTTCTTCGTCCCAAGAGAATGGCCTATGACATCCCTGATGAAGCTAAAAAAGTTGGTGTACAATTCCGCTGGTGGCAACCAGTTCATGATGGGAAAGGTTTTGATCAATGGGCTATAGATCATATTGAAATAGTACCGTAAGTGAATAACATAATATCAAGTCGAATTAAAGTAGTTCTAAACACATTTTTTTAGTATAAATAAATAGGTCATTTATATATTGTATGTTTTGCCAAATAAATATATCTATCTACATGTATCATACTGACATACAAATTGCATTTACATGACGGACAATGATTAGAATAAAAAAAGTAAAAATCGAATTATTTCTTTGTATTTTAGGGGCAGAAAACGACACAGAAAGAGATATAGAAAAGGCTAATTGATATATTTTAGGATACATTTAGAATAATCTAGGTCCCAAAAATATAGATGCACTACGCAGTTACACTAATAGCTATTTATTTAATTTCTATTAAGATACTTTAAAAAATGTATAATTGACGAACTAGCTCAAGGGCTACTACAGTATTATGTATAAGCAATGCTCATGTAAACAGTGGCGGCGCCAAAGGGGGGCAATTGCACCCCCAAAAATCTGGCCTGCCCTCTGTTTGCCCCCCCCCCCCATGATTTTCGAAAATAAAGAAAAATGTGATCTGGCCAGCTCTATTTTTTTAACGACCGTTGTCTGAAATGCTACCTGGTTGCATTCCTGGCAGTCTATTTATTTTACAAAATATAATGGCGAAAATATTCATTCACTTAGTCATTCTTACTCCGCCCGGTCTACACTTTCTTCTCTGGTCGGATAAATTAGTGATTTGGCGACAGGCAGTATCTTTCAAGCTCTATTTATCTCGACGATCAATGCCTGAAATATTGCCAGACTGCATTTCAGGCAGTCTGCTTTTCAAATAATTGGGGGTTTCGTTGAGTTTCATTTGGCCTTTTCCTCTCTGGGGTCAGAAAGACTAGTGAACAGGCTACAGACGACATCCAATCAGCTCTATTTATCTCTACGATCGGTGCCCGAATACTGTCAGGCAGCATTTCTAACAGTCTATTTTTAAAAATTTTCTTGGGCACGCTACTTTGGCGCTCACAAAGGTACTTCGTTAAGGTTCGCAAGTCTGTTCGTTTGACACTTTACCTCAACGATCATTGCCTGAAATACTGCCAGGTGGCATTTTAGGCAGCCTGTTTTTCTAAATTTTCTGGGTGAAGCACCTCCACCCCTACATGTAGTTGAAACTTGTATACCTTTGCCCCCTTAACCTTGGACTTTGCCCCAGCTTTGCCCCTCCAACCACCGACGGCTGGCGCCGCCACTGCATGTAAATAGTTTAATTTTATGGCCTCTAGTCTGATCAAATGTATCATTTTGTTTGTAATCCAACATAAATTATATTGTTTGATGTTTTGTATATGAACCAAACTAATTCTTGTTTACTTTTACCTGTATGTGTTAATCCAATATTTGAAATCTAAATCGCAAGTAAATGTATCAACAACGAAACCTTTTCAAAGGGTAGTTTTATTTTGAAATGTCTCAAGACATTTGCCCCATAATAGAACTTGACTGGTAATACATTGTAATAATGACTGGTACATATTTTTGTATATTTTATAAGAAATAAATAGTCTTGAAGTAACAAATCATTTATTTGTCATAACTTAAATCAGCAGAAATCTGATCACTGCAAATAGCACTGTATAGAATTTATGTCGTGATTGGGTTGTTTTCCACGGCACCTAACACAAGTACCGGCCTACATGTACTTGCATGAAAATGTAGCAGTAGTGCTGAAGATTATTCATTTCAAACAATTCTGAAACATTTAATACAACATCAGAGTGACGGACATTGGTTGGGGAAATGGAACAGGTTAAACTCAATAGCAGAAGTGCTTACCTTGCAGCAATGTCTTGACAAATTCATAATGTCAGCCCCTAGAATCGAAATTTGAGTTTAATCTGGGTTTTATGAATATGCTTTATTCAGTGTATAAGATGGGGAGCTACCTTTCATTTCTATGAAATAAACAAATGCTAACAAAAAAGTAGCCTATTACATATGATCTATTGCAAGTGGCACTGATTTCAAATTGGATTGTTATTCTAAAAGATAAAATAGTTATGGTAATCCATAAATCAGCCACATTATCAAACTTGCAACATTCTAGGATAAAAATATCGAATTTTTAACGGACTACTCAATGCTAAAAATGTTCTTAAATTGATCATTTAACTTCTAATTAAAGACACAATATATCAAAGGTAGAAAATCTCCCAGCTTGATCAAATCAGATTTAAAAGAGGCCCATCAACTGCTGTTATATCTGTGAATTTAAGGCCTTGGTAGACTGATACCCTATAGACGTGGTCTTTTGTATGTAAGCTGTAGGAAAAATAAAAATCCTTCAAGTAGATAGAAAGGGGTGTAACATCTTATCATCTTGGTCATTTCTGGTTACCATTAGGGGAGTTTTCTGACTTGATATTAGAAATAATTGCATTAGGCTATTCTTCTTCAAATTCCAACTGCAATTAGATCTTTTATGTGCACTTTCAGTTTTTATGGGGCTTCAGTTTTTTTTCCCTCTCAAAATACTAGACATACATTCCTTATCAAACAAATGATCGATAGGCACCACGCCTATTCCTTTATATTTTGATCTTTGATATGCATACATAAATCATATTTTCTCAATGACAACGTCTGCTAGGCCTACCATTTGCAATCAATCTCGGGCTTCCTCTCTAATTGAATTCACAATTCAAAAACACCCTTACAATTAATGGTTTTCATGTCTAGATTCAAACAATTACATCAATATTTTCTAAGTTTTATTGTTTCTTTGTACACTAAACAAACATCCGAAACAAGTTATTTATGTAAATAAGTTATTTCTGAATTGTACAGATCACATCAAGATTTGACTTCTGCTGTAGAACTTGACCCTTGAAGAGATTCTTTATTAGGTTTTGCAGACGTTGATTCTATGGGAATTGTAACTGGACCATCATTTTGTATATTGACCTGCATATAAGCACCAAACTTTCCATCTTTAATTTTATCCTCACTATATGAAGTTTTCATTAGTGTCAAAAATTCTTGATAAAAGGCTTCCGATTTTTCAGGTCCCATTGCTAAATGGAAATCGGGTTTATTCCCTTTTAATACGGACATCAAAGTAAACTGACTGACACATAAAACTTCCAGTTGTTTGTCCATAACATTTTTGTTCCATCGTTTGCCATTTTCATCATCGAACACTCGTAAATTGAGAATTTTTCTGGCCATATATTCAGCTTCTTTTTTTGAATCATCTTTTGAAATACCGATTAGAACACAAAGCCCTGGTCCAATCGAACTGATAACTTCGTCTTCGACAGTTACACTAGCCTTTAAAACTCTTTGAATGATTGCTTTCATAATTGTTCTAGAAATGGTAGAGTTTCTCGAAATGTGTTGCGATGTGTTGATACTACTTTCAGTTTCCGCAAACTGTAACCGGAAGTTAATTAAGCCAGACACAATGGGGATGCTCGATTCACAGTCCAGAACGTCCCGAATTGACAGAATTACAATCGAGTGACGCGGAATTCAGTCCTTTCACAGTTCTGTCAGTCCCGACAGCTGAGATGAAGTGAGTAGAATCGTGACGTATTCCTAGGTGAAAAATATGTTTCAGCTGTCATGATTGGTTGAGATATTTTTTATACAGTTGACACATGCGTTCTACTCCGAAATTCTACTTTTCACTCGATTGACACCAGGTTTGGAATTCAATTCCGGAACTGTGAATCGAGCATCGCCATTGGCGGTGCTCGATTCACAGTCCAGAACGTCCCGAATCGACAGAATTACAATCGAGTGACGCGGAATTCAGTCCTGTCACAGTTCTGCCAGTCCCGACAGCTGAGGTGGAGTGAGTAGAATCGTGACGTATTCCTAGGTAAAAAATATGTTTCAGCAGTCATGATTGGTTGGGATACTTTTTATACAGTCGACGCATGCGCTGTAATCCGAAATTCTCCTTTTCACTCGATTGACACCAGTTTTGGAATTCAATTCCGGAACTGTGAATCGAGTATCCCCTTATAGATTGTGATGTCCAGTCATAAGTTTTATAGGCTAAATCTGGTCACTATCTTGAGAAGACACGTGTCTAGTTTCGCGCCTAAACTGAATTGCCATGCAGTAAATATATACCAGACGGCTTTACAAGCCCGTCTTTAATTTTTGTGGGAAAGTTTTAACGCTTGTTATTAGTTAAAAAAAAATCTCAGTATGGAAAACAGATAAAGTTTTCTGTGTCAAGGCCACTGTCAACTCCCTCTGCACACCTACTTTTAAATCTCTGATATTAAAAGTTGTCCTACCCCAGTTGAAAGGTGGCTTTTTTACTGAACAATATTGCTAGTTTGCCCAAAGAGTTGGAAACTTAGTTCTTAAGACAGTTCTCATAACCATAGTTCTATGTCATAACAACAGATTCCTCTTCTGATTTGTATCAATAACATCTACTTTATTCACATAAACTAATTTATACATGAAACGGAATCTACAATATATCTCGCTAAAGTAGGCTAACTAATTAATACTCATTATATACTTTATATATTTCACGATACATTATGGGATATTATATAAAGAGCTGGCAGTTCTTACTATAATAGTTCGTTAATTAGATAATGTAGGCCTAATTTCAGTCAAATGATCCGTTCTGAACCGAGAATTTAGCGATTGAATATTTGGTGTGGCCTTACGAAAGTCAGTGTGATAAAAATATAAAAACATAGTCTTGATTATCCATTTCATGATTAAATCATGAAAATTGAGTCGCAAATTGGATCCTTATCCAGAGTTACGGCATTGCAAGTTGATAGGCTATAATGGTCTGGATAAGTTAATTAATGTCTAATTAATAATTTTGATAACAGTTCAAGCCTAAAGAAAGACCTACAATCCGCAGCTAGATTTAGCTCTTGCATAATATATGTTTAATAAGGCACAACTAGAAATTTTCAGTTAAGTAGGCCTAGATTTTGATGGAGTCGCCATCTTTGCCTGTTATTTATAGAAGTATTATTCTTATTAACAAGCATATTTTAAATTACAGGCAAACATATATCATGAAAAACGTCAAATAAAGTAGTCAAGTATTTTATTAGTAGGTAATTAATATTCATAATAGATTTAATATATATACAACTGCATTAATAAGTTCTTAAATTTAACAATTACCCTGGGTAGGTCTATTTAAATTACCCTGCTGGGTAGGTCTATTTGAATTACTAATTGATCACAATGGAACTATTAAATAATATAGTTTATAGGCAGGGGCGGACTAGAAGGTTTGGGGTCTTCAGACCAACAGGTTTCTTTGGGGCTCCCATTGCTGTGAAGAATTACCGGATATGACGAGAAAAGGAAACTAAATGGATTCACCCCACTCATACATCATTTTCTCCTCAGATTCAGGACATTAAATTTTTCAGTAGATGCCAAGATGAATTTTATTTATTTTGAAAAAAATAGTCCAAGGCCTAGTGTACCCCTGTATGCGGGGGAGAATGAGTAAATATATAAAACAGGTGTGAAATAATGTCAAACATTCACATTTACTCCCTCCTTGTCCATAATTTTGGTGAAGAATTTGTGTACCTTTTCTGTGGCTTATTGTTGCCTTTAAAGTCGGTAATTTTGATACCATCAGTCAGTGTTTGGTGCTATAAGCTTTGTATGTGAAATAGAAATACAAATTGAAAGTTAAATACATTGTAGTAGAATGTAATAAAAATTTTGATCTCAAGGAACACTATAAATCCAGAACAATGTATACAATAAATATAAGATAAAATATAGATAAATATATTTAAAAAGTTAAACGATATAAGTATATATAAGATACGTTAAAAAGAGACAAATATATTTTAATGAAGTTAAAGAGACAAATATATATCAATGAAGTTAAAAGACACAAATATACACAGGAATAAATTTAAAAGTTGTTAATATTTATGTTAACAGAAAAATCCATTTAAATCCAAGGGGAGAGGTGGGGGTTACTGGGAATCAACACTAAGATGCACATTATTTATTTCTATTGATTGTGTGTTACACCAGGAACCTTTCTTGCTATAATAGTTCACAAATAGATAATGCAAAATGAATAATACTGAAAATTCCATTCAAATTATTTTATTCAGAGTGATTTTATTAAAAGTTTGCAGTTTAGATAGGATGTGTGCATTGATTGTTTATTATCATAATTATAACTACAGTGCTGGTTATTAGAGACTTAGCCTTGTTTCTCCATATCTAATCCAAATCATCTGATATCTACTGTAAATCGGATGGCATCAAGAATTGATTATGATCTTGTCATGTTAATAATTTATATAACATTTAGTTATTGAATTATGCCTCTTTAATTGCGTTTTGTTTTATCCTTTATGCTGCGCTACATTAAAATGAGGTATTTTTTATGCAAACAATACTAAGATGTTATGAACTTATTAACCCATAAAATTGTCTGTATTGGTATGTATTCAGACTTTGTTCTGCAGTGAATAGTGGGATTTGAAAACCCATGTCTCTATGAGGGAATCTGTCAGGTTGTCGGTGGAAATAAACCTCCATTAGTAGTAAGTTTTGGGTTATAATATGAAAATTGAACTAATATAGTGTAAATATCAGAAAAAATAAACAATAATAATCTAATCTTAATGAATAGATGTAAAATCATAATGTAAGAACATAACATATTTAGACAAGTTTAAAAACCATGTCATTTAATACCATCTCTTTCAATTAATGAATGTTTAACAAATTTTAAAACACACAACACCGAAATGTACATATTTTATCTCCAAATCTGACATATCTTATAACACCGGGATCCATCTTAATATAAAATTTTATATTTTAACACCAGATTTAATATCTTATTTAATACTGTAACAAGTTTTTTATAACTTAATGCTGCCTGCGTTCTAACTTTATGGGATCAAGATGGATGTTCAAAAACAAAACAAAATTTGACATACACAACCATCCTGTTAAAATATGAGATAACTATCAGGATGTTATTTGGGACACAGATTTCAGTAGATGAGGGTAGACATAGTTGCATACGCTCTCTTCCTTTTTTTTTGGCAAACTTATTCTTTGGTCTATAATCTCAATAACCAAGTTTCCTCTTTCGGACTTAATTAGAACAAAACTTATCATGTGCGAAAGCATCAATCAATCAAATTTCTTAACTTTGTTAAGCTAAGTAGAAAATGCTCATCTTCGAACCCCATCAAGGCCTAAACCTAATAAACACTATGCTAAATTTTAACACAATTAGGAGGAGAGTTATTGTGTTCCAAAAAGTGTGATAGGCAGAGGTGATGGACTTCTAAATATTTATTTTTTTGTCTATTATCTCTATACATCAAGTTTCATCTCTCAGACTTAATTAGAACCAAAGCATCAACCAATCAATTTTCTTAACTTAATTGTTTAGCCTAAGTGGAAAATGCTCATCTTGATGTGGTTGCCACCTTCATTTCAATGTACTATTACAAATTTTTTAACCAAGATAAAATCCGAATTTTAGTTATTTGATTGGATAATAATTGATTGATTTTCGTGATTAGCCTATCAAAATTGAAGTATCGACTAAAAGTTAAAATTTCGTGAAACAAGACCCAGTGCATTAATTTCATTTTGTTCCTGTAGCACATGTCAATCATTGCTAGCATCAAATTTAACACAGCCCTAAACTTTAAAATAATCAATTATGACTAATATCTTTGATAACATAAAATTGCAGATTAAAATAAAAAAAAGAAACTTAAAACCATACACAATAGTAATTTGTTAAATACAGCACTGCTTGGAAATGAAAAATACACCCAACAACAACTTCGTGAATCGAGGCAAGAGTATCTTAAACAATCCTATCATAAATTTCGTCTAATTCTCACTTTGTGCACAAGAGAAATATTGAATTCAAATATACGAAATGTTAGTCCCAAAATGACCTGTGTTGTGCTGAGATAAATTAAACTTCTCTTTCCCCATCTTATTTAAGACAAAGGAGTGTCGATAGAATTTTAAAAAGATCAAGGGTAATAACTTGGGAAGTAATAATTATCAGAAATTATTGAAAATCAATCTTTTTCTTCATCGATATAAACGAAATCCTGTGTATAAATTCCAAGTAAATCAGTTGATAATTTTATCCTCTTTAGTCCTTATGAATAACAAATGGACAAGGGAGACAATATATGACCACATTTAAATATGTGTGTATAAAAAATGGCAGTGCCGATTCACCGGAACCTTTTTTTATTGTTTCCTATACACAATGCTGGAATGTTGTTCGCTCATATCAATATGTGGCATCCTCTTCCTCGTCCCCACTACTAGCCTTTATTGTTAATTTCTGGTTGCCCTTTAAAGCTGGAAGGTTTTGTGGGGTCCGCAATGATGAATAAAGCTTATGTCGATCATATTCATCTGTAAAATGTTTCGCAATATCAGAGATTTTGACATTTGTTCTCCCGTTTAACCATAATTTGAGAACACGTAGGGCTAATGCATTATATCCCTCATTATCATAATCTTCTAAGATTTTGTCAAGTTGCTCTTCTGGTAGTTTAAACTGAGTACCTGCAAGGATAAATGTATTCTCAGTTAAAAACAAACAAGAAGGGTGATGTCCCTGAGTCTCATTCTCAAAATAAATAGAGCCCACTCATTAATTTCTCTTCTTAACCATAGGAGAAAATTTTCATTATCATGCTATGGTATACACCAAGTTTCGTTACTGTCATTCACTGAACTGTAATATGGTTTAAAATACAGATGTGACGTCATCCTTTGATGTTGGCGTACCATTGTTTCAAATAATGGTACGGGCAATGTGCCAAGTGTACATTACTTATACTAGTTAAAGTTTTGGACTCGACCATTAAAACACACTTAATGTCCTAAATTTCTGCACTTAACAGGCTAAAGATGGGCATTCACCATGCAGTGTGCTATGAGAAGAATTTTGCCAATTTAGCTGTGTTTCCGTCTACTTTTTATGGAATCCCAACTGCAAATGGTTCTTTAACTAGCTTGCCAACATTTACACAGGACCTAGATTAGTCTCTGTGCCTTGCACAACAGTCAAAGTTGAACCACTCTGAAAATGCCTGAGGAACTTCCTCGGCCAACCCCAGGATCAAGTTATAATGACCTGCCAATAAATTTTTAGTGATTAGTACAGACTATTTTTCTTTTATCAACCCCATCACAAAATCTTGTTGGCTTACCAAACTCTAGCCATTTTGCTGATATAACCTTTGCTACTTGTTTTGTGACATCTTCATCAAGTTCTGCATCACAAGCTGTAAAAGATGTAACCAAGATATTGAAACTTACAAGTTAAGTCTTTGTTCTCAAATGTGTGCACCAATATGTGGGGTAACTGTACGTTTCATTTTGTAATTTTACAGAGCCGCGGCTGCCCACCAACTTAAATGATGCATATATATTTCGTACAGATGAAAATTTTTGTTAAAAGACTTTATATGATGCAATACTGCAGACCACACCAATTTGATTTTTTGTTTCTTGAGAATCCTGTAAAACATTTCCTTCTTATTTCCGCGGGAAAACAAAAAGTACTACTTGTCTGTTGCTTTTAGTTCCAAAATTCAAAACAAAACAACATTCATGTGATTCAAGTACATGTATATTTATCAGGACCCAGAACAAAAAATCAAATTCATGTTGACTAAATAAATAGCATTTTTTAAAATCTGATATATATATATAGATCTATTTATTTTGTTTTGTTTTTACTTTTGATTGGCCTCCACTACATAGTTAGATCGGACAGGTTGTAGTAGGAGGTTACGTTATTCGATTAACTAATCAGTGTTGGTGTTCCAAGTGGTTGTTAAGAAATGCAACTTTTGCTTTGTTTTCTATCGCTGTGAATGTCTACCCACAGTCCTGCACACTGCACTATAAGAAATCGACAAAACAGACAATTTGATCACCCAGAACCAGGGGCGGATTGGGACCGGGAACCAGCCCGGGCTCTCGTGTCGGAGTGGCCCCTTTTACTGACCGAGGAGGACGGATGGGGGGGGGCAGAGGCTCTCCCCCTGGGCATTTTTGAAAATTGAACCCCAAACGTGGCATTTGGTGCAATATCTGATTATAATCTCTGTCAATATATTTCATAAATTGATTAACTTAGGCCAAAACCATGACCTGCAAGTAATTTACAACCTGTGGAATTATCATATCGTCATATTGTTAATTAACGTATTATCATTGTATCGTCAAGAGTGAAGAGAATTTAACTGGTTGAAAAATGGGACTAGTTGAGAAAATTTTGACCACTTGATTAACCAGTTGGAAATATTGAATCCGCAGGAACATTTTATTTGAAAAATGTCCCATTTTTGTTGCCGGGAGCGCTAGTTGATTCCTCCTGTGATGGAAGGCCACGAAACACATTGATACAGAGTGACGAAAATGAAAATCATAAAAGCTGCTTTTTAATTTTGGATTCTGGCGTATCCCCAAAAACAGGGTGCAGGTGACTTAATAATTAGCAAATTTGCGGGAGACAGTGTTGGGTGAATCTGATTAAATTTTCGGTTGAAATTTGTATTCCCATCGCAAGATTCTGAATTCTGACCCACACCCAGCACACCCGGTCCAGAAAGTCCAGTGATGGCGTGGCGGCCCATTAATAATTAGTAAATTTGCAGGAGACAGTGTCGGGTGAATCCAATGAAATTTTCGGTTGAAATTTGTATCCCAATTGCAGGATTCTGAATTCTGACCCACACCCACCACACCCGGTCCAGAAAGTCTATTATACCAGCCCATTTCAGACTCCAGTGACACCGGCCACATATAATATGATCATCATGGCTTCATGGTCGGTCCAATACCCCCCTCTCCCATATAATGTTCAGCAGAAAAAGGTTTGAAAAAATTATTTTTTTTCATTTTTTGTTTGACCGGCCCTTCGGGCGATCACCCGACAGCCAAATCCGCCCCAGCCCAGAACATGGTTTATTTAACAACATTTCCAGATCATGGTGTACTAAAGACAAGTAAACAGAATTTTGAACTAAAAAAAACGAAATGAAATAGGATCAGATTGCATTTTTTTAAATTTCATTTCACTTACTATCCAAAAATTCATTTTCTGTGGTTATGTCATGTTCATCATCTGAACTATATGATGTTGAACTGCTATGTCTGTATTGATGTGAGGATGATACACCATAGTAGTTATTCATCGTATTATTTGGTCCAACCTGTAAATGTTCTACTCTTCCAATATGTAGTGGACCTACAGAATATGGATAAATGATTCTATTAAAGAGTGATTAAAAGATGAATACTGGGACAATAGGCAGGTAGGTGGGTGTTGACAGCAGACCCCAATACAAGCCTTAAAATAGTGAAAGTGAAGCCATTATATGTTATTCAACATTGCTCTGGAAAATAAAATAATGCACTGCAAACAAGCTAAACCAATTAACCATAAGTTCATTGTTTGCCCCCCCCCACCAATAAAACTAGTTGTTTCTTTGATTAACTGGCAGGTATTTTCAGGTAAATACGATACCTTACAAGATGGCTCAAAGTGCTTGTATTGCCCATTTGTTGAGAGTATGTGAATAGGAAATAATATGAATGCCTATAACAAAAGATCTTTCATCCTAATGTACTTAATTAACTCATTTTGAAAAAACATAATAAATGGAACATTAATATGAATAACATTTTATTGATATCTCTAATGTTTTCAATGTATTGAACTTTAACATTTAGAGAGAGAGTCAGGCCAATAACTAGGTGGGTGGGGTCGACCATAAAAACAATAGATATACAATGTCCATCAATTTTACAGCACACCTAAAGATAGGCTGGCACTGCCAGGCAGAATACGCCCACATTTTCGAGAGATGGACAGAGAACAAGCAATACCGAAAGTGATTTTTCCTACATCATTAAGTCCTGTATTTCATACTGTATTGGGAGCAGCCATTTAGTTGGTCAGTTCCAGTCTGATATTAATGAAACTCGAAACCGACAATGATTATGGTGTGACGGTACACAACCTAGAAATGTGACTTTTCATCAAAATCGGATAAGAATTGTGACCTGTAGCGAGTCCACAACCATGATATACCATAATTTTACACTATTCGCGTACAAACTGCGACCATTTCGTCCGGCAATTTTGGTACGATTTTCACGAAATTAGAACTCAACCTTCCTCATCAAAATCGAATTAAAATTGTGACCTATACAGGGTCCACAACCATGATATATCATTTTTTTAACACTATTCGCGTACAAACGGCGGCCATTTTGTCTGTCAATTTTGGTCCGATTTTCCTGAAATTCAAACTCAAACTTCCTTACAGTGCAACGGTGATATAATCAAACGTTTTTTTAAATTGGATAATAATTGTGACCTCCAGAAGGACCACAAGCTAAAGAAAGGGGGATTTTGTGTATAACCAGGGGCCATAATTCAGGAAGTTACGATCCGATATGCGCAAATATTGAAAAGAACCAAAATCTTTGGGTTATAACGATGAATTTCAAGTTTTATCAAAATCGAATTAAAATTGTGACCTTTACAGAGTCCACAACCTTGATATACCATTTTTTAACAGTATTCGCGTACAAACGGCAGCCATTTTGTATGACAATTTTGGTCTGATTTTCCCGAAATTCGAACTCAACCTTCCTTACGGTGTAACGGTAATATAATCAAACGTTTTTTTTAAATCGGATAATAATTGTGACCTCCAAGCTAAAAAAAAGGCGATTTTGCGTATAATCAGGGGCCATAATTCAGGAAGTTACGATCTGATATGCGCAAATATCGAAAGGAAGCAAGATCTTTGGGTTATAACCATGAATTTCAAATTTCATCAAAATCGAATCAAAATTGTGACCTCCACAGGGTCCACAACCTTGATATACCATTTTTTAACAGTATTCGCGTACAAACGGCGGCCATTTTGTATGGCAATTTTCGTCCGATTTTCCCGAAATTCGAACTCAACCTTCTTTAGGGTGTGACGGTAATATAATCAAACGGTTTTTTAAATCGAATAATAATTGTGACCTCCAAGCTAAAAAAAAGGCGATTTTGCGTATAATCAGGGGCCATAATTCAGGAAGTTACGATCCGATATGCGCAAATATCGAAAGGAAGCAAGATCTTTGGGTTATAACCATAAATTTCAAGTTTCATCAAAATCGAATCAAAATTGTGACCTCCACAGGGTCCACAACCTTGATATACCATTTTTTAACAGTATTCGCGTACAAACGGCAGCCATTTTGTATGGCAATTTTCGTCCGATTTTCCCGAAATTCGAACTCAACCTTCCTTAGGGTGTAACGGTGATATAATCAAACGGTTTTTTAAATCGAATAATAATTGTGACCTCCAGAGGGACCACAAGCTAAAAAGGGTGATTTTTCAGACAATCAGGGGCCATAATTCAGGAAATTACATTCCGTAAGCCGCAAATATCGAAAGGAACCAAGATCTTTGGGTTACAAACATGCATGTCAAGTTTCATCAAAATCGGTTCAAAATTGTGACCTCTATAGGGTCCACAAGCTAAAGATAGGCTGGCACTGCCAGGCAGGATACGCCCACATTTTCGAGAGATGGACAGAGAACAAGCAATACCGAAAGTGATTTTTCCTACATCTTTAAGTCCTGTATTTCATACTGTATTGGGAGCAGCCATTTAGTTGGTCAGTTCCAGTCTGATATTAATGAAATTCGAAACCGACAATGATTATGGTGTGACGGTACACAACCTAGAAATGTGACTTTTCATCAAAATCGGATAAGAATTGTGACCTGTAGAGAGTCCACAACCATGATATACCATATTTTTACACTATTCGCGTACAAACGGCGACCATTTCGTCCGGCAATTTTGGTACGATTTTCACGAAATTAGAACTCAACCTTCCTCATCAAAATCGAATTAAAATTGTGACCTATACAGGGTCCACAACCATAATATATCATTTTTTTAACAGTATTCGCGTACAAACGGCGGCCATTTTGTCTGTCAATTTGGGTCCTATTTTCCCGAAATTCAAACTCAACCTTCCTTACAGTGTAACGATGATATAATCAAACGTTTTTTTAAATTGGATAATAATTGTGACCTCCAGAGGGACCACAAGCTAAAGAAAGAGGGATTTTGCGTATAACCAGGGGCCATAATTCAGGAAGTTACGATCCGATATTCGCAAATATAAAAAGATAGGCTGGCACTGCCAGGCAGGATACGCCCACATTTTCGAGAGATGGACAGAGAACAAGCAATACCGAAAGTGATTTTTCCTACATTTTTAAGTCCTGTATTTCATACTGTATTGGGAGCAGCCATTTAGTTGGTCAGTTCCAGTCTGATATTAATGAAATTCGAAACCGACAATGATTATGGTGTGACGGTACACAACCTAGAAATGTGACTTTTCATCAAAATCGGATAAGAATTGTGACCTGTAGAGAGCCCACAACCATGATATACCATATTTTTACACTATTCGCGTACAAACGGCGACCATTTCGTCCAGCAATTTTAGTACGATTTTCACGAAATTAGAACTCAGCCTTCCTCATCAAAATCAAATTAAAATTGTGACCTATACAGGGTCCACAACCATGATATATCATTTTTTTAACAGTATTCGCTTACAAACGGCGGCCATTTTGTCTGTCAATTTTGGTCCGATTTTCTCGAAATTTACACTCAACCTTCTTTACAGTGTAACGGTGATATAATCAAACGTTTTTTTAAATTGGATAATAATTGTGACCTCCAGAGGGACCACAAGCTAAAGAAAGGGGGATTTTGCGTATAACCAGGGGCCATAATTCAGGAAGTTACGATCTGATATGCGCAAATATCAAAAAGAACCAAGATCTTTGGGTTATAACCATGAATTTCAAGTTTCATCAAAATCAAATTAAAATTGTGACCTTTACAGGGTCCACAACCTTGATATACCATTTTTTAACAGTATTCGCGTACAAACGGCGGCCATTTTGTATGGCAATTTTGGTCTGATTTTCCCGAAATTCGAACTCAACCTTCCTTACGGTGTAACGGTAATATAATCAAACGTTTTTTTAAATCGGATAATAATTGTGACCTCCAAGCTAAAAAAAAGGTGATTTTGCGTATAATCAGGGGCCATAATTCAGGAAGTTATGATCCGATATGCGCAAATATCGAAAGGAAGCAAGATCTTTGGGTTATAACCATGAATTTCAAGTTTCATCAAAATCGAATCAAAATTGTGACTTCCACAGGGTCCAACCTTGATATACCATTTTTTAACAGTATTCGCGTACAAACGGCGGCCATTTTGTATGGCAATTTTCGTCCGATTTTCCCGAAATTGGAACTCAACCTTCCTTAGGGTGTAACGGTGATATAATCAAACGGTTTTTTAAATCGAATAATAATTGTGACCTCCAGAGGGACCACAAGCTAAAAAGGGTGATTTTTCGGACAATCAGGGGCCATAATTCAGGAAATTACATTCCGATAGCCGCAAATATCGAAAGGAACCAAGATCTTTGGGTTACAAACATGCATGTCAAGTTTCATCAAAATCGGTTCAAAATTGTGACCTCTATAGAGTCCACAAGCTAAAAACGTGATTTTTCGTACAATCAGGGGCCATAATCCATGAAATTTTGATCCGATACATGCCAATATCGAAAGCAGCCGAGATCTTTTGGGGATAAACCTATATTTCAAGTTTCGTCAAAATCGGATAAGAATTGTGACCTGTAGAGAGTCCACAAACAAATTGTGGACGGACGGACAAGGGCGACGACATAATACGTCCACATGAAAATGTGGGCGTATAAAAAGATAGGCTGGCACTGCCAGGCAGGATACGCCCACATTTTCGAGAGATGGACAGAGAACAAGCAATACCGAAAATGATTTTTCCTACATCTTTTAAGTCCTGTATTTCATACTGTATTGGGAGCAGCCATTTAGTTGGTCAGTTCCACAACCATGATATACCATATTTTTACACTCTTCGCGTACAAACGGCGACCATTTCATCCGGCAATTTTGGTACGATTTTCACGAAGTTAGAACTCAACCTTCCTCATCAAAATCGAATTAAAATTGTGTCCTATACAGGGTCCACAACCATGATATATCATTTTTATACGCCCACATTTTCATGTGGACGTATTATGTCGTCGCCCCTGTCCGTCCGGACGTCCGTCCGTCCGTCTGGACGTCCGTCCGTCCACAATTTGTTTGTGGACTCTCTACAGGTCACAATTCTTATCCGATTTTGTCGAAACTTGAAATATAGGTTTATCCCCAAAAGATCTCGGTTCCTTTCGATATTGGCATGTATCGGATCAAAACTTCATGGATTATGGCCCCTGATTGTACGAAAAATCACGTTTTTAGCTTGTGGACCCTATAGAGGTCAAAATTTTGAACCGATTTTGATGAAACTTGACATGCATGTTTGTAACCCAAAGATCTTGGTTCCTTTCGATATTTGCGGCTATCGGAATGTAATTTCCGGAATTATGGCCCCTGATTGTCCGAAAAATCACCCTTTTTAGCTTGTGGTCCCTCTGGAGGTCACAATTATTATTCGATTTAAAAAACCGTTTGATTATATCACCGTGACACCCTAAGGAAGGTTGAGTTCGAATTTCGGGAAAATCGGACGAAAATTGCCATACAAAATGGCCGCCGTTTGTACGCGAATACTGTTAAAAAATGGTATATCAAGGTTGTGGACCCTGTGGAGGTCACAATTTTGATTCGATTTTGATGAAACTTGAAATTCATGGTTATAACCCAAAGATCTTGCTTCCTTTCGATATTTGCGCATATCGGATCGTAACTTCCTGAATTATGGCCCCTGATTATACGCAAAATCGCCTTTTTTTTAGCTTGGAGGTCACAATTATTATCCGATTTAAAAAAATGTTTGAATATATTACCGTTACACCGTAAGGAAGGTTGAGTTGGATTTTCCGGAAAATCAGACCAAAATTGCCATACAAAATGGCCACCGTTTGTACGCGAATACTGTTAAAAAATGGTATATCAAGGTTGTGGACCCTGTAAAGGTCACAATTTTAATTCGATTTTGATGAAACTTGAAATTCATGGTTATAACCCAAAGATCTGGGTTCTTTTCGATATTTGCGCATATCGGATCGTAACTTCCTGAATTATGGCCCCTGGTTATATGCAAAATTCCCCTTTCTTTAGCTTGTGGTCCCTCTGGAGGTCACAATTATTATCCAATTTAAAAAAACGTTTGATTATATCACCGTTACACTGTAAGGAAGGTTGAGTTTGAATTTCGGGAAAATCAGACCAAAATTGACAGACAAAATGGACGCCGTTTGTACGCGAATACTGTTAAAAAAATGATATATCATGGTTGTGGACCCTGTATAGGTCACAATTTTAATTCGATTTTGATGAGGAAGGTTGAGTTCTAATTTCGTGAAAATCGTACCAAAATTACCGGACGAAATGGTCGCCGTTTGTACACGAATAGTGTAAAAATATGGTATATCATGGTTGTGGACTCTCTACAGGTCACAATTCTTATCCGATTTTGATGAAAAGTCACATTTCTAGGTTGTGTACCGTCACACCATAATCATTGTCGGTTTCGAATTTCAATTATATCAGACTGGAACTGACCAACTAAATGGCTGCTCCCAATACAGTATGAAATACAGGACTTAATTAAAGATGTAGGAAAAATCACTTTCGGTATTGCTTGTTCTCTGTCCATCTCTCGAAAATGTGGGCGTATCCTGCCTGGCAGTGCCAGCCTATCTTTTTAACAGTATTCGCTTACAAACGGCGGCCATTTTGTCTGTCAATTTTGGCCCGATTTTCCCAAAATTCAAACTCAACCTTCCTTACAGTGTAACGGTGATATAATCAAACGTTTTTTTAAATTGGATAATAATTGTGACCTCCAGAGGGACCACAAGCTAAAGAAAGGGGGATTTTGCGTATAACCAGGGGCCATAATTCAGGAAGTTACGATCCGATATGCGCAAATATCGAAAAGAACCAAGATCTTTGGGTTATAACGATGAATTTCAAGTTTCATCAAAATCGAATTAAAATTGTGACCTTTACAGGGTCCACAACCTTGATATACCATTTTTTAACAGTATTCGCGTACAAACGGCGGCCATTTTGTATGGCAATTTTGGTCTGATTTTCCCGAAATTCGAACTCAACCTTCGTTACTGTGTAACGGTAATATAATCAAACGTGTTTTTATATCGGATAATAATTGTAACCTCCAAGCTAAAAAAAAAGGCGATTTTGCGTATAATCAGGGGCCATAATTCAGGAAGTTACGATCCGATATGTGCAAATATCGAAAGGAAGCAAGATCTTTGGGTTATAACCATGAATTTCAAATTTCATCAAAATCAAATCAAAATTGTGACCACTACAGGGTCCACAACCTTGATATACCATTTTTTAACAGTATTCGCGTACAAACGGCGGCCATTTTGTATGGCAATTTTCGTCCGATTTTCCCGAAATTCGAACTCAACCTTCCTTAGGGTGTAACGGTGATATAAACAAACGGTTTTTTAAATCGAATAATAATTGTGACCTCCAAGCTAAAAAAAAAGGCGATTTTGCGTATAATCAGGGGCCATAATTCAGGAAGTTACGATCCGATATGCGCAAATATCGAAAGGAAGCAAGATCTTTGGGTTATAACCATGAATTTCAAGTTTCATCAAAATCGAATCAAAATTGTGACCTCCACAGGGTCCACAACCTTGATATACCATTTTTTAACAGTATTCGCGTACAAACGGCGGCCATTTTGTATGGCAATTTTCGTCCGATTTTCCCGAAATTCGAACTCAACCTTCCTAAGGGTGTAACGGTGATATAATCAAACGGTTTTATAATCGAATAATAATTGTGACCTCCAGAGGGACCACAAGCTAAAAAGGGTGATTTTTCGGACAATCAGGGGCCATAATTCAGGAAATTACATTCCGATAGCCGCAAATATCGAAAGGAACCAAGATCTTTGGGTTACAAACATGCATGTCAAGTTTCATCAAAATCGGTTCAAAATTGTGACGTCTATAGGGTCCACAAGCTAAAAACGTGATTTTTCGTACAATCAGGGGCCATAATCCATGAAGTTTTGATCCGATACATGCCAATATCGAAAGCAGCCGAGATCTTTTGGGGATAAACCTATATTTCAAGTTTCGTCAAAATCGGATAAGAATTGTGACCTGTAGAGAGTCCACAAACAAATTGTGGACGGACGGACGTCCGGACGGACAGGGGCGACGACATAATACGTCCACATGAAAATGTGGGCGTATGAAAACGTGATTTTTCGTACAATCAGGGGCCATAATCCATGAAGTTTTGATCCAATACATGCCAATATCGAAAGCAGCCGAGAACTTTTGGGGATAAACCTATATTTCAAGTTTCGTCAAAATCGGATAAGAATTGTGACCTGTAGAGAGTCCACAAACAAATTGTGGACGGACGGACGGACGGACGGACGTCCGGACGGACAGGGGCGACGACATAATACGTCCACATGAAAATGTGGGCGTATAAAAACACTTCTTGCACCCCTCGTTTGCTCTGTGCTACATGTAGTTACGTCCCTGGTTAAAACTATATTTGTTGCTGAAAGTACAACATCCTGGAAAGGAGAATCCAGCAACAAGAGCTGAACTTAGTAATGGGTTATCTTGTCTTGTCAGTAGCCTAGAGCGATATGTTAGCTGTTACACACCACAGCCTTGACATTCGTTTTTGTTTTGGGAGTTTTATGTCCACTTCCACCAAGGGTGATATCAAAGACAAGTTTTTCCTAAGAAACTTCCTATGACCCACAAAATAAGCTTGATCCAATCTGATTAGAACACAGATCCTATCTCGTTTGGTTTTTATAGTCTAAATTTCATTTAACTTGATTTTACTACACTAGGATCTGGAAGAGTTGATTTATAATAGATGTTCTTATTGATGTGGGGAATAAGCCAATGAAAGAGTCATTCTTGGCATTCTCTGCGTGTAACAGTGGGTAATCCCCTAGAAACGTTAACGCCAATTGATTAATCAATGCCTGACACCATAGGGTCAAAAGCCACTGGTGTGACCCCTGACATGAACTCCCACTATAACTTGTCAGATCTTCATGTAGTGTAGGTCATTGAAAGTATAAAAAAACGAAACAAAATATAGATCTGTTTCTTAATCAGATTAGGCTTGTTGATCCAGCTTATTTGAGAAAGGCATAGTGTCTTTGCAGGGAAGGGTCAAGGTTTTATTTCATCAAAGTATATGTGATATTGACTAGATGCATTTGCCTCTCGGTGTGCATATGATTCTTCACAAATCTAGGTTACTGTTATTTTTATTTGATCTAATATCAAATAGTTAGTTAATATAATAATTAAAGATAAATTTGTAAGTCTATCTACCTTCGAGAGACTCAATTTTGCCATTGTATATGTTATTTTCAGCCATGTTTCAGTTCTGTAAAAAAAACAAAAAAATAATGCGACATGAGATATTAAAGGAAGAAAACAATTGGAAGTTTACTGTAAGGCTGATCTTTCTTGGACTTCAAATGTTATGTAAATTATTAATTAGTATTAGGCATTTATTCACAGGACAAGCTCATAATGAACTCTGATATTTTAATAGTGCCCTAGTTTCTAACTATTATGACCTACAACTGCCTTTGCATTATAATTGATATTCTAATCCTATATCCTCATCTAATAATTTGGTAGCTCTAAATAACTTCATTTTTATACGCCCACATTGAAATTTGGTCATATATTGTCGTCCGTCCGTACATCGGTCCGTCCGTACGTCGGTCCTTGTGGACGCTCTGGAGTCCAAACTTAATATCCGATTGACTTTAAATGTATACATAGTGTTTAAGGTCATGAGACGAAGAAGCTTATTGATTTTCAGCGAATTCCGATAATTGCTGTTAGAGTTATGGCCCTTGATCACTTCAAAAAGTCTTGTGGACGCTCTACAGGCCAAAGTTAATATCTGATTGACTTTTAATTAATACACAGTGTTAAAGGCAATGAAACGAAGAAGCCTATTGACTTCAAATTTATACATAGTGTTTAAGGTCATGAGACGAAGAAGCCTATTTACATGCATTTTCAGCAAATTCCGATAATTACTGTTAGAGTTATGGCCCTTGATCACTTCAAAAAATCTTGTGGACGCTCTACAGGCCAAAGTTAATATCCGATTGACATAAAATTTATACACAGAGTTTAAGGTCATGAGAAAAAGAAGTTTATTTATTTCAGCGATTTCCGATAATTACTGCCAGAGGTATGGCCCTTGATCCCTTCAAAAAATCTTGTGGACACTCTAGAGGCCAAAGTTAATATCCGATTGACTTCAGTACCAGAGTTATGGCCCTTGATCACTTCAAAAAATCGTGTGGACGCTCTAGGCCAAAGTTAATATCGGATTGACTTCAAATTTATAGAGTGTGTTTAATTAAGGTCATGAGACGAAGAAGCCTTTTGATTTTCAATCCATGATATTAAATGTTTCGTATACTAAACCTTAGCATGTGGCAGAACTTCATAAAAACCAAACAAATTCTAATGATTCTCTGATTATTACTTAATGAGTTGTTACTTTTAATCAGATTTTAGCGTATTATAAATGTTTCATTTCCGAAAATAGTAAAAATATGCGACAACTATGTTTCGTTGCCTGGCAATCTATCTTTAATTGGGCTAGGACTATTTGCCACATAATTCATCATTCTGTTAGTATCATTCAAATCGGTTGATATTATTAGACCTACCATCTATCTGTCGTTAGCGCAAAGGCTATTTTGAAATTTTGAAAAGGTAAATAGCCGCTGCTTGTTAAAACAAGGCCGCAGCGCACTGAATGGTCAGAATGTATGGAGGTCAATCGTATTCAGAATTAGATGTTATGTTCTTATGTCTAATTGCTTTTGCAATGCAAAATACCTCTATTATTACTTATATGTCATGATACCGCTAATTCAAAATACAAATGTTACTTTACATAAAACAATCGACACAATACCTAAATTGATACATGCAATGTCTTTTCACTTTCGACATTGAACATTGAACAAAGCATAATTGTCTTGGCATCTTCTACATTTCACTATCTACATTATATCTTCATCTTAGTAACTTCTACATTGCATTAGCAAATGTGTTTTATCTCGACTGCATTATCTTTTTATGACATGTGGGCGGAGCCTAAAAGAGGTATGAAATCATCAACAATATCTTCTCCCAAGGAAAGACAACTCTGTTCTGTGTATCGATTGGCGAAAACGTAGATTGTTTTCCTTTGAAAGGTATTTTATATGTTTTTCTTTACTTAAATATACATTTTTTACCAAAATTTGTCCTGCTTAACTTAAGAATTTTAATGAAGGTCCATTTTTGACTAAAAAAGGCACATAACAAGGTTATCAGAGTTGTCTTTCCTTGGGAGAAGTTATTGTTGATGATTTCATACCTCTTTTAAGCTCCGCCCACATGTCATAAAAAGATAATGCAGTCGAGATAAAACACGTTCGCTAATGCAATGTAGAAGTTACTAAGACGAAGATGTAATGTAGATAGTGAAATGTATAAGATGCCAAGACAATTATGCTTTGTTCAATGTTCAATGTCGAAAGTGAAAAGACATTGCACGTATCATTTTAGGTATTGTGTCGATTGTTTAATGTAAAGTAACATTTGTATTTTGAATTAGCGGTATCATGACATAAGTAATAGAGGTATTTTGTATTGCAAAAGCAATTAGACATAAGAACATAACATCTAATTCTGAATACGATTGACCTCCATAAGAATGGGTGTTGATCGTGCAACTAGGCCTAACGACGTGATAAAATATAGTCGAGACAGCAGCTCATTACGAATTTTTAGTTTCGCGCATGGATGTACTTGATGATGAAATATATATGATCATGGCGATTTCCAAACCCCATTAATCATCTTACCTATATAATTTCTAGCGAAATGTCCAGATGATAAATACCCTGAAGAAATTATTCTTAGTAATCTTAGAAACGGTAGACATTTCCAAGAACTGCCAACAAAAAACTGAACCACTCGGCAATCCTAGACAGGTTCCGGAATCTGCCCAGGCATGCCGAGTGAAAACTGAATGTAACAATGAATGACTTAATAATCAAGGCTACCAGTATTAAGAATTACCCCCCTTGGAACCGCAACGTGGAAAAGTCATGGAAAATAAACTTCTATTTATAGATTGGGATAAACCGAAACTCTGGAGGTCTTTATTTTTTCAGAGAGTTTATTTTTTCGTAAGTTGATTTACTATGCCTAATTAGCCATTTGTAACGTTTTAGCACTTGATTTAAACGATGTCATTTGGAAGAAAATAAATGAAATCTGGGAGTGGGAGTGAAATTAAAAGGTCTAAATATGAGTAAAATATATAATAATATAGGCTAAAATAAATCCCGGAAGTTACCGCGAATGAAACACTCGACACACGCTCGCTAGAATAGTCTGCAGGTCGCTGGCTCGATCCTAGTGTGGGCCGAGCAAGTTCATCAGATTTTCCGGCTTGGTTTCCCCTTGTCACTCAGTGATAAAGAATGGATGGCCTGACAAGGACAGCTGTCTAGCCATTCAAATGGGAAGAAATACCAAGGTATATTGTGTTCAAAAGTTCTTGTGGATGCTCTACGAGCATCATCATCATGTGATTGTTTTGAAATTGGTATAGTATGTTGTATCAATCTGTTTCACAGAGAATTACTTACGAATTAACTCTGTAACAGATAGTGTCCACAGCACGTGCGTTGACTGCAGTCATTGGCTCAACGGCTCGTGCAATGTTTACTTAACACCTAACTGCTTCGGGCAAAATGACGCATTTTACTCATTTTAATACCCATTTACACTTAATAGGAAATATTTTTTAACTTCAATTACTTCAAACGTCTTTATTTATTTTTCTGTTACCTAAAAAAAATATTTGAGAATTTAATTTGTCGGAGTAAAAAAGTTAATACTTATTAAGCCTCGTCGATGTCATGCTTATCAGTGATTGTAGCGGCCAAGCGAATATTCACTGCGGGATCAGTTTGATGTTGTATATGTTAGGCGCAATCTTCACCCCTAGCGCAGATTGCAATCTGACCTGTCGTGTTGCGCAGATTGCACTCCACGCGTGCAGATTACAATCTACACTGAAGAAGCTGGTGCGCAGATTTCCCACGTTGCGCTGATTACCCCTCGATGTTTTTCGAGATATTAGTTGTCTATCAGACGTAAATATATATATGCCCACGTTGCGCTGATTACCCAATGATGTTTTTCGATATGTTAGTTGTCTGTCAGACGTAAATAGGCTATATATTTTATATGACATGCCCCCTATCGGCTTTGTAGTGAATAATTTTTAAAATCACACCATAATTAGCATGTGTGCTTAGAAAATCAGATGTAATTTGAAATTCTGTCAGCAGTATCTCATAATCGGTGCTGACCACGTAACTGAATGTAAAAAATATTTGCTGTAGTTTGAAGTAACTACATATGGTTACAATTTATGTGTTCAACATTAATAGAAAAAAAAAGATTCTGAAAATATTCACGGATTCAACTTGGTGACGGTCATCGTTTTATTCTTTCTATTATTCATATTCCATCAAGAGGAAATTTTTAATAAAAATGGCTGACTAAATTACTACGTGCACCAAACAACGATAATTTTTCATTGGTTAGGGCCATCTAAACGCGGGTAAATTTAGAGTAGCTATTGGCTAACAACACGCATAAACAACCTTATTTGCATATTGCATACATAATATTTATTGTGTTTTGTGTAGCAGCCCTAAAGAAGACGATAACCTCGCACGTACTATGCTGTAATTAATATATAACATCCGCTTGGTCGTAAAATGTGTAATAAACTTGACAAAAAAAAACAAAAAAAAAACTCTAGTTCGGGTCATGAGCACGGATCACTCATCCACTTGTTTTCCTCAAATGCATATGGCCAATTACGGGTCTGGTAGTAAACTTGCCGTATCTTTCTTATATGATACTATTGATACTATATCGAGAATATACTATATCGAAATTTTTGTAAGTATTGATTTCTGGCATCGGTCGGTAAACCTTACAGTTCTTACATGTACATAAAAATGGCTTTTGTTTCCATTTTATGTAAAAGAAACGTACTGTACAACGGTATTTTAAAAAAAACCCCAAAAAAACACACAATGGCCTATGATTGGTTCCAGTCTACGTATAAGGCCGCCGTCGCTTGCAATATACAGTAATAAATGTCCGTCATTTAAATTATATTCTTTGAATGACTACCACAATATTACAGACGTGTAATTACACCACCATCGCGTGGAATATACAACAGTCATAAATGCCTGTCGATAGATTCTTTGAATGGCCGCTATACCTACCTGTATTGTTTAATTAATCCCCTAATCCAGACACATGTCTGGGTTTCATCCGAAACAACACCGTCCAGGTTAATATGACAAGGATGGTAAATGAAATGATTAGTCACTTATGTGGAAGCGGACATTAAACCACCAGCTTAAGTAAGAAATGAAATGATCTGATTGTCTACAAAATTACCCTTGGTGGAAGTGGACGTTAATCTCCAAGAACGAACAAAATTATCTGCACCTGTAATCTTCGATTTCTGTTATACATACGCTATGCCTATAGTATTATCATTGTGCACATAAATGGATTAATCTAGCTGGAAATTGTAACCATATAAATCGTAACCACATAGACGGCTCTCGAGTCGGTAAAGTGGTAATTTAGTGTAAAATCTTAACGCCTTGTGTTATAAAACACTCGGTTCATTTCTTGCAAATTTTACTGAGGCAGTGATCCTTGGTTATTATTAAGCGGATTGTTATCATCGCAGTAATTCTTTAAATTGCCCGGACAAAGTTCACTTAGCGTGCGCAGATTGCTCATCGAAAATTAGATGGAGATTCACGCATGCGCAGGGGTAATCTTTTCGTAGCTCCTTGGTGATGCTCTAACAACAAAAGTTATAATGCGATCTGTTGGTTACTTTAGTAACTGTGTCTGATTGGACTATGTCCTCTAACTTTTACTGTCTGTTTCGATTAAAGCTACAATTTCATATTTTTAAGTTATGTTTTTAAAATGTATTAAAATTAAGCTTTAAAATAGATGGTATTTATAAACATTCCAACCAATAATCCTATTAATCCTATGATTCACTATTGCCAGAGAAATAGGCAAAAATATCATTTTCAATTTCAAATTGAAGATATAGCTATTCCATGGGGGGTGGAGGGAATAGAAAAGCAAGCGAGGTAATTGGTAATTGTATTATTATTTCTGGTGTGAATGATTTCCAAGTGTGGGAAATAATGCATATGATGGTATAATAGAAAGTTGACAAGAATATGAACAAAAGACACAGAAATAATAATGTTTTGCCTTTTTTTAGAAAATATGAAATTCTCACTATAACATGTCTGTGATGGATCAGAAGGTCTTCCATTGAGTTGAGTGGCACAGTTTCGATTCCCCACCTGTACGTGGTACAGGGTATGGTTGCCTGTCAAACCACCTGGGTTTTCTCTGGGTCCTCTGGTTTCCTAAAGACCACTAGACACAAGGAAATAATAGAAATAAAATTGAACCATATAATAGTCCCTAAATGACATAGTTTTCATTGAGCGAGTGGATGTTAAATCCCATCTCTCTCTCTCTCTCTCCCTCTCTTTCTGCTCATGACCAATACACACAAGGAGATTATGGAAATAAATATGTTACATGTAGTCCCAAAATGACATAGTTTGCCTTGAGGGAAGGGAGGTTACCCCCCTCTCTCTCTCTCTCTCTCACTCCCTCCCTCTACTATATGCATATATATACAACCACAGAAATGATGAGGATTATTACTAAAGTGACATTGACTGACTGGACAACTAAGATGCCATAAAATTAGAATTTCAAAAACTTCAAGCTTAAAGAATATTAACTGACTTGGAAATTTAAAGAAAAATCCCTTGTTTATGGTGAAATTGTACAAGACAGTGAGAGCTTGCACTTGATTATCATTGGAAATGAAAAGGTATTCAAGGATAAACAAATGCGTACTGCACATTTAGATTGATCACTGCACTTTCAGATTGATCACTGCACTTTAAGATTGATCACTGCACATATCAGGTGATCACTGCACAATTGAGGTTGATTGCTGCACATTTTGAAACACTGCATGCTTATACACTGTACACTTTCTGGTCACAAGGATAACTTTCTTTTAATGATATTTTGTTATTTCTGACAGTGTTTTAATACGGAAACATGGAAATGTGGTTGTATGAGTTATGGCCCTTGTTTCACTTTGTTAAACTTCGCAAGGTATGTAAACAAGAAGTTGGACACAACTAGAAGATCAGAATAGAAAGGCCACTTTCTGAGATTGATTACCCCCCCCCCCCCCTTGTCTTTCAAAGAATAAAAATATAAAGTGAAATCAATGTCGAAATCTTAAAATGATAGTGCTAAATATTAAAGGAACAGCCTTAGAATTATTGAATTGATTAATTCTGTTTAAGTTTTTTCGGTGTCTTTATCTTCCATTTGGTGTTGATGGGCAATGGGCTTTAAAATTCCACACTTTACCTCCTGGATAATCATTTTATTATACTTTCCAAAATGAATGGGGTGGCCTTAGAATGTCTCATACAATACAACTAAATTGAAATCCATAAATAAGTTACATAGCCCTGTTATGTCATTTCCAAATAGCTCCATATTTTGATTTGAAACGGTCAGAAGAGGTGAATTGTTCTGCCATTTTAACATATTGGCATTTGATTTTTAACACTTTAACACCTTCTTCCCGTTGGCTTCAAATTTTGATTTAAAACAGTTGGAAGAGGTAAATTGGTTGACCATTTCAACATTTGATTTCTAACACTTTAACACCTTCTTCCTGATAACACTAAATTGTAAATGGTTCCTGCCAGGTTCCTACCACCTGTTTTGTCAAATTTCTTTTTATTGTTTTCAGATGTAGATTTTTAAAATGATTCTCCATGATGTAATCATCTTATGTTGTTATTGGTAAACCTTTGACACAACAAAATGGCAGGTTTCGATGGTCGATTATCAAGAGCTGCAGACAAAGAAAAACGGGTATATTATTATAATAGTCACTTAATCCCATGTGCTAAAAAAGCAGGAGGGTGGTGGGGTGTCTAGTGGTTTAAGATCTGTCAATTGAGTCAAGTGGCGTGGTTTTGATTCCCCGCTTGTACGTGACAAGAAATTTGGTTGCCTCTCCAACTTCGTGTGTTTTCTCCAGGTTCTCTGATTTCCTCCTGCTGCTAAAGAACGCTACATGCAAGCAAATTATTTAAATAAAATTGAAAAAAGAATGACTTACTGGACTTTAAACCCCATTTCTGACTTACTCTCTTGAAATATTGAAGTACTGTATCTTGTTTGTTTGAAGAGGAGGAACAAAGAAATGCCTTGTGCTGGTGTGTGAGTCATTTGATGACTTGCCTATTTTATGCACTGCCTACGAATGCTAAAGGGCAAATGCAGTAGTCTTTACATATGTCCGGAATTCCTGGTTAATTCTTTTGCTTATATAAATCTTGATATAGAATATTAAGTGTAGAATTAAGTATATCAATGGAAATGTCCAGAATGACCGACTGATGATTAAAAATATGGTTCAGATCTGTGTTGAATGTGAAATTCAAGCACCATTATTCAGTACCGTCAACCTCGTCTAAAGCATTTAAATTTGTAGTCATTACGTATAGTGGATGGCATAGTCTTACTGCATCCCTTATTTACTAACTACATTTTTCAAATTTTGAGTAAAATATCATTTGTAAAGTAACTTAAAACAATTTCATTACATCGTTGTGTATTGGATATATTATCTACATAGTACTGCTGTTTGTTTTGAGTTTATTTTTATGAATTTCATTCTTAATTTATCAGATTTGAGTGTTTTATTGTGGATCATAATAAGCAATGTAGATTAGCCATACGCATCTTATATTTCATCTTTCTTTTAAGGCTAGTGTTAAAAGTGCCAAATGTGTAAGAACAGTTGAAAGTCATCAACATTATCTACGTAGTTCTGCTTCATATCCTGGTGCTAGTGGAGAAGACCAGTCAAAGCCTGAAGAAGGTTAGCATAGTAAAGTACTTGAGAATATGATCTTTTGGCTTTACTAATTCCGCAAGTAATTAAGTCATATTTATCTAATCGAGGAACCACTTATTCTGATGGCGAACAATTTTTAGCTCCATGTATGCTCGCGAGAAAGAAGAACAAAAATAGTTGAGGTTGAAAATCCTAATTTACAGTACTAGTATGAAATTAGTCCTTGTGGGCATTTTTTCCACTCAAAAATAACGGGCCGGGCTTCGCACTCCCAAGTGGGTGCAGCACGCCCCCTATTTCTGAAAATGCTGGATCCGCCTCTGGTTTGTCTAGTTAAGTAGTTGTTATTGCCAGTCAAAATCAAATCATCAATGAGAATGTAACCCAAATTAGGCTCATACATTAGTACATTCGATATTTTTTCTAGTAAATATTCAATTCACTTGCCTTGATACAACATCTATTTACGTTGTTTGTAATCATATTTGTGTCTTACATTTTACTTTTACAGCCTGGTATTCAAATGCACGTACTAATATTCATTTCCAAGGCGATGTGAATAACATACAGATTGGTAATAATAACACCATGTACATACATCAGAATAAAAAATGTACCCATACGAAAGGTACTACCCAAACAAAACCAGATGGACCAAAGCCAAAGAAAAAGTTAAGTGAAAATGAGATGAGAAAATATGCAGAACTGAAAGGTAATTCAAAAGAAATACTGTCCATCTAAAAATGAAATACAATGGGTATATTAGGGCATGCTCTTATATCGAATACCCACTGTTATAATGTCTATCTAAAAATGAAATGAAATGGGTGCCCGAGGGCCTGCTCTTATATCGAATACTCACTGTCACAGGTTTTTTTACATGCATGCCAATGTATACACAGGACCTCGGTTTCTTGCTCTTTCTGAATAACTATACATTGTTCCTTGTCAGGCACTCCCTCTTGCAGTACTGCCAAAGGGGAACCATGCTGGGAAATCCTGATGGACTTTCTTGGAAACTGTCAGGATTGAACACGAGACCTCAAGTTTAGCCAGCTAATGTCTTACTCTCCAATCCACCATGACTTTCCATCTATATTAATGCTATCTTTCGAAATTTTGTTTTGAGAGTATATCTGATAAACTATTCAAGATACTATTATGATACTTTGTATACACATCAATCTATTTTTGCTAATTAGAAATTTCTCAAAAATAACAACACAATTTATATGGAAAACAATGGCTGGTTTTGTACACATATAGCACAACATTTCAGCATTTGTGTAGGGGATCACAGTGGCTTAGTGGGAAAGAAGCTGGCTCGTTGGCCTGAAGGTCGGGTATCCGATCCCTGCATTGGCAAAGAAAGTTTTATCCAAATTTTCCAGTGTGGTTTCCCCTTGTCAGTGATGCGGGACGGGGGGGCCTGACAAAAACAGCTGCCGTAGTCGTTCGGATGGGACGAAATACCAAGGTCAGATGTACACATTGGTGTGCACGTACATGTAATAGAGCCCTTGACAATTTCGATTTCAATATAAGAGTAGCTGTAATGCTGCTGTCCGGGCAAAATTCATTCATAGCACATGGTGTATGACATATACTTGTTTCCAGTGCGGTTTCCCCTTGTCAGTGATGCAGGACGGAGGGCCTGACAAGAACAGCTGTCTTAGTCGTTCGGATGGGATGGAATACCAAGGTCAGATGTGCACATTGGTGTGCACATAATAGAGCCTTTGACAATTTTGATTTCGATATAAGAGTAGCTGTAATGCTGCTGTCCGGGCAAAATTCACTCATAGCACATGGCGTATGACATATACCTGTTTGGAACAGAACAGTAGGACTTTAAACCTTAGTATGGAGCATAACAGTAGGACTTTAAACTCCATTAGATCATTTATGCTTGAGAGCACCTGTAAGGGGGAACTTTCTCTGCCAATACTGGTATCAAACAGAACTTCCTGGATAGTGAGTCAGTGTCACCATATTCAATGAGTATTGTATTTAATCCATGATAATTTCATGTATCTGTTTATTTTTATTTTCATGAATCCAGCATGCCGGACAGAAGTAACACAAGAACATATGTTAACATTATGTACAAAAATTGGGAAAAGATGGAGGCATTATGGTTTGTACACATTATTGGGTTTTTTTTTTCATACATTTACTAATATACATTTACTTGCAATACAAGCCATTTGATATTGCTCACTTTTTGGTAGCTTATTATAAATGACGTCCTCTTTGGCTTCAAACCACAACACCTAGACACTGTAGGGTAGGCCTATCACAAAAAGTAGAATATGAGTAGCCGGAAGTATCTGCACGTAGAACAACCGGTTTACAGCAAATACAGGTTGCTGTCAGTTGAGTTCTATGTTGTTACCTACGGTGGCTGATAAGGGACATGAAAAATAATATAATTTGATTTTTTTAATATTCACCCAAGTCAATTTTAATATAATTTGTTTTTTATAATTTTCACCCAAGTCAATTTTAATATTATTTGTTTTTTATAATTTCCACCCAAGTCAATTTTAATTTAATTTGTTTTTTATAATTTCCATCCAAGTCAATTTTAATATAATTTGTTTTTTATAATTTTCACCCAAGTCAATTTTAATTTAATTTGTTTTTTATAATTTTCACCCAAGTCAATTTTAATTTCCACCCAAGTCATTTGTAATATAATTTGTTTTTTTTTATAATTTTCACCCACGTCAATTTTAATTTCCACCCAAGTCATTTGTAATAATTTGTTTTTTATAATTTTCACCCAAGTCAATTTTAATTTCCATCCAAGTCAATTTTTATTTTCACCCAAGTCAATTTTTATTTTCACCCAAGTGATTTGTAATATAATTTCGATTCTGTTGAATTTCCACCCAGCGCGTGACGTCATCAACCAGGAAATTTGATTATATCTCCCCAGTTCTCTGTTTCCTCCACAGGCTGCTCGTCAAAAAAAGGTTTAAGGGTTCAGACTTGCGGGTCCAAAACCCCAGAGTGTTAGAAAGCATTACCAAGGCCTACCCTCATGCCAAATTTGTGGCCCCTGGGTCCACGGGGAGGGGCAGGGTTTAGAAAAACGTGACCTTGAGAAAAACATGTCTCGGCGGAGGGTAGAAACAGGAATATGGGGTTTAAGGAGGGGTAGCCTACCCCCCATCCCACCTTGGCCTATGAATTCAGGCTAAACCCCTGAATCCTCTGAAAATGACAAATGTTTTGGAAGGAGATCAGGGGGGGGGGGGATCAGGTCGAGAAGAGTTCTGATCTGACACCTGAATAAAACGGAACCCCTTGGTCGACCCTGCTCATTTTTGGCGGGCGCCTTCCAAATTTCATGGACCCACTGCCCATAGGGGCTGAGTTAAGGGCTTTTTCTAAGGGGCACCGAAATGACAAAATCGATTTTTTTATCTGTTTTCACCCATTTTTCATGTGGATTATTGCTACGGGCGACCCTTCCCGAGGGTCAATTGACACCAAATTTTCTGGGCAGGTATTCCACACAAGCACCCATCTTTCGACCAAACACATTTCCCATTAGAAAATGTTGATCCCGACCCATGGGGAGTGAACGGTGGCCATTTTCCCGGGGTACACAAAGTTAAAAAAATAGAGATGGAATTAGATGTTCGATTTTAATTTTGAGACCATTTTTGGATGCCCGAAGGTGGAAATGGAGGGCGTCGGAGGTAGCCGAAGTTTCTGTCATAACAATGTATGAAGCTGCGGTCAGGCAAAGGGGCCTTTCAGGCATTTTGATGCAAAAAATCACGATTTCCCTCACTACCGGTCGCCGAGGCTGAAATGTGACGGCCCCGGGCGACTCCCCGGCGTCGATATACTTCAAGAATTTCCAACCTCGGAACCTCCCAATGGGTGCATCTGTGTGTTTACAGAACGAAATCGGGTGTTTTTGGTCCAAATTGGCAAAGTTTGAGGGATTGCCTGAATCCATTCTTTTCTTTCGGATCAGTAACCAGACGTATTATCCTCCATTTATAAGAATTCCAAGTCACTGAGCACAACCACTGGGGCGGAGGGACGTCCCAAACATGGCTTTCCAAATCATCCGGATTACTTCAAAGGCCATACAATGGTTCCTATGGGGCGTGCAATCTCGTTTTTTGGGAGTGACATGGCCCGAGAGTTCAGAAAAAAATTGTCGTTCGAATTTTTTGATTAAAAAAAAACACAAATGGGGAGCATGGACCCCCCCCCCCTCTCAAATTTTTTTTTTTCGGAACACCCTCAGAGAGTACAATGCGAGTAGGTGACCAATGGTAAAAAAAAATTGCGCATGCCCTCCCTTGATACGGGAATACAACCCCATATCCCTCAAAACTTGCCCTGATCATCCCCGGAACCCAATGGGACAAAACTCCAATTTGAAATGACCGGGAGTCTTGTTTTGGCTAACACACAATTTTTTAATGAAATGTGGGGCGAGGGGGATCTGGAGACTATGCTCCCGCTCACAGTGACCTGGAGAAAAATGAACTAGCAACGCTAACAAACACTATCTCTCGATCACAAAACGTGAGCGAGGGACAAAAAACCCTTACCCTTACCCTAACCAACAATCCACATATGACGTCATCAAATCCGATCTAGCATTCTCCGATGTCATCACGCGCTGGGTGGAAATTCAACAGAATCGAAATTGTATTATAATTGACTTGGGTGAAAATTAAAATTGACTTGGGTGAAAATTATAAAAAACAAATTATATTACAAATGACTTGGGTGGAAATTAAAATTGACTTGGGTGAAAATTATAAAAAACAAATTAAATTAAAATTGACTTGGGTGAAAATTATAAAAAACAAATTAAATTAAAATTGACTTGGGTGAAAATTATAAAAAACAAATTATATTAAACTTGACTTGGGTGGAAATTAAAATTGACTTGGGTGAAAATAATAAAAAACAAATTATATTAAAATTGACTTGGGTGAATATTAAAAAAATCAAATTATATTATTTTTCATGTCCCTTATCAGCCACCGTAGTTACCAACTTCCACCTCTGACTGTTTGGCTGTAGCAATTTTTCCATAGATAATAATCTAAAATATATTTTTTTTCGTTTTCTCTTTTCTAGTGACAGTTGTTATATGAGACTGTGAGAGGATATCTGACAATTCAGAACATAAATTGACGGTCACTAGATAAGAGAAAACAAAAAATATAGGAACAGTCCATGCATTACCATGTTTTTTATTAAGTATAGAAATATTAAAACAAGTGAATTTACGATCTATTTCTATTTTATCGTGTTCTCTTATCTAGTGACATTCAATTATTCCTTATTATACGCCCACATTGAAATGTGGTCGTATATTGTCATCGCCCCCGTCCGTCCCTTCGTCCGTCTGTCCGACTTTAAATTTATACACAGTGTTTAAGGTCATGAGACAAAGAAGCCTATTGTTTTTCAGCGATTTCCGATAATAACTACCAGAGTTATGGCCCTTGATCACTACAAAAAATCTTGTGGAGGCTCTAGAGGCCGAAGTTAATATCCGATTGGCTTTAGATTTATACACTGTATTTCAGGTCATAAGACGAAGAATCCTATTGATTTTCAGCGATTTCCAATCATTAGTGCCAGAGTTATGGCCCTTGATCACTTCAAAAAATCTTGTGGCTCTAAAGGCCAAAGTTAATATGCAATTGACTTTAATTTTATACACAGTGTTTAAGATCATAAGACGAAGAAGCCTATTGATTTTCAGTGATTTCCCATAATTAGTGCCAGAGTTATGACCCTTGATCACTTCAAAAAATCTTGTGGATGCGCTAGAGGCCAAAGTTAATATCCGATTGACTTTAAATTTATACACAGTGTTTAATATCATGAGACGAAGAAGCCTATTAATTTTCAGCGATTTTTGATTATTAGTGCCAGAGTTGTGGCCCTTGATTACTTCAAAAAATCTTGTGGATGCTCTAGAGGCCAAAGTTAATATACGATGGACTTTAAATTTATACACATTGTTTAAGGTCATTAGACGAAAAAGCCTATTGATTTTCAGCAATTTCTAATAATTTCTGCCAGAGTTATGGCCCTTGATCACATCAAAAAATCCTCTGGACCGCTAGAGGCCAAAGTTAATACTCGATTGACTTTAAATACACACACACTGTTTAAGGTCATGAGACGAAGAAACCTAATGATTTTGAGTGATTTCAAATAATTACATCCACAGTTGTCTCCCTTGATCACTTTAAAAACCCTTGTGACGCTATAGACACGCTATAGAGGCCAAACTTATCATCCGATTGACTTCAGATTGATACACAGAGTTTAAGATGTTGAAACGAACAAGTATTTTGATTTTCAATGAATTTTGATAACTGAACAGCTAAATCCATGATATTAAATGTTTCCTTTACTAATTGTTAGCGTGGGGCAAAACTTTTATTAAAAACAAACAAACTCTAATGATTTTCAGATTATTACATAATGAGTTGTTACTCTTAATCATATTTTAGTGTATTACAAATGTTTCATTACCCAAAAAAGTAAAAATATGCGACAACCCTTGTTGACTGCCCGGACGATTTAGCTGCTGTGGGTGTATGTTTCGTTGCCTGGCAACCTATCTTTAAATTGTCAGATATCCTTTCACAGTCTCACAAGAGAACTCTTTGTCTTTGAAGGAATTTCTAGTGAACAGAAATTCGCTTGTGTATCTGTTATTACTCGTCACTCCAGTCAGTTATATAGAAAGATAACTTGTGTTTTCCTTTTGTGTTCGTCACTTCCTTTTGCATCTATCGTATGCTCAGTGATTTCTGTGTTAAAATTATATTTGGAACATGTTTAACGAGTGATAATGACTGACACCAATATTGTTCTTTAAACCTGTTATTCTCCTTAATCATATATAAAAATCTTATGGACAATCTGGAGACTAAAGTTATCATCCAATTCAATTTAAAATTCATACATTTTTCTGATAGGGGTAATTACTTTGTGGATTGTTTCCCCTTTATCAGTTAGTGTTTTGTTAATGTACCCATCACCCACAAATGAATAAAAATGTGATAACCTTTATGGACTGTTCGTATGACATAAGAATCTTTTATTCTGCAGGTCGAAAACTTGGATTATCTGACGAAGATCTGGAATGTATTAAAGTGAATAACAGCGATAATGGTCTTCGTGAAATTGTTTATGGAATGCTCACAGCCTGGAAACGAAAAAGTGAAAATGTCTCAGTTGCGGAACTGGTTTCTCTGTTGACAAAGGATGGAGATATCTCTGTTATAGAAGATTTACTGAGGGATAACTAAATTGATTTATTTTTGTTGATGCTATATTTGTGATATATTATAATTAAGAAACAGAGAGTTTATGAAACACCCACCAGACAGTATAAATCAGGATAGTGTTCCATAATAATTTTAATATAAAACTGAATTGTGATATTGGTCAAATGTATGCAGCCATATAGTGAATATTACTTATGCAACACTCAGAAAGTAGATTCAACAATCTCTCAGCTATATGTGACTATTTCTATTTCAAAAATTTTCCTGCTACTTTATTAAGGGACTATGTTTTGACTGTTTCTGTTGAAGTCTGTAGAAAAAAAGAACTATAGATTGCCAGATGCTGAAATGTTAGTTTATGCTACAATAGTGCTACACAAATCTGGAGACAAACTAGTTATGTACAAGACCAGTTTTTATCTTTTAGAATAGCATTTATTCAATGTTTTTTTAAAATTATCTCTTTAATGAAATGAAATGAAATGGGGTTTAACGTCCTGTTCTTCTGCACCTAATGGGGGCTAATTAAAGATGGGCATATGCCATATGAGGGAAATTGAATTCCAATTGCCAAGGGATCTTTTACGTTCACAGCAATGTGTACACAGGACCTTGGTTTTCCGTACCATCCGAACGACTAGACAGCAGTCCTTGTCAGGCCCTCCGTTCTGCATCATTGACAACAGGAAACCACTTCAGAAAATCTTGAAGAACTTTCTCAGCCAATGCAGGGATCGAACACCCAACCTCCAGGCTAGCGAGCCAGTGTCTTCCTAATGTGAGTTTAATGCATTGTCCAAATGTATGCTTTGGTCAGCTGATTATGGTGTTCATTATAAATTTCGTTTGAGCCTCTTCTGACACATGAATTTACCATAATCTAAGGAATGATAACACACACACACACACAGGCATACAGGCAAAATTGGCATCTGGTAAGACTAGTATACATACATGTAGCCTTATGGAAAACAACCACCACAATGTGTATCTATGATACCAAAACAACCACCACAACTTGTATCTATGATACCAAAACAGCTGCCATAACTTTAATCTATGCTTCCAAAACTCTCTTGAATGTTGTTTAGCATGCATAATAATAATACATTACTTCTGCTTTATAGGAATATCAATTTTCCCTGTACAGTGGCTGCTTCTCCATTTGAAAAAGGTTTGTGTCCCATAGAACATAACTTGAAAAAGGTTTGTGTCCCTTTATAGAACATAACATATATTACTAGTAGGGGTTTGCAATACCATAAATGTGTTTATCTGTCTAGTATTTTATAACTAAAATATTTGTAATAAAAATTAAAAACATATGCTTTTGCTCATAACAGAGGTTAATTTGTTGCCTTTAATCATATTTCATTAAATAACATTAATATTATGTGTAAGTGTAAATAAAATTCACTTTAAATTAACTATAGAAGAAATGTATTGTATATATATATATGTGTGTGTTATTAACTAATTAACTGCTATTGAATACTGATTAAAACCAGACTCTTATTTCAAATGATGTAATATTACAATCTGACAAATCTTCAAGATATTTATTTTTGGTTGACTTGACCTAATGTCTCATCTGGCCCAATGAAGAGTTAAATATAAATAAAATAAAACCAGGTATGAACTGTCCAAACCATTAGACAAAAGGTGGAGTCTTGAAAAAACAGTATCTGCAAAATTGTGTAATCAGCGAATGGACTTTTCACAATGAACATATCACATGATGTGTTTTTGGCAATAATGGATTTAATTGACCTAGTTGACTGGCTTATATAGAACTGAGTATAGATCAAGATATATTTTAATTAGTTGATAATAAGATCTAATCTACTTGTATAAAAGAGAAAGTTTGCTTGTTTGTTTGTTTATTTGTTATAGAATAACTTTATAATTATCAGGTTCTTATAAAAAGAAATGTAATACTTTTTATTTTGTATCTGGTTTTTTGTATATTAAAGAAAAACAAAATCTCCATAAGGGCATCACAAACCTGAGTAGGGTGAAACACTTAACATTCCAAAATATAAGGTCAAAAACCAACCTTAAATTTAGGATACCTGCCTAAGGAAATATTTTGTTCTGTAAGGCAAAGAAAGAGAAAGAGTGAGTTGGTCAGAAGATCTTTTTATTTTGTTCTATTATTGTTTAGTGCTATTTGTATTATCCGTTTCCTAGCATTTCTACCTTAAAAATGCATTATGTAAGATTAAGATATTGAGCTGGTTGTTCTTGCAGCATTCTTGCTATAATAGTTCAAAAAAATAGATAATGAAAAAGGAAAATATTGAAATTATTTCATTCTGACTTAAGTTATCAGAAGACAAGTTCCACTTGAGATCTGTCAATGCCAGGACAGCAACATGTGACACCTCGACAAAACATGCATATTAAAAACATGCATATTAGCTTGCTCCGCTGCTGTTATCGGTCCACTTCATAGACATGAAAGCTTTGTGGAAATTGGTGCCAGACCCACTTACGTGGCACACAAAGCTGTTACAAACTTTGATGCATAACCCCCAGTACCTCCGTTTTACTAAAAGGGGGGGGGGGGGCTTTTTTTATTTGTTTGTAAATGACCAGCCTACAATCATACTGGATTATGTCTCGCCCATATCAATGTTAATTATCATTCATCGATTGTAAATAATACTTCATATTTTTGATCATATCATTTTATTTCATTACATATGTATTAAAATAAACATGATTATGAACAATGAATGTATTAAAAACGTTTGGCTCCGTGTACTGAAAAAGTCATGGAAGGTACACAACACGTTTGTTTTATTGTTTTACTCGGACCTAAAAATTAGTGCACCGATAATACAGATCTGATGATGGCTGTTGCGGTCAGAAAAAAACGAAACTATCCGGTTGGAATTTGCTGAACCCGAGAAAGCTGTTGATGTAGATAATATTGTCTAGTTGTTTAAAATGAGAGGTCATAAAATCATGTTAAAACATATTTCTTACATAATTAAACTTATTGTAAGTTATTAGTTTTACCAAATGAGAAATTAATTTGTATACACCGGCATTTTCATGTGAACGTATATTGTCATGTCCCCTGGCCGTCTGTGAGGACGCATGTTCTCACTCAACAGGTCACAATTGTTATCCGATTTTGAAGAAACTTGTGATATAGGTTCTCGGTCACTATCCATATTGGCATGTATCCCTGATTTTACGAAAAATAACCTTTTTTAGCTGGTGGCACTCTAGAGATCTATACACCTTTCGTTATTCGCGAATATCGGATTGTAACTTCCTTAGTTCTGGCCCCTGTTGTACGGTAAATCGCGTTTTAAGCTTGTCCGTTTAGAGGTCACAATTTGTATTCAATTTAAACAAAACGTTCGAATATATCACCATTACACCATAATGATGGTTGAGTTCGAATTTCATAAAAGTCGGACAGAAACTGTCGGACAAAATGGCCGCTCCATGTACTTAAATAGTGTTATAGTATATAATATGAAGGTTGTGATCCCTTGGGAGATCACAATTTGTTCTATTTTAATGAAACGGGAAACGTGTTGACATCCAACATATCTCTCCTCCTTTCTATATTCGCGCATTTCAGACCAAAACTTAATGAATTATAGCCCCTGATTGTGCGAAAAATTGTGTTTTTCTGGCTTGTTCTCTATCCATCTCTTTCGAAATGTGGGCATATCTTGCATGGCAACCACTGATTATTACAGCAATTATTCATGTGTGGAATCCTTTTCTTTTTTGTAATATAATACTTATAAAATAATAAACCTATTTTTGTTACATATATTAGAGTTTACTTGACACCGAATATTTGCCCCCCACCCCTCCAAGTCAAACATAATCAACGCCCATATATATAATGTTAACGTTCTACTGTTCGGCACCATCCGGACAATTGAAGACAAGCACGTTCCAAGCAGTGTGCTCGTTGGTGGTGGAGGGGGAGGAGACGGTGACGTTGCTGTAAAGAATTTATTTATGTGACCACCTGTATACTGGAACTAGATTTTCTACCCATCTAAGGGCCTAGATCCTTTTCCCTTACTCCGTCCTGATATATTCTATCAAAACTATAACAGCAAACAATTATATGGAATGTGAGTTTCTGGCGACGTTTCGATGAGGGCTCTCTTATCTTTATCACGTAAAGAATGACAACTATGGCACCATGAATCCAATCTAAAAAGTGGTTGATCTCGTTTTTTTTTGTTCACCCATCTGAATTAGTCGAAATACGAGCTGTAAGCGGTAGTATCATCAGCAAAAAGGTCACAGGTTGAACCTAGATGAAACGGAAATTCATTGATGAAATGGTAGAAAATGAGCGGAACAAAGATAGAGCCTTGGTGACCTCCGTGTGTTGGAGATATGATTGGTTTCCATTTATTATCGATTGAACGGGTAAGATTTAAAAAAGTAATGTAGTAGAAAGTTGGGTGATAATTTGTAAGAAGTATACTGTTACCAAATGGTTTTATTTTCGAAATCAAAAATGACTTTTTATCTGTAGGCCTGACAGAGGGCACCGGATATATGTCTTTAATACTATTAGGTTTGGGCATTAATCAGATTTGTGAAAGACAGCACTTTTAATTGTTTGAAATATTTTTGGAAAGTGACTTTTAATATATTTTACTAACACCACCCTGTCCAACAATTTTAAATATTAAAGGTAAGTCATTTATTTTGATGAATGACACAATGCATATTGATGTAAGTGGTAATAAATACATATCAAGTTGGCTTCATCACAGACAATTTTTACATATTTCTCTTTTGTTTTGTATTTAGTTCATCTATGAAAATTGCCCATGTTCAGAGTATATTTGATAAGGTCTGTGGTCATTTGGACCCAAGTTGAGTCCAACATGGCCACCGCATACCAACCGTAACCGTAACCCTGAGCCTTTTTGGAAAGGTAAAAGGTAAATTGGATTGAAGTAGATTCATTAATGTGCGGCGACCATGTTGGATTCAACTTGGGTCCAATTTACCACTGAATCGTAAAATGTAAATTGGATCGAAGTAGACTCATTAATATGCGGTGGCCATGTTGGATTCAAGCTTTGTGGAAATTGGTGCCAGACCCACTTACGTGGCACACAAAGCTGTTACAAACTTTGATGCATAACCCCCAGTACCTCCGTTTTACTAAAAGGGGGGGGGGGCTTTTTTTATTTGTTTGTAAATGACCAGCCTACAATCATACTGGATTATGTCTCGCCCATATCAATGTTAATTATCATTCATCGATTGTAAATAATACTTCATATTTTTGATCATATCATTTTATTTCATTACATATGTATTAAAATAAACATGATTATGAACAATGAATGTATTAAAAACGTTTGGCTCCGTGTACTGAAAAAGTCATGGAAGGTACACAACACGTTTGTTTTATTGTTTTACTCGGACCTAAAAATTAGTGCACCGATAATACAGATCTGATGATGGCTGTTGCGGTCAGAAAAAAACGAAACTATCCGGTTGGAATTTGCTGAACCCGAGAAAGCTGTTGATGTAGATAATATTGTCTAGTTGTTTAAAATGAGAGGTCATAAAATCATGTTAAAACATATTTCTTACATAATTAAACTTATTGTAAGTTATTAGTTTTACCAAATGAGAAATTAATTTGTATACACCGGCATTTTCATGTGAACGTATATTGTCATGTCCCCTGGCCGTCTGTGAGGACGCATGTTCTCACTCAACAGGTCACAATTGTTATCCGATTTTGAAGAAACTTGTGATATAGGTTCTCGGTCACTATCCATATTGGCATGTATCCCTGATTTTACGAAAAATAACCTTTTTTAGCTGGTGGCACTCTAGAGATCTATACACCTTTCGTTATTCGCGAATATCGGATTGTAACTTCCTTAGTTCTGGCCCCTGTTGTACGGTAAATCGCGTTTTAAGCTTGTCCGTTTAGAGGTCACAATTTGTATTCAATTTAAACAAAACGTTCGAATATATCACCGTTACACCATAATGATGGTTGAGTTCGAATTTCATAAAAGTCGGACAGAAACTGTCGGACAAAATGGCCGCTCCATGTACTTAAATAGTGTTATAGTATATAATATGAAGGTTGTGATCCCTTGGGAGATCACAATTTGTTCTATTTTAATGAAACGGGAAACGTGTTGACATCCAACATATCTCTCCTCCTTTCTATATTCGCGCATTTCAGACCAAAACTTAATGAATTATAGCCCCTGATTGTGCGAAAAATTGTGTTTTTCTGGCTTGTTCTCTATCCATCTCTTTCGAAATGTGGGCATATCTTGCATGGCAACCACTGATTATTACAGCAATTATTCATGTGTGGAATCCTTTTCTTTTTTGTAATATAATACTTATAAAATAATAAACCTATTTTTGTTACATATATTAGAGTTTACTTGACACCGAATATTTGCCCCCCACCCCTCCAAGTCAAACATAATCAACGCCCATATATATAATGTTAACGTTCTACTGTTCGGCACCATCCGGACAATTGAAGACAAGCACGTTCCAAGCAGTGTGCTCGTTGGTGGTGGAGGGGGAGGAGACGGTGACGTTGCTGTAAAGAATTTATTTATGTGACCACCTGTATACTGGAACTAGATTTTCTACCCATCTAAGGGCCTAGATCCTTTTCCCTTACTCCGTCCTGATATATTCTATCAAAACTATAACAGCAAACAATTATATGGAATGTGAGTTTCTGGCGACGTTTCGATGAGGGCTCTCTTATCTTTATCACGTAAAGAATGACAACTATGGCACCATGAATCCAATCTAAAAAGTGGTTGATCTCGTTTTTTTTTGTTCACCCATCTGAATTAGTCGAAATACGAGCTGTAAGCGGTAGTATCATCAGCAAAAAGGTCACAGGTTGAACCTAGATGAAACGGAAATTCATTGATGAAATGGTAGAAAATGAGCGGAACAAAGATAGAGCCTTGGTGACCTCCGTGTGTTGGAGATATGATTGGTTTCCATTTATTATCGATTGAACGGGTAAGATTTAAAAAAGTAATGTAGTAGAAAGTTGGGTGATAATTTGTAAGAAGTATACTGTTACCAAATGGTTTTATTTTCGAAATCAAAAATGACTTTTTATCTGTAGGCCTGACAGAGGGCACCGGATATATGTCTTTAATACTATTAGGTTTGGGCATTAATCAGATTTGTGAAAGACAGCACTTTTAATTGTTTGAAATATTTTTGGAAAGTGACTTTTAATATATTTTACTAACACCACCCTGTCCAACAATTTTAAATATTAAAGGTAAGTCATTTATTTTGATGAATGACACAATGCATATTGATGTAAGTGGTAATAAATACATATCAAGTTGGCTTCATCACAGACAATTTTTACATATTTCTCTTTTGTTTTGTATTTAGTTCATCTATGAAAATTGCCCATGTTCAGAGTATATTTGATAAGGTCTGTGGTCATTTGGACCCAAGTTGAGTCCAACATGGCCACCGCATACCAACCGTAACCGTAACCCTGAGCCTTTTTGGAAAGGTAAAAGGTAAATTGGATTGAAGTAGATTCATTAATGTGCGGCGACCATGTTGGATTCAACTTGGGTCCAATTTACCACTGAATCGTAAAATGTAAATTGGATCGAAGTAGACTCATTAATATGCGGTGGCCATGTTGGATTCAACTTGGGTACAATTTACAACTGACTAGGATTTTAATAATAATTATAATTTAAAGCGCATACGACTTTTTGGCCAAAGACGTTTCAGCAACAGAAGTTTCTAAGCCCAACCTTCTAATAGCTCACATTAATACCTTAGTGACCGAAAAGTCGATCTTCTGTTTAAAATGTGACACTGATATAGATACAGTCCACAAAATGTATTTATGGGGTGGTTATTTCCAATATTATTGGTATGATAATTTTGTATATGAAAAGTAGACACATTCAATCTTGCTAGAAAAATACTTGATTCCCTGAATAACACCAATGAATCACATTCAGGACAAAAATGTAAGGATTTCCTTAACTGGCAACCCGACGATTAGTGATGTCTGCACATGTGAGGTCAAAAGGTTAGGGGGTGCTTGATGTGTATGTGAATAAACTTCATGGTGAGCAGTCTAGGAAATTGTAAGAGACTTACTCGTGTAAGAGTTTCTGAGATAAAAAAAACCCCACTGAAAATGCAGGACAGTGGACACTCCGAGAATTTAATAAGGCTTCGATATTTATGACAAATGGGCAGCGATCAAAGACAACATCGTCTTGTATATGCATTGAATCCCCCCCCCACAATATTACATGTAATCAATACAGCGATATATATAAGTTTGTTTGTATAAGTAGGCCTTCTATCACGGTGGGCTATAAATAAATGAATAACATCTATAAAATGTCACGACAATTATATGTAGGCCTAAATAAATTCTCCGGGAAAAGCCAATTCGTTGTACAAAAAAAAAACGACGTGCACTTTACACCGAGATACTAAGAGTAAAAGAGGTGACCGTTCTAGCTATAATAGTTTAAAATAGATAACAAAGAATTAATATTTTATTGAAAATCGGGCAAACTACTAGTCTATCAAACTACTTGAATCTGAGCCAAGTTATGAATATTTAACAAAATTTAAATACTCTCGATTGCTACGTTAATATACAGTCTCGATTAGCCGTTTAAACGATAAATTATTAAATGTGGCGAGTGTTCTAAACAAATTAATATCTCGGCCACCTGATTGTCTAGTGAATTTATTATGTGAATAATGTCTACGTCTGATAATTAGGCCTATCATAGCGTATTAAAGCTTACAACTTATCAGAATAAAGGTAAAATATGGCCTTCAAGCTCCTTAAAGTTTATGTTCCAAAAAGAAATCTCAGACCTTTAACCGACCCATGCATGTTAGTAAAAGGTTCTGAAAACTTATATCAATGTTGGTAATCGTTCATGTTTTGTTCAAGCCCCTTTTCTCTTGAACAAACTGCCTCGAAAAATTAAAAATGGGTTCACAGTTGGCATCATTTAAAGTTACATTCCCGGGTACAAATTGCGTGATTTGAGGTTATATTTGTATGGAAAACATATTCAAAGTAACCAATCTATCAAAAATTTGCTTCAATTCCTCCTCAAAAATTTGTATTCGCCGGGGATACCCATAGCTATAAATAAAATGTTGTTAGTGCAATGTCTGTCAATTTAGCTTCATTGTGGGAGGGTCCATTTTTCAGAATGTATTTATGATTACTTACCGGACATTTACCATACATATTGAGGCCTAAGTAAATTGTTAATTATTTTCGTCAATTTATTTTTCCCACGTCTAATTGCAGAGTCTTTTGTACATTGACACCCCTCAATATTAACAAAACTGCTAACCCCTTTGATCAAGAAATAGCAAACGCCCCTTAAATCAAGCTGACAGACAGTAAGCCATCATGTTGTCAGTAAGTGATACCTTGACAATTTTGCCCAGTGCTTTTTCGGGTAATCAAGTATTTTTCTAGTAAGATTGGGGGTCTATACTTTCCATATATACCCAATTTGCCATCTTTTATTGGAAATAGCCACCCGATAAATACTTTCCTGGGAAAGTAACTTTAAGAACAAATTGAAAATGCGCACTTTTACTTAGAGGCTTTTCCTTGTTAATAATCATTTTAATTTTTGCATTGTAATGTATCATACAGTCAACTGGCGTAGTTTCGAATCCCCAGTTGTACGTTGTACGTGGCAAGGAGTAGGGTCCCCTGAACATTTTAATGAAAGATACTATTGGTCCAGGCAAGATAGCATAACTTTGCGGACAGTTGCTGCAATAGAAATGCCGATCACGAATAATATCTCCATTTCCAGATGTTGTTTGACATCGTATTTCGTGTATTGAGTTAGTTGCTCGGCCCTAATTCTAAGGGCTTTTTTTACGTAAGATAAATATTCTGTCATTTTTACACATGCTGGCCCATAATTACATTTGAAAAAAAACTGGTATTGTGTGCCTTTAATATGATTAGCCTACTTTGAGTTACGATTGTCATGACATATTTCAAATCAATACACTCGACAGTGGCTATCATAAATTCTTCGAGAAGGGTCTATTCGTTGTAAATCGGGCATTTCTCTTTTCCGAGTAATCGTGTTATAGAGAAAATAATTGATAACACGTCACCACATATTTCCCTTTTCAATATCATATCAAAGGTAGGTTCAAATTAATAAATTTATATCTGGATATTCAACATCATTATATTGATTGTTTGATAGTTGTTTTTGGTGGGGGGGATGGCTCTGGGAATATGGAATTTATGTTAAAACAATTTGAAGATCTCGCTACTCTATTAATACTTAGATCATAAGGTCTGTCATTGAATTAAATGGCGTGGTTTCGATTTGTCGCTTGTACGTGACATGGAGTGAAGTCTCGTCTGCTCAAAATTTTATCCCTAAAAAATGGCAGCCATATTGAAAAATTGATGTACTATTTTGTTAACACAAGGTACAATTTTATGGACACACAATTACTGAGTTTGTTTGATAAAGACGAGAATATCCTCGTCGACACGTCGCTTAGTATCAAACTCGGTAATTGGGTATCCATAAAATAGTACCTTGTGTTAATATGTTCAATTACTAAATGCCAATCAAAGAAGATACTATTTTGTTTATTACGTGGTTCTAATCCGTTTCCATCTTTCAAATACACATAAAGATTAAATAAAGATTTTCAATTCACGAAGTATACGTAGTAACTAAGTATGCTGGTAAGTGTTTTCGACTCAATTCATCGATGTAAGAATAACATTCTCGATCAACCAGCTGTGAACTCTTATCCTTCAATTAGTTTATTTTTTGTTTTTTTTTTTTGTTTTTTTTTGTCAAATTTTGTAGTAAAGATGTCTGAAGATTTTTCAAAGGCTGTAGCAGCAATCAGTAAAGATGAGTCGCAGAAAAAAACCGTGGCTGAGAAATGTGATACGCACAAGTCTTCAAGCTTCAGTGGGGGATGGCAAAATGGCAACCTCGGTATAAGCTACACTTCAGAATCATCGTCTTCTTACATCAAAATTACCAAATATGACTAACACCGCTTTGTAACCAGACAAACAGGAATTTCTGTCACCAGTCATCTCACTTCTGGGGATATATACAACACTTTACCTAGTAATTCACCAGCTTTCAGGATGACAAAACACAAACAGCACCCCTTTAGCAGAAATCTTGGATTTGTAGACATTTTGGATCGTATTTTTATGGAACCGAGACAATTAAATAAATTTTTGTGTAGAATAGGACTGCGACACACTCAATTGGTTTGTGCTATCTAAAATTATATATCTTACCATGATTAATGAGATGTCATAAGACATCGTAGATTTTGTGACGTCGACTTTACATAAATCACATTTTAAAAACATGGATTCTGTGCCAACTGGAATACAATAGCATCAAGACGTATTTCTTTCGTTTCCGAAGAGATTTATTTAAATTTTCCGATGCTGAATATAATAAAGCACCATCGATAATTGAAAATATTGACACTAGCCAATTTCTATAGTTCTTTTACATTGGTCTACTGCGAATAAATAAATACCCTTTGCATCATCTATGTCTTTTTTTATTATTTTTTTTCAATTGAAATGATAATAAAATGACACAGTCTCTAAAGAAGATGGAAGGCGCGGATAAATGTCAGAAATGGATGGCTATTCCCTTACGAAATCAGGTGGGGGCCACTAGGGCACTTTCCAAGGCCGTTGAACCACTTGGACACGTCAAAAGGTGGGGTGGGCTGGGTGTCTCACCTTGAGAAAATATTTAAATTTCGGTATACCGTTACCTGGATCTGACATAGTTCAGTCTCGGCCGCAAATGAAGATCCTGAAGGTTTAAGGGGGTATCAAGACAATATACTGTTCACAGATACCACTGTAAAACATATTTTCATAACCTCGTGTTGTCTCTCCGCTCCCCCCCCCCCCCATGGCTAAAACCATTTATGAAATAAGGATATAACAGCAATGTCCATTCTTTTGGGCTAGCGTTACAACCAACCCTCTCTCTCCCTCCCCCCACTCTCCACCGGTAGTACTCTTAAAGGGTTACGTGTCAGGATGAGCAGTTTTTACGTTCACGTCCGAACGACTCAATATTTTGAGCTGAAATTTTGGGACAAGGTCAAAACACCATTCCTCTATATTTTGGCACACAAGATTTTATTTCTGAGACTCTGTTAAAACCGGGATGGTCCCTTTAAGATATAACCTTGAATAGACAGAATTGTCAAACAATTGATTATTGAACATTATAGTTCATAAACATAATTCTATTCACAAAGGGCAAACCAAGGGCGAATCTAGGAATTTTGAAAAGGGGGGGGCGCCGCAAAATGAGGGCACTTATTGCGGAGACGGGGCACGCCTCTGCGAGGGGGGTGATGGGGGGGGGGGGGGTCCCCCAAGACAATTATCCGTCATTTCCTTGCATCTGTAGGCATTCCAAGAGCTATTTGACTGATATTTTCGTCTAAATAAACGTTCGGAGAGGACATATTTGAGTCTGTAAAAAAAGCACTTTCAGCAGTAAAAAAGGGCACTGTCGAAAGTTAGGGGCGCCCCCCACTGGATCCGCCTCTGCAAATTATACCTATAATATTACGAACCACATATTATGTCAATAAAACTTTATGTCTATGACACAATATTAAGGGCTATCGAAATGTAGAAATTTGGGTGCGAAATGAATATGAAAAATGAAAAAAAAACAACATTTATTGTCCAATTTAGAGCAGTGAATTAAACCCAATAAAGTAAAAATGAATACACGGTATGTTTGAAGAGGGTTAATGAAATAGCATATAAATTATAAGTGATGGATAATGGCCGAAGACTGTCCATTATGTAAATAGAAAGAACAACTGAGGGGCGTTAGCCCCGAAGTTTTTCTTTGTATTTACATAATGGACAGCCTGAGGCTATTATCAAACTTAAAACATAGGACCATAGAGATACAAATAATGGATAATTTTCTAAAACAACGAGCCACAAAATAATGGAAATGTTCTTAAAACAACATACACATGCTCAGGAATGCATGTGAGAAACACTCAAGTCAAACAATGCAAGCTTACATAGACAGTCCAAAATATTCAATATGGAGACGACATGTTTATAATGTTTATAACAGAGTGGAAAACAAATATGAATAATGAGAATAATTGTGATAAGCATGTGGATACTGATAACATTTGGTAATGTACTCGATATGGAAGATAATAGATGTAAAATTTGTGATGGTCTTGATATGAGGGATAAAAGCAGTCAAAGTTGTGACGGAAAGGATGCTTACGAAAATGATTTAGATATTATTCATATTTTTAGTATTGTGCTGTGGTTAATATGAAGGGAACTAGCCGTCCAAACTTTTATTTTAAATTGAATATATACTCTGATAAAAGTGACAGGACACAGGATCAAAGGCAAAAACCAATTCACGAAATTCAAACTCAATATGGTGTAACTGTATCGGTGATATATTTGAACGTTTTTTAAAATTGGATAAAAATTGTGTAGGTTACACCGACTCAGAACACCTTTTTTGTTCAATCAGGGGCAATAACCCAGGAAGTTATGGTCCGGTATGCGCCAATATTGCAAGGAATCAAGACCTTTGAGTTATAAACACACATGTACAGTTTCATCAAAAAGAGCTGAAAATTGTGACCTCTAGTGTGTACAATCAGGGGCCATATTCGATGAAGCTACGGTCCAATACCCTGCCAGTATCGAAAGGAACCAAGGAATGAAATGAAATGGATCTTAACGTCCCACTGTTCTGCTCCTAAGGGCTAATGTAGACGGGCATACGCCATACAGTGTGCTATGATGAAAATTTTGCCCGGGCAGCGGTGCTACGGCCTACTCTTATATCGAATTCCAACTACCAAAGGATCTTTTACGTGCCACACCAAAGCGTACAGGGGACCTCCGTTTTCCGTCCCATCCAAAAGACTAAACAGCTGTCCTTGCCAGGCCCTCCGTCCAGCATCAATGACAAGGGGAAACCACGCCGGAATGTCTGTGTGAACTTTCTCGGCCAATGCCAAGGATCAAACACCCGACTTCCAGATTACAGATTAGTGAGCCAGCGTCTTAAACACTAAGCTACAGAAATCCCAAAGGAACCGAGATCTTTCGGATATATACCTATATTTCAAGTTATAATTTGCAGAGTGTCCACATAGAAGGTGGGCATATAAAAACGTATAATCTAATGCCGAATGTACGGACAAGTGACATAATAGACGCATTTAAGTGGAATTCTTTATGTGAAATCAATATTCGGTCATGTATGGTGGCTGATTGGTATCATGTCGTATTGTCGTGATGTCGCCTTTCATAACGCGACAACCCGACAACCCGACATCACGACATTTCTACCCGACAACACGACAACCCGACAACCCGACACCACGACATTTATACCCGACATCACGACATTTTTACCCGACATTACGACACTAAAAATGTCGTGATGTCGGGTAAAAATGTCGTGATGTCGGGTAAAAATGTCGTATTGTCGGGTTGTCGGGTTGTCGGGTTGTCGTGATGTCGGGTTGTCGGGTTGTCGCGTTATGGAACAAAAATCTGGCAATAAAGAAAATGGTTGATCAAGTGGAAGTAGATTCACGCTCACATTGCAGTTTGAGTTTTTACCCGACATTACGACACTAAAAATGTTGTGATGTGGGGTAAAAATGTCGTGATGTCGGGTAAAAATGTCGTATTGTCGGGTTGTCGTGATGTCGGGTTGTCGGGTTGTCGCGTTATGGAACAAAAATCTGGCAATAAAGAAAATGGTTGATCAAGTGGAAGTAGATTCACGCTCACATTGCAGTTTGAGTTGCATTCGTTTCCATTTGTATACGTCCACATTCATAATGTGAACCGTCTTCATTAGCTCAGTCGGATCAGAACAGTAGGACGTTAAGCCCCATTTCAGTTTATAATGTGAGCATATTATGCCGCCGCCCTTCTCTGTGTGTCTGTCATTGAGTCAAGTGGTGTGGTTTCCAGCCCAAGCTTGTCCATGACAAAGAGTAGGGACGTCTGTCTAACCTCGTGGGTTTTCTCCGGGTGCATACCCTACCCCGCGGGGTGGTGCCAATCCCGCTGTTTTGTTATTATTTTGTCTGTAAATATTCTACAGGTTGCAGTTATTAACAGATTTTGTTCAAATTCGGCATGATCAATCATTTCAATAACAGGGTGGTACCTATATTAATATTTAGTCTGTAAACACTCTACAGGCCGCGATTCTTAATGGATTTTCTTCAAATTTGGCATGAGCATTATTTGTAAAGAGACAATGGCACCAACTGATGTAAATGCATGCCCGACCCATAGGGGCGTTGTCACGCCCACTTTTCGTGAATATTTTGTCTGAAAACACCTTTCAGGCTGTAATTCTTATGAGATTTTGTTCAGTTTTAGCTTGATCAAGACAGAATGGTAAACACCCTACAGGTTGCAAATTTCATACGTCCACATTTAAATAAATCGTCGTCGCCCCCGTCTGTCCGTCAGTCCGCCCGTCGGTCAGATTGTGGATTCTCTGGGGCCTAAAGTTATCATCGGATTGATTTTAAATTTATATACAATGTTTATGGCCATGAGACGTAAAAACCCATTGATTTCCACTGCCAGATAATTACTGCCAGAGTTTCATGAACATAAACACTTGGTATAAATTTCAAATCAATCGGATAATAACTTTAGTCACAAGGACTGGCATGAGCATTATTTTCAAAGTTATGGCCCGTGATCACGTTTCACTTTTTAAAATCTTGTGGACGCTCTAGAGGCTAACGTTGTCATCCGATTCGCTTGAAATTGATGCACAGTGTGTAAGTTCATGCGACGAAGACCTAATGATTTTCAGCGATGTCCAATAATTACTACCAGAGTTATGGCCCTTGATATATTTCAATGTGGGCGTATAAAATTTGCAGCCTGTAGGGTGTTTACCATCCTGTCTTGATCATGCCAAATCTGATTAAAATCTCATACCAATTACAGTCTGAAAGGTGTTTACAGACAAATATTCACAATAAGTGGGCGTGACAACGCCCCTATGGGTCGGGCATGCATTTACATCAGTAGGTGCCATTTTCTCTTTGAAAATAATGCTCATGCCCAATTTGAAGAAAATTCATTAAGAATCGCGACCTGTAGAGTGTTTACAGACTAAATATTAATATAGGTACCACCCTGTTATTGAAATGATTGATCATGCCGAATTTGAACAAAATCTGTTAATAACTGCAACCTGTAGAATATTTACAGACAAAATAATAACAAAAAAGCGGGATTGGCACCACCCCGCGGGTAAGGCATGCACCCGGAGAAAACCCACGAGGTTAGACAGACGACCCTACTCTTTGTCATGGACAAGCTTGGGCTGGAAACCACAACACTTGACTCAATGACAGACACACAGAGAAGGGCGGTGGCATAATATGTTCACATTATAAACTGAAATGGGGCTTAACGTCCTACTGTTCTGATCCGACTGAGCTAATGAAGACGGTTCGCATTATGAATGTGGACGTATACAAATGGAAACGAATGCAACTCAAACTGCAATGTGAGCGTGAATCTACTTCCACTTGATCAACCATTTTCTTTATTGCCAGATTTTTGTTCCATAACGCGACAACCCGACAACCCGACATCACGACAACCCGACAACCCGACAACCCGACAATACGACATTTTTACCCGACATCACGACATTTTTACCCGACATCACGACATTTTTAGTGTCGTAATGTCGGGTAAAAATGTCGTGATGTCGGGTATAAATGTCGTGGTGTCGGGTTGTCGGGTTGTCGTGTTGTCGGGTAGAAATGTCGTGATGTCGGGTTGTCGGGTTGTCGCGTTATGAAAGGCGACATCACGACAATACGACATGATACCAATCAGCCACCATAGTCATGTGACATTTCGGTAACTATGATTTTTTAAAGTAATTTCATGTACTGTAATTTAATTTGTTCAGAGAATAAATTATCCCAAAATACATGTTCATTTTTCAATAAATAAAGGACAGTTTTATAAATAATGGACGATTGTTTAAGAAAACCGTACATTCTCCTATATACAGGATAAAAACATCAAAGGGTGACGTCATAACTATGTTTTAAGAAATATTATTTGAACGTAATTGACATGTATTGCACGATTGTCAACACCTGTTATAGAATGGACATTGACGATCTGGTGTCTTCTTTTTTTTAAGAACATGGGCTTTTATTCAATGATCTCGATCTAAGTTAAGGTTTCTATTGGGTATATCTTTTCTTTACCTAGTTCAGGTTTATCGGGTTACACCCATTTCACATCATCAAACACAATAGAGGATTGGGTGTGTGGGTATTGGCGGTATATTATTGATAACATAGACAAACCCTGGTTATTTCACGACTAACGGTTTGTCCATACAAACCACTTAGTTTTATTTCATAGCGAATAACTGTTCATATTGTGAGATCTTGAAATATAGGTAAGTGATTTATTAATTAAAATGTTTACCTGAAATTGTGATCTAAGTACTCGATTTAGGAATTGGTAAGTAATCCTGTTATTGGAAGTGTCCATTGGCTATATTAAATTCTGATCTACCAAAATGTATAACATTCGATTTTGGAATTGGTAAGTAATTAAGTTATTGAAAGTCTATAATAGCTAAGATTAATTGTTGATCTATATCTATAACAACCTCTAAAACTAATCGATTTGGAAATTAGTTATTGTAAGCGCCTATTAGCTGAAACTAAATATTGATCTGTTCATAACACTGATGAGGTGATTTTTTTTTTATTAATCTTGGTATATTTCTGGGGGTTTTAATTTGGAAAACTGGACGAAATCAATTGTAAAGGGCTTTTGCAAATGTTATTCGCGAAATGTAACTGGGTAAACCAATTAAATTTTAACACTTTTCATTTTAGAAATCTATGTTTGTTGTATATTATTTTATTGTATGAATGTTTTCTTGCCGGGAGGTTTTTAACTAAGATTTGTAAACATTTCTTTTATTTGTCAACTTTGCCAGTCTTTGAAATGAGACAAATACTCTTTAGTCCTAGGAAAATGATAAACAAATGATTAAAGATAGGCGATGGGTATATTAAAATGTTGTTATGTATGAGCAATTAAAATACAGATGTGGCGTCATTCTTTGATGTTAGCGTATCATTATTCTAAATAGCGTACATTATTTATAATAATTCAAATTTTGGACCCGTGTAACGTATTTCATTGCAAGGCACGTGCGAGTATCTGTATTTTAAGTTGTTTAAAGTTCCAATTTCATATTTTCTAACAAAGTCAAAACATAATTATTTCTATGTCTTTTGCTCAAAAGGTTGTCAACTCACTATTATACGATCATGGGCAAAATTTCACAGGCGTTAAAATGGCTGACACAGGCTGATTGAGGAAATAGTAACACAATTACCTCCCTTGTTTTCCCATTCCTCCCCATGGACGGCCATCTTCAAACGTTTGAATTTGAAGTTGAAAATGATATTTTTGCCAATTTCTCAACTGGCAATAATAAATTATAGGATTAATAGGATTATTCTTTAACAAGGTAGGACTGTTTATAGGTACAATCTATTTTAGGGCTTTATTTTAATACATTTTAGAAAATATAACTTAAAATTATGCTATTGGAACTTTAATGGTCTCGTGACTAAGGTCACTCGTGTTGTTCGAGCATTAAACCACAAATAAAATACCATTCATTCAATAAGAACATGGGCTTTTATTCAATGATCTCGATCTAAGTTAAGGTTTCTATTGGGTATATCTTTTCTTTACCTAGTTCAGGTTTATCGGGTTACACCCATTTCACATCATCAAACACAATAGAGGATTGGGTGTGTGGGTATTGGCGGTATATTATTGATAACATAGACAAACCCTGGTTATTTCACGACTAACGGTTTGTCCATACAAACCACTTAGTTTTATTTCATAGCGAATAACTGTTCATATTGTGAGATCTTGAAATATAGGTAAGTGATTTATTAATTAAAATGTTTACCTGAAATTGTGATCTAAGTACTCGATTTAGGAATTGGTAAGTAATCCTGTTATTGGAAGTGTCCATTGGCTATATTAAATTCTGATCTACCAAAATGTATAACATTCGATTTTGGAATTGGTAAGTAATTAAGTTATTGAAAGTCTATAATAGCTAAGATTAATTGTTGATCTATATCTATAACAACCTCTAAAACTAATCGATTTGGAAATTAGTTATTGTAAGCGCCTATTAGCTGAAACTAAATATTGATCTGTTCATAACACTGATGAGGTGATTTTTTTTTTATTAATCTTGGTATATTTCTGGGGGTTTTAATTTGGAAAACTGGACGAAATCAATTGTAAAGGGCTTTTGCAAATGTTATTCGCGAAATGTAACTGGGTAAACCAATTAAATTTTAACACTTTTCATTTTAGAAATCTATGTTTGTTGTATATTATTTTATTGTATGAATGTTTTCTTGCCGGGAGGTTTTTAACTAAGATTTGTAAACATTTCTTTTATTTGTCAACTTTGCCAGTCTTTGAAATGAGACAAATACTCTTTAGTCCTAGGAAAATGATAAACAAATGATTAAAGATAGGCGATGGGTATATTAAAATGTTGTTATGTATGAGCAATTAAAATACAGATGTGGCGTCATTCTTTGATGTTAGCGTATCATTATTCTAAATAGCGTACATTATTTATAATAATTCAAATTTTGGACCCGTGTAACGTATTTCATTGCAAGGCACGTGCGAGTATCTGTATTTTAAGTTGTTTAAAGTTCCAATTTCATATTTTCTAACAAAGTCAAAACATAATTATTTCTATGTCTTTTGCTCAAAAGGTTGTCAACTCACTATTATACGATCATGGGCAAAATTTCACAGGCGTTAAAATGGCTGACACAGGCTGATTGAGGAAATAGTAACACAATTACCTCCCTTGTTTTCCCATTCCTCCCCATGGACGGCCATCTTCAAACGTTTGAATTTGAAGTTGAAAATGATATTTTTGCCAATTTCTCAACTGGCAATAATAAATTATAGGATTAATAGGATTATTCTTTAACAAGGTAGGACTGTTTATAGGTACAATCTATTTTAGGGCTTTATTTTAATACATTTTAGAAAATATAACTTAAAATTATGCTATTGGAACTTTAATGGTCTCGTGACTAAGGTCACTCGTGTTGTTCGAGCATTAAACCACAAATAAAATACCATTCATTCAATAAGATATAAAAATATGACTATAAGCAAACGGACATAACACTTAGTACAGATAGGTTTAAACCAGTGATTTGTAACGGTGTTTATTAACGGTACAAGTAACTCGTTCTCAAGGGTTTCAACACCTATATATGTTATTATTTATCATTAATAAATTTAGTACCTGTCTTGCCTCGATGATCACTTTGTATATTCCCACGTCAAATAACATGTTTTTCTCACTTCAACTATATATTATCGGATTCATGATCTCTTAATCATTTCATTTATAGGAATTAAGATTCATAATCGCTAATCCTTTCAATAATATAAAAATTTAAGATTCATTAATATAAAAATTTAAGATTCATAATCGTTAATCATTTCAATAATATAACAATTTAAGATTGATAATCGTTAATTATTTAAATAACATTACAATTTAAGATTCATAATCGTTAATTAATTAAATAATATAACAATTTAATCATTTCAATAAGCATAACAATTTAAATGACAATAGTTGTAAACCGAGAAGATCAACAAAGAAACAGGCTTGATGTTTAAAAAAAATATATTTTAATATATGTCGTTGTTTCCTAATGTGAGGTTTAAACGTGTGTAATAAAGCACATAGTTGAGTGAGTTAAGTTATTCTATACATTATTACACCACATCACATCTTTGTGATTAATTACATCACTCCCTTATCATTAAGTACACCACATCGTTGAAATTAATATTATTACATCATATTACATCTTTGTAATTAACTTTATAACATCACATTACATCTTTGTGATTAATTACATCACTTCCTCGTGATTGAGTACATCACTTCTTCGTGATTGAGTACATCACGTCCTCGTGATTGAGTACATCACGTCTTCGTGATTGAGTACATCACATCGTTGTAATTAACTACATCACAGCGTCGTGATTAACTATATTACACCACATCCCATTAAATACCAATAAACCTGGCATTTTCATAGAAATTGAATTAATTCGGATAATCTACCAAACGCATTGATGTGTTTTTGTTTTATTTTTTTCGAGCAAAAGCGCCTATTTTCAGGCAAAAAATACACAAAATCCGCAATACATAATAATTATACGGACAGAGGGATGGAGCAGAGAGAAGTAGTGACAACACTATTTCCCACAAAGAAATAGTTTACAACTTTTTATGCAGTTTGTAATGGAAAATAGTCAGTTTTACTCAAATGACCAAGTGAATTTCTTAAATTTCTTTATCAAGATAGTTATGTCTAGAGTCAAGTTAATAATGATATATTAATTGCACTCGGAAATTCGTTTTAAAAAAAAAGGAAAACTGTATTTGCCCCATTTTCCCGTATGACACATTCCATCTTCTTATCGCCAACTTTATCTGTTTTAGACCTTTTTAAGAGATGGCGCCAACACCCCAATAACGTCTGAACTACAAATTATAAAAACTATCATCATTACTTATATATATTTGAATCTCATTTCGATCAAGGATAAAAGATGCCATAGCTAATATTTATTGAATTCTTTGTACTTAAATGACACTGATGACTGATTCGTTGGGTTTGGATATATTTTCAAATTCTATTGTCAAATATATATGTATACCCACGAATCGTAAATATGCTCAATATTTGATTAAAGTTTGTTCTTGCTTGTCAAACCAAGTAGGTTGGGTAAGGATATTTATCAAAGGCCTTCTGTCCTTGTCACGAATAAAGGCGGTATAGATAGTTAAAAACTTATGCAAGGTAATAAGAGATTTGAATTGAATAGATTTAGTTCATATTTCAGTGAGAAATTTGAGTTATGAAAACATTCTTGGTTATTCGTGTTTACTTAAAATTATTGAAAGGTGATGGAGTAAAATTTACATCGCTCATAACTTAATTTTATCATGATAAATATTATTAATATTTCGAGTTGACTTTGAAGAAGGATCGATGTCATTTGTGAGAGAAGGAAAAACATTCACAAAACATAACTACACAATAGATAGAGAGGAAGAGAGAGAGAGAGAGAGAGAGAGAGAGGAGAGAGTGGGGTGGGGTTGACGTACACTTAAGAAACTATTAGACTAACAAACTATTCGCTCTTGGGGATTTCGGGTGACACGAATTGTTTAACGTCCACTCGACACAAACTGACGCAGTATATGCCATATGGTTCAATTTAATTTCAATAGTTGGTTTGCCCATAGCGATCTTTAGCAGTGTGAGGAAATCGAAGGCTGGCGATTGGGGGGGGGGGGGGGTCTTAAAAGACATCCTGTCAGTTGACGCTATCAAAGATTACTTGAAATAAAATATAGGTTCAATGTAACCGTAACACACTTTTGGTTTTATTAATCAATAACTAAAATATTATATCAGAACATTGATCTCAACAAGACTATATCCTGGACGAGGTTTACTAATGGGTTATATACATATTTCATAGCGCATACCTTTATACTTATATGACCAATATTATATAGCTATTACTACGGGGTTTCGTATAGTGTTTTACGTTGTTGTATTAGTTAACAACTGTTTAATATAAATAAAGAAAAACAATCGTGCATGTGATATGCTCAATATTGAATTTAGACACCCATCCTGTGCCAGCGTTTTTCAACGAAGTTTCACACAGAGATTTTACATTTTACAACTCTGTTAGCTGAAAGTGCTTTCTGATTTCTCTCCTGCAAAAACCCCTAATTACTCTAAATATACCCAGAATGTCCACGCGGTGGTCAGAAAAGTTCGAAGACGAACCGAAAAGAAATTACTTCAAATCTGATACGATCAAAAATTAGTTTTAAGTTTGGGATCAGTTCCGAAACGTCTCCCGCGTTCTTAACCCCGACGAAAATAAACAACGCCTCCAAAATGAGAACATATTCTCATATAAACTTGTCATTTGCAAGTTTCATGTCAAATCACGTGGTCCTGTTTGTGAATACCAGATATTCAATATTTAAGATCAATTTCGAGATTTAAATTCACAGTAATTGTTCTTTGTTTGTAAGGGAAATCAGTAACACCATCATTAAACACAACACAATTATATGGAATGCAAGTTACTTAAAAGATTTATGGCGACGTTCTTTCATTTTTCGTTTTTAAGTTTGACCTGACCTCACCTGTCATGTGGCCAATAAACAAATGCTTTGCTTGAGGAAGAATGACTATCTAATTGCATTGTCATTGGCTTAAATTGGACTGAACCAAGAGAATGAGATAGAGAGAGAGAGAGAGATTAGGTTTAACGGCCACTCGACACAAACTAGGTCATATCGGGACTAACATATGGTTTTAATTTTATTTCAATAGTTCTCTTACGCCGGTGGACTCAATGGTAGGCCGTATGATACAGTGCGCGCACGCTACCCATTCGAGCCCCCCCCCACCCAGGACTGAAGCGGAGTGATAAAGATGTAATAAGATCGTCATGTTATTGAGGCCAACAACAAAGTTAAAAAAAAGAAAGAAATAAAGGATTAATTTTAATTGGATTTCGTGGGATAACTAGTGGTATATATTTATACAGTTTAATAAACCTTCTGTAATATTAGTCATTTCCCCAGACCATATACATTCAAATCGTGAATGACCAGAATCTATGATTACACAAATTAATTAATATTTAATCGATCTGGGATGGGATGGAATGAATAAAATAAATTTTAAATAAGACTTTAATGCAGAGACATAATAATAGCTTGTTAACATAGTTTTAAATATCAACCTTTTTTCGTTTTATTACTTTTCGCCCTAAGGCGTTGAATTGAATCACTGGACCCGCAAATGACTTGTAATTGTGTTAGGGACATAAATAAACCAATTCAAAAGTTATGAATCATTCATTGAATTCATGAATCGGAGGTATGTTGCTTAAAGTAGTGGGAAAACATTATTAATTTTAGTTGAAACTAACTTTGTAGAGCAACAATACTGAGCTGGTGTACCGTAATTTAGTAAAGCTAGGGATACAGTTAAAACCAACGTGCCCTAGGTATGTTCAAACCGGTAAGCCGTCTATAGCGTAAGGCTGGTAACACCGTTGTGCCTATAGGTAAAGGCGCTATCCTCTTTGTGGTATTACATTCGTCCAATCATCTTCAGAATAACGTTGCTGAAACCGTTGTAACACGAAAAGCGTTGCGCCACTCCAAACGGTGTATTGCGTGTAGCGTAACGCTATAGTGTAACGTTGTAACGCTACTTAAAACCATGCCCCTTCAATAGTTGTTCAGTCCAGTGTGTCATGTGATTTACTAAGGTGCCTTTGTTGTATACTTTTTCAGGAATAAACCAAGATGTCCAATGTCCAGGACCTCACTGTACAATTCTACTACGATGACAATACAGAACGACAATTTTACATGCCCGGAGATTTGATGAGAGGAGTGATCACTGTGTACCTTCGGGGGCCTATTACTGTCAGAACTATCGAACTGTTTGTTTCTGGAATCGGTGCCGTTTCCTGGGAAATCCCAGGCAAAAAGAAACTGTACTCCAGCAAAGAGACATATCTTGAGGGTGGCAAGAAAGTTGTGGAGGAACAAAATGGTCGAGCTTTAAGTTTAGGTCGAGGGGCACATGAGTATCCCTTCCAATACCAACTTCCTACAGACATCCCATCTTCGTTTAACGGTGTTTATGGAAATATAACATACCTAACCAAAGTGTCACTGGAATGCGAGGATGAGCGTCATAACTTAATCGTCAGTGAACCCTTTCTGTTCCTGAGAAGACCATATCTTCCAGCTGAAAGTTCTTCAGATAAAGACATGAGCACAAGTCGCTCGTATTTCGGATTTTGCACCAGTGGAAAAGTCAAAGTCCAGTGTTCATTGACAAGAACCGGTGGTGTTCCAGGAGAGGATATATCAATTAATGCAGATGTTATGAACTGGAGTCCACGAGAAATTCTCGTCATTCAAGCGTCCATCATTCTCAACAGTGTTTACTACGCAAGAGGTAAAAAAATCGCTTTTCGACAAATCATCAATAAAAGAGAGGATCCTTACGATTTTGATAACCGAAAAGGGCGGAGATGGCGAAATGTTTTGATGGCAATACCTCCATATATTGCGGAAACAAACTTAAAATTCTGTAATATCATGGACGTTTCTTACACGTTTCAATTCCGGGTGGCTGTGAGCGGTACTGAAGATATTCAACTGGAGTGTCCCATCTTCGTTGGAGGTCATCCAGAAGGTTATGACCCGCGAGGTGGTAATTCTGCTTTAACACCATCGAATGTGGTGACACGTGAGATGTTTCCATGGCACACAGGACAAAGTACTGTGACAGAAAGTGTCGACGGTGATGCTTTCTATGGATATCGGTAAATTTATAAACTTGTTAGTGAAGTATGTGACATTTGTAGCCCCGAAGTCGTAACTAGACAACAACAATGGCTGCCATTACTAATTAATCACTATGTAAAAAATATATTGATCGTGACATGATTATATTGACACGGCTATCAAAGGCGTATCTTATGTAATATGAACTAGATTAAAGGCTGTGTTCTTATAAGCGGGTATATTACTAATGTACCAGCTATATTCACCTAAGTGTTTGGCACATTGCAAAACTAGGCTGTGATTCATCTAGAAGAAAATGTATATAATAATATATTATAGCCCAATATATGGTTTTATATTATTATACTACATATATATAAATGTTTACGGGTTACCTTTAGTAAAATCGCCATCGTTGTTTGGTTAAAGTAACAATTATATTCTTTATTACCAATGATTTTTTATATATAAAATGGAATAAAATTGGCTCAGTGGTCACCGACATAGCTGTTGTGACGGAAAAGACGTCGATGCTGAGACTACTGACACAAAACATGGTGCGACATGGCGTATGGTTACTAACTCTTCTTTCAAAGCGTCGATTTTCAGACACGCCAAGAGAAAAGAATCCGCATTATGTTGGAGATTTTGTATTAGGTCTCCTTCGTGTGTATGTTTTAGGCATCATTTATGTTTGTTTCAGTGCATAGATTAGGCTTGTGTATGGTAGCTTTACAGTAGAAAATATAATTTATTGTATCTCATTTTCTGCGGCAATCAAAACTAATATGTAAATAAATTATTACGAACACACACTCACGTACACGTGTCACATACACTCAGAAAGAATGTTTTTAACGAAACATACCACAATAAAAGAATGTGGGGTATTCTCAAATTGTGCCATGTTGCAGTTCTGTAAGTTACGGCACAGAAGACTTAGTGGCATGCGTAGACACATGGGGTAATGAGCTACGGAGAAACTATATGAACTACGACTATAGTGATCACCCCCCCCCCCCCTTCAATAAAATGTAATACCCTAAACGTCGTATCTAAGTACATGTAGATCAAACATAGTGTCCAAATTAAACTATTGCCACTTGAAGTTTAAATCATGTTCTATTATTTTCACTCGCCATCATTATTCATTCTCGCTTATCATGATTAGTCAAACCCAAACCAATCTACCAATCAAATCCCAGGGTACAGAAAATTCTCTGCAATCATATGATAGGCTTTGATTCTCGAGACATTATTATATTATTAAACTGACGCCAGAAGCCCATGTCTTTATAAAGGAACGAATATAACATATGAGTTTAACAAAATTATGATTTACAATAAGTGGGAATGTATTTATATTAAATGGTGTTCTATACGTGTATTTCTTTGTTTATCCGATTTTGTTATGTAATAAAATATGTATCTATAAGAAATTGTGCTAATAGTAAAGTGAGTTAACATCAAATCCTGTGCATTTCAAACCTAGTCGCGTCACTCTTTGCAGAAATTCGCTCGAAGAACGTTGTTTATCAAGGGGGTATATGATGCAAAGCCAAAGGTTTTAACAGCGTGGCCGAAACTTGAGATATGTACATTTCCAGCACGGCAGCAGGCCAGACTCATCCATATGGCTATGCATGCACTTTGACTGATGATAATTTTGATTATTGTTGAATACCATATTGCACATGGCAGCAAACGGGAGTCTGAACACAAGAGACAGCGTGGCCGAAACTTGAGATATGTACATTTCCAGCACGGCAGCAGGCCAGACTCATCCATATGGCTATGCATGCACTTTGACTGATGATAATTTTGATTATTGTTGAATACCATATTGCACATGGCAGCAAACGGGAGTCTGAACACAAGAGACATAGTATCTGCTATATATTAACTTTTCGAGTACATGGTCCGTCTGTCAATGTTTCAGCGGGAGGGTGCATGGCCGAATGGTAAACGCATGCGAATTGCATCATAATGTCTGTCAATAAATCAAATGGCATGGTTTTGCCTGTCCATCTTCGATGGGTTTTTTTTCGGATCCTCCAGTTCCCTCCCACTGCTAAATATCTCTACGCACAAACGAATTATTGAAATAAAATTGAACCATATGTTAGTCTCAAAATGACCTAGTTTATGTGGAGTGGACGTTTAACCTCATTTCTCTTTGTGTGAAAAGTAATTACGTGACTATTTTTGATCTTTTTTACAAGCAATATTTTTATTCAGAATTGTATCTGAATAGGGATTGGGAAACAGGCATAGTTTATATTAAACCCCTCTCCCTGTCAGATATAGATACATGTATTTACATTTATAAAAATCAATGTACACGTGTATGTATGATAATAGTGATTTTAATCTTGAGTCGCCCTACTGTGTCACCATATTCTATGTCACATGTTTGTATTGAATAACAATCAAATAAATCCTAATCTTATATATCAGTCGACCATTACAAAAATTATATACCCGTATACCCAGCTTGTCATCGTAAAGTAGAGCAGGTTGTTATTCAGGTGACACGTGATTTCATGTTCTGATAACCGGGAGTAAACAGTACATAAGACATGACCTATTACCAATCAGTGGAAAACCGATTGTGGTATGCAGCCAAGTTAGGGAAACAAGACTCCAAATGTCTAGCGTGTGAAAAATAAAATAATAAAAACACACTCATCCAAAATGTAAAATGTAGTAATCCAAACATACACCCAACAATTTTTTTTTTTTTTTTTTAAAATAACACACTCAATGCGTTATAATAAAACACACCCAATATGTAGTAACAAAACAGGGTCATAATACGGCAAACGGGGTAAAAACGGCGTGATAATAAAATTTAATAATAAAACACACACAATAAGGAATTAAAAGTAGATTAGAACGATTCTGCCATTTAATGATTTAATTTAGAAATGGAGAAGCGAGACTAAGTCTCGAATACCGTATTTACGATAATAAGCAATCAATGCACACATCTCGTCAAAACTAAATTTGGCCCAGAATAAAATAATTTGAATGATGTTTTCAACATATATATTCATTTTGCATTATCCATTTTTTAACAATTATATAAGAATGGTCAGCTCTTTATCTAAATCTTACATAGAATGATAATACCCCCCCTCCACCCAAACACACGTTTTATAATAAAACACACACCTAAAGAGTAACAATAAAACACTCTAATGTGTAATAATAAAACACACTCAAAATGTAATAATAAAACGCACCCAAAGTGTTGTAATAAAACACACACAAAGTGTAATAATAAAACTCACCCAAAGTGGTAAAACACTCAAACACACCAACGTGTAATAATAAAACACACTCAACGTGTAATAATAAAACGCACCTAAAGTTATATAATAAAACGCACCCAAAGTGTTATAATAAAACACACTAATGTATAAAAATAAAAATGCACTCATCGTTTAAGAATTAAACCTTCTCAAAGTGTAAGAATAGAACACACTCAAAGTGTAATAATAAAACACACTTAAAGTGTAATAATAAAACGCACCCAAAGTGTAACAATAAAACGCATCCAAAGTGTATTATAAAACACACTCAAACTGTAATAGTAAAACACACCTGAAGTGTTATAATAAAACGCACTAAAGTATAATAATAAAACGCACTAAAGTATAATAATGCAACACACCAAAAGCGTAATAATAAAACACACACAAAGTGTAGTAATAAACGTTTACTAGTTTTAAATGACATATTAATAAGGCATCTTTAAAATGAATATTGATGAGCAACTCTTTGTAATTTAATCAGCAAAATCAAACCATTCCATAAACTATAATTATATTATAGATATAAAAGCTAAGATTATTCAAAACCAATATACGTGTTTTGTACAGCTTTGTACCAGTATCACCGTTGGTCTGTGTGTCCCCTGTAATTAGAACTTAATCAGAGTTATCACCACTGACATGTGATTGTAAACAAAGCAATCCTGGTATTAATATCTTTAAGGTGCCCATTTAAGATAGTTAGTAGTATAAAACACAGATCAGTAGCACTGGAACACAGACCCGAGCTAATACGAACTCGGGGCAGATAGTGATAAAACGGCTAGGGCGTTTGGAAAAGGCAATTACCACAATGTTGATTCTAGGAATAACAGTGGTACTTTGCTTTCCACTAATATGTTTCTCGGTTCCAGTCATATCATCAGATACATTGAAACCAGCAGTTACTGTTCACGATCAGGTATTTCATTGAAATTATACTGAATAATGCGAAATGTTTATAGGCTCCTAATATTAGAAAAAAACAACACAATTTATATGGAAAAATAACAACCACTGGTTTATACACAGCACAACATTTCATAAATACAAGACAGGATACTTGTTGAAACGTCGTGCTATATGTTTATATACCAGAGATTGTTATTTCCATATAAATTGTGTTGTTTTTTCTAGTGTGCTCAATCGCTAAATGCCACTCAAGGATTATACTCCTATATAAATGTTAGTTTATTTAATTCGGTAATTGATAGGTTTCAACTTTTATGATTGTTTAATTCTACTCAAGAGTTCTGATATGATTTCTAGTCTACTTTTATTGTTTTTATTTCAATGGTTCTATCAAGCAATTTTTATTTTTTTCAGCAAGTAGGCGCTGGTTTGTTGCATAATCTACTGGGCACATTTGGTGAGTTTAATTTCCAAATTGGTCAATATTGAATTCTAAATTTATGTTTCTAATTTCAAATATTATAGTAAATATTTAGTTAGAGATTTAGTTCCTTTAATATTAGCTTTAATCGTGGGTAATATAGCAGACAAGTGTAATGTATGGTTCCATTTTATTTCCAATTTTCGATTGCGCGTACGGGTCTTTAGCCATGGGGGGGGGGGGGTCGGGGTTCCGAAGGAAACTCACGAGGTTGGACAGGCGACCCTACTCCCCGTCACGTACAAACGGTGAGTCGAAACCACACCACTTGACAATTTAAAATATATATAACTATAATAAACAGTATAATTTTACAGGACACGAATTACCAAAAGCACAAGAAATTCCTCAATTTGAAACTGTTTATAAGGCAGAAGATGAACCAGACCATGAACCGCCACACGATAACATGGATGAAGCAAGTAAGACAGAAGATAATCCAGACCATGAACTGCTGCACGAAAACATGGCGGAGATTAATAAGGCAGAGGATACCCCAGATCATGAACGACCCCACGATACCGTGGCGGAAATATATATGGATTACGAATTGCCTGAATTTAAAAATGATTTTAGGACAGAGGATACACCAGTTTATCGTACTCAACATGATACTATGGAAGAAATACATAAGCATTTCTCCGGAAATGTCTGGGAAATTCTAGAAGATTTGCAACAAGTTGCTGAAATGAGTAACCCAGGTGAGTAGGCCCTATATGGCAAAAAGTGATGAAATAAATAAATTAAATAAATTTCTTGATTTTATCTGCGAATCAGTTTATGATTCTGTTCCTATAAAACCGTCTGTTGCATTAACATTTATTGACTTTCTGTTCATGTTCCCAGATCCTAAACCAGTTGTGAAGCATGACGTTTTGAGAAAAACGCTGAAGAAAATGGTTTCGATGGAAAAAGATATGGAGAAGATGATCGAAGCATTGCTAGTAAGATGTAAGTAAATCCTATCTGACTAAACATAAGATCATCTGGCCAACCTCGATGGTTTCTTCCACATCCAACAGGATTCACTCGGATCGATTATACCCACCAACAAAAATATCCCCCGACCATCGCCTGCCCGCAACTTGCCCGTCCGCCATTGTTCCTGCTCCAATTTGAAGACAAATTTCCAGATAGATAAATTATATTTGATGTGACAAAGATGCACCATTTCTGTCTCTAGATGATACACAATAAATTTGATCGGGTACAAATGGCTACAAACATTAAATATAAAACTAAGATTTGTTCTCGTTTATTACAGTTCGACCCAAACTCATTCAATGCCCAGGTAAGTGAATACTGGTATTCAAAAATTATCTTATAAAAATATACATAATAATTATTTAGTTCAAAACATGTGCTTTACTCCCGAAAATAAACCACGTATCAATAAATTTTTCCAGATTCGCATAGTGTAACGATTTTTTTTCAAAACGTGTGCTTTATTTATATGAATATTGCAATCCTCCGAAATGCACTTCACATAAAGAAATATTTTCTCATGAAAAGCATTTTTTTTCAAAACGTGTTCTTTATTATATAAAACTCCCAGTTCCCCGGAATGTATTTTACGTAAAAATATATTTCCCTTTTTCTCGTGTAATGATTTTTCTTTTCAAAACCGCGTGCTCTATATATAAATCAACTTAGAAATAACTTTCTTATATTTCCATCTCGATGAAGAAACAAGATTTTGATATCTTTATGTTATATTTCCATCTCGCTGAAGAAGATAATATAAGATTTTGATATCTTTTTGTTCATCTTAAGTTATCTTCACTCTAATCATGGAAACTCTTTGGATTTTTTCAGAACCAGCGGACACCGCATCTAATAACGAGAAAATGTACCACAAAGTTCATTGTGTTATAGCCGTTGTATCCGAGCTGATGTCTCACGCACAAAAATTGATTGACCACTACTCTTGTAAGTTTCTTTCGCTAATAAATACGGGTATACGCCATACTGTGTTATATATGAGGGAAATTTCGCTTTGGCCTATGTCGAATTCCAACTGCCAAGGTTTCTTTTACGAGCACACCAATTTGTACACGGAACATCGGGTTTCATACCATCAGCACGACTATAAGTTATACCTTGTAATACGCTTTGTCTTGTATCACTGACGAGTGGGGACCAGATGACCTGTCTCTGCCAACATCGGGATCGTACACAGGACCGATCCAACGTCTTACTCAATGAACCGCCGCGAAAGTCTCCTTTTGCTTTAACAGAAACTTACAAAGGTTTGGTGATGTTCGGGGTCAACAGTCAACTTATTGATTGTATTCCTACAAGACTAGGATTAAATGCATACTCCTCGCAGTGTTTCGTTTGATTAGACCCAATCCCACTTAAACACTCCCCCACGCAGTGCAAATTTATGTCCCAAATTATTACTGGTTACCATTCCGATAAACAACCAGTACATAACTACTTAACAAAATCAGTCGGGATTAAATGGGGCACCTTGCACAACAAATTTAACAGAGATAATCTCGCTAAAACACCGTATATACTAATTCTTTATAGAACAAGGGAGTCGCAGTGGCCAAGTGAGTAACCTGGGGGTACCGTCTTCGATCGCGATGTTAGCCTTAAAAGTTGATCGGGATGTTCCGGTGTGCTTGCTCTTGTCAGTGCAGCAGGGTGGAGGGGCTGGCAAGGGTCATATAACCGTTGAATGGGAGGAAGGTTCCGTGAACACAGTTACATCAGCGTAAAAGAACGCAGTTACAGTACGCTTTATCTCTCTAGAACACCGTTATATTATTATGTACGCTTAATCTTTCTAGAACACCGTTATGCATACGCTTTGTCTTTCTAGAACACCGTTATATGATACGTTGATACATAGATTGTAATAATATCACATTTATTGGTATTGTATTATTGTATTTTCAGCGGGTAATATTCAGATTGGTGATGTTGTGGATCTGTTAAATTTGGATTTGGATATGAAGAAAGTGAGTGACGATCTTTTGAGGATGTCCGCAGGTAATTTGTACATTACACATATTTTAACTGTTCAATTTGATGATTTCCCACGAAATGTATTCAGGGGAAAATATATTTGTCATTAATAACACAGATGCAACCTCCCCATAATCATTTTCACCGTGTACCCCCCCCCCTCCCCGACACCCACAAACAAGCCCCACCAGTTGGTGGTGTGATGGGGAGGAGGGAATGTGTGTGTGTGTGTGTGTGTGGGGGGGGGGGGGGTTAGATCGTTTGAACATGCTCTGACAGTCGCCTAGATATATGGACCCACTATTGCTCTTCTAATGTGACTTGGGTTGAAATCAATTAAACACACTGTACATATTTTGTAATGTGTGGAAAATACATGTATATTTATTTTCTTATGTTTCAGCCAAGACCTATTACGTTGATGACAATGACTCAGATGCGTACGGTGATGACTATTATAACTATGATTCAGCTGATTACGAGGGTGACTATTATGATGACAATGATAACGATTATAACTATAAATATTATGATTACGATAAAAACACATCACATGATTATAACAATACCGATTATCTCGATTACGATAACGACACATTTTATGATTACAACAATACCGATTATCATGACTACTATTATGATAATGTACCTTCCCAACAAGACTTCAAGCACCATATTCCTGACGAACACTTAAGGCCTGCAAATGGTCGTCATTTTCATGGCAGACACATGGGTCCCCATTTTCATGGCAAACACATGCGTCACCTTTTTCGTGGCATGGGTCGTCATTTCCTTCGCCGACACATGAGGCACCCTTTCTTTGGTAAACACATGGGTCCTCATGTTGGTGGTAGACACATGGGTCCTCGTTTCCGTGGTAGACACATGGGTCCTCGTTTCCGTGGTAGACACATGGGTCCTCATTTCCATGGTAGGCACATGAGTCCTCATTTCCACGGCAGACACATGGATCCTTATCCCCGACACATGCACCATTTCCATCACGGGGGTCATTGGAAGTCCTATTTCAACAACCACCAACAGAAATACGACTACGACAACGATGTTAACAAGGCTGTCGATAATAACTACTATAATATGGATACGACTCAAAACGCGACCGGTGTATATCCCAGCCACCACGAAGGCTATAAGTATCCCAGCCAACATGGTTCTGGTATGTATCCAGACCAACATGGCTCTGGTATGAATCCAAACCAACATGATTCTGGTATGTATCCAGACCAACAGAACGGTTATCCAACTAGCGAGGACGAAAAAAACAACTACGACTACAACTATGACCGCGACTCTGACTATAATCCGGAAGACTATGGTGATACAGATGATGCACATGGCACGTACCAGTACGACGATGAAAACACAGAATACAACCACCAAAATAACGACCACGATTTCAACCTTAACGACTACAACCAGGGTTACAATAACCACGAGAATAACAATTACAATTACCATAATGACAACCCCGATGACAACTACCAGTACGACGATGAAAACACAGATTACAACCACCAAATTAACTACCACGATTACAACCAGGGTTACAATAACTACGAGAATAACAATTACAATTACCATAATGACAACCCCGATGACAACTACCAGTACGACGATGAAAACACAGATTACAACCACCAAATTAACTACCACGATTACAACCAGGGTTACAATAACTACGAGAATAACAATTACAATTACCATAATGACAACCCCGATGACAACTACCCGTACAACGACGAAAACACAGATTACAACCACCAAAATAACAACCACGATTTCAACCATCATGATTACAACCAGGGTTACAATGATTACAGTAACGATGCTGACCAGTACCATTACCATGGAAACGTAGATAATCAGAATGATGATGATATGAATTCCAATGAGGAAATCGTAAATACAAATGGTGCTGAGCACAATATTAACATCCCCGGTGATAATTGGAGCTGGATTCATACCCTGAGACAACACCCATTCTTTTCTTCTTTAGTTCATAGAAAATGAAGAATTTCCCACCTATTTTTAACCTTGTATAGGCTACAAATCGTAGTTAATCAATTTGAGAATGTATATTATATGTAGATCCAATTAACCTTATGTAGTGTGTATTATGTGAACCAAAATAGTAATGATCTTTCTAGGTAAAACCCATCTTCATTAGCCCAGTCGGTGCAGAAAAGGAGGACGTAACACAACATTTCATATGTGAGAAATACGGAGAACGCTAGATCGGCGACGGTCCTACGCATTTTAGCACATATGACGTCATATATAGATTGTGGGTTAGGGTTAGGGTAAGGGCTAGGACCTGTAGATTTGGTCAAAGTCCCGAGATATAGACAGGGCTAGCTCTAACCCTAACCCATGATCAAGCCTAACCCTTACCCTAACCCACAATTCACATATGACGTCACAATTTGCGTAGGACCGTCTCCGATCTAGCGTTCTCCGAGAAATACAGTCTGGATAAAATTTGATTACCATTTCGTTTCGTTATATTAATTTTTGCTGTTGTAGACTACATTGATGTCTGACATAGCTTTTTGGTTACTCGGTTCTTACTTACCAATCACGCTGTCCGTTTTTGGTTTTATGGGGTATTATGGGGATTTTAAAACCAAGCGTACAAAGATGTTTCTGAGTATAATTGTATGTTCCCTGGTAGAACACTTTTATGATAGAGAACTGGTTGGATTACAATGTACTGTAAAAACCAATAAAACGGAACGAAATTGTAATCTAAACCTGTTAAATTTCGATTCAGTTCACTATCCACGCCCTAACCTCACTTTAAGCCGTCAAAGAATTATGTTGGTTACCACGATGGGCCCAATCAAACTAACTTGACTTTTTTGTAATTAATCCCAAAACGACCTAGGCCCTGAAAGCCGCTTTAATATGCAATTTTGAGAATTAAGTAAAATAAAATATTTTCTATGGAATTGTTTAATGTAATTACCTTATAATCTAAATAAATATATGTCTGCATATATGTTGTTTATTTGGATTTTTTTATTATTTTGTTTCGGTTTAATATTTAGCTGTCTTACACTAAAGTAGATATACCCACTTACTTCTTTATCATTGTTTTTCTCTATGACGTAGACTAATTTTATTCAATCTTGCCCAAGCCAAGGGGGTTTATATTAAAGATTCGGTCAGAAGGTGGTGACAGACTTACTGTAGTGTAATTGTGAACCAGATAAAAAAGGAAATGAAAGCTGGATTTAATTTGACGTACCCGGGCATTTCGGGCATTCCTTTTCCAGCAAAACCTCAAAAGATGGAGGATTCATCAAACGAAACAGTGACAGGCAGATCCAGGCATATTTGCAAGGTATTGGATTTTCAGGAGTGGTTTACCCTTTGTTGGTGGTACGAGACGGAGGTCCCTTGTATATTTTAGCGTGTACGTAAATTAAACAATTGCCATTTGAAGTTTACATTATGTTCTATTATTTTCACTCGCCATCATTATTCATCTGCGCTGAGATTCAAATTTAATTTCTTTACAGCCATTATTGTAGTTGTGTTTGATCTATAAAGTCTCGTTACTCCACTTCACATTTTGTATGTTCGTCCGTGTGGCTTCACATGCTTCCACCGCGGGGGATATCATAGATAAAACTTAATATTTCTCAGCAGCGCATTCTGTAATTTGCTTATAATGATTAGTCGACCCCAATCCAATGCTCCAATCAGAAAAACCCTTGCAATCGTTTGAAAGGCTTTGATTTTCGAGACATTTGATCGTGTCTAATCAAGGTCGCAGACGCCAGACGCCCATGTCTTTATGAGCTTAACAGAATTATCATTTACAATAAGAGGGAATGTATTTATATTAAATGGGATTGTACACTGTATTTATTTGTTTATCCTATTTTGTTATGCATCTGTAAGAATTTGTGCTAATATTAAAGTGAGTTAACACTAAATCCTCTGTATTTCCAGCCTAGTCGCGTCACACCTTGCAGAAATGAGCTGGAAGAATGCTTTTTATCTAGGGGGCATGTTATGCATTTAGAGTTTCATCAACATCAGATTAAAATTGTGACCTCCACAGGGTCTACAACCTTGATATACCATATTTTTTTAAAGTTTTCGCGTACAAGCGGCAGTCATTTTGTCTATCAGTTTTTCACGAAATTTGAACTCAACATTCATTACATTGTTACCGTGATATAATTCAAAGGTTTTGTAAATCGGGTAATAAGTTTGACTTCCAGAAGGACCACAATCTAATAAAGGTGATTTATCGTTCAATCACTGGCCATAATTCAGGAAGTTATGATCCCATATGCGCAAATATCGAAAGGAATCAAGATCTTTAGGCTATAAACATGTACTTCAAGTTTCATCAAAACTGATTTAAAATTGTGACCTCTATAGGGTCCACAACCTTGATATACTATATTTTTAAACTTTTCGGGTACAAGCGACGGCCATTTTGTCCGTCAATTTTGCTGTAATTTGGAATAGTGGCTGAGCCTTAGTTTGAAAATGGCAGCTGCATTCAAATGAAAGTTGTTTATGTATTTATATCGCACAATTCTACATGAAAATGGTGTTGGATTTTTATAAATTTGTGTCGGATGTGGCAATAAATGATTCCTTTTGGCGACCAAAGCAGAATCATTGGCCCAGTTTAGAAGCAGAAAAGTAGGATGTTAAACCCCATTTCATTTCATTTAAAATATACACGATGTGATAATAAAATTTGATAATAAAAGACGCACAATAAGGAATTTAAAGTAGATTAGAACGGTTCGGCCATTTGATGATTTAATTCAAACATGGAGAAGCTAGGCTAAGTCTCGAATATACCAGTGCCGTGTTTACGATAATAAACAATCAATGCACACGTCTCGTCAAAACTAAATTTGGCCCATGAATAAATTGAATGAAACAGATATATTCATATTGCAGTGTCCATTTTTGAACAATTATAGCAAGAAGGGTCAGCTCTTTATCTAAATTTTATAATAAAACACATCGAAAGTGTAAAAATAAAACACACTAATAGTAAGTGCAGGAGGACCGCACTACACGAAAAACAAAATCCTATAAGAATAACCTGCGGAAAATATCAAATCAAGTGAATGGATGCAGGGGCCAGCCGTAAGCGTCCACTGTGCTGTACAGTCCCGGGCCTGTTATGGTACAGGCTTCACTAAAAATGATTTGAAAAAAAAAGAGGTAACAGAAATAATGCGACCGATCTTTACAATGGTCGTCTCTTCAATGGCGATAGTCTGACATGTAAAACACACTCAAAATGTTAAAATAAAACACACTTAAAGTGTAATAATAAAACGCACCTTAAATATTATAATAAAATACAATCAAAATGTAATAATAAAACGCACCCAAAGTGTTATAATAAAACACACCCAAAGTGTAATAATAAAACGCACTCAAAGTGTAATAATAAAACGCACCGAAAGTGTTATAATAAAACACACCCAAAGTGTAATAATAAAACGCACTCAAAGTGTAATAATAAAACCCACCCAAAGTGTTATAATAGAACGCACCCAAAGTGTTATAATAAAACACACTCAAACTGTAATAATAAAACACACATAAAGTTTAATAATAAAACGTACCTAAAGTGTTATAATAAAACACACTCAATGTGTTATAATAAAACACACTCAATGTGAAATAATAAAACATAATAATAAAAAGTACCCAAAGTGTTATAATAGAACGCACCAAAGTGTTATGATAGAACACACTAAAGTATAATAATAAAACACATCCAAAGTATGATAATAAAACACATCCAAAGTGTAATAATAAAACACATCCAAAGTGTTATAATAGAACACGCTGGAGTATAATAATAAAACAAATCCTAAGTATAATAATAAAACACATCCAAAGTGTAATAATAAAACACATCCAAAGTGTTATAATAGAACACACTGGAGTATAATAATAAAACAAATCCTAAGTATAATAATAAAACACACCCAAAGTTTGATTAAAAAAACCCCACACAAAAGTGTTATAATAGAACACACTGAAGTATCATGATAAAACAAAACCTAAGTATAATAATAAAACACACCCAAAGCGTAATAATAAAAGCGTAATAATAAAGCAAACAAAAGTGTGATAATAAACGTTTACTAGTTTTAAATGACATATCTAACAATAAAGCATCTTTAAAATGGATATTGATGACCAACTCTATGTAATTTTATCAGCAAAATCAAATCGTTCCATGAAGTACTGTCGTCTATAATAAAAGCGTAATAATAAAACACTAAAGTGTGATAATAAACGTTTACTAATAATAAAACACACCCAAAGCGTAATAATAAAAGCGTAATAATAAAGCAAACAAAAGTGTGATAATAAACGTTTACTAGTTTTAAATGACATATCTAACGATAAAGCATCTTTAAAATGGATATTGATGACCAACTCTTTGTAATTTTATCAGCAAAATCAAATCATTCCATGAAGTTCTGTCGTCTATAATTATATTAAAGATATAAAACCTAAGATTATTAGAAACAAATATACGAGTTTTGTACAGCTTTGTACCAGTATCACCGTTGATCTATGCCCCCTGTAATTAGAACATAATCATAACACTCTTCACTGGTATGATAAAACACCGACCAGTAGCACTGGCACACAGGCCCGAGAAATATTTTAATCCGAACTCAGGGCAGATAGCGAAACACAGCTAGGACGTTTGGAAAAGGCAATTAAACACAATGTTGATTCTAGGAATAACAGTGGTACTGTGCTTTCCACTAATATGTTTCTCGGTTCCAGTCATATCGTCAGATACATTGAAACCAACAGTTACCGTTCATGATCAGGTATTTCATTGAAATTATACTGAATAATATGGATTGGGTATATTAATATATTTCATACAGAAATTCATAGTTTATACTCAAGGGTTCTAATGTGATTTTTATTGCTTTTATTCCAATGGTTCTATGGATCAATTCATATTTTTTTCAGCAAGTAGAAGCTGGACTGTCGCGTCATCTACTAAGCTCATTGGGTGAGTTTAATTTCCACTTAAACTATATATCTAATTACTCGCGCGAAATGACGAATTTTGTATTGTCTTGGAATGTTATATGCTGGAAATGGTGGCTTCAAACATAAAAACGGGCTCGCCACACTGTGGGCTATGACAGTAAATTTTGCCCTGGCAGCGGCACTATGGCCTACTCTTATATCTACCTCACGACTGCATTAGTCCATTCTGCACGTTTGTCAATCAGCCTTACTAATGTTTTATTCGTCCATTATAAAATAGCACCCGAAACCATACAATACACTCGTGTACTGATTCGAAAATGTTAAGTGTCTTATATTGGATTTAAGAAAGCTATATACATTTACGGCAAGATTTCAAAATCAATTTTGATTGAAATTGACCAATATTGAATTCTGAATTTGTATTTTTAATGTCGAATATTATAGAAAATATATAGTTAGAGACTTAGCTCCTTTAATATTCGCTTTAATCGTGTGTAATATTGCGGGTAAGCGTAGTGTGACGTTCACTCGACAAAAAACTGTATTATTTCGGGACAAACACATGGTTCAATATTATTTCCGATTTTCGCTTGCGCGTACGGGTCTTTAGCAGTAAGGGAGGGGGGCGAAGAAAACTTACGAGGCTGGACAGGCGACCCTACTCCTTGTCACGCACAAACAGTGAGTCGAAACCACACCACTTGACAATTTAAAATATATATAACTATAATAAACAGTATAATTTTACAGGACACGAATTACCAAAAGAACAGGAAATTCCTCAATTTGAAAATGTTTATAAAGCAGAAGATAAACCAAAACATGAACCGCCACACGATAACATGGCGGAAACAAGTAAGACAGAGGATATACCAGACCATGAACTGCTGCACGAAAACATGGCGGAGATGAATAAGACAGAAGATAAACTAGTCTCGGTCACCCAGAACCCCCTAGTCTTCAACGCACGGAGGGTCTGGGTCGGTTCTCAATTATTGACGAAAATTACTGGATAATCTACCACATAAAAAACCAAACTCCCGGTTACGCATGAGCAATGGAACCTTTTGGCTAAAGTCTCGGTAAGTGATAGATATTATGAAGCCGGGCCGATTTTGATAGATTCTATAAAGCGAGGATAAAATATATCCCACAATTCACTTGGCACATCTATTATTAGAAACAAAATAGAGACGATACAACAGCATGAATCGCGATTAAGGAGATTGTGAGAAGCCATACGTTTGATTCATGACGAGAGAAAATTACCATTTCAATTAAAACCTTTAAAACAAAATTTTAGAGAGTGTCATTGTTGACAAGCGAGATGTTTTGATAGATTCAGTACGTGGTAACTTAAAAGACTGGATAATCCAGACAATGACCGACTTTCTGTCAAATTTTGAGGACCCATCCAGACTAATATTCGTAGAATATTTGTTTGGATGATAAGAGACTAAAGATAAACCAGACCATGAACTGCTGCACGCAAACATGGCGGAGATGAATAAGGCAGAGGTTACATCAGGTCAGCATTTATCCGGAAATGTCCGGGAAATTCACGAAGATTTGCAGAAAGGTTCTGAAATGAGTAACCCAGGTGAGTATATGGCAAAAAATGATGAGATAAATAAATTAAATAAATTTCTTGATTTCTATCTGCATCCGATTCAATTTGTAATTCTGTTCCTATAAAACTACAGATGCTCTACCAGTTGTGATGCATGACGTTTTGAGAAAAACGTTGAGAAAAATGATTTCGATGGAAAAAGATATGGAGAAGATGATCGAAGCATTGTTAGTAAGATGTAAGTAAAAATCCTATCTGACTAAACATAAGATCATGTGGCCAACCTCGATGGTTTCTTTCACAACCAACAGGATTCAGTCGCTTTGATTATTCAAACCAAATATTTCATAAAGATATTAAGACAAAAATAACCCCTCGCCCGACCATCGCCTGCCCACGACTTGCCGGTCCGCCATTGCCCCCGACTCCAATTCCCTGATAGATAAATTATATTTGATAATGTGAAAACTCCATGTCGAGGATCAAGTGGGTTACAAAGATGTATCATGATGTTACTCCTTAAAGATGCCTTGCATTATATAAAAATCGATAATGAAAAATATATTGAAAATTTCTTGCAAATTGCTTTTTTTTCTGGGCCAAATAATTACTGGTTGTAGATTTTGATAGAGAGAGAGAGAAATGGAGTTTAACGTCCACTCAACACAAACTAGGTCATTTCGGGAGTAACGTATGATTTAATTTAATTTCAATAATTCGCTTGCGCGTAGGGGTCTTTAGCAGTGGGAGGAAACCGGAGTGCCCGGAGGAAACCCACGAGGTTGAGAAGGAGCCCCTATCTCCATGCCACATACGCTCACACCAGTTATCGAAACCACAGCCGCAAGCCAGAGGTGACTGGCCAGCTAGGGATCGGAGCGCGGCACTCTAGACCACCCCAACCCCCTCTTGTAGTTTTGGACGAGATGTGTGCATTACGTGTATATTATCGTAACCTCGTTTCCACAGTTTAAAATTAAATCAATAAATGGCCGAACAGTTCTAATCTAGTTAAAATCTACGATGTCATCGGGGGTTGATTATGGTCATGTCACGTTAACATATGTCTTATTAAGATATTGTATATAAAGTTTAAAGCCTAAAGAAAGACCTGCAACAGATTATGTAGATTTATCTCTTGAATACATACAATAGTTGTGTTGTTGAACAGGCGAAAACTCCGATTTTCTGTCTCTTGATGATTCACAATAAATTTGATCTATTATTACAAATTGCTATAAACATTAAATATAAAACTAACGTTTGTTCTCTTTTATTATAGTTCAATGCCCGGGTAAGTGAATACTGATATTTAAAAATTATCTTATAAAATATAAATAATAATTATTTAGTAGAACATAATTCAAGTAACGGTACATTTTTCCAGTTCTTCATAGTATACAAGATTTTGATATCTGTATGTACATCACCGTGTATCTTTAATCACGGAAACTCTTTGGAATTTTTCAGAACCAGCGGACACCGCATCTAGTGACGAGAAAATGTACCACAAGTATCAATGTGTATCGGAGCTGATGACACACCCACAAAAATTGATTGACGACTACTCTTGTAAGTTTCTATTGCTAATAAATACGGACATACGCCATACTGTGTGATATTAAGGAAAATTTTGCTTTGGCCTATGTTGAATTCCAACTGCCAAGGTTTCTTTTACGTGCACTCCAATATGTCCACGGGACGTCGGTTTTCATACCATCCGCACGACTATATGTTATTCCTTGCAATACCCTTTGTCTTGTATCACTGACAAGGGGGAACCACGCCGGAATAGGACTGCGGTATAGGACTTAGTACTCGGACAGGCGAGAAAGGAAGATATTATGAAACTTTTTATTCAAATTAAATGCATACTGCACGCAGAGTTTCTTTTGATTAGACTTAATCCCACTCTCGCACTCAAACACAGATTATGACTGTCCCGGATTATGACTGGATATAGCAGTCCGATAAACAACCAGTACATAACGACGTAAGAAAATCAGTCGGGATTAAACGGGACAGCTTGCCCAAGAAATTTAACAGAGATGATTTCATTTTTCAAAAAAAAACTTAATTTAATTTCATTAATGCATTGGATGTTTATTCCGAGGAATGTCTTTCTAAAACACCGTTATTTGTATGCTTATTCTTTATAGAACACTGCAGTCGCGGTGGTCCAGTGAGGAACATGGAGGTCCCGTCTTCGATCGCAGTGTTAGGGATGTTCCAGTGTGCTTCCCCTTTGTCAGTGGCACAGGGTGGAGGGCCTGGCAAAGTTCATACACCCGTTGAATGGGAGGAAGGTTCCGTGTACACAGTTGTGTGAACGTAAAAGAAGCATTTCATTTGTTTCTAGAGCCCCGTTATATGTACACTTAGTCTTTCTAGAACAAAGTTAAACTTAATATTTCTAGAACAAAGTTTAACTTAATATTTCTAGAACACCGTTATATGTACACTTAATATTTCTAGAACACCGTTATATGTACACTTAATCTTTCTAGAACACCGTTATCACATTTATTGGTATTGTATTTTCAGCGGATAATAGTCAGTTTAGTCATGTTATGGATCTGTTAAATTTGCATTTGGATATGAAAAAAGTGAGTGACGATCTTTGGAAGATGTCCTCAGGTAACTGTACATTATACATATTTTAACTATTTCAAGGCAAATGTTTCAATTTGATGTATTTCCAATGGAATGTATTCAGAGGAAAATCAATTTTGTCATTAATGACATAGATACAACCTTTCCCTAGTCACAATCTATGTCTGACCCCTCCCGCGATGCCCACAACCAAGCCACACCAGGTGATGATGTGATGGAGAGGAGGAATGGGGGTGGGGGCAGATCGTATGAACATGCTGTTACAGCCGCCTAGACTGGACCAACTATTGCTCCTCTAATGTGACCCGGGTTGAAATCTATTAAACGAACTGTTTTACATATTTTGTAACGCGTGGAAAATATATTTATTTTCTTATGTTTCAGCCAAAACTGATTACGTTGATGACTATGATTCAGCTGATTACGATGATGATTACGGTGATGACTATGATTCAGCTGACTATTATAACAATGATGACTATTATAACTATGATCCAGCTGATTACGATGATGATTACGGCGATGACTATGATTCAGCTGACCATTATAACTATGATTCAGCTGATTACGATAATGATTACGGTGATGACTATGATTCAGATTCCGGAGATAACTATTATAAATATGATTCAGCTGATTACAATCATGACTATTATAAATATGATTCAGCTGATTACTATGATGACTATTATAACAATGATTCAGTTGATAACAATGATGACTACTATAACAATGATGACTATTATAACAATGATGACTATTATAACAATGATGACTATTATAATGATTCAGCTGATAACAATGATTCAGCTGATAACAATGATGACTATTATAACAATGATGACTATTATAACAATGATGACTATCATAACAATGATGACTATTATAATGATTCAGCTGATAACAATGATTCAGCTGATTACAATGATGACTATTATAACAATGATGACTATTATAACAATGATGACTATTATAATGATTCAGCTGATAACAATGATTCAGCTGATTACAATGATGACTATTATAACAATGATGACTATGATAACAATGATGACTATTATAACAAAGATGACTATTATAACAATGATGACTATCATAACAATGATGACTATTATAATGATTCAGCTGATAACAATGATTCAGCTGATTACAATGATGACTATTATAACAATGATGACTATTACAACAATGATTCAGCTGATAACAATGATGACTATTATAACAATGATGACTATTATAATGATTCAGCTGATAACAATGATTCAGCTGATTACAATGATGACTATCATAACAATGATGACTGTTATAATGATTCAGCTGATAACAATGATTCAGCTGATTACAATGATGACTATTATAACAATGATGACTATTACAACAATGACTATTATAACAATGATCCAACTGATAACAATGATCCAACTGATAACAATGATTCAACTGATAACAATTATTCAGCTGATTACAATGATGGCTATTATAACAATGATGACTCTTATTATAAATATGATTTAGCTGATTACAATGATAACTATTATAACAATGATGACTGTTAAAACTATTAATGTTATGAGTACGATAAAAATCCATTTTATGATTATAACAATATCGATTATCTCGATTACGATAACGACACATTTTATGTTTACAATACCGATTATCAACACGGTTCTGAAATGTATCCAGACCAACATGAGGACTATATATATATCCAACTGGCAAGTACGACGAACAGCAACCAGAATAACATCTACCAGTATAACGAACACACTACCGATTACAGTTACCAGAATAACATCTACCAGTATAACGACCACACTACCGATTATAACTACAAGAATGATAACCCCGGTGACAACTACCAGTACAATGATGAAAACACAGATTACAACCTCCAGTACAACGATGAAAACACAGATTACAACCACCAAAATAACTACCACGATTACAATCACTAAAATAACTACCACGATTACAGCTACCACGATTACAACAACGACAACCTCAATTACAATCACCAGAATGACAACCACGATCACAACTACCATTACGACGATGAAAACACAGTTTACTACCACCCAAATAACTACCACGATTACAACCACTCCGATTACAATCACCAGAATAACTACCACGATTACAGCAAAGGTTACAATAACTACGAGATAAACGCGACAGAATGTTAGATCGGAGAGTGTCCTGTTCATATGTTGATTGTGAGTTAGGGTTAGGCTTGGGCCTTGGCACGGGCTTAGGTTTAGGGCTCGCCTTGTATACATTTCGAGACTTTGACGAAATCTACAGGTCCTAGCCCTAAAATCTGTTTATGACGTCATATGTGCTAAAATGCGCAGGATCGTCTCCGATTTATTGTTTTCCATCTGACAGGTTTTTGGCTATCCGGGATCTTACATACCAATCACACTGTCAGTTTTGGTTTTATGGGTTATTTGGGGGATTTTAAAACCGGGCATACAAAGATGATTCTACATGGATATCTGACATAGTTTTTTGGTTACCCGGTTCTTACTTACCAATCACACTGCCCGTTTTTTATTTTATGGGTTATTGTGGGGATTTTAAAACTAAGCGCACATAGAGGATTCTGAGTATAATTAGTGTGTCCCCTGGTAGAACACTTTTGTAATAGTTGCATTACAGTGTACATATTGTAAAAACCAATAAACGAAACAAAATTGTAATGTAATCCTTTTAAATTTTTAATCAGTTATTTATCCACGCCCTAACCTCACTTGAGCCGTCAAAGAATTCTGTTAGTTACTCAGCCGCGCCAAATAACTGATTTAATCAAGCAAACTAACGTGGCTTTTTGTAATTAATTAAAAAACGACCTAGGCTCCTGAAATCCGGTTTAATATACAATTTTGAGAATTAATTAATAATATAAGAAAAATCGTACATCAAAATATTTAATGTAATTACCTTATAATCTAAATAAATATATGTCTGCATATAAACTGTTGCATATTGGATTTTTTTTTATTTCGTTTCGGTTTAATGTTTCGTTGGTTTACTCTAAATGAAGATGTACCAACTTTTTTTTTATCATTTTTAGTTCTCTATGAAGTTGACTACTTTTATTCAACCGCGTCCAAGCCAAGGTGTTTATATCACAGATTCCCTTTCAAATAAAACCTCAACAGAGAGTGGGAATACATCAAACGAAACAATGCCAGGTCAGATCCGGGCATATTTGCAAGATGGGTTTTGTCAGGTTCCTGAGACAATGTATGATTTGGGGAGGGGTGCCTTGAAACTTTTAAGATATACAGGTTCTCTATCGTCGTTTTGTGCGGAAACAGACGCCACTTTGACAAACCTCTTCCCTCCTCTGGACGCTTTGGTGGCAGAAACGGTTTCCGGCAATTTTGTCAATCGTGTACATACATTATGGTAGAAATAATGGGGTAGTATCTGATGTATTCTAACCTTCGCTGGTAGCCACAGTGTCTCAGTGAGTAGGACGTTGACTCGCGCTGTATCATAATACCAGTCATTGAGTCAACCGGCGTGGTTTCGATTCACCGGTTGTAGTGACAATAAGTAGGTCGTCTTTCCGACCTCGTGGGTTTTCTTCGTGTTCTTCGGTTTCCTCTCACTGCCAAAGACCCTATGCGCAATTATTGCAATAAAATTGAACTATATGTCAGTGCCGAAATTATCTGATTTGTGTCGAGTGAACGTTTTAAACCCCAATTTTTCTCTCTCTTCTAGCGGAGCGAATTTTCTGCAACTGCATTTTGAGTTTGAGAACTAGAAACCCTGAATCAAAATCAGAATTGTGTAATTTTTGAATATCTGAATTGCATCTCCTACATTTCGGTCACTTCATTTTGCGGGATGGAATAATCTTCTTTTATATCCACTAAAAAAAATTTGTTTTCTTTATTTAGCGACAGTACGACGGATTACATAACTATGATCGTTTTGATGACATCACAGAAATAAATAAATGTTTACGAACTATTCCAAAACCTAGAAAACGGAACACTTCAATCCAATATTTTTTATTACAAAACAAGAAAAGAAACATTTGTGTACAAAGATTATTTTATTTCAATAGCCTTTTATCCAATCAACTTGATATTTTAATTGTTCGCCATTTATATATCGGTTATAATTATCTACAAAACATTCAGCAACCTAAAAAAAAAAAAAAAAATATATATATATAAATACATAGTGGAACATTTTACATATTTGATGTGGAGCTTTCTTTCTGTACGACATTAGCTCTTATATAGTCAAATATCCGAGATTCGTTTATGACGGTCACTGTCAATGGAAACCCGATACGCTACCGAAACTCCCGGACCTAAACAACTAAAAGTTGAAAGGAAAATACCTAGGCAAACATGAAAACTATGTCAATTTTCATATGATTTCATTTCAATTTCGACTAAATAAACGATATGTCAGCATTTCTAGCAATTTACATTTAAACAACGTGACTAGCGAGTAACAGCTTTGGTAATGGCCATTGTACGATTTTATCCTCTTCTCCCACAGGGACTTGAAGGGATTAAAATAAAACTTCTTACTACTGCTTGACTATAACTAGCCTATATGATCAAGGGATTGCAGACGCCATCAAATAAAGTCTCGTTAGCAATAAAAATGACATGAAGTGTTAGAACTAGTGAGTATTGTGAGATGAATTCAGACGATTCATGGTATCTCAGTCAAAACAAAGATGGCGTAGTGACTTACCTTCTTGTATTTATTAAGCAGTGGTAAGAAGTTTTATTTTAATTTATTTTAATCCCTTCAAGTGCCTGTGTCTTCTCCGTATCTTTGGCTTCTGTCTGCCCAGTCCAATTGATGCTCCGATATCCCTGCCCAACACAGATAGGCAATAACGAGTTTATTATATTCTAGCAGGTTTACAACGGAATGATGTTATACCTGTTCTGCAAGTGACGCACCAGACACGTGGGGTGATATAGTAACATTAGACAAATCCCATAATTCACTGGTAGTAGGAAGTGGTTCTTTATTAAAAACATCTAATATAGCTCCTCCTAACCATTCACTTCTAAAATATACAAGGCAATTGATGATGATGATGATGATGATGATGATGATGATGATGATGATGGTGATGACTGACTCACTTACCAGGAGGCAGGGGCGTAAATGTGTGTGTTTGGGGGGGAGGGTATATGACATAATATGACATAAACTATATGTGAACTTAAATAAAACTGCTTTCCGACGAGACAACGATCGGCGAACAACTACATAATTCTACAATACTATCTATGTTCTACCGGGACGCTTAATGTTATAGCCAGTATTTTGGTTACTTTCATTGTGGGGTGTGGATGGCGCCCTAGATTTGAAACCGCCCTACCTCACCCCCATATTCCCTAGAAAATTCACACGTGGTGCTCGACTATGTGCATCAGTCGGTCGCATTTTAGCTCCCCCCAAACGAAATCGTGTGTGTGTGTGTGTGTGTGGGTGTGTGTGCGTGTGTGTGTGTGTGTGTGTGTGTGTGTGTGGGGGGTTATATGACATAATATGGCATAAACTATAATATGTAAACTTAAATAAAGCTGCTTTCCGACGAGACAACGATCGGCGAACAACTATATAGTTCTACAATACTATATATGTACTATACAGGGACGCTTAAAGGGCCAATCCCGATAATTTTCTGAGGAATAAAACTGCTTAATTTTGTGTTAAAATCCCTTAAAACCCATTACCTAAGGCCTACCAACTATCACGATATTTGTGATACGCTTGTAAATAACATAAATCTGACAGTCTTCATCTGGAAATGGAGACCGTTGTATTATACAGTATCTGGATAAAACCAGACTGTAGGTGAAATTTACCTTTTGTTATCAAGTACAGTACACGGGTCATTCACTGTATAGACCTCTCAAGAAATGTGAATCGATTATCAGGTCACCCAATGAAAAAATTGACCCAAAATCTTAAAAGGGTTACGTGTCCGGATAAGAAGTGTTGACGTTCACGTCCAAGTGACTCAATATTTTGAGCTGAAATTTTGAGACAAGATAAATACACCATGCCTCTATATTTTGGTCCATAAATTTCATAAACTCTCGGACTTTAATTTTTGAGACTCTGTTCTTATCGGGATTGTCCCTTTAATGTTATAGCCAGTATTTTGTTTATTTTCATTGTGGGTGGGATTGTGGATGGCGCCCTAGATTTGAAACCGCCCTACCTCACCCCCATATTCCCTAGAAAACCCACACGTGGTGCTCGACTATGTGCATCAGTCGGTCGCATTTTAGCTCCCCCACCCCAACGAAATCGGTATGTACGCCCCTGCCAGGAGGCCCCGGGTTCAATTAAAGTGTCAACCGATAAAGTTGGAAACAGAACGGAGGGGGTGAAAAGGACCAGCGTCGTGTTCCGTGTACACGTTGCATGGCTGCCACGTAAAAGAACCCTTGACATTTGGGATTCAATTTCCCGCATAGCACATTGTAGGCGCATAACATCTTCACTACCCCGGTTGGTGCAGCAATGTGAGACGATAAACCCTGTTTCATTCTGACGTCAAATTCAGTAGTATATAGGGAACTTACTTGATAGCTTTAACCAGGCTATCTTCATCTATAACATCACCTCGTCCTACATTTATAAATATTGGTTTCTGAAAGACAAAAAAAAAATAATCACATATCGCACTAGCCTGATTATAGGAAGTTGTAGTCTAGAAGACGTAGGGGGTGGGGGTGAGGTGGTAGTTTATGAGGTATTTTGGAAGAAAAGTAGTAATCCATTTTAGGGTATAAATGGTATAAATTCCAACCCGTTTCTCACCTTGGTATTATTATATCTACTAGTGAAAGGGAATCGGTTCCCTGGGTTAGAAATTGGAATCAGACCAGTTATTTGATAATCTCGCTTACGAACATGGGCGTAATACAATAAGACATATTATATACATAGCATGGTTTGATGTTAAAGGCGCCTCTGGCTAAACAAGTCGGGAGCACGGTCCAAGATCATCAATGTTCGTATGACTGCAGTTAGTTTCTCTTCCATCTCCCTAATTAGGGGCTTTGGGATAGCCTAGTGGTCTAGAGTGCAGCGCTTCGACCTCTAGCTGGCCGCTCACCTCTTGCTGGTGTGGGCGTATGTGGCATGGAGATAGGCGCGCCTTCTTAACCTCGTGGGTTTCCTCCGGGCACTCCGGTTTCCTGTCACTGCTAAAGACCCCTACGCGCAAGCGAATTATTGAAATAAAATTAAACCATATGTTAGTCCCGAAATGACCTAGTTTGTGTCGAGTGGACGTTAAACCCCATTTCCCCCTCTCTCTCTCCCTAATTATACCCCCTACCTTAGTTTTACAGTGAGAAAGAATCATCCTAAATAAGTTTAACAGGTAGAAAGAATTTACAATGAGAAATTATTGAGAAAGAATGAACCTACCTTAGTTTTACAGTGAGAAAGAATATCACCTGATAATAAATTTTTAGTTTGAGGTGTACTTGGTAAAATACTACATAAATAATCCAGTTGAGGTAAAACATCAGCTAGATTCTCTAGCAACCTGTAATAGTATTATATTGGTGATGTTAGCCGATCGGCAAAATAATTTAATTATGTGCGAAATCGAAGAAATACTCTCTAATCTACTGTATTCTATCATACGTTTCCAATCCATAGCCATACCAGCTTATATCCGATATGCTAGAACGTGTACATTTTTTTGGGACAACTGCATGATAATTATGGTAAGTATTTTTTTAACTCGTATTTTTGACTGCGCCAGAGAGTGACCTACATTTTCTGACAAACATAGAAATGTGCAGATTTTTAACAAAATGCCCTCAAAATATCCTTCAGTTCTCTTTAGGATTTTTTGAAACTCCAAAAACTGAGTATTCTTTGGTCTTCACCAGGAAGATGTTGTAAAATGTGTCATATACAATCGTTGATATATATTTCACCAACACTGGTGTTACTTTAAATATGAAATCAGGCCCGGGTCAAGGATTTTGTCGGGGGGGGGGGGGGTGCACACACATTGGAGCAAAGGGTAATATGTTGCAACCTTGGATTGCTTGGGCGGAGACAATGCGTAAATCATGTTTATATCATCTATTAAAGGGCAGATATGTGAATTGTGAACTACAACAGTAACAAAGCAAACGAAAATGAAAATCAACTATGTCACTGGGGCTGACGGGGGGCAAGACCCCTGCCCCCCCCCCCCCCCTCGGATCCGCGCCTGGAAATTTCAAAACACCTGATACCGTTTTATATATTGGTACATTTCGATGGTAAAATGAAATGATGGTGAATTCAGCGTGCTGGTATTGTAATGTTAACTAAAGAAAAAATCGAATGTTTAGTAGATACTTCAATTTTGATTGGCTAAATACTAAAATCAATTTAATATTATCCAATCAAATTACTAAAATTTTGTTAAAAACAGGCCCCTGCTTATTTATATCCATGTACATATTATTTTCAAATAGATTTCAGTAATAATTCCTGTATAATACACTGCCCCAGGGAAGTCTAAACATTTCTAGGTAGGAAATGTAATGGGGTTTAACGTCCTACTTTTCTGCTACCGCCACTGCAACTAGTATTTTATTACATGTATTTATAAAGAAGTTACAAACCCGTAATTATCTACACTCTGGCATGGCGGTGACGTAGAATCTTGTCTTTTAATACCCGTTACCGTCATCCCCATGAATTTACATATTCTAGCAACTAGAAAATAAACAGTTCAATACATTTACGCATTCTAGCAACTAGAAAATAAACAGTTCAATACTTCAATACATTCTAGTAACTAAATATAAACGCTCCAATACATTTACACATTCTAGCAACTAGAAAATAAACAGTCCAATACTTCAATACATCATTACATTCTAGCAACTAGAAAATAAACAGTCCAATACATTAATACATTCTAGCAACTGGGAAATAAACAGTCCAATACATTAATACATTCTAGCAACCGGGAAATAAACAGTCCAATACATCTATACCTTCTGGCAACTAAAAATAAAGGTCTTTCTTTGTGCTTAAGATATTACATATAAATTATTAATTATACATATATTCACTTGACATGCTCATAATCAACTCTCTAAAGCATCGGGCGGTCCTGAATTTGAACGGATTGGAACACGGTCGACATTTAATAACAACGGTACACAATGAAATTCGAGACTAGCTATTCGTCACACAGTCTTAATTTCGCTCGGTATAAAATGACTTGAATTTGAACTGTTATAGCGACAGGGTGCGGGTGTGTGTAGGGGGTGGTGTAACGTTAGTCGGGAAATGACCTAGTTTGTATCGAGCGGACGTTAAACCCCATCTCTCTCTCTCTCTCTTTCTCCCTCTCTCTCTCTCTAGCGAGAACTGCCAACTCTTTATCTAAATCTTACATAATGTATATTTCAGGAGTATTCGCAAAATAATATTATTGGATAATCTAACAAAGTGTGGATTATGTCTGTTCGTATTACGGGACTATTTTACTGGGAAACACCCAGATCCCATGTACGCACAGGCGGTTGGAATTCGATACAAGAGTACGCGTCGCTGCTCGGGCATAGTTTCCCTCAAGTCGGTGACGCTAGATAGATTCTCATTAACATAGTGCAACGCTTTCTATACTCTCTCAAGTCATCAGGATTCAGCTTTACTAAACATATCAATGAAATGGGGTTTAACGTCCTACTTTTCTACACAGACCGGGACAATGAAGACAAGACGGACATACACCATTACAGAGTGTGCTATGAGGGTGGAAATTGTGCAGGACATCAATTGGATTCACCTGACGGGGAATATTTTACGTGAAAGCTAAGGTGTACACAGCGCCTCGGTTTCTCGTCCCATCTGAAGGATACGGCGCTGTTTCTTGCGCGACCCTCCATCCAGGACAATTTATCCAAACCACTGCAGTTCCAGTGAATATGGTAACCTTATTTATTTATATATTATATACTTACCTTCCTTTCCTATTTGTCCTAATCCTAGAATACCAATATTTACACTAGACAGTAGTCGAAATGATTTTAAACTATCCCTGAAAATATAATTATTCTAGTCAATTCTAGATTGTTAATAGATCAAGTCTTATTCCAATCATATGTCCAATTTACATATTGTGGGGCTAGAGATGTCAGCTTTGATTGTTCGAATATTTTATAGTATGGTAAAATGAATATTTGCATATTGTTCGCCAACTTCCCTGAATAAATTTGATGTATGGTACACAACGTGAGCCGCGGTGGCTGAGTGAGTAAAACGTTGGTTCTCTACCCTAAATGTTCCCTTTTCGACAAGGAAAACGCATATTCGTTCGATTGGTACTAGAAACAGGGGACCATGAACACATTGGGATGTATATAAATGCGACCTCGAATTCGAACTAAGAAGTAGGGAGTGATCAAACAATTAACAAAACAAAAATAACATCTAGTTTGATATGGAACGAAGCTGGAGTATTGTTTCAGAAAGTCTTTGTCAACTTACTTTGCCCACATATGTTCCTTCTGTTTGTTGTAAGTTTCTTTAAATCGACGCTCTGTAGCAATTATATGACCAAGAACATATTCTCCTATAATCCGACCATATCCTTCTCCTGTTCTTATCAAGGTAAAAGCTGGTTCTCCCTAGAAAATTTACAAAATGCACAAACCAACTTAAAGGACAATATCGGTGTCAGTCATTATCACACAAGAACATTTGGTCTTCGAAGAAATTATTAGCGAGAAAAAATTCGTCCATTTATCTGTCATCACTCTTCACCTCAGCACAAACCGTGTTAATAATGAAAGTTGTGTGTGTGCGGGGGGAGGGGGGGGGGGGCGAATGGTTAGCACGTGCGCGCTGTCATTGACTCAACTGGCGTGGTTCCGAATCCCCAGTAGTACGTGACAAGGAGTAGGATCGTCTGTTCAAGCTCGTTTGTTTTCTCCGGGTCCACCGGTTTCCTCCCACTGCTAAAGCGAATTATTGAAAAAAATTAAACCATATGTTAGTCGCGAAATGACCTAGTTTGTGTTGAGTGGTCGTTAAAGCCCATTTCTCACTCTCTTATTGTTAATGAGTTCGTGACATTATATACAATCAACATGTCTGGGTGAGATAATTTAACCTATCTTACTTTGCTATTATCGAGTTTATTCATCATCACATTCACACCTGAAATTCAAGCAAAAATTATATTAAGGTCGTGAATAAAATGTAAGGAAATGGGGTTTAACGTCCTACTGCGACGATCCGGCTTATAAAGACGGGCATACGATATACTGTATACCAGAGTCTTATGCTCTGCACTGCAGTAAACTATGAAGGAATATTTTCCTATACAGCGGCGCCACGACCTGGGTCCGCATTCAAAGGATATCTTAAGTCTAAGACAGTCACTTAACTACTAGCTTTCACTTAAATATACGTAACTTCCTGTAAGTTAAGGGCAATTGGTATTCAAAGTCGTTGTTTAGTATCAAATTTTCCCTTAAAGTTAAGCTGCCTTAACTTTTAAGTGTTAGTCTTTAAGTGGTATTCAAAGGCCAGTTTAAGTGAGAAATATCAACTTAAAGGGGAAGACCAACGACATGTGACATGTATGTCGTCTGCTTCGGTGTTTTTATGCGTGCTGAGTCTGCTGACAGTGTTTGTATTTATTTTAACGGAATTGTGACACATGCATATTCAAATAAATATATTAATTTCCAAAGTTTGTCAACGTCTGGCACCAACAGTCCATTTCATAAGATTTTTGGCCCAAGGATGAGGCGTGAACACAATACAGTAGTAAACTTATGCCAAATTTGTATGCTTTCTATAGAGCCCAGTGAGCGTGTTGAACCAACTATGTCACTTCCGGTTTAAATAAAAATTAATTTCTCGTTTACAAAAATTTATTTACGTTTGTTACAGAGGGAATTCTTTCTGAATATATATTTAAGATTTATGGAAACCTTGTTGAAAATCGTTGGTCTTCCCCTTTAACTTTAGTGACCTATGGGAGGTACCTTAAAGTTAAGTGAGATTATAATGACTTCTTTTAACGCTGTCGTGGCAGTACCGTAATGGCGATTTTAAAAGTTAGGGGATTCGGATTGAAACAAAGACAATGTCGCCGAGCGTAGCTGGCCTCAATGTCTTTTTTTCGTCAACTTTGATATTGTAGTGCCATAATAAGGTATAAGGCCATTAACACCGAGATAGTTAATGGTATTTTTTTCGGTCATTTATCATGTTCATATTGCTTAATCATGTTTCCACGACTGTTATATATTAAAGTTGAATCCATTTGTGATGGCAATGACTTTATAGATTTCCAAAATTATTTATACTACCGCTAGAAGCAAGATATGACTTTTTTTACAATTTAGGTCCATATATACGTAATGGGTAGTATTTATTTTGGTAAAATATAATGTAACATGTATCTTTCGTACAAACAATGTACCGGCAATGCATTCCCTTTGAAAATCTAACATGTAGGTATTTACACAATGTCTATGAATTGCTAAAATGCTAAATTTATAAACAACACCTAATGATTTATCCAGTCTAACTGATAAGGCAAATGTCATGGTGTATTGCTAATATGTTATTTTCTATTCTTGATACATTATTAAAAAATAAAAGTTTACGACATCCATCATTATACTACCACTGTTTATTGTAATCTATTGAATTGGGTTCTTTTGGGTTCTATGCAAACAACCCTTCCAGCAAAGGATGTACACTATCATAATTTATCCTAAATTATATTCATACTATTTCCATGTGTTACAATATAATATTTCGTCTAACATTTTCAACAAGGTTTCCATAAATCTTAAATATTTATTCAGAAAGAATTCCCTCTGTAATACAAGTAAAAAAGTTTTTGTAAAAGAGAAATTAATTTTTATTAAAACCGGAAGTGACATAGTTGGTTCAACACTCCCACTGGACTCTATAGAAAGCATACAGATTTGGCATAAGTTTACTGCTGTATTGTGTTCACGCCTCATCCTTGGGCCAAAAATCTTATGAAATGGAGTGTTTGTTAGGATATTATAAACACGAATTTATGGTGTTTTAACGTTGAGTACACAAAGCCGTCGCATAAATTCACTCACACTGAACAGTACGCTGTGGCCCAATTCACCCCGCATGGCTAAATATTTACATCACGTGGTTTGATTGACAGCTTACATGTGACATGTATGTCGTCTGCTTCGGTGTTTTTATCGAGTCTGCTGACAGTGTTTGTATTTATTTTAACGGAATTGTGACACATGCATATTCAAATAAATATATTAATTTCCAAAGTTTGTCAACGTCTGGCACCAACGTATTGGAATATAAGATATCTCTTCTATGGGTCTACGGTAATGCCGTATAAACATTCGAGCCCACTGATCATTCTCAAGAGGAAATAGAAGAAAAAAGGAAAAGCAGCTCATGTCGACATTATGTGCCACAATGCACTATAATATATGTCTCACATGCCCATAATTTTGGTCTGTTTATGTTGAAAAACGCTGTCATCAAGCACAAAAACATCGAAGCAGACGATATATATGTCACTTGTAAGCTGACAATCAAACCACGTGATGTAAATATTTAGCCATGCGGGGTGAATTGGGCCACATCGTACTGTTCAGTGTGAGTGAATTTACGCGACGGCTTTGTGTACTAAACGTTAAAACACCATAAATTCGTGTTTATAATATCCTAACAAACAGTCCATTTCATAAGATTTTTGGCCCAAGGATGAGGCGTGAACACAATACAGTAGTAAACTTATGCCAAATTTGTATGCTTTCTATAGAGCCCAGTGAGCGTGTTGAACCAACTATGTCACTTCCGGTTTAAATAAAAATTAATTTCTCGTTTACAAAAATTTATTTACGTTTGTTACAGAGGGAATTCTTTCTGAATATATATTTAAGATTTATGGAAACCTTGTTGAAAATCGTTGGTCTTCCCATTTAACTTTAGTGACCTATGGGAGGTACCTTAAAGTTAAGTGAGATTATAATGACTTCTTTTAACGCTGTCGTGGCAGTACCGTAATGGCGATTTTAAAAGTTAGGGGATTCGGATTGAAACAAAGACAATGTCGCCGAGCGTAGCTGGCCTCAATGTCTTTTTTTCGTCAACTTTGATATTGTAGTGCCATAATAAGGTATAAGGCCATTAACACCGAGATAGTTAATGGTATTTTTTTCGGTCATTTATCATGTTCATATTGCTTAATCATGTTTCCACGACTGTTATATATTAAAGTTGAATCCATTTGTGATGGCAATGACTTTATAGATTTCCAAAATTATTTATACTACCGCTAGAAGCAAGATATGACTTTTTTTACAATTTAGGTCCATATATACGTAATGGGTAGTATTTATTTTGGTAAAATATAATGTAACATGTATCTTTCGTACAAACAATGTACCGGCAATGCATTCCCTTTGAAAATCTAACATGTAGGTATTTACACAATGTCTATGAATTGCTAAAATGCTAAATTTATAAACAACACCTAATGATTTATCCAGTCTAACTGATAAGGCAAATGTCATTGTGTATTGCTAATATGTTATTTTCTATTCTTGATACATTATTAAAAAATAAAAGTTTACGACATCCATCATTATACTACCACTGTTTATTGTAATCTATTGAATTGGGTTCTTTTGGGTTCTATGCAAACAACCCTTCCAGCAAAGGATGCACACTATCATAATTTATCCTAAATTATATTCATACTATTTTCATGTGTTACAATATAATATTTCGTCTAACATTTTCCTAGTAATGTAAACTAAGAATGTAATAGAGGATAGTGATGCTCTTAAGGGGGCATAACTTGCTTGCAATGTTATAAATTCGTAATTTTTGGCAGTGGAAGGTATTCCATAAATTGAAAATTCATGATTTTTGGCGAATTTGAGTATTCCATAATTTAAGTGTGCAGTTAAGATTTTCACATAGCCAAGTATTTGTAAAATACAGCCTTTGAATACCGATTTAAGGTAATACAGTCAGTAAAGTGGAAAAATTAAGTATTTTTACTTAACTTCTAGAAAACCTTTGAATATGGACCCAGGTCTTTTTTCGAATTCCAATAAACAAAGGTTATGCATCCACTACAATGTGTACACTGGGCGTTGGTTTTCTGTCCCATCCGAACTAGAACAGTCAAAATATAATTGCAAAGATAAATCGACAAAGTGCGTTCGAAATTTACGATCCGAAAAGTTTTAAATTCAAAAGGGTCCGTCCTTATACCAGAATAAACATTTCCACTGAATTTTAAATTTTCTACAAAACTTTTTTCGTGTAATGATATGATTTTCCCTGAGTCGAGCGTAAGTACACGATGGGATAACTTCTAGCATTTCCGATCAAAATATTTTGATTTTTGAAAGGGTTCATCTTTACAACCAAATCCCAACAAAACGATAGTAGTGGGCGACGGTGACGACAATAATACGTCAACATTAAATATATTTCCACACTAAATATGGGCGTATAAAAACTAACCTGCCGTTGTACAAGCAACCAGTTTTAAATTAAGATCGGTAGCATACATTAGTTCAGCAATAAGACGTGGTCCAGCCACTAAAACTTCAGCATCTTTAATCTGATGTTTTAACTCGTTAGTTAAAACATTATCTGAAATGTAATAAGTAAATGAAATGACCACATCAGTTTATTTAGTATACTGAAAGGTCTTTAGGAATGTGTTCACAATGGGATAAGATGTCACAGAGATGCTCACTCGTTAACAGAAATTTACGCGGAATCGTTCCATTTAGTTTTAATCATCCTTGACCACTTTGATCTACATTGAGAAACCGATAATTATTTCAAATTAAAAAATTCTTAATGAATTTCTTATTACCGGTACCATATATATTTATACATATATTTAGAGCTTTCAAAATACTTTAAATAACCGAAAAGATTTAACACCGCGAATTGTTTAAAATAGTTTATGATCGATACATGACGTGAACAATGATTTGAAAGCATATAGAATTAGTGGTCTGACCCCATTTTAATATTTGGATTATCTCCCTTGAAACAACTGGGATCAGTAGATCCGCCTTTCCTTTACCCTGCCGCTAAAGAACACTATTTAATTACTATTTGGGTGACACATACCTTTGTGTAACTCTGGGTCAACTTGAATTATGGATTCATTCGGCAGTAGTTTTTGTATGTGTGTAAATAATCCAGGAACTGCTGAAGCGACATAGACAGCTTTCCTTCTTAAATGGGCCGCCATTGTGAGTCCTATTGATAACCTATTTTAACACAGAATGTGACTGTCTCTTTTAACCTCCACAATATCAACATACTCAAACGATTACTCGTTTTTGGTATTCTAATATAGGCCTCTAGATTATTAATTCTGATAGGCCACAACGAAAGAATTAACAAATTCTATTTTGAAATTCTAATACACGAAATAGTGTCTCCTCTGATAGCTGCCACAATAAAGATATAAATGAACAATTTTTGAAGTATAAATTCTTTGCAGCGACTAAACACATGCTCTGATCATGGTATACATATAGGTCTATGCAACGATAACAAAATATATACACGTGATATTGGACTTCTAATTGTGTTGTTCTTCTTATCATCTTAGAAAACATAACGGGGGTGTCTTCGTAGGCCTATTAGTTATTGATGTGACCTTAACGATTGTCAAATGATTGTGATATTGAAATTAAATGGTGTTTAACGCGCTACTTTTCTACAATGTCTGGGCTAATATGAAAACAGACACAAGCTATGGAATGTGCCATGAGAAAAAATTTTGCCCGAGTTTGAATAACTCAAGCATCCCTAGGTGTTTAAACTGGGGTCCAGCAGATGCTAATTTTAACAAATCAGCGAAGTTTTGACGAAACGTTAATCCCGAAGAGGAAATGAAATGGGGTTAAGGTTAAGCGTCTTACCGAGTTGTATGATTATGACGGGCACATAGGCGAATGGGCTTGTTGACAGTTAGGGGGGGCAGAACCCGAAATGCCCGAAAAAAAAATCGAGTTAACAGAGAGCGGCGCCATTCTTCCTCAAGAGACAAAGAAGTGGAGCTTACCTTGTATGGACCCCCCTCCCACCAAAGAAAATTTTTGGAATATTTGATGGCTGTAAACGCCTTTTCATGCCATTTCAGCCCGTGAACAAAGCAACTTCAAAGTGGTCTAATATAGCCTAATTAAAGTGGCTGACTCAAATTCCAATCAATCGTTTACAGTCCACGAAGATGGGGTCGTTGGAAGAAAATTGTGAAAACTTTAACTGCCGCAAACGCATTTTCCTGCTATTCCAGCCTGTGAATACATTCAGCAATTTCAATTATGGTCCGATATAGCCTACCTGGCTGACCTGAATTTCAAACAGCCAATCAGTCGTCGCTGTGTTTGGGGTCTCACCCTCTCGGAGAAAATTTTGAAAATTTGACCACCGCAAATGCGTTTTCTGCTATTCTAGCCCGTGTAAGCAACTCCAAAAGTATCCATGTTTTTGTAACCGAAATCCTACTCTGAATTCCGACCACCCATTCAGACGGTTGCAGCTGCATTCACAAATAATAATTCGGGTTTATAGAGAGCGGCGCCAGTCTTCCTCGAGAGGCGAAGAAGCTCGGAGCTTACCTTGTAGGCCCCCCCCCCCCCCCAAGATAATTTTGGAATATTTGATGGCTGTAAACGCGTTTTCCTGCTATTTCAGCCCGTGAACAAAGCAACTTCAAAGTGGCTGACTCAGTTCTTACCGTCCAATATAGCCTAACTGGCTGGCCCGAATTAAAAACAACCAATCAATCATCGCTGGGAGAAAATTTAACCACCGCAAATGCGTTTTCTTCTATTCTAGCCCATGTAAGGAACTCCAAAAGTATCTAATTTTTTTTCTAACCGAAATCACACTCTGAATTCCGAACATCCATTGAGACTGTTGCAGCTGCATTCACAAATAATAATCGATGCCCGAATATTGTCGCACAAGTAGAGTGCCTGCGGACAAAATGTTTTAATCGATAGTCAACTCAGTACAAATTCGTGGTATTCGATTAAAACAAAAGTAAAATTAGTGTTATATTAGGGCTCGATGGCAGTTTGGGAAGCAAAACTAGACATGCCCGAAAAAATTTCGGGTTTACAGACATCGGCGCCGGTTTTCATCGAGAGGCGAAGAATGGAAATGACCTTGTAAGGCCCACCCCTACCCTCCAAGAAAATTTTGGAAAACTTGACGGCCGTATACGCGTTTTCCTGCTATTTAAGCACGTAAAATTAGGGTTTTAATCGATTTCGGGCACTTTATTTTGCCAAGTACATGAAATTATTTTCTCACTTTACCCATGTGCCCGAAAAATCAGCTTGCCTGAAAGTTAGGGGGACTGCTGTCCCCCAAACCCCCGCTCCCCCCTCCCCTGGCTCGTACGCCTATGGACGGGCATACGTCATAGGATGTGTATGGGGAAAATTGCCCGGACAACGGCGATAAGGTCTATACAAACCTGTCAAGGATCCTTTTATAAGCACGCCAATATGTACACGGAACCTCGTAATGGCAACATGAACATGAGTGGCGTAAAGCTGAACCATCGTAATGGCGACATGACGATCGATTACGTAACTAAGATCGTTTAGGTGGCATCACAGAAATAAATATATGTTTACGAAAGATTTCAAAATCTAGAAAACGGAACACTTCAATCAAATATTTTTTATTACAAAACAAGAAAAGAAACATTTGTGTAGAAACATTATTTTATTTCAATAGCCTTTTACCCAATCAACTTGATATTTTAATTGTTCGCCATTTATATATCGGTTATAATTATCTACAAAACATTCAGCAACCTGGAAAAAAAAAACTTTTAAAAGTTGGAAAACTAGCAAATATACAACTGCTCGAATTCCGATAGTGAGGGGGTGGGGGGTGGGGGTGTTGTACACCTAACAACGTGGGAATTACATACAGTAAAGTGGATCTGTACTCTTATGGTTTAATAACAAGTGCGAGAGAACTAAAGGAATCGGACAGGGCAAGACATCATCGTAGCCATTTTGGAATTATCATGAAACATATTGCTTAACCCTTAGCCGACCTGAAGTCTGATAATTAATCCGTTGTTGGGTGGGGTTTATATAGTGATTAAATTACCTTTTCTGGAAGTGATGGGCCAGACACGTGGGGTGTAATAGTAACATTAGACAAATCCCACAATTCACTGGTAGTAGGAAGTGGTTCTTTATTAAAAACATCTAATATGGCTCCTCCTAACCATTCACATCTAGAATGTACAAGACAACTAATGATGATGACGATGATGATGAAGATGATGATGATTTGGAATGTGAATGATAGATAGCTTATCATGCTCAGTCAGTGGCGTGTAAAGAGAAGGGCGTGGGGAGGGGTGACGGGTGGGCATCAATTTGGAGGGGTCCATACAGTGTAAATTGAATTTTTTTAAAAATTGATATTATCGCGGTTACTGTTGCTGTACAAGCTGCCTTGAGTAAAAAGTTTATTTCATCTGTCTTCAAATATAAAAAAAACTTTCTTTCTAACATTTCTAAGTACTATACGTGGGTCAAGGGGACATAACTGAACATGCTATTGACGACGATGACAGTGATGAATGTGACGGTGGTATTAATTATTGACTTACTTGATAGCTTTAACGAGACTTTCTTCATCTATAACATCTCCTCGTCCAATATTTATAAATACTGGTTTCTGGCAGAAGTAAATAGAAATAAAAAAAATAAGAATTTATTTAGTGTATGCATCGCTCCAAGGACTGTTTTCTCTCCAATTCAGAAATCTAGTGTCGCTATATTTGGTCAGCTCCAATACAATTAATTGTAGTTGTCACAACAATTCAGGTCATTGACTGTGTTTGCTTTTCAAAATCAAAGAGTTTGTCTAGCAGGGCTATTAACAAGACATTGAATTTAGCATTTCAAGCAACTCCCGATTGTTCTTTATTCGGAGCAGTTCCTGATTTATTTCTGATTTTATCATAAATAACTAATGACAAAAATTACTCTAACCATATATTGTTTATAAGGCATTTAGTGATAGGCCTAAACTTGAAAAAACACAAACTTTATGGATAACAATGACTAGCAACTTTAATAGTGCAATGTTTCAACAAGTGTCCTCTTGTCGTTATCAAGCACATGGTAAACGATAATACTCTCTTGCATCCTTTTATGGGGGCTTCTATGAAACTGGTAAATAAAATGTATCTAGCCGTTCGGATGGGACGACAAATGGCAGATTCTGCTTTGCCTGCGCATAATTCTCTACATAACTCTAGAAATGAAATTAAATGTACATTTGTCTCAATACGACCGGACCATTTATATGGTTGATTTTATAGCTTCATCTACAATTACTAAATGAACCTACCTTAGTTTTACAGTGAGAAAAGAATTAACCCAAATTAGTTTAACAGGTAGAAAGAATTTACAATGTGAAATACTCGAGAAAGAATGAACCTACCTTATTTTTACAGTGAGAAAGAATATCACCGGATAATAAATTTCTAGTTTGTGGTGTACTTGGTAAAATACTACATAAATAATCCAGTTGAGGTAAAACATCAGCTAGATTCTCTAGCATCCTGAAAGAATTTACAATGAGAAATTATTGAGAAAGAATGAACCTACCTTATTTTTACAGTGAGAAAGAATATCACCGGATAATAAATTTCTAGTTTGAGGTGTACTTGGTAAAATACTACATAAATAATCCAGTTCAGGTAAAACATCAGCTAGATTCTCTAGCATCCTGAAAACAAACACATACATGATATGATGTTAATTAAACTATTGGTCCACTAAGCTGTGAGCAAAGCCCAGCTTAGGCATAGACGTGAGGGGCCCAGGCACGGGGCACTGCGGTGTAGGGAGGCCGTGGTTAATTGCAAAAAGAAAAAAAAATCAAATTACAGATGAAAGTTTCAGGGTAATCAATTTAGCGGCGCGAGGGCGAGGATTCAGAAACTGAGCTATCTATGTGAAGTTCACTTCTCTGTGAAGTTATATGTCATTTCCGCGCATTGTATGCCATTCGGAACTGAATAGATTTCGTATGTGATCAGATATTATGTAATTATTCTTGTATTACACACCTACATTTGTGCCTTACGCATGCGTGCCATTCAAAGGATATTAAATAATCTGTTCGTCGCGTTAGAGGCCCCACGATTCTAGACAGGCCCAGGGACCCGCTTCGGTTAAGCTGGCCTCTAGCTGTGAGGATTGTGCACAAGACCTCATATGCCGACCCATTCTGTAACATGTGATACTACATTATATGAATTCAAATTTGTACCAAATTTCTGCCAATAAAAAAAAGTGTGAAAAATTTTCAGACAGCCAAAACTTGTATCAATAAAATTGTAGCATTATTGTTTCTTCTCGATTCAATTTATGATCGTGCTAATAAATATGTTTTTATTTACCCGTAATTATCTACACTCTGGCATAGCGGTGACGTAGAATCTTGTCTTTTTATACCAGTTACAGTCATCCCCATACATTTACACATTCTAGCAACTAGAAAATAAACAGTCCAATACATTTACACATTCTAGCAACTAGAAAATAAACAGTCCAATACTTCAATGCATTCTAGCAACTAGAAAATAAACAGTCCAATACTTCAATACATTAGCAACTAGAAAATAAACAGTCCAATACTTCAATACATTAATACATTGTAGCAACTAAAAATAAAGAGTCCAACACTCCAATACATTAATATATTCTAGCAACTAGAAAATAAACATATCAATACTTTAATACATTAATACATTCTAGCAACTAAAAATAAACGGTCCAATACATTAATACATTCTAGCAACTAAAAAATTAACAGTCCAATACATTTACACATTTTAGCAACTGTTAATAATTAGTCCAATACATTTATACAATCAGCAACCATAAAAAAAGCGGTCCAATACATTTACACAATCTAGAAACCAGAAAATAAACAGTCCAATACATTATATTGATAAAAACAAAAAATTGATAAAGTTTACCTTCGTTCCCTATTAATCCTAATCCCAAAATACCAATATTCACACTAGTTAGTGGTCGAAATGTTTTTAAACTTTTCCTGAAAATGATTGTTAAAATTCTAAGGAAAGAATACAATTGTATTTTATCTCGGGTATTCCCTATCCAACAATTACAAGTAAGCTAGACTTTAACTTTCAAACTCTAGAACGATTCGTGGAGACGTTAAAAAGGTTGTGATATCCTGACACTCACCACTAGGCAGCGGGTGGCTGTTCGGGAATTTTAGTAGCCTGCGGTTAGGGGTGGAGACGTAATGTTTGGCATCAAGTTTGGGTATTACCCGAGAAGCTATAGGTATGAGACAATAGTTCTGGTGCCTGTTTCACGAATTCCAAATTTTAGTTTGATTAGATAATATTAGATTGATTTTAGTGCTTAGTCAATCAAAATTGAAGTATCTACTAAAATTTGGATTTTATCTTTAGTTAAGATTTCGAAAAACAGGGCCCTGCTCATTTAGGTAGATAAGTGTATAGGATTAGAGTAAGGTACCAGAAAATAAAATATGCTTTGCTAGAGCTGGGTCTAAAATTAGACTAAGTCAGACCAAGATAAAAAAAAATCTAATTTTCAAAATATTGAAATTAGAACTTTATCTAGCAAAGCCATAATCAACTTACTGTGCCCACATATGTTCCTTCTGTTGACTGTAAGTTTCTTTAAATCGACGCTCTGTTGCAATTATATGACCAACAACATATTCGCCCATAATCTGACCAAATCCCTCGCCTGTTCTAGTCAGAATAAATTTCGGTTTTCCCTAAATCAAAAATAAAAAAAATAACAAAGTAATAAACAAACCCGAAGAAAATATTTAAATACTAGAACTTTAATATTCTCGGTTTTAGCCTAGAAAGTTTATCGGAATTTATCGGGGTCCTCACTACTCCTTGTCAGTGGTGCAAAACAGGGGGTCTGGCAAATGACAATGTATAGTAGATCGGATGGGACAAAAAAATTGGAGTTCGAATAGAAACGAGCCTAATTCCGCTTATCAATTTCGAAACAAACTTTTAATCGAAATAATACATGAGATCAACTCAATCCAATATTTTATTTGAAACTCAATCAAAGAGGTTTATTCAGTACGGTACCCAAAAGAATAATTTACTGACCAGGCTTGGATCTACTTTACCCATCATTACGTTTACACCTGAAATAAAACAACCTCATTAACTCATACCTAATGGAAGAACAATAATGAATCAAACGCGAGTTTCTTTCGGCCATAAATTAAAAGTGTCGTTACATATCTGTCATATTCAGAAGACACTGTCAAGATGGGTCTTTCTTAAATCAATATTTTTCATTTCATCTTGAGTGAAGCCTGTATTAGGCTTACTACGTACGTACAGGCCTGCGACGCTCACTGCTAGGCCCGGTACATTTACTTATGTTAGGCTACTATTATGTTAAATACTACAATATAGTTAAGTTCACCGCGCGATACGGGCGTGGTTGGATTATCAATTTTCTTTGGAATAAAGGGCACCAACCTGCCCAGGTACTGTTAACTAACTTTAGTTTCAGGTCATTAACATATAATAGTTCTCCAATAAGTGGTGGATCAGCAACTAATATTTCAGCATCTTTAATCTTTAGTTTTAACTCATCTGTAACTAACCCATCTGAAATTAAGCAAGCGAGTGATGATCAGACAAATGATCAGACAAATGACTCCCAATTCCATCCCAACATAGGGCCTATATATATGCAGGCGCGGTCGCTCGGAAGGAACCCAGCCACCCCACGGTGGCTTATTGTATGCAATTCATGACTTATTGGCTCCCCACAGGTACAAAAGCAAAACAACAAATATTATTCGAAAGGTATACTCTCACTTACTAATTATGTTATACTATGTATCAGCAAAATAATGAAGTTTGGGTTAAGGAATCTTGAGGGTTATCTCCCTTGGTGTACAATAACGAATACTTATCAATCCACAATTTCCATTTATACCTGATAATACATACCCTGGAATAGTTGTTGGTCAATTTGAACCGTGGGTGCATTTGGAAGTAAGCGTTTTATATGGGAAAATAACCCTGGAACAGCTGATGCAACATAAACAGCCTTCCCTCTAGCAGAAGCCGCCATTGTCTATACCGCTGGGTAATATGTAGTTACCTCCCTTGATCTTATCGTAGAAGGACGCTTGGCATTAATATTCAAGTGCATACTCTTTTCAGTTTCATTAATTTGAGGCCGTGACTATCCACTTGTTTATCGGGTCCATCCTTGACATTGTACTTAATAAAACTGTGACTTAAATAAATCTTTAGAGCTTATATTTTATCACAATAATAATTAATTCTGCCGAGTTTGATTTGGTGTTGTTTTTTCTTGGCCGAAATATTTTGATCATTTTTCTTTCTCTAGAATACAAGGGGATAGTTTTTTTTATAAATAATGACTGCTTTGCATATAATTCCGATTGTCAAAATTGATTATCTTGTCGAAGGATAAAAACATGACTTTGTCTTTTCATACCATCCAGATGACAAACATTCGTTATTTCCTGCTCTGAAGACTCAAACTTAACTAGATAATTAAAGTCACAGAACTGTGTACCAAATTACCTGATTCCAGTAATTTTGATGACTGCAACAAATGTATCAACTAATTTAAATTTGAGGTGGCAAATAAATATTTTAGTCTTAACCAAAAACATAAAAGATGTAGTATTTTGTATTATTATGAACATCATTTTTAATCTAACCGGATTTTCTTAACAAATAACCGTTAATAGACACATATGCAAATCTAAGTGTTTGAGTCCAGATTAGAACGAATGTTACAGTCATCTGCCTGACTAATGGTGCCCTGCATCATACTCACTAGGCCTAGCTACCCATCAGTACGTATAGGCTACATTTGGCTAAATGGGATTGGGAATTTAGAAGCACTTGGTAGAATCGAACAATGGGATAATGGCAACTTACTTTTTATAAAATAAAACCACAAAGCAACTATCAATAGAATATAGTTTATGATCATTCATATTATATTACAAGCATTTAATTTACAATATAATTACATAACTGTACATCATTACCACTAATTTGTAATTTTACATATGTACATTAATAATATATGATTTACAATATTTACTACTTTGTCGTAAATTAAATAATTTATTTATATATGATCTATTAAAAGATATATGATACAAGAGTATTGTAGTTTTATCAATTTATCAAATAATTTCAACAATTCTCTATGAATATCAGTAAAATAAAACCCCTCAAATCATTTTGATCTTTTTATCAATTGACAACTGAATATTGTGCAATAATTTATAATTGAGAGAGAGAAATGGTGTTAACATCCTCTTGACACAAAGTAGGCCATTTTGGGACTAACATATGGTTCTATTTTATTTCAATAATTTGCTTGTAGGGTCTTTAGCAGTTTTAGGAAACATGAAGACCCGGAGGAAACCCATGAGGTTGGACAGGCGACCCTTCTCCTTGTCACAAACAACCAGGATTTGAAACCATGCTAGTTGACTCAATGACAGACCTTATGATACAGTATGCACATGGTACCCATTCTGCCCTCCAACCCCCAAATTTATACATAAACAGAGGCAAATAAATAGTGATGCATTCTGTGAAAATTCCAAGGTAAAACCATTTTATATTTATAATTAATTCTAATAAAATTTCCAGGCATAGTGCTGTATACAGAATTTCTGAAAAGCCCAAATATTTGTTTAGAGTGTGGGTGTGTGGGTGGAAGGTGTAAAATTCTTCAGTTTCAGTCATCTGCTTCCATTGATTCTTCTTCCTCTTCTTCTTCATTACCCTCTAGTTGCCTTAGCATACATACTACAAATATAAAACATACCCACAAATAAAAACATTCCTTACAATACTACAAATAAAACAAATAGAAATCATTCTGTACTGCAAACAGAAAACATATTGTACTGCAAAAAGAAAACATATCATACAGTACTATAAATAGAAATCAACCAATAAATCTGTGCAGCAAAGGTCTGATATGAACATTAGACGCCTTCCTCTGCTGCACCTAATCTGGGCTAATGGAAGACGGGCATACGCCATACAGTGTGCTTTGAGTGGAATTTTGCCTGGGCAGCAGCGCTATGGCCTACTCTTATATAGAATTCCAACTACCAAGGGATCTTTGACATGCAGGTCAATGAGTCATGGGACCTCTGTTTTTCATCCCATCCGAACGACTAGACAGCTGTCATTGCCAGGCCCTCCATTCTGCACCACTGACAAGGGGAAACCATGCTGGGATGAACATTAGACCCTTGAGGGCAAGTGATCACCATCCTTTTACGGAGAAGTGTGATAGTAACATAAATATACTTACATTCATTTTCATACTGTTCAGTATTTATTTTAAAGATGGAGTATAAAGAATAGATGAGGTTGACATAATGATATGACTTATCAAGTAAATCACCATCGTAAAACCATATTGTATGTAACAGTTTTAATCCTTGTTTTAAAACACTAATTAAAAAATTGTCTTTATGCACTAGATAATCTTCCATTACTTTATGAATAACTAGAACCATAGAACGTACAAACTGAAAGTAGAGAAACACTATGAAAGCAATGACCATGTTGTAGAGTTCAAGTAAAAAAAACAAACACAGAAAGATGCTTGGCAAGCACCTTATACACCCACCAGCAGCCATGTCATCCACACTAGCAATATAACCAATATCAATTTGAATTAAATGAATGGTTTTGCTGGCACTTGAGAAGAGAGGAAATTGGTTCTAGGAAGGACTTACCTCTTGAGCACATGAACACGTTGTCTCTACAAGTTGATTAACACCATTTCTACACGAGGTAAAGTTTAACATGCACATTATTATCTAAAATAGAAAAGAATTTGTGTTTGGTGAGGACAAGACAGTTTCATTCAGTAAGTACATTTAATTGATTCCTGAAAATATTATCAATATTAAAATGCAATAATAAAGTAATACAGAACTATGCAACACCGAAAATAACAAGGAACATTACTTAGCCCAAATGATAATAGCAAGAATTGAAAAGTTACATTGTCGGCATCTGTTTAACACTTCATTGTGTATTAAACTTCGAAGACACAAGAAGCCTAATCCTTCACAAAATCACTGACTTGAAATATATGGGAATTTTACATAGAATGGGCAGACTTGTGTACAAAAATGACAGCAAAATTATTATTACTGTATTTGTTTAAGGCAGTGTGAAATCGAATGAGATCAATGTAACTTTAAAATAACCATAATTAACATTAGAATTGATTTCAATGACTATTTAACTGACTTTTTGTTAAAATAACAGTACTTTTGATTGTAAATGGCCTTAATCTGTAAATTTAGACTTTATTCTTGCAAGTTGGGAATTTAACACACCTTAATGTGTATCTGTCGTCTTTCTTCTTCGTTGGCATTTTCGAATGGTTTGTTGGCTAACATATAAATTGATGTTAATGGACATGACACTAAAAATAAAAACATTTAAATAATTCAAATTACACAATTTCATGGCAATTTTATTAAAGATAAGAGGGGTGACATCTAAGTTAGTAACAACAAAACCCCAGACACAGAAAACCAGACATCGAATCAAAATTACCATTGTCATGGTAGCCATTCAATATCACAATCAAGGAAATAAATTTAGTTGGTGATAAACTGGCTTCTGAGAACTAAAGATTGTTTCCCCAGTCTTAACAAAAATATCTAAGAGTTTGATAACATTAATTGTACAAAATTGTTCTAGAATTGTGTACCTGTTTGAATTGTTAAAGATGACCTGATTTTTTCTGATTGAGATAAACAAGACAATAGATCTATAGCACTAATAACAATAACAGGATGATTATCACATTGTAAACAGTTACTTAACACACATGTTAACGGTACTAAACTGAAAGTAGACAAAAATATAAGAAATTACATGCAATGTCACTCACCCACCTCCAAATGATATAAGAATATAGCTGCTCAAAGTAATTTGTAACAAATGCCAGGTAACATTCCATATGGATCTAAGATATCTAACCAGTTGCATTTGGACAACTATATGGAAAGTTTTTTTTTTAAATTTCAATAATTTGTATACACAAAATACCAAATGACTTACAGGCACAATAACCACCGAATGCGAATGAAGGGGCGAAGGTTATCCAACAAGATGTAATTACCAAACATTGATAGCATCTTATGAAATTTAAACAAGATCAGCCACAATACTTACTTGTCTAGTTGAGATGTCGTTGTTTTTCGCACAAATGAAATTAACACATCTAAAGCTAAATTGACAATGCTGGTATTATATATTGGATTCTGTAATATAAGGAATAATTTACTGATAACATTAAATCATTATCGAGTACCAACAATCTCGTTTGATCCAGACAATAAACTTTATAGTAGGAGCTGGATAACAAAGACCAATCTTAAACATCAAATGCAAAGGAATTTGTAACATTGCTTTAATTCTCAAGAATCCTTACTAATATGAACAAAAGGGTTTCAGACAAAACAAGAACAAACAAACAAACATATTTGGACATGTTATTACTGAGAAACTGGCAGTTTTCATCTACTTGCGAAATACACTAACTCTCTTTAATGTAGGAAAGTGTTGAATTAATTTGCTCTGATGTGTTCATCTAAAAAGTGATGGAGCAAGCTCTATATGAAAGTTTTTGTTTTGAATATGAAGTGGAAGTCAGTTTGTTTACCAAGGTTACATCTTTTTAAGCAATTATGGCATCAAATAACAGGAAAGGGTATGAATGCTGTTTAACATCTCGTCAACACGATACTGTGGTTATTTTAAGACTAACAAGTTTTTTCTATGTTTACATGTGCAATGCTAGAGAGGCAAATTTTGTCTGAATATCAACATTTCCACTCTTTTTAATTGAATTCCAGGTGTCAAGAGTTATTTTGTTACATGCAATCCAGTCTGTACATGGGTCAACCCCAGTTTGTTTACCAATTTTAGCTTAAATGTGTATATGACAGAATACACATTTTAATTATATCCTAACATTATCTTCAAGTGTAAATATTGGAACTAATTGTCATCCCACAATACATATCAATAGATCACAGGTCAAACTTTATTTTTATCAGATCAAACAGTCTAATTTTGTCTAATTTCCAAAACAAAGTGAATGCAGAGTGAAAAACTTCATTTTGCAAAATGATTTGGAGAAGAACAGTGGAGACAAGTATCAATTTCTTTGGCATAATAATGGCGCTAACAACAGTATAAATGTGAAGTCCTGGTTTACACCTACGTACACGTATTTTGTGTAAGTTTGATCACTTACCTCTAAAGAAGGTGTTGCTAGTTTAACTATATTATTTAAAAGATTAGATGATTGTAATTGTTGTTGAACTGTTGAAGATAAAGAAACAGAAGTAAATAAACTACCAGTCATCACATCTGTCTCCATTCCAGATGATTCTACCTAAAATATATATAACACGCAGAGATTAAAATAAAAGTCAATGGAGGAATCCTTCAAAAAAAGAAGCAAGTTGACAAAAAGAAACCATGTAAATTCTATTTCAAAACAAAATTCCATGGATGAATGTTAAGTAAAATTTGAAGTACAACTAATAAATACACAACTACATGCTATAAACTAAAAAGACCTTTTCACCTCTGATAGTGGCTTCTGACCTCTACTTTTTGTTTTTTTATCCTCTTTAACGATGTCAAACTTCGGGTAAAGAGTTTCCCTCACAGCAGCACTATAAATAACCAAATGTCTTAACGTAATCAATGAAGCAGATGTCAACATCTCCATATTCTGAGCATACATAGCCCCATCTTTTAACAACAACCCTAACGAACTTGTTAAAGATTCGATGGAACTTTCACAACTGCTGCTTTTCAAAGAACCAGAATTAGTTGGACTGGTTAGACCGTTTGTTTCTTGGTTTGATGATAACATAGATATATAATGTGTGAAGTAGTCCGTTAATAAAGGTAAAATCAGAACAGCCGCTGTGTTAGTTATATCTGTCATTGATTCAGTCTCAATAGAATCAATACTATCTAGTAATGTTTGTAATCCATGAATTGCTAAGTTATAATGTTCTTTATCAACAATTGGTTTGATATCTTTAGGCTGTTCATGTGCACCGGACATTTTCCTGAAAAATTAATAATACATAACATAAATGAGTGTATAAATTTGTGTTAGAAATCAATATAAGTCTAGAGAGAGTAATCAAACTTATTTCCTTGTATGCCAACCACAAGAAAAAGTTCACATGGTTACATCTTTTTAAGCAATTATGGTATCATGAAACAGGGTAGGGCATGAATGGGGTTTAACATCTTGTCAACACAATGCTTTGGTTATTTTAAGACTAACAAGTTTTTCCTATGTTTACATGTGCAATGCTGGAGAGGCAAATTTTAACTGGACCTCGGTATTTCAAGTTACTCTTCAATTCAAGGTGTCAAGAGTCTTTTGTTACATGCACTCCAGTCTATACATGGGTCAACTTCAGTTTTTCCTGAACAACTAGGCAACATTTTCCTTGTTATCCCTAGTGGTGTTTCTTGAAAGAGAGAACCAATGCTCCTTCTGCAGTCCTCAGGAAAGATCACAGTAATTACCCCATAAAACAGAATCAGTACTTTAATAGTGCAACCATGGACTTCATAACTAATTAAACATACATTATTCAAGAGCTAAATCTGCCTTTTGCAGGTCTTTCTTTATTCCTGAAATGTTATATTAACTATTAATAACACATTAATGAACTTATCAAGACCATAACCAACTCTCAATGTCAACGCTAGCCTGCAATATTTGTTTGGTTATGATCTGATTTGCTGGATAATTTTCCTACACGATTAAATGGATAATCAAGATTATAATTTAGTTCGTAATGATGATCGAGGCTAGGCGGAACTGTCAGTAATTTTATTCTCGGTTGATAGTGGATCAATTTGACTGAAATTTTCAGCAGATTGCCTTTATATTTTCTAGTTTTTAACTATTATAGTGAAAACTGTCAACTCGTTATCTAATCTCCCATAATGTATCTTAAATGATGAATTTGTCATGAATTAGGTTAACTTGCAATACAAAACAAACATCACACACTTATACCTGCTCTTAATAGGCGATAGAAGTAAATTACTCTGATCTCTATCAAAATGTAAAGATTGTAGATTAGAGCTAACTGACGGAGTATGCAGTAAACCAACTATTCCTCTATCAGTTATCTCCCCTGCTGCATTACAATTATGATCCAGTAATCTAGCTACCAGTTTGGGCCCATTCACTTCTCCTACAAAACATAACAAAATCATTAAGATTAAAATCTTACTACAAAGAAACTGATAAATGAAAGTTTTATTGAAAAGAACAAAAACATGATTTATGAAAAAGTGAAATGAAATGGGGTTTAATGTCCTAATCTTCTGCTCCTAACCTGGGCTAATAGAAGATGGACATATGCCATACAGTGTGCTCTGAGGGAAATTTTGCCCAGGTAGTGGCGCTCAGTCTACTATTATATCAAATTCCAACTACCACGGGATCTTTTAGGTGCACGCCAATGTGTAGACGGGACCTTGGTTTTCTGTGCCATCCGAACGACTAGACAGGTGTCCTTGTCAGGCCCTATGTTCTGCATTACTGACAAGTGGAAACCACGTCGGAAAATCGAGATGATCTTTCTCGGCCAATGACATCCAGGCTAGCGTGCCAGTGCCTTACCCACGTGATCGTCGATTTATGAAAAAAGATCACATAAAATGGCATAAATATCAACAACAGCAATAGAGAACACTATCAGGTGTAAACTATAATAATAAGTATTTATATACCTGATGAAAAGTTGGTATTTAAAACACATCTTCTGCTTATTTCAGTTCCAACTTCTTTTTAAAAAAAATAAACATATTAATAACAACAAAAACCCCACCTTTCCTTTTTATTCTAAAATATTCAATTGCTGGGCATTAGAAGTCACTGTTTTAAAACTCAGATATCCTGTTGCAGCTTTTATATTCCATTAAAGAAAAGTCAATTGTTCGTACCATCCAAAATAAGAAAAGTCAGTTTTCCGTCCCATCTGAAAAAGTTAAACACACTCTCTACCCATGACAAATGAGAATAGGGCTTGAAAAATATTTCCAGCCCACACTGGGATCAGAACACTTTTGACTGGATATAATGGACCATGGCATACCCCAATATTTGAGTCCATTAATAGATGTGTAATAAAGAATAGTACAATTGAACTTGCCTCTTATTATTGTTGTTTCTTCAGTCGCTGAGGATGATGGCTTAGGTGTTGATGTCTCAGGTCTCTCATCTGATCTGAATGAATCACCCGTTGGGAATTGTCCTTTCACTGGTCGAGGTGATACAACTATAGAAGGGGGTTTACTAACCAAAGGACTGCGAGTCTTTGAAGGACTCATAGATGATTTCTTAGGTGAGCTTGTACTTAATAATTGTAATTTGTGTTCTAAAAAGCGATATTTTTCTTCTAGTTCTAAATGTTCTTTTTCTTTAAACTGTAATCTTGTCTCCAACTTTTCATTAGTCAGTTTTAAATGTTTTTCTTTATCACCTTGTAATTGTTTTTGTTCAGCTACCTTCGCTGTGTTTTCAGTACGTATGTTATTGAGTTCTGTGTCTTTTTGTCGAAGTTTGCTTCTCAAATTTTTAATCTCACCATTCTTAATGTACAGATCATTTTCTATGGATTTTTTCTGGAAGACGAATTATTATGGTAAGGTAACTTATGAAATAAATAACTACACAAAATTAATTTGCTACAAATTGAAAACTGATTTAAATGAAATATCTTCAAAGTGCAACAAGTAGAGTAATTTGGTGTCCTAAACTGTTAGAGAAGGATTGAGTGTTTGCCAACAACCACTATATGTACATGTAGAGTGTAAATCTGGCAGATAGACAGCAGATATGCAAGTACTAATGTATACAAACTGCTCACTAACATCCAACCCTGGGTTCTCATTTCAGTCATTTTTGGAATTCTTGACAGACAGGTTATGGAGTTGATCTTCTGAAGAATTGACCAGTTAGTCAATAACAAGCCATGAAATTAGAATTTCAAAAATTTATAGCTTTTATGCGTAAAACACTCAAGAATATATGTATATGTCAAAATTTGGCAAGACTTGCAAAAGTTGAAGTGAAAGCCATGTGTCTACTTCAATTAGTGTTTACGGTCAGCTTTCAATGATGTTGATATCACAGATAAGTTGTCTTATTCTATTATACATAGCACACTCATACAGGTCTATCCTTTAGGAGGAAAGTAAGATGGCACCCCTATTGCCAAACCACATACGCTCAACAGGGATGAAAGCCATGACTGCACACCATTCTAGATTGGACCATCTCCCCACTCCCGCACCAAGCCATGCTCTGACCCCATCTATTTAAATATCAGCAAAACAGGTCATGATTAATAATAAATTAATAAGCACACACTACACATATTTTGTTTTGAGCAGATACTCTTCTTTTACTTATCAATAACATGATTGTCACTGCGCATGTTAGACAGACATGCCAAAGATGGACATACATGTAACCTAGTCCTTTATGATAAACTGTATATTTATCCTTTCAGAAAGATATGAATAAAAAAATGTTCCTCACCTCTTCTGTTATTCTTTCACAATCTGTTTTCCATTTGTCTAATTCATTTCTTAATGCATCACTGATTTCTGTACCTGGTGCCATTCGTGGGTAAGACGCAGTGAGAGATGCAGAATGAGATAATCTGTATGATGATTGACCATTAGATGAAGAACTACTGGAAAGACTTGCTGAGGAACTTGCATATTTCATGATGCTTTCATTCGAGGACGGATATGCTGTATCAGTGCCATTTGACGAAGAACTAGATGAAGTTGATTTTTTTAATGAAAGTGTAGATCTTGGGGCAACAAATGGTTGTTGTTCGACTGGTTTAGAGGTTTCCGCCAATGCTTGAGAAGACATTAAATCAATATCTCTCATGTCTGCTTGAGAAAATTCATCCCAATCATCCTCATCCCAATCATCTTCCTTCTCTTGAATCCTTTGACGTTTATCTGCTGGCTGATTTGATCCCTGCCCACCTGATGTACTAGCCCCTTCATTTTTCCTCTTTGATGAATATGGCTGTCTAAAAGACATTGTTCACAGCTTAAAATCCTCACTATCTGATTAATGTTTCAAAGTTTTACAAAACTGGCAAAGAGCAGAGAAGCTCAGCACTGTTATATATATGTATTTAATTGTTTTAAGTAATTTTTGTTGCATACTATTTTGATAATTTGCAAATATTTTGCTATGTTACATCCATTATCCCCACATTTTTTTCTTTCAAGGTTCCTGGATTTTGCCATATAGCTGTATCATCATTTGTAATTTCTTCGAAAGCTATTCTTAACTATTTTTTGATTTGTAAATGCCACCTAATGGCCCAGACATGAAATCATTCACAGCGTCCGAAATAATAACTGCAATCCTCTGGATATTATCTGCCTTACCTTAAAGATAAAAACAAAATTCACATTTACTTTAAACTAAGTCGAACAGATCAAATATTCTGTGCATTTTCAACATAGCCAACAGCAACAAAAAGCCAAAATGAGTTTAGATTGAACATTTTTCAAGATGTCAGAAATATATAAGAATTAAAGTGGCTCTAATTTACCCAAAATCTGATGCACTAACTTGACAGTAAAACCAGGAGAGTTCAGCATGCAATATTTAAAACAAATTTGAACATCAGTTCCTGTATAAATATATGTACAGTTGTTTGTTTTCAATTTCAATATACCGGTAATCTTTCAGGGTTTTCCATGCATTAGTTTTGCACCTACTGTAGGCTACATTTAAGCAACAAATATGTTTACATGTTTAATCCACTTGATACCTACTTTACCTTCAAATGATAGAAACAGTCAAAATCCCTTTTAAGTCAATACTCATATACTTTCAATACCAGTACTTGCAATAACCTTTGGGCCAAGACCTGGCTTTTCTATATCCAACTCTTATATAAAAACATGGTTAAATGTCTAATGTATCTGATTATCTGTAGTGTTGCTTCATGTGCAATATTTAGTTCAATCAAGACAAGATAAGTTACCTCTTGCCACAGAGGTATGGTATGAAGTGGTCAACTCCTATGCTCTTTTGGAAGTTGGGAACATGGATGGAATCCATCTAGTGTGCAGGGAGGGGGGGGGCAGAAAAGCTTGTCGTTCTGAAAATATACATTCCAAATTCAAATAGACAATGACAATGCAGTCTTGAACTGTCAAACAAAAATATAAAATGAAGCACCCACAACAAGCGAAAATGTTAATGTAGACATCAACGGTCAAAAATGTCAGATACCCTTAGTATAAGTAAGTAGGTCAATGCTGGGATTTTACACTGGGTCTATTGAATTGACATAATTTAATTCATAATAATATATAATTTATCTAAGGCCAGACGACACACCCTACTTTAACTTACAGCCACAGGCACAGGTAATCGAATCAATCTCAGAATCTGATTACGTTACCGTACTGCTAGTTTTACATTTATAACGCGTACCCCAACCCCTATTTGAGAAGGGCAGTTACTACAATAATATATTGAATTTATTAGTGTTATTCAAAACTGATCACATTTGCATCTCATAACTTACGGAAAGGGTGTCAGTTCTTTGGCCACTCACTTAGGCTTAGGTTTGTTTTGTTTTTTTATCTCTGAACTGAAGTGAATGATGGCTGATCACTGTTTCCAGAGTTTGACTCGTCAGGCCAAAGGTATGGCCTACATATATTTTAACAATTAAACAAAAATGTCACAGGGAAAACCCTTTCGGCGTTACGCAATACCAATCATCAAGAGACAACAGAACCTTCAATACTTCGATGTTTAATCAAAGAGTTCATGTCTGCCATTGGATTTGCCGCCATCATTTCTTTGCATTGTGGGATGGAATTGTGGCCCGACACCTTACAGCGCACGGTCCGAACAACTGGATTTGCCAACGTCGTACTGGTTCTGCTCCGACTAGGCCAATGAAGACGGGCGTTAATTACACCGACAGATTTGAGTGTTTTTTGGTTAACTATCCCATTTGAGCTAAGGTGATTAGTTGACAAGTGTAACGACGTACGATATTTAAGTTTATTTAATCTTCTGTACAGTTATTGCAAACATTAGAAAAAAAGCTTAATTTTGGTGAAATAATTATATCTCTAGACCTTTGGCTTCTGCGATATGAAGTGGGGTTGAAAATTGAAGAAAAATTAAGGCGTCTGCCAGTTCGTGCTAATAAATGGACAGTTATTCTAATTTTTTGAGGCATTTAGTAACTGGAAGGAGCATTAAACTATAACACATACTTATGGAAGAACAATTACTGATTTATTTAGGCGACGTAAATGAATTGCCATACACATTTGTTGCTGTACTTGCTTGAAAACGTTGAGAGAATACTCTTCGAAACATCGCCTAAATAAATCAGTAATTGTTCTTCCATAAGTATGTGTTATAGTTTAAAATTCTGCTCCGATTTCGAAGAACTTGGTGTTGTTACAATACTGAAATGTACAGCTTTCCGAAAATAACAAGCTTCTGGAGAAAAGATTAATATATGAAAATAGCGACCGGTCATTACATATACATGCAGAGATTTTCGTGCAAAATTACTTTTTGATTGGTTTTCATTGTAAGTATACAATTGCAAACCATTGGAAATATCAAAGATATGATCAGCGAAATAGTATAATTAAATTTACGATACTTTATTTTATTATTATAAACAGTTTCATGGGCTATACAACATATAATGCATAAAAGAAATAACAGCTAAACAATAGGGTCAATGCGGCCAAACAAAATTCTAAATGGTTTAAGTAATATGTTATTGTTATTCATCAATCCAGTGATATGTATTTACATAAATTTACGTTAATCTTGTAGGTTTTTGTTTTTCGTGTAGTGCGGTCCTCCTGCACTTACTATTAGATGCCAAACATTGATTTTATTAATCAATCAACGTTGACGTTTCTAGTAGTTTGACCATAGTTCCGTGCATCAAAAGGCCAAGAACTCGCCGTAACAGACCATTTCATTGGTTAATCCCTCAAATCACCCAGAACACGTCAATGATAACACCTCTTCCAGATTCTGGTGTAGTAAAGACAAGTAAAACGAAATTTTTAACTAAAAAAACGAAACGAAATAGGATTTGTGTTTTAATCAGATTGTTATGTAGTTTGATATTTACATCAGTGCGCCAAAAAATCTCCTGAAAAGATGACCATCAAGATAAAACTTACCAAAACATCTACATAATCAAAATTTTGAATCAATTACATAATCGGTAATTGCTTATTTGGTAGTTCTAAGCACTTAATTAGGGTTTAACCAATCAATTGATCAATATTATAGTACTGGTCCCTTACTTAGAAAATCAACATGCAGTTTTTTGGGTTGGCAATACCATTTATGGAATTCGGATTATTGCCTGACTATTTAAAATAATGTAAAGTAAATCATATTATTCATTTCGAAGGAGATCATTTAAATTTGTAACTACATAGAACCTAGTATAGTCTTCTTTGTAGTAGTACTTATATACATTGGGAGTGGTGTGACAACTTTATTATGTGATTGTACATGTAATTATATTCAGTTGTGATTTTCTTAATTTTCGTTTGTACATATTTTTCTTCTATTTTCAAATGTTATTGTTTTAACTTCGTTAAGCAATGTTATAAAGGGAAAAATGTAAGACAGGCCTCCTGGCCTAATTTTCAACCCTTTGAAAATAAAGATATTATTATTATTAATGGCTTTTTTAATTTTGTTGATTAGTTGAATAATAAATAGTCAGTAGATCTCGGTAATTCTAGTAAAGAAAAAATCATGTTTTGTAAAATGTATTGTTTTTGTTATACTTTAATAATATTTTGGGCAGTTTTGGCCAGTTATGAATAAATAAAATGTTTGACTGTTATGACCAAAGTTAATTTTTTGCCTCTGTGGTTTAAGGCCGTTATCACCACGCCCCAAAGTGCTAACGCAAAGTAGGTAGATGTGAAGGAGCATGGTCTCAGTTATTAAAGCAATAATTTGTCTTTAGAATATATGATGATTATAAGAGGTTTGCATTACGTTATATTTATTTTATTACTTTCTTTAAGTGAGACAAATTAATTGTCTACTCTGATGAATGCGAAACTGTGTATTTATATAGGCCTAATTGACATTGAGATTCGGCGAGACTTTGCGAGACCAAGAACGAACATGGCTGGTGTTTGGAGGGCACTGGTGAAGCAAGGTCGACTTGCTTCCCAATTACACGCTCGCACAAGGATAGGGGTTGCTGAACTAAAACAATGTCGCATGGTTTCAACATCTAAAAGTAAGAAAGATGCAACTATTACCTCTGTTGAACCTATGCCTAAAACAGAAGAGATGAAAAAATTAGAAGAAATGTTCGGAAATACAGATCCAAATCTTGAAAAGGTAAACAAACTATTAAATGCAATGCCGGTAAATGATGGGTTTAACGTCTTACATTTCTGCACCAACCGGCTAATAAAATAGTAGTTCCTTTTGGAACTGTCTTAGCCTAGTTCCTTTTGGAACTGTCTTTGGGTGGACGATGTCCACTGACAGTTCCATAGCTGCAATATGAAAATACCGCTCTTCCACAGCTCTGTGACTCACTGTTCTATAAGCCTTAGACTAAGGGTATTTTGGAATCCTTACCTACTATATTTCACATTGATTCTACTTTATTCGTCAAAGGAATCATTTCTTGGCACAGCTGATACAGTCAAAATAATTCAACACTATTTTCAAGTAGATTTCTGCACTTGAAAACATACACAAAATACGTTTGAACTGAACAACCATTGCGAGACCTGAACATGCGCAGATCGCATGTTTATTTAATCGCTAAATTCTACTTGAATCGCTAAATTCTACTTAGAAATTTAACTATAGGTTTGCAATGATCATCATCATAATCAGTATAATAATGTTTTCATGACTACATGTACAATTCACAGAAAATAAAGGAACCGGAAATGTCTCTGCCATTGACACACAGAATGACAGAATCAAGATGAAATTGAAGTTCTGTCAGTGGATTTTTCAGTTTTTGCAGTTCCTATAGCTATATTTTTTTCAAACTTCTGATTCTGACATGTACAAAGTTCAGTGGTTTTATAGCATTGTCTTAGTTTTTAATGTTCCACTCTTCAAAACTCACAATCTGGTGGAAACTGTTTTTGTTTTAAACACGTGTGTAGGCCTACATGTTATCAATTGAGATAATTTTTTCCCTGTGTTTTCTTTCAGAACTGGATATCTTGGGGTTATTCTGAAACAGATAAAGATCTTGACAGATTTACCTATTATGTTACTCTCTTCATAGGACTTTCGCTGTGTATTTGCTGGGGATCTTTTGTAGTTGCCTACATGCCTGATTATAAGTAAGTTGAACAGTTATGCTGTTTGGGCCCGCAAAATTTCCTTCATAGCAAACAATATGGGGTATGCCAGTCTTTGTTAGTCTACCTAGTCAGAACAGTAGAACATTAAACCCCATTTTTGTCCCCCGCCTTTCGAAGAAAGTTGGGGGACTATTAAAATGGGTTCGTCCGTCTGTCCGTCACACTTTTTGGGACACAATAACTCTCTTCCTAATTGAGCTAGAATGTTCAAACTTGGTGTATGTGTTTATTAGGTCAATGCCTTGATGGAGTTCAAAGATGAGCATTTTCCGCTTAGGGTAAGCAGAGATAAGCAATTTGATTGGTTGATGCTTTGGGACACGATAACTTTAGTTCTAATTAAGTGAGAGTGATGAAACTTAGTGTATAGTTTCATTACAGTAATACCTTGACTAAGTTCGGTAATGAGCATTTTCTGCTCAGGGTAAGCAGAGCAATTTGATTGGTCGAGACTTTGGAACACAATAACTCTCCTTCTAATTGAGTTAAAATGTTCAAACTTGGTGTATATGCTTATTAGGTCAATGCCTTGATGGAGTTCGGAGATGAGCATTTTCCGCTTAGGGTAAGCAGAGCGATACGCAATTTGATTGGTCGAGACTTTGGAACACAATAACTCTTCTTCTAATTGTGTAAAAATGTTCAATCTTGGTGTATATGCTTATAAGTTCAATGCCTTGATGGAGTTCGAAGATGAGCATTTTCCACTTAGGGTAAGCAGAGATAAGCAATTTGCTTGGTTGATGCTTTGGGACACGCTAATTAAGTGAGAGTGATGAAACTTGTTGTATAGTTTCATTACAGTAATACCTTGACTAAGTTCGATAATGAGCATTTTCTGCTCAAGGTAAGCAGAGCGATACGCAATTTGATTGGTCGAGAGTAGTCGAGACTTTGGAATACAATAACTCTCCTTCTAATTGAGTTAAAATGTTCAAACTTGGTGTATATGCTTATTAGGTCAATGCCTTGATGGAGTTCGAAGATGAGCATTTTCCACTTAGGGTAAGCAGAGATAAGCAATTTGATTGGTTGATACTTTGGGACAAGATAACTTAGGTTCATCTTGATTGATGATTTTTATGCCAATACAATGACTGCATTCTCATTTAGTAATCGATTCGACATTAACAGTGTATAGAAACGATTGACTTGGACACGAGGGCCCTTTCCCTTGGCCAGAGGGGCCCTTTTGTCTGCCTTTAGGGTCCCCCTAACTAGGGTACATTTTCATTTTTCTCGTCGGTTTTAGCATTTTTCTTTATAAAACACTTTTGGATGACACTTCGTGTACAGTTTGATTGCTCGATACATTGAAAAAATAAATGTGCGATTAATTATATGTGTCTTCTATTTATTTTGGGATTTCGGCGGGGGACATCAGCCTCACTGTTGGCTTGTATTTTCTAAAATTTGCATGCATTTTGCATGGAAACAGTTTTAGTAGGAATGCCAATAAATGTCATGTGCATACACATGGACCCAGGACCTACATACATGCAACAGAATGTCCCTTGTTCAAATTTGCAATTTTGGGGGGACTAAACATGGTAAATTATCAGTAATTCCACCCTGATTAAAACACAGATCCTATTTCATTTTGATTTTTATACCAATTTTTCATTTCATGTATGTAGTAATCAAAACATAGGAGAATAGGAGTCAACTTTATTATTAGTGTGCTAAAGAATTCAAGTGTATTATTTACAAAGTTAGGGCATAAGTCCTTATTTATATAAAACAAAGCGAAAATCCAAAACTCAATTCAAAGAAGCAATCAGAAAAATGCAACCAGCCTAGATGGCAGTCGTCTGCTGAAAGTTATGTATAGGCGGTAGTTTGCCACTTGATGTCATAAGTTAAAATGCATTTTATACCAACAATAAAAAGGGCGATAATCCAGATAAGACAGCCGTTAAAGAGTTAAAACTAACAATTGAGGAACAACCATGTAATTGCTCTAAACACAAAATAGGTACAATTAGACATTGTACTGTTATTTGTAGGTTAGCACTGAAAATGAAGAAACATGTATTATTTATTTTTTCAGAATGCAGGATTGGTGTATCCGGGAAGCATATTTAGAAATAGAAAGACGACAAAGAGAGGGATTACCTTTAGTTGACCCAAATCATATATCGGCAGAAAAAGTGGAGCAATCTTTACCATCAGATGAGGAACTGGAAGACACAGAAATAATCATCTAAAAGACTAGATTTGTGTTGTATGATAAAAGAAAAAATTATTAAGTCTTTGTGATTGACTGCAGACAAAACACCCCACAGATAAAAAAAAAATCACTTATTTCTTACAGGTTTGGTACTTGAGCAATCGATTTCTTTTTTTTTTATTTTTTTTTTTTTTTAAGAGGGGTGTTTTTCATGATGACCAGGGAAAGTTTTTATGGCTGTTTTATTCAACCACAGTGTTGTGAAACGACATTAATGTATCTGATGTGCAAATTCTAGAGTTTCAAACAAAGAGAAGTATATTTAGACAACATCCAAATTTGGAAACTAATAATGTAAGTGAAAGTGCTAACCTGGACTGCTGTTAGTTGATATTGTCCTATTACTAGTTTGATAAAATAAGACACATCTCTTTTTTTACATAGTAAAGAAAATATTAATAATATGGTTCTGACAGTATGTTACATAGATTGAGAAATATATATAATTTATAAAACTATTGTTATTGTTGTTAATTACAATACATTTTAGCTGTGAATTTATGATTTAATCATGAAATCATATATGGTGTTATAAATAGCTGCAGTGCTGCTACATTATCCCAACATGTATTTGTTTAAACTACGAATACATGGATGCCACAGTGTTTCAAATGACATTCTAGCTAGGTGTTGACAGAATTCCATTATTTCACGTGCTTATCAAACTTATGATTTAAATAACTATTTTTTGAGGTAAAGCTAATGCATTATGTAAGATTTAGATAAAGAGTGGCCCCGTCAGATAATATAAAATGAATATATTGTAAATTTCATTCAAATTGCTTTATTCTAAGAGAAGTTATTACTGTTTGAAGTTTCGTGGAGTTGATGGCGGACAACTCTGAAACTTTAAAAAAAATTGCGATGTTTTCATGAAAGCATATAAACCTCTGACCTATTCACCTCTTGCCACATTGCCAGTTGTCTTTCCTCTCTCATGCTCACAAATTGTTTTCTTGGTCTCTCATAACAACATTTTGATCGGGAAATGTTGAAGTATCATAGTAAAAGGTGTCTTTGTTCTTGGAGGGGTCGCGACCAGATGATGGTTTCTGGAATGGGGTCACAATCAACAAATGGTTGGGAACCACTGGTCTAGAGAGAGAGAATGGGGTTTAACGTCCAATATGGAGTTTAACGTCCAATCGACACAAACCAGGCCATTTCGGGACCAACATATAGTTTCAATTTTATTTCAATAATTCACTTGCACGTAGGGGTCTTTAGCAGTGGGAGGAAACTGGAGTGCCCGGAGGAAACTCACGAGCTTGAGAAGGCGTCCCTATCTCCATGTCACATATGCTCACACCAGGGATCGAAACTCTAGAGAGAGTTGATTATAGTTTATATAACATTTGAAGCCAAAATAAATAGCTGCAATAGTTGGATTTATCTAATACATATTGTATCTTTAACGATCATACTTTTAACATTAAGTGAATGACAGTTTCGTTGGAAAATATATCACTGGACTGTTTCTAAGGATTGTTCTGGTTAAACAATGGATCTTTCATTTACACTTTACAAACGTGGCAAGGAGTAGGGTCGCCTGTCCAGCCTCGTGGGTTTTCTCTGGATACGCCAGTTCCCTCCCACTGCTAAAGACCCCTACGCGCAAGCGAATTATTGAAATGAAATTAAACCATATTTTAGTACCGAAATGACCTAGTTTGTGTCAAGTGGACATTAAACCCCATTTCTCTCTCTCTCTACATTTTACAGGGTCAGAACATAACAGAACGTGACGTGACTACTGTATTCTGTGTTGAGTGGTTATTAATGGATAAATTTAATTGGGTTGAGTTTAGCATATTCGGAGTATCAGTGAATTGGATACTTCTGGTGATGATAGGTCTTCAGTGATCTCACAGTGTACATGTACATGTCCAAGTAATTTATCAATATGACTTATAAGAGTTATAATCATAGATGTACAAGCCATGACCTGACCAGACATTTTTATGGCCATTTCAGGTCCCCCCCCCCCCCTTGCCCACAAAATATTGAGCCTGTGAGCCTATTGTTATAACACTGCTTTCAAGCTTGATACAAGCAAGCATAACATCTATCTTGTCATTTATAATAATATATATGTAGGCATCGAAGCAAATGCTGGATTAAGCAATATATACTGGCATATTTGAGTAGGTGGGCTCTGGAAATGTGAAATAAAAAATACAAAAAATGTTTAAATGATTTTTTATTTGGTGCAAGATAATATATAAGTTTAAAATGACATTTAACATATAATATAAAATAGGAAAAGGCTTAATTTCAAAAAATAAAAAATTTACAATTTGTTTGAATTCCTAAATCTAATACTATGTGAATTTGTATCTATAACAGACCATAGAAAACTTTCAATATATCAATGGATTTTCATTGATAAATTAAATTCCAGGTTATCCTTTGAAGGATTTCAACTTTAGTAATGATGACTGAGACTAGCCTAAAATCCAATGGTTAATATCTAGGTTCAGAGTGAAGCTCTTTGACTCCAGTTTTCATCATATTTTGTTCTCATTATATATTTTTTAACTATTATAGTGAAAACTGTCTGTCCTTTATCTAATGCCCTTTAACTATAAAATAATCTATTTAAGTGCATTTTAGCGTGGATGCAGTGAAAAATAAAATATTGTCCCTTATCGTGCGACCAGCAACTTGAAACTACGAGTGTTTTAATTTAATTTGTATGCTTTTAGAAGTGGGTTATCTTTGTTCTCTGAAACCAGAAAATCTACCCACAGATCAATGTAACTCTGTCGACTTATTTTACCATCTGGGTTCTCGGTTTCTTTAAACATTGCCCCAATAGACTTGGCAAATTCAGGATCCATACCAAAACATTTCAGACCAACTGCCATCTCACTGATAGAAACGAAGCCATTCTTGTCGTTATCGAATATATCAAAGAAAACTCCAACCATTTCGGTCATGGATTCCTTAGCAGAAGCAGGATTGAGGGTGACAAACTCGGCGTATGCTTTTACAAATCTATCTTCTGAAACCTTTTTACCCTTTTCGATGTCTTTTTGAATTTCCGCAAATAGTGGCAAGTCAGTTTTGGTAGACATTCCTCTCTCTAAAATCATCATAACGCCATTCTGTAACCAGTTTTGGATGTTTTTTCTTTCTCCAGTGGTTAAATTGTATTCTTGACCAAAGCGATCTGCTACCAAGACAAAGTCATCTAATCCAAGGGAACCATTTTTATTGATATCCATCATTCTAAACCAACATCTTACTTTCTTCTCAACAAATTCAGTAAATCTTATTGTCGCCATTTTATCTAGAAAATAAATATTGAACTCGTTAATTTTATAATATTTTATTTTGTTGAATTTTTGTCTTAATCGGCATAAAAATTAAGAAAGCAGACTTTCACTTAAACCCTGCCTGTTCTCAAATATAAACAAATAGTTTTTGGACAGAAAAGAATGCCCCTATTTGTACAAGCAAATATTCCATTCTTCTTGGTTAATTAAAAGGGATACACTATACCAATTATAGAAACCGTTAAATCATAGACAACTAAGTGCCAAAAAGTATATTGTAACTAGAAATATTAGAGGGAAAATAAATACAGGTAACATAATGTCACTAAATCAATGGCTGTAGTTAGTAAATCAACCACCTAAATTGTCCGACCAGGAATATGCCCAATCAATCGGACATCAAGACATGATGAATAATATTAAAAATTCCAAAAGGAATATAGTGTACATGTGTATGACTTTGAATTATTTACGTGTGCTAATCATTCGGAACTACTTTTATTTAGACTGAATATTTAGTCACTTTCAATATTTATTTTTTTTCCATCTAATTACCTATAACACCTAATCCTAATCCGCTTAATACACTAATCCTAATTAGACCTTAATTGGATTAATCAAAAGTGGGCACAGTGAGGACACACCATTTTGGCCAGAGCCACAAACTGGCACAAACATCAGTTAAGGGTATCTTGTTAAATTTACTCATTTGTTAACTCTTTATCTCAGATATATTTATACATACTTTTTTATTCTTTAATTTAAAAGTATAATTTTAAAAAAAGCATTTCTTTTTCATTTCTCGAAGTGTAAATAAATTTAATTGGTTTGGAGGATGGCATATTATGTTGTTATAGCCAGAAAGTGGTTTGTATTTTGTCTGCCCATAAAAATTGTGATCAGATACTTTTTCATGTTTTACCCCTCAATTTTATTTTATAGAAATCTAAAAAGAATGATTGGATGACTGATAATAGAAAGCAAGACACACAGGCATCTTTCTTTAAAATCATTAATTCTTACCTTTTATGGTAATGGGTATGGAAATAGTTATAATACACCACACTGTGTCAACAGGAATCCAGAGTTTGTCCAACCAATCTCTTCCACTGATTAATCAACAAATGACCGAAACCAGCATAAAATTTTTGTCTGTCTTCATATTCTACAATATTTATTATCTTATATACCCACATCACTTCACAAGTTTATTTCAAACATAATTAAAAATTTAGATTATTTTATACAGGTAGCATATCGATTTTCAAATTTTTTCAAAATATATGCACTTGGTGATTTCAAAAGTACATGACCTTTCTGAAAACAGCGCAGTTACAACAAAAAGGTCACAATATATATTAACTTACACTGGTGATGAATTGATTTAAAAAAAAACCCACAGGACAATTACTGTATTTTTTATAGATGTGAAATGTATGTGGATTTAAGAGAGATCATTCACATATTATATCTATGTACAGTGGTGTATTGCTAAAAATAGAAAATTAAGGGAATGAACCTTTAATGATTTATTCAGATGATGGTGGCTGTAAGCAAGAATAGAGTGAAATAAAATGAAATGGGAGTTAAACATTCTCCTCTGCTACCACTTGACTAATGAAGACAGGCTTACGCCATATAGTCTGCTATGAGGGATATTTTGTCCGGGCAGCAGCATTATGGCCTGCTCTTATATCAAATTCCAACTGCCAAGGGATCTTTTACATGCACTCTAATGTATACACAGGACCTTGGTTTCCGTTCCATCCTTCAGACCCTCTGTCATGCACCACTGACAAGTGGAAATCCTGTTGGAAAATCCCTGATGAGGAACTATCTTGGCAAATGCAAGAATCGCAAATGCAACCTGCTGGCTTCCCTAGAATAGGGCAGTTAGTAATGATGTCTGTTAGGTCAAACAGAATCTAATAATACTGACATATCTAATTTTTTCTTCATTCTTGTTCTCAGGAATTGACTGATCAAATGTAGGGTGCCTATTGCTCCAACTCTCTGTGTGTTGCCAAAGAGACAGTTTAAAAATTTATTAGACTCTAGTTTGGGCAATTAAGAAACCAGTTTTAAAAAATCATGCAATTTACAATTCTGCACAAATAAGAGAACAGTGATGTTGTAGGCTGAAATCCCTTGATAGTTTGGTTTATAGACATTGGTCAGATATTTCGCTCTGATAACAACTAAAATGTGGTTTAACATCCTACTTTTCTGCACAACTATGCTATATGAAGACGTATGTCATACAGCCATACAGGGACAATCCCATACACAAACCCTGCATTCAGAGACCAGTGTCCTAACAGCCCGATTACCACAACCTTCATGCAGGCTCAATGGTTAAAAAGCAAACTAAACTCTGAATAAAACCAACCAGTTTTATTGAATTAAATTTTTTTTTATTATTCAATCGGCAGGTTTACATGTTAAATTCAAAGTTGCATTTTAATTGGAATGTTTTTTAAAAAATGAAAAGATTTCGAAACTGAAAACATTTATGGCAATACAGACCTAAATTTCGTTTTGTTTTTATACTTTTGGTGGTCTCCACAAAACATGCAGGCTTTTTATATTTAACTTATAAGATGTTTTGTTCTCTACTACGCTGAAGATGTTTCCCATAATTCTGTAGCTACCCCCACTTCCCATCAAACATAACGCTCTATAGATTTTCCCCATAATTTTGTAGCTGTCCCCCCCCCACTTCCCATCAAAAATGCTCTATAGCTGTTTCCGATAATTCTGTAGCTACCCCCCATCTTCTATCATACATAGCACTCTACACAGATGTTTCCTATAATTCTGTAGCTCCCCCAACCTCCCATCAAATAATGCTCTATACCAGTTTCCCCCAATTCTGACCTAACAGCCCCTTTCCCGTCTTAAACATAACACAGATTTTTTAATACCTCTTTTGGATCATTAAGTCATATGACAAATATGAAAAATAAATAAATAAAATATCTGGGGTTTTGTTTTAATCTGATGGGTTGACTAATGACAAGACAATGATGTACATCTATATGGTGTCTACTTTACACACTTAAAAGAGTTTACACACTTCATAAACAAAGAACTTTTATAATTAAAAAGATGCATTAATTCATTATAAATCGCTTGTTAAAGAGTTAACACACTTCATGCTATTTCACTAAACAAAAAACTGTTTTAATTAAAAAGATTCTTTAATTCAATATAAAAGGTTTGTTTGAATTGTGACCCATATGAGCAGAAATCTATGTGTGTTTGAGTGCATACAGATTCATAATATTGCAGGTAAAATTTATATGTGGAGACCCATATCAAATATTTTGTGATAAAATAATGATGACATTCAGCTATTTGTACAGTTGCGATAATAGAAAGATAATTTTGTTACGTGTACAGCTATTTTTTATTTCATATTTTAATCTGAAGCATTGACGGTGATGGTTTTTCCTTTTGGGTCATCAAATCGATCCATGGTGCTTAGGTTAAACATCATATAGATTCCAAAATACAATATAACAATAAAAATTAGAGCGTAGAAGAGAGCCATCCATATAGCTGTTGTAAAGAAGGGAACACAATCCCAGGCATCACCAAACTGATCACGAGGTTGACCTGGCAAACCAAATACTTGAAACTGAAAAAAAAGAGAAGAAAATTTGTGAAGCAGATCAGTAGTAAAAGCTCTTATTACTAACTCTTATCAAAAATAAGTTCTGTTTTATTATTTGCTGAGAGACACAGGGATTCAGTGAGTAAGGAGCTTTCTCAATAACCAGAATATCACTGGTTCAATCCCAGGATGGTCCACGAAGTTACTTGAGATTTTTCAGCTTGCTTTCCCCATATCAGTGGTGCAGTGTCTAGTCGTTTGGATGGTATAAAAAAAATCATTGTAAATTACATGTACATAATGTACAAAACGAAAGTAAATCCAAAACTAGTCACCAGATGTCCTAGAACAAGCCAACAGTGAGGCTGATATCCCCCGCCGAAATCCCAAAATAAATAGATGACACATATTAATTAATCGCACATTTATTTTTTTCAAACGTATCGACCAATCAAACTGAACACGAAGTGTCATCCAAAAATTGCTTATCTCTGCCTACCGTAAGAAGAAAATGCTCATCTTCGAACTCCATCAACGCATTGACCTAATAAGCATACACACCAATTTTGAACATTTTAACTCAATTCGAAGGAGAGTTATTGTGTTCCAAAATCTCGGCAAATCAAATTGCTTATCGCTCTGCTTACCCTGAGCAGAAAATGCTCATTATCGATCATAGTCAAGGTATTACTGTAATGAAACAATACACTAAGTTTCATCACTCTCACTTAATTAGAACTAAAGTTATCGTGTCTTAAAGCATCAACCAATCAAATTGCTTATCTCTGCCTACCCTAAGGGGGAAATGCTCATCTTCGAACTCCATCAAGGCATTGACCTAATAAGCATATACACCAAGTTTGAACATTTTAACTCCATTAGAAGGAGAGTTATTGTTTTCCAAAGTCTCGACCAATCAAATTGCGTATCGCTCTGCTTACCCTGAGCAGAAAATGCTCATTATCGAACTTGTTACTGTAATGAAACTATACATCAAGTTTCATCACTCTCACTTAATTAGAACTAAAGTTATCGTGTCCCAAAGCAACAACCAATCAAATTGCTTATCTCTGCTTACCCTAAGCGGAAAATGCTCATCTTCGAACTCCATCAAGGCATTGACCTAATAAACACATACACCAAGTTTGAACATTCTAGCTCAATTAGGAAGAGAGTTATTGTGTCCCAAAAAGTGTGACAGACAGACAGACGGACAGACAGACGGACGGACAGACGGACAGACAGACAGACGGACGAAACCATTTTAATAGTCCCCCAACTTTCTTCGAAAGGCGGGGGACAAAAAGTGAGTATATCTTGAGACAATACCTGTGGATACTTTTAGCTGGATTTGATAAGCTGACAAGGGGGGGGGGGGATCACTGTTTTAAACTGCAAGCAGAATTCCCAGCCCAGTGGTTTAAATGTTCAAGAAATAATTTACCTGCAGTCCATCTATTGAGAGTTGAAAGTAGGATCCATCTTTGGTTCTATTGGATTGTTTTACATTGAATCCCGAACAATGATAGGAAAACAATAAAGGGAAATTTAGATCCAAACTTTTAATATCCATATCCATTTCTTCGTCACCACCTCCACCAGTTTTATTTTTAAGTGTCAATGTGAAGTTGGAAATCTTAAGACGATATGCATTGTTTTTGGTCAAAGCAAATCTTTGAAAGAAAAACACAACAGGCAAAAATTTAGAACAATACCTTAATAAATATACATCAGATATTAGAATCAGAATCTATGATTCAAAATATATTTCATCAGGTATAATCAGATCATCTGTTCAACCCCCTAAACTTATTTTTTGGATTTTAAAATAATACACAGCCAGGAAAAACCATTCATGTATGTAAGTTGTAACAGATGATCACCCAGTGCATTTATCCCAGTAATAAATAATAATAATGAATATTCATATTGCACACATTCAATTTGAACAGTATGCTCATAACTTTTGTACAAGTGGACTACTTATTTTGTTTTGTTTTCAAAGTTCAAAATTTCGTTTAATTGTCTTTACTACACTATGATCTGGAAGAATTGTTATCAATGACGTTTTCTAAATGGTGTGAAGGCTTAACCAATAAAACGGTCTGTTATGGCAAGCTCTAGGCGTGTTTTGCACGGAACTGTGGGTAATCCACTAGTAACATCAATACTGATTGGTTAATCAAATGCCTGATGTCATAGGTTCAAAAGCCACTCTATGACCTCTGACATGACCTATCACAACAAACCGGTCAGATATTCATGTAGTGTAGGCCATTGAAAGTATAAAAAAAAACAAATGAAAAATAAATCTGTATTTTAATAAGTTTGGTGAACTATTTAATTAAATTTGAAGATTGTCAAAAAGGCTTCCCTTGAATTATCTCAACAGATACTAACAAGACAAGTACATGTAGTTTTTCCAAATAATTTGGCCATGTTTTCGAATCATTCATAAGTTATAATTACTTATGTGCCGATCTTGGTGGTAGTAGCAAATATTCGATTTACTCACATTTAATAAATTATTTTTATTAAAATATTTGTTTCATGGGCCATGGCAGGAAGACTTGTCAAAATATTTATAAATTATTAGTATTAACCATTAGTTAAATTCTGTTTCTCCATCTTGCACTTTTGACAGGTCAGGTAGAGACCAGTTGAAATCAAAAACCTCCCTAATACCTGATAAGATTAGTTTGCCATAACTATTTGAAAGCATACTAATAATGGATTCTTAAAATAGCATTATGCAAGAGCAAAATCTGCTTATTACAGGTCTTTCTTTAAGCCTGAGATGTTATCTAAATAATTAATTAGACATTAATTAACATATCAAGACCATAATAAACTTGACCATATGTCGTCAAGGCTAGCCTTCGATGTTGGCGGATTAAATTCTTATATGCCGCCTAATGGCCGTTGATAATTAAATCAATCAAGTGGATAATCAAGACTATGCTGTTTATATTAATGATTTGAATAATGATGACCGAGGCTATGTGAATATTTCAAACGCTTTTTTCTTGGCTAATAGTGAATCAATTTGACTGAAATTTTCAGCAAATTATCTTTACACTATCTAGTTTTTAACTAGTATAGTGAGAACTGCCATCTCTTTATCTTATCTCCCATAATGTAACTTTAAATAAAAAATAATTTTTATCATTTCACAGATCAGCTACTGGTATTTGCCTGCTACAAATCTCAGTGAGATCTGCTGTGCACCATTGTACACAACAAAATGAATTTTTAGATTTTATTTGCAAGACAATTTTATCTTATTTATTAAATCTGTAAAAATACCATAAATTCTGTGAGGTCATACTGAAATTATATGACAGAGCAAGGCCAAAATGACTTCACCGAAATGTCATTTTGTAAATAAAATGGGAGGATAAAACAGTTTTTTTAAAATGCATTTTACTCACTTGATAGTAACACCATAAGTCTGTGAACTATTAGCAGCTTTTACATTATCATAGGCCAATGAAAACCTACAATATTATAATAAACATGTATAATCAACCAGACAAGCATAATGATCTTCTTTGTTGTTTAATGTCACATGAGAAAATCACAATACAATTTTAGAACCAGAAGAAGAATTTTCCTTGGAAAGCTGTGTTTCTGTCATAAAATGAGAATTATTACTAGTCTCTGTCACCCAGAACCCCCTAGTCTTCAACGCACGGAGGGTCTGGGTCGGTTCTCAATTGTTGGCGAAAATTACTGGATAATCTACCACACAAAAAAACAAACATTTGGTTACGCATGGGCAATGGAACCTTTTGGCTAAAGTCTCGGTAAGTGATAGATCTTATGAAGCCGGGCCCATTTTGCTAGATTCTATAAAGTGGTTGAAATATATCCCACAATTCACTTGGCACATCTCTTATTAGAAACAAAATAGAGACGAGGAATAAGCATGGATCGCGATGAAGAATTAAGAAGACTGTGAGAAGCCTTATGTCTGATTCATGACGAGAGAAAATTAACATTTCAATTGAAACTATTACAAACAAAATTTTAAAGAGTGTCATCGTTGACAAGCGTGCTGTTTTGATAGATTCAGTACATGGTAACTTAAAAGACTGGATATTCCAGACAATGACATATTTTCCGTCAAATTTTGAGGACCCGTCCAGACTAATATTCGTAGAATATTTGTATGGATGATAGAGACTAAATTATTACAGGATATTCTATATTGTATCAGGAGCAGATAACTGCAAGTGACAGTATGTATGCCAACCACCACTGATTTTCCAAATGACTTCAATGTTAATTCTGGTCTCTTTGCCAAGCTCCAACTTTACCCCAAACTCTTTTAGAGTATCAAACAGTCATGTCTTTGCTCTAGATTTTGTATGAGGTTGACCAGCAAAATTTTGAAATACAATCTTTAAGTAACATGCTGCTTTTTGCTGTACTATCACCGCAACCAACCCCTTAACTCTGTTCACATTTCCACGTCTAAATCATGAATATTTATGAAAACCTGGCAGAAGATGTTAATGCAAACCCTCTTTTTCCATTCTAGACCAAAAATCAACAAAAAGGTGGGAAAAGGGAGGGAGAGAAAGAGAGAGAGAGGGCTGTCATTAAGCCATTTCATTTCTATAAATAGATGAACTACATAGGTCTGCAGACTAAAGTGTATTTTTTTAAGACATAACTTACTCTCCAGTGGTGTTTCCCATTTTTGATCCAGAAGAATCAGCCTTGACAACACCATCAATTGAGAAGTTCATATTACTTCCTTTTGGATTAACCTGAATTATTGTTATTTTTCGGGCATAAAAAAATATATCTGATGTCACGTTGATAAATATACTTGTGTTCTTTGCATCAGCACTTGCAAGTAGACGTCTTCCGGTGTATTTTGACTCGACAGGATTCTACAATAATAACAAAAAAACAATATATTAACTTTATGTCCCTTATTCTGTTGATTAATCACACTTCATTAAAATGGAGATCAAGACTATTTCATTAAAGACCACATAAAATAATGATTTTTAATTGCATATATTGATAGCTAAGGATTACTACATTCATTTTACGTCAAGTTCACTCCAATCTGATTAAAATTAATTGAGATATTAACGTTTAAACATCAGACAGCCAAAAACGGTTTTCAAATTTTCAATTACAACCTTTATCCGGCTGATTGACTGGTGACGTCACAGGCACTACACATAATCTATACACATTATCTATACAATATATCACTATCTGTACGATATATCACTGTATACACACCGCCAGTTAACACGTGTGTATTTGTCGGTCCAATTAACATTTGACTGGCGTAATCATTAACTCGTAATTTTACACGTAAGCTACATATCACTATACTATATAAGTCAAAGCATTTTCAAAAGCCGACCTTTCTCGTCTTAAGTTGTAATAGATTATATATTTGTGACTAGAATAGATTACAATTCACTAGTTGATCAACATCTCCAGCCCGTAAATCAGTACGTAATATTTTAACACGGTTATCGGTAGTCATATTGACAAATAAACCGACAGAATGAAGCGACACAAGACGGTGCAGATAAAAACAACATGTGTCTTCTAAAGGTGCGGCAAAAGGGGAGGGGGGCGAATAGAAGAGCCTCCTAAGCTGGTATCTCAGGTACACGGTAACGTCGCATTCAGATTGTGAATTAAAAAATAATAGTAAATTGGGTTTTTTTCTTTATATTATATAAAATTGTATATTATTAATATTACATTGGTAGTTTAGTAATTTGTAAAAAGAAGGCATAGCCAACTTTCCTGTCATATGCGACATGCTTTCAGCATGTCTGTTATTGGCGTACATGACCATTTTCAGCTTTTTCGCGCCAAAATCAACCATTTTACACATTTCTTAGTAAGCCATGCCTAATATGGTATACGAAGATTTCCATGTGACATTAAGATCGTGTAACGCTACTTTTGTGATAATGGAGCTTTTTGTTATAAATACAGAGTAATTGTTCGACAAATACGAGTGAATTTGAGCCATGTTACTTTCGCTATTACAAACTATCGAAGCTATCGATAGTTTACTTGACTATTGCAATTTTTATCGATAGTTTCTTTTTACTATCGATACACACTATCGACAGTCAAACTATCGCGATGCATCGATTGTTCGATGTATCGTTACACCCCTAATGATTATTATTTGAAACCATTTCGTTTCTTAAAAGCCGACAATTGATTATTTCTATCGGCTTAAAAGATGTCCGTAGCGCCGGCTATAACAATTTCACACCAATCTTGTTTCAATCAGAAGCCAATTATTGTTGGCTTACGGTCGGCTTATTCTGATTAAAAAAAAACACATGGGGAATATGGCTACAACAACTGTCTTTATAAAACAAATTCTAATTTACAAAACAAATTATTCCGTAGTCAATTGTTATTTAATTAGGGGGATTAAAGAATCAGTCAGGCGTTACCGAATACACACACCGGGTGTATATAGGTAATTAAGGAAAAAACATCCCGAATATGCATTCGGTCACTGTGACATCACTGGCGTCTGAGGGGATTAAGAGTGTTTTCAATAAGTCGTTTTTACGGAAGGTCTATATTTGCGACTTTGAGTGACGATATCTGAATTAATTTTCATCAGATCGACGTTAAACTGCCGTAAAATGCATATAGTAACCAATGTTTATGAGCTCAATGAATTCAGTTTTCTCATTTTATGTGCTCTTTAACAATTTTACTTTCGATTTATACCCATATTTTGAACTCAGTGAGTTCCTAGAAAGAAGATTATTATTTTAATTTTGCATATTCAGGTTATGGCTTTTGTAAGCCATGGAATGCCGAAATGGATAAATGCACAGACATGAATATTAATAGACGAAAGAGACAGATTAAAGATATATCACATTACTAACACAAAAAATTAAGTCATTCAACACATATATCCAGACTATATTTAAATCAAACATCCATTATTTGTTTAAAAGATTATAAAAAAAATTAAAAATAAAAGAATTCAGTAAATCAAATTTCCATCTAGTTTTGTTATTTACCGTTTGTGAAGATTCTGCTGTATAGACAGCTGTGTACTTAATACTTCTCTTCTTCAATTCCTTTACAACATCATTAACAATAACATCTGAAGTATACAGTAAAATGAAATTAAATTTAGCGTCTGACTGTTCTGCTCATACTGGGCTAATGCGAATGATTAAACAGCTGTCCTTGTCAACCTCCATCCTGCTTCACTGACAAGGGGAAAGGGCAGCCGAAAATCACAAACTTTCTCGGCCACAGCAGAGATCGAACACTCAACCTAATCCCCCAGGCTAGCAAGCATGCTTCTTGACCACTTAGCTACCTAAGCTCCAGTATACAAAAAAAATAACACTACAAATTACTGTTTATTGAGTAGAATTTAATATATGTAATTAAAGTAACATGTTTGTAAATCCTGACTAATATGGAAGCTTCTTTGTAAATTGAATAAAATACAAAAAGAATAAAGCTGACTTATATTTATAATCTAAATCTATCAACAACAAAGTTTATTTTTCTGCAAAACTTATAATATTTATGTTTATATCTTGTAAAAATAATAATTTACTAGGCCCAATCTTGGCATTCTCTCTAATAAATATATTTTTGCTGGAAAATAGAAAGCTTTTAGAAAAACGCTGAAAACAGAACATGTATTTAATGGTTTGAGACATTCAAATAAATAAATTTAATAAAATGAAACATATAGATTGATGGTGAAGCTCCACTACATAAATCTACGAAATGAAATGAAATGGGGTTTAATGTCCTACTATTCTGCTCATACTGGGCTAATGAAGACACCAATGTGTACACAGGACCTTGGTTCTTCGTCCCATCCAAACGACTACCTTCTCAGGCCGTCCGTCCTGCATCTATGACAAAGGGGAACCATGCTGGGAAATCTGAATGGACTTTCTCGACCAATGCAGGGATCGAACGCCCGCCCTCCAGGCCATCGAGCCAACGTTGTTTTAATTAAAACGTTAAGCATATGTCCTTACCATTATTTCTGAAAGCTTTTTCTTCATTACCAGCTTTTCCAGTGCTAGGTAATATAACTAGAATCAGATGACTTTTGCCATCACCCAATGGTAAACTAGGAATATCAGAAGAAGATTCAATAGTGTGTTGTCTCCCTTTAAAACTTTCCTTCAAATCACTGATTGCAGTAGTTGGTAGCTTAACACTTGGTATGTGAACAGAGAACTGTTCCTCCATCAATGCCTATTTAAAAAAAAAACAACTTGTAACTGTATTCTATGAAAACATTTAATTAATAACACAAATAAGTGTTGTTAGTATGTGATACTGTATGAAATGAAATCAATGTGACCTGAATGGGTGTGAAATATATCCTTAAATTTAAGGGAACCAACATAAATTCTACTCTTGGCTAAAATTGGTAAGATTAGCCTTTTGTTATTTTGTTATATAAATTAAGATACCACTTCATAAATTCCAGTCAGATAATTATTTCATGGTTATGGTATCATCACCATAGACATCAATGCCAATGCATAGTCATTTTGATTTGCCTGAAAACTTCAGTCTTGTGTACACATTGGCGTATGTAAAATAACCTTTGACAGTTGAAATTTAAAAATAAAAGTAGGCCATAGCGCCGTTGTCCAGACAAAATTTCCCTCATCATAGCACACTGCATGGCTTATGCCTTTTTCATTAGCCCAGTCAATACATAATATAATAAAGGTCATGAGTGTCATTTTCTACTGTTTAACAATTACATTGTAGAGTTATCTGTGAGGCACTGAATTAGAGAGAGAGACAGAGAGCGAGAGGGTTTAACATTCATGCATCACAAACGAGATTATTTCGGGACTAACATATGGTTCATTTTTTTTTCAATAATTCACTTGCACATTGGGGTCTTTAGCAATGGGAAGAAACTGGAGGAAACACGAGGTTGGACAAGCAAGCCTACTCCTTCTCACATACAACCAGTTGACTCAATGACAGACCTTACGATACAATGCGCACTTACCCCCTTCCCCTGCACTGAATCAACTTCCTGATAATATATATAGGCACCTCTGACTTACGATAAAAAGATCAATTACCTTGATATTCTTAAAAGCTCCTCCATCACTATAAGGATTGTAGATATCTGCATATTTAGCAAAATCATTGATATTCAACTAAAAAGAAAACAGATACAATAATATGGTGATATTCAAGTCAAGCTCTGTGTGTATATTTATCTACATGTACATGTAACTTTTGTATATTAATATATAAATATTGTAGCTGTACATGTTGCTTTTCATACAATAACTTTTTTCACATCCCAAACATCCCAATGTGATATTTATGGTAAATACTTTTCAATTCATGTACAGAATTTACATATTGTCAGTAGGTAGACAAAGTGACTTATCGTCAGTTAGATAGGATATGAAGATATGTCACTTCGTCTACCTACCGACGATATGTTCAACATTGTAAATATTCAAAAGCTACAGTAAGGCAAATGAATTTATTTACAATATATCTACATTACTATGCATCATATATAGTGTTTTTTTTATATATAATATATATGTAAAACACAATTTACCTTGTCTTGTAAGAAAACAACAATATGCTGGTTATCGGTTGTAGATAAAGGTGAGAGGTAGGACTGGTGAAATGTTCCATGATCTATTGTATTTCCGGCAAATGGCTGGGGTAAGTCACTCAGTGGTCTAAAAGTTAAAAGTATAAAATATTGTAAGTAAATCAAAATAAAATTGTTTTTTATAACATGTACAGTAGATACAATTGATAGTTATAGATAGCTAAATGGTACGGAATGTGGTAGGGTTTATGAATTTGACTAACAACTGAACAAGTCAGAAAAAAACTATGACTTGAACATGTAGATGAGACAACATATAAAATTTGTGTTACACCAAGGTCTGACTGTAAACAATAAGCTGATATTTACCACTACTTTATAATGTCATTATCTAGTTAATCAATGTTATATGACACAAGCGAGATTCCTTTCACAGCTAGCCGTTGGCCGAGAAAGTTCATCAGGACTTTCCAACATGATTTTGCCTTGCCAGCGGTGCAGGAATGAGGACTTGACAAAGAGAGCTGTTGAGTCGTCATATGATACAAAAAACCAAGGTCCTGTGTATACATTGGTGAGCATGTAAAAGGCCCCTTGGCAGTTGGAATTTGATATTGATGTAACAGTAGGCCATAGTGCCCCCTCATAGCACACTGTATGGCGAAGATCTGTCTTCATTAGCCCAGTTTAAGATCAGAACAGTTGGACGCTAAACCCCATTCCATTTCATTTCAATACACGTTCAGGGGTTAAACAAAGCTAAACTCTAACCAAAATGACAATCACTTAACCGCATTCAGAAATGTTAAGAATGGCAGCAGCTAGTTCTGAAAATTCTTAATCCTAATCTGATGCTGTCACCATTCTTACAGATCCTGGGGGAAGCCACTGAATTATACTTGTAAGCTACAATTTTATTTCAATCTACTTGTTTGTATGTATGCGTCTTTAGCAGTGAGCGCAAGGTGTAAACCGGCAACCTGGAGAAAACCAATGATGTAGGACAAGCAACTCTACAATTTGTCTCATAAACGTTTCGGATCAAAAACATGTCACTTGACTGAAATGACACCACCCCTAATCCTTCCTTGTTTTTTGGAGAAAAGGTGCGATAGAAAAAAAGATATTGGATGACTGTGACAAAACTTGGATTTCCTTGTGTTATAATTAGCTCAAAACAATCTCTACATATCACAGTATATTCACAATCACAGTCACCAGCCTCGGTGGCAAAAATAGGTCGATTGACGGTAAAAATCATACCTTGGGAAAATGGAAAACCAGTCTTACATAAAATTTTTAATATTTTTTTCCATGTCATAGAATAAATCAAACATAAATTATGCAAAAGCTAAATCTGCTTATCGCAGTAGGCGTGAAATGTTACATCAACTATTATTGGATATTTATTAACATGACAAGGCCATAATCAACTCTTGATGCCATCTGATGTGTCCGATATTCATAACATTTGATTCCAATCAGCCATTCAACAGCCATTGATTATTAGATTGAGACTGTTTTATCGTAACAACACTAACAAAGACAATGAGAATTTCTCGGCTCAGAATGAAGTAATTTGATTGAGATTTTTGGCATATTCCCTTTTCATTTTCTATTTTTTTTTAACTATTATAGTGACAACTGTCATCTATTTATCTAATCTTCCTTCATGCCACTTTAATCTAGCCTATACCATATAACAATTGGGGTGTAATTTTGTAGGCTGCACATCATTAAATGATAAGAATACTACTAGTTCAAGGCACCCAAATACCTGTATTGCTGTCAATCTAATGAAATAATTTAGTAGTCAAGATAAGTCTATTAGCTATTTTGTGTATTCATGACTGACCTACATACCAAGTATGATATTTATTTTGCTTTTCTTCACTACCCACCAGTATAAGAATAACCTTTCCCTGTCCTTCAGCAAAGTAATATTCTCACACTGTTAGGGTGCCCCACGGGCCACGTGCCAACTGAAAAGTTGTTCTTGACACGTTGATCCTGCACGTTTTAGTTCAATGACTTACTACTGATTTCTAACAGTCTCGCACACTCGTTGAGGCTATAAATAGCAACAGCATGCGGAAATGTTCAAAACACCAAACACTACTACAGCCGTAAAAAATCTATTGTTGACGATTCTGAATAGCAATAATATTTAACTTTTTGGTTATTACGGCATCTTTAGAAATTACGCTCGTTTTATTTTTTAAATTGCCTTATAATTAGCTGTACCATTAGAAGCTGCATATTTTGGTTAAGTACAAATAATATCTCTGACTCCAGGTCCGTATGGAAGAATAATGATCAAAGCAGTAGTTTCATTTTACTTTTACAAGGTTCTTAAAAATATTGTTGAGACGCCTGATGTTGGTGCTTCTAAATTCAATTTCTTGTTCCATGTTTCGTAAAAAAAGTAGTCTTGATTATCCCGACCCGTCAATTAGACGTAGAATGATCGGTAGACTAGTTAAGCGAGACTAATTTCAAAACAAGGGCACGTAACCTATCTTTTACTCAAAAGTGTCTGGATGTTATGGACGCCACTCCAAACCATTTTTCAGTATTATTTATGTATGGTTTAAATGATCATAGCTTATGAAGTACAGCATGGTCGTTTATTTAGTGACTATAAATGTGTGAAACAGATTTAAGGCTTTCTAAATATATTAGTATTGTGGTGTAATTGTCGAGATATTTGGAGATATTCATTTAGGGTGGGGCACCCTAACACTGTTAGTCTACTATTTTCAGCTTAGATGTACCTTTAACTGCCACAGGGACAGTAAATATGGGTAATTACTTTATCTTAATAAAAATAATTATTCTAATTACAATTTCAAATAAAACAAAAAAGCATTTTTATTTTTATTACAAAATTTCCCCACTCATTCTCTGCACTTTGATGGATTTTACGCAAATAAATTGACCCCCCCCATCATTTAGCAATCAGTATGAAATTTGTTTCATGACAAAATACCTTGACAAGTTGACATGGACCTCGGTGTCCCGTGACACTGACAGTGACAGCACACACAGTCACCCACAGTCCGACTGCCCGCCGCCGTTTACACTTCGCATGCGATTTGGATAGAGAATGGAGAGGTTTCCAACGCGAAGATATATCTTTAAAATACTTGCCTTGATGGTGACCACATAAGTACTGGGACATTGTCGGCTAAAGCAATAGAAAATAGAGTTGACAATACAAGAAACATTTTAATCTTGAAAAATACGTCCACCATTTTGAATTTTCTACTTATCATGTGACGATTTCAATGACGTCTTCGGATATATTATATCTCTAGATAACGGACTGGTTTTTATTTTTACAAATATTTTGTTTATATTTTATATACTATTTGTTTTGAGATTATTAAGTATCCCATAATAAATTATTTCAAATCATGTGGCAATTTCGACTCTAGACTATTAGGTACAAATAAATGTGAAGCCATTTAACTAAGCTTTATGTATTCAGATACGTTCCTCGATTATTCTTCAATCCGCAGATAATTTTATATATAGTCTTGGTTGCCTGGCCATACATTTGTATTGCCAATGGGATAAAGAAATATTGCTTCTAAACGATCGGGACTAAATCTCGGGATCGCCGATATTTTAACGAGAACAGCCTTTTTGTGTGAACCGCCATCATGGGTATGTTCTTTCCCACGTGGTGTAACAAAATATTGTAATTTCTAACAATTGTGATGGAGTATTTTCTTTTATTTTGAATAAAATTTTTTCCTAAATTATTTTGTATCTTTACATGGTTCATTTTAATAATTTTCTGTGGATAGACTTCATGCTTTTGTGATTTATTTCTAGTAAATATTTTACTGGGTTGTGTGGGACTTGTCTTGTTGGTCTTCGTGTCGTGATGGAAAATTTTCAACTGAGAAAGATTAATTTATCTTAATTTTTAGAATTGGTTACCAACAATCTTTTATTCTTTTCCTTAGAAAATGCGTTAACCCCCACCCCTTCACATTGTGGCATTACGAAATACCGGTACCCTTATTTTGTAGGTCAAATATTAGATAATTTTGTGTTGGGCAACTGCATGAATTTAGAAATTAAAGTGCCAATCCCGATAACTTTTTAGGGAATAAAACTGCTTAATTTTGTGTTAAAATCCTTTAAAATCCATAACCTAAGGCCCACCTACTAACCCGATATTTGTGATACGCTTGTAAATAACTTAAACCTGACAGTCTTCATCTGGAAATGGAGACCGTTGTATTATACAGTATCTGGATAAAACCAGACTTTTTTCTATAAGAATAATATGTAGGTGAAATTTACCTTTTGTTATCAAGTACAGGGCATGGACCATTCACTGTATAGACCTCTCAAGAAACATTAATCGATTATGAGGTCACCCAATGAAAAAATTGACCCGAAATCTTAAAAGGGTTACGTGTCCGGATAAGCAGTGTTGACGTTCACGTCCAAACAACTCAATATTTTGAGCTGAAATTTTGAGACAATGTAACTACACCATGCCACTATATTTTGGTCCATAAATTTCATAAATACTCGGTCTTTAATTTTTGAGACTCTGTTCTTATCGGGATTGTCCCTTTAATTTTTTGTGGATTGCAGGCCTATTGGCCTACTTTTCTCCCAGCTGCTTGTTTTGTAAGCATTGTTTAAAAATCATATTATTAGGCCTATTCTCGCAATGGGATGGTTTGTGTCCAATAAACCTAATCAGCATATTAGTATACACAGTACCAATCTGTTTCCCCAACTACCTCATAGCCTACTTAATCTGGATTGTATACCCAATTAGGTGATGTAATCACACTTTTTAGGATTCTGGTGTGCAATGGAAATCTTGGAAACCTGGGGCCAGTTTCACGAAATTTTAACTAAAGATAAAATCCAGATTTTAGTAGATTCTTCAATTTTGATTGGCTAAGCACTAAAATCAATCAGATATTATCCAATCAAATTACTAAAATTTGGATTGTATCTTAGTTGAAATTTTGTGAAACAGGCCCCTGATCCAGTTGAATATCCACTATTCCTTAATGCTCCCCCTCCCTTTTTCATAAATCCTGTTTTCAGATCTTAGTTATTATTTTTTTCTTTGCTGCCCAGATCTCCTCGCCTCATTTGGTAAAACGGTCTCATTCTATGAATGTATTTGATATTTGACAGGTAAACCATCAGGGCTTCATACTGCCCGTAAACTGAGAAATATTCGTCGTGTCCAGAAATGGCATGATAAAGATTACAAAAAGGCTCACTTTGGTACCAGATGGAAGGCCAATCCTTTCCAGGGTTCTTCCCATGCGAAGGGCATTGTTTTAGAAAAAGTGTAAGTATATATCTTAAAAAGTTCTAAGCAAAGTGTTTTGGCTTTGTTCTTGAAAACACTATAAAACCTTGAGTCCAAAGCTGACAAGTTAACCTCGTTGTTAACCCTTGTTTTCGTTAATTTCATCTCTATGGTGCGTGCTTTATCATAAAGCTTGTCATTCAGTCAGCTGGCGTGGTTTCGAATCCCTGGTTCTACGTGACGAGGAGTAGGGTCGCCTGTCCAACCTCGTGGGTTTTCTTCGGGTCCTCGGTTTTCCTCCCATTGTGAAACACCCCTACGTGCAAGCGAGTATAGAAATAAGATTAAACCATATGTTAATCCCAAAATGACCTAGTTTGTTTTGAGTGGACGTTAAACCCCATTTCTCTCTCTATCAAGATGTTATGAACTTAAGGTATTAAACAAACCATGTTAATACACAGATTTAGAATGGTTATATATATTTGTTGGTTGACATTCAGTGATCTTAAAATAGTTGAACAAAAACATTTGCTCTGGATATCAAGGGTTCAGATTGTGGAGTTCAATTTACCCTTTTGTAATATGGATGGAAAATCTTTTTTTTTTTTACATTGAATAAGCAAAGCAGATGGTTTTCCCGCTAGTAGATCAGGTGAAGCTTAACCGTGCAATAGCTAAACATTTTCAATTTAATTGCACTCTTGCTGAGTTATGCCAGTTTTACTGGAAATCAGAAGAAAGTGGGGTGGGTTTTCAGTGCAATCACAAATTCACAAGTATGTAGAGCAAGTGTCAATGTTAGAATTTATAGCTTTCTTCATTCGTTGACAGTTTTAACACTTTGGCCTCAGGGCCTCTGTGGTTTAACTTGCGAAAGCCATGCTATCAATATACCTTTTTATACGCCCACATTTTCATGTGGACGTATTATGTCGTCGCCCCTGTCCGTCCGGACGTCCGTCCGTCCACAATTTGTTTGTGGACTCTCTACAGGTCACAATTCTTATCCGATTTTGACGAAACTTGAAATATAGGTTTATCCCCATAAGATCTCGGTTCCTTTCGATATTGGCATGTATCGGATCAAAACTTCATGGATTATGGCCCCTGATTGTACGAAAAATCACGTTTTTAGCTTGTGGACCCTATAGAGGTCACAATTTTGAACCGATTTTGATGAAACTTGACATGCATGTTTGTAACCCAAAGATCTTGGTTCCTTTCGATATTTGCGGCTTTCGGAATGTAATTTCCTGAATTATGGCCCCTGATTGTCCGAAAAATCCCCCTTTTTAGCTTGTGGTCCCTCTGGAGGTCACAATTATTATTCGATTTAAAAAACCGTTTGATTATATCACCGTTACACCCTAAGGAAGGTTGAGTTCAAATTTCGGGAAAATCGGACGAAAATTGCCATACAAAATGGCCGCCGTTTGTACGCGAATACTGTTAAAAAATGGTATATCAAGGTTGTGGACCCTGTGGAGGTCACAATTTTGATTCGATTTTGATGAAACTTGAAATTCATGGTTATAACCCAAAGATCTTGCTTCCTTTCGATATTTGCGCATATCGGATCGTAACTTCCTGAATTATGGCCCCTGATTATACGCAAAATCGCCTTTTTTTTAGCTTGGAGGTCACAATTATTATTCGATTTAAAAAACCGTTTGATTATATCACCGTTACACCCTAAGGAAGGTTGAGTTCGAATTTCGGGAAAATCGGACGAAAATTGCCATACAAAATGGCCGCCGTTTGTACGCGAATACTGTTAAAAAATGGTATATCAAGGTTGTGGACCCTGTGGAGGTCACAATTTTGATTCGATTTTGATGAAACTTGAAATTCATGGTTATAACCCAAAGATCTTGGTTCCTTTCGATATTTGCGCATATCGGATCGTAACTTCCTGAATTATGGCCCCTGATTATACGCAAAATTGCCTTTTTTTTAGCTTGGAGGTCACAATTATTATCCGATTTAAAAAAACGTTTGATTATATTACCGTTACACCGTAAGGAAGGTTGAGATTGAATTTCGGGAAAATCAGACCAAAATTGCCACACAAAATGGCCGCCGTTTGTACGCGAATACTGTTAAAAAATGGTATATCAAGGTTGTGGACGCTGTAAAGGTCACAATTTTAATTCAATTTTGATGAAACTTGAAATTCATGGTTATAACCCAAAGATCTTGGTTCTTTTCGATATTTGCGCATATCGGATCGTAACTTGCTGAATTATGGCCCCTGGTTATACGCAAAATCCCCCTTTCTTTAGCTTGTGGTCCCTCTGGAGGTCACAATTATTATCCAATTTAAAAAAACGTTTGATTATATCACCGTTACACTGTAAGGAAGTTTGAGTTTGAATTTCGGGAAAATCGGACCAAAATTGACAGACAAAATGGCCGCCGTTTGTACGCGAATACTGTTAAAAAAAATGATATATCATGATTGTGGATCCTGTATAGGTCACAATTTTAATTCGATTTTGATGAGGATGGTTGAGTTCTAATTTCGTGAAAATCGTACCAAAATTGCCGGACGAAATGGTCGCCGTTTGTACGCGAATAGTGTAAAAATATGGTATATCATGGTTGTGGACTCTCTACAGGTCACAATTCTTATCCGATTTTGATGAATAGTCACATTTCTAGGTTGTGTACCGTCACACCATAATCATTGTCGGTTTCGAATTTCATTAATATCAGACTGGAACTGACCAACTAAATGACTGCTCCCAATACAGTATGAAATACAGGACTTAATAAAGATGTAGGAAAAATCACTTTCGGTATTGCTTGTTCTCTGTCCATCTCTCGAAAATGTGGGCGTATCCTGCCTGGCAGTGCCAGCCTATCTTTTAAAATTAGTTCTAATCTATTTTACTTTTATTACAGTGGTGTTGAAGCCAAACAGCCTAACTCTGCTATTAGAAAATGTGTCAGAGTTCAACTGATCAAAAATGGTAAAAAAATTACAGCCTTTGTACCTAATGATGGTTGTCTTAATTTTATAGAGGTAAGCTTTTAAAAATTAAAAAATCGATGGTGATTAGTTCATTACTTGCACCTTGCTGGGTTCCTCATGAGAACTTGTCAGTCATTGCATGATGGAGAGCCTGGCAAAGACAAAGTATCTAGTTCTTCCGATGTGGCTCCACGTGAATTTGAAGAACCTCTGACGGTTAAATTTCTATTATATGCAGACAGCCATGTCCCAGGCAAAGTTTCCAAAATAATACGCAAGTTGATAGCTAATACATGTATTGTGGAATTCGCCAAGCAACTTCCTGAAGCATTTTCATGGCAAAAAAACAGGGCCCCGTTTCACGAAATTTTAACTAAAGATAAAATCCAAATTTTAGCAGATACTGCAATTTTGATTGGCTAAGAACTAAAATCAATCTAATATTGTCCAATCAAATAACTAAAATTCAGATCTTAACTTAGTTAAAATTTTGTGAAATAGGCCCCTGGTTTTTATAAAAAAGAGTCTGAAAGTTGAATTTGGAATATAATGGAAAAATGGTCTTAAAGTAATGTGATGCCAGTAATACAAAGGTTAAATGATCATACATAAGGATTTACTAAGCTTGGTTTTATTTTCTGTTAGTCCTTTTGATTACAACTCTTTGTTTTAGTGGGGTGAGGCAAGTGGTCTAAAGTGTGTATTTTAGATCATTAGGTCTCTACTTGGTAAAGAGTGCTTGCCGGTTTTCCTCTCACTACTAAAGTCAATTGTTGAATAATAGATTTACCATATTAATCCGAAAGTGACCCAATTTGTATTTGATAAAATTTTAAAATTCTGATCTCGTAATCAGGAGCACTTTTGGTTATAGGAAATTTATTACTTGTACCCAATTCTAAATATTTTTTTTTTAATTTGAACAGGAAAACGATGAAGTTCTTGTTGCTGGATTTGGTCGATCAGGTCATGCTGTTGGAGATATTCCTGGTGTCCGTTTTAAAATTGTTAAAGTAGCTAATGTTTCACTTTGGGCTCTCTTCAGAGGCAAAAAAGAAAGACCACGATCATAAAATGTAATAAATACCATTTAAAAAAAACACAAAATAATTTGCAATGTTTTAATTTATGTCTATTAGCTGATGCAAGTTAAAAGCTTCAGTTTCTGTGACAAAGCGCCTGTTTCTCAAAGAATGAAGGCAGATGGGTTTTTATATGCCCACTGGTTAGGGTATTGCTATTTTTGGATGACACATTTTGAAATATCCTGATCCGTGAATGTCATTTCATATTCAACATTGATTCTTTAGTATTCAGGGGTAGAAACTAAACTAAAATGGTCACTAGCCATTTGGGCTAGTAGCTTTCAGATCTTACTAGCCCAGCCAACATTCTACTAGCCCAGTAAATTCTGATTTAGACTGTTGTTTTGTTCATCATTAATCAATCAAAAACACCAAAATACATGCAATTTATTTTGGCACATTTTAATAATACAACAAATAGACATATAAATTATAATTCAATTTGGCACATTTAAATTCATTTCATATTTGTCCTTTGGAAGTTTAAGTAGATATTGAAGAGATTTAGCTACGATACTTTAATATTTATTTGAATTTGTATTTATATTTCATATATGTTTTATAAATTCAGTTGTGATGTGCAAAATAATATGATGTAATGTCCTTAAAATTTAATATCATAATAAGTTGTCACCGAATGATGAAGTTATTTATAGATTAGCAATAGCAGAGCACGTGTATTTACCGTTACGGGTGTCTTCATTGCCGTAATATATCGCTATTATAAAATCTTTTAACATCCATGTTCTTCGCTAAATTGCTTGATGTATCAACGATTATGTAACCGATAGGCGATTTATGATAATTAACCTGAAATAGGACTGAAAAGTTATTCAATTATATCGACTTTCGCTTCATAATTCATAGAGGTGTAAACAGAGGCTGTTCCGTGTCCTCCCTCGTTATCATACAACTTCAACCAATCAGCAAGCTCGCTTGCTTAAATTTCATACCGGTATGGCGAAATAGAACAGCCAAAGATTAAAAAAACGTAAATAGTGATAGCGACGATTTTCGGAAGTTAGTTTTATGACAGTGTTCATTAAGTATAAGTTATCAATTATTACAACCACCAAAATATCAGGTCGCCACACGGGCTAATTGATTTTGAATTTCATTCGCCCGTAGTGACTTTTACTCGCCATGGGCGACCGGGCGAGCGTTAGTTTCTATCCCTGGTATTCAAAACACAAAGGTCTATCAATTCTGGATGGTTGGTTTAAAAATTGCCCATAATAAATTGTAGGGGTCACATGGTTTTAGGTACACCATTGGGTCTTAATAAGAAAGAAACCTATTTTAAATTCAGAAATTAAAAAGCCTGTTGACTGGGTGGAACACACAGATGATATAAGTGACCTATTTAAACATGTCATTGTGGAAAATAATGCAAACTGGTCAAATTAGTATTTGTATCCATTTAAACCTAGTTGAGTTGGCCCTTCAAAGACCAATCGTATGCAATTTCCAGGAATTCTCGTATTTAAGCCCTGCTGTTATGTAGCCCATGTGCTTAAATTTTATTTTAGACTGGTCTCCCTATTAAATTTTCAAACCACATGTGTTGACATTGATGGAGTCATGGCACTAAATGTGACAATTATAAAAAGAAAGTCAAAACATAATTATTTTTGTCTTTTGCTCAAAAGGTTATCAACTCACTATTATACCATCATGGGCATTATTTCAGTCATAAAAAATAGTGACACAGGAAATAATAACACAATTACCCCCCTTGTTTTCCCATTCACCCTCCATGAATGGCTATCTTCAAAGTTTGAAGTTGGAAATGATATATTTGCCAATCTCAATAGTGAATTATAGGATTATTCTTAACAAGGTAGGACTGTTTATAGATACAATCTATTGTAGGGTTTTATTTTAATACATTTTGAAAATGTTACTTAACAATGAAATTGCAACTTTAATTTTATTTCAATAATTCGCTTGTGCGTAGGGGTTTTCACGGGAGGGGGGGGGGGTCAATCTGTTTCACAGAGAATTACTTACGAATTACCTCTGTAACAGATGGCTGTCCACAACACGTGCGTTGACTGCACGCGGCGTCTGTTATTGGCTCAACGGCTCGTGCAATGTTTACATAACGCCTAACTGCTTCGGGCAAAATGATGCATTTTACTCATTTTAATACCCATTTACACTAAATAGGAAATATTTTTTAACTACAAATACATCAAACGTCTTTATTTTTCTTTTACCTCAAAAAAATGTTTGAGAATTTAATTGGAGTAAAAAAGTTAATATGCCGAACTCATTAAGCCTCGTCGATGTCATGCTTATCAGTGATTGTAGCGGCCAAGGGAATATTCACTGCGGGATCAGTTTGAGGGGGGGGGGTAACTGGAAGTCTCGGAGAAAACCCCAAAACCTGGCCAGTTGACTCAAATGTGAAACAATGGAAACTGCCAAATATAAAACTATATTACGTATTTTGAACTGCTTACATATATGCTACTCAGAAGAAGTAAGGGTCAACCAATTATTTTTGTTACACACTTTATGAGACACGGGTAACCTGTAAATCAAAACTTTTAAGCACACTTTTGGTCAGAATGAGTTCAATATGTTTCAATGTTGAGTTTGTTATGCAAAGCATGCACTTTTTATACACAACTATTCTGGTGATCTGATGAAAATTCGCCATTTTGAGGATAATGAGGTCCAACAAAACTGCAATCGGATTAATAAAATACAGATCCTATTTCGTTTTTATAGTTCAAAATTTCGTTTTACTTGTCTTTACTGCAGTAGGATCTGAAAGACTTGTTATTTAACTCGTGTTCTGCTTGAAATGAGGGGTCAGCCAATCAAATTGTCCGTCGAATCGAGGGTTTGATCTTTTTTGAGCGGAATTGTGGGTAGGCATTATCAGCGATAGCACTCTGCAAACCTCGGGCATTTCGGACAATCTAAACTCGGCTGTATGATGAATTCCGCCATATTGGAACTACTTTAAAGGTCCCGCATGAAACATGGCTGCGCCTATTCCGAACACAAGTTGGCGACCTATTTGGCTAGCGACCTATTCGACCGATCCAGCTGACGAAATTACACTTAGCTAAAGGAATGGATAAAAATATAATATTCTACTTTCATTTGATAGACATAACGTTGGATTTTATTGGTTGATAAATAGATGAGTTAAGGCGACTGTTGTCTTTATTCTAAATAGGTTTCCAACGAACAGGTTTCAGCTCGATCGGTCGAATAGGTTCCCAATTTGTGTAATAGCGTCAAGTTTTCCTGTTAAAGTAAACCGGTAGCCGCATCGCAAATGTATGGGTGTAGGTACATAGCCTACGTACTGTCATACAGCCGAGGCTAGATGTAGTTTACGGAATCTGCCGAGATTTGCCGAGTGCAGCGATAGAAATCAAAACGAAGCAACAAAGATTCGGATTGCTTAATCGAATGACTGAGGTTATAGGGTCAAATGTTGCTTGCTTGACATCTGAACTGGCTGAACGTGACCTCCACCTATAACTTGTTAGATCTACATGTAGTGTAGGCCATCGAAATTATAAAAACCGAAACGAAATATAGATCTGAATTTCAATTAGACTGAGAAAACTGTCTCAAATTCGATAACTTTGTTAACAACGATTTGTTAATAACGAGTGAAACCACCATGTGTTCGTAAGCAGTCGACGAGGCATGCTGTCGGTCAGACGCTGAAATTTCAGCCCACGCCATTACCGTACCACCTCCAAAGCGATGGTGTTGTTTGACGTTAACATCAGCAAATCTTTCTCCCTGCCGCCTATAGACGCGAAGTCTGCCATCATTGAACTGTAATGCAAATCGGGACTCATCAATGAAGAGTACTCGCCCCCATTGTCGCCGTCTCCAGTCTCTATGACGTGTGCACCAGTCACGACGTGCTGCCCTATGACGTTGGAGAAAAGGTGTTCAAACCGCTTGTCGTTGCGATCGAATGTGGCCTCGCAGGCGATTTCTTGTGGTCTGGTCCGATACCTGAACACCACTTACATTTCGCAGGACATCTCGCTGTAACAACGCGCTGACGTAAGGCCATTTTTATGACATGCCGGTCTTGCGATGTTGATCTTGGCCTACCAGACCATGGGCAATTCTGATTGAATTGGTTGCCTGGAAACGCTGCCATAGTCTCTCAATCAGACTCTGGCTACAACCGATTCTCTGTGCCACATTCCTCTGTGTAAAACACTGTTGAAGCCACGCAATGTCTCTTCCTCTGTCAAGTTCACTCAGCTGACGTCTGACCATGTTGAAATTTCAACTGAGAGCAGCACGGTCATGGGAGTTTTTTTTTGTGCCAAAACTGTTCATGGAAAATGCATAGTGCTCGTGCAAGGACATAATCAACTCCAAAAAGTTGTACCCTACTGCGTTTGGGCGATGCAAACAGTTTTGTGGAGCCTTGTTTTGAGCTTCAGTTTATGGTTTCTAAGGAGACTTGTCAAAATCGTTTAGTTTGAAAATGACAAAATATATGCTTTGTACAAGGTTTTGTCGCCAGGATATCGTGAACCAATTTTGACACGAATTCCGCCAATAATTTTATATGATTTATCTGATATGTGCATAGACCATTACCTAGTAGAAAAACAGGTTCGACCCTAAACTTCTTTTGAGTAGTATACGTTTATCTACAATTGCTTACTACTTTTGAAAAAGCGCTAAAATTCAATAATAATTCCGTATAATTTTGATAACCATTTACATCGAGTTCCCCCTTTCTCCCTACCCACTTGAACACTATTGGTGTTTCTATTGATTCTGTACATAGATCTATAGAAAAAAGCGTGTGTAAAGTAGTTTTATTTAATGTCCGCTCCCACCGTAGTGGTATCTGAGACAATATTAAATTTAGTCTTCTAGTACCATTTATATAGCCCACCGTCACCGAGTACTATGAGTGGTTTAATGGTCTAGTGCCAGTAACATACTGATACGAGTGCCATATCCATATATTGCACAATGTCTTGCAGGAGACCATCAAACAACTTAAAATACAGACACTATACATCACGTGCATTTCAACGAAATACGTCACGTGTAAATAATGTACGCTTGGCAGATTGCCCGTAGTCACATCTGTATTTTAAATTAAAGTAACTAGGTCCGTAACTCAATATCATCCAAAATCTTCGACATTGAATACACGAATTATTTTGCAATTTAAACCAACATTGACGTGATATTAACAAAAAAAAATGGGGCTTCAGATGTCAAATATTTAAGACAAAATAAACAGGTTTTACCATTGTTACACGAATCATGTACCATAATGCGTTTCAGCGCCATTTCTAACAAGGTGTTCAAAGAATGAGGATAGACATATTCCACAAGTCATGTCAAACGGTGATGCAATATTCTTATTTGGAGAGCATGCACAATAATTACCATGGGTGTTGACCGGAATAACAAGACGCTAGAAAATGTCATTCGATTGAGACTTCTGGCGTATTTCACCGAACATCACTGATGAGAATTTACCGTAAATACGGAAACGATTGAATGTAAACAGTTTATATACACCCATATTACATTATTATATGGGTTGCGACACATTTGTGTCAATTTCTATGCCCCTAATTTAGCTCTTTTAAGTTTCATGTATGGCATAATTTTTAATGTTTATCATTTTTTAGAAGATCTGTCAATTATTGCCCCTTTCCTCATCAGTGATTTTTGTACCATGCGTTCTGCTTGTTCTATTTGAATTTCCGACTCCTCGGTTGTGAATGATTCAGGAGACGAGCGCTTTGTCGGAGATCTTGATCTTGATCTAGATCTTGGACATCCTCTACCTCCACCCCTACCTCCCCTTGTTTTTCTTGCACTGTCACGTCCCCTAAATGTTCTACTAACTGAACTTTCTTTGAAATCTTTTCTAACTTCAGCAACATTTGCATATGTCGACAATTTCTTCGCTTCTTTGCTAGGTCCTGACAAAGCCGATTTGTTTCTCATTAATTGTTTACTCCGAGCACCTCTGCCTTTCAACGCTCCCCATACTCGTCGTGTCACAGCTTCCACATTTATGTCGTCATCGGATGCTTCTTCCACTGCTCTTTCTACCTCCACATTCACATCTTCCATCCATCGTTCAAGAGAGATTTCCTCTTGCGCTCCCCCGATGATAACTTGAGTCAATGCCTTAGCTCCCATTAGAGGAACATATTGTCCACCTGTTAAATACGCAAGAGCAGCAAAGAATTCTTTATATGGTGTTATACTTGGTTCACATCCTACAGTATATAGAGTTATCCCCTTTTCTGCCATACTTCTCACGGTTGTCATTGGGTCTAAATTATTTGGACATCCATTTGGGAAAGTATCAGAGAAATCTCCAAGGCCGTGTGGTGGATCGTCAGATACAAGAACGCAAATTTTAGTTGCATTGGGTCTCCAACACAATCTCAGTACATCGTGGAGAGCATCTGCTACAGCTTCTGGTCTATCACCACCTCCATGAGCGGAACACGTGTCTAACCATCGTTTCATATCTTGTAGAGATGAAGTAAAATCATGCGTTCTAGTAACAAAAGTTATTTCTTGGGCTGGATGATCACGATATTCTACTAAAGCTAACCGTATATCACTTTTCTCTGAGGCTACGATTTGTTCTACAATTTTTCTAATATTTGTCTGTGCTGTATAAATATAAGAACTCATACTTCCTGTACAGTCCATAGCAAAAGCTAAATCTAGCACCGTAGAGTCATGTTTAGGAAGAGTGGATTGTTCCGTTATCCCGGCCATATTACAGTGCTGTTGTTCAAAATTACTATTAATTGATCAGCCACATATACCTTATAAAATACACTGAATACAATAGCTATGAAAGTGTCCTTTAAAAGACAATGTACACAATTATATTACACCAGTCCTATTAATTATCCAGGCATCGTACGTTTCGTTTCATACACCACCAAATTGTTATTGTATAATTAATATTGACCGATAGAGGGTGTTGTCAACATCTAGATTAATTGCACAACCAGATGAAATGTGATTCGGATGACCACCATACTACACATAGCGCTAACCGTAAAACTAACTATTTCACAACGGTATGCAATACCAGAGCAATGTATATCTTTGGGGATAATACACGGTAGAAAACACGTCAGCATTCTGTGTCAAACTATATTTATAGTAACATATCTTATATTGTCACATGATCCACTTTAAAGATATAGGCTACATTGATAAATATTTCAAACTAGAACGGGCAAATGATACAGGCCCGTAGGTAGCGAAGGGCAAGGGGCTGACCCACTGGGGGAAACTCACCTCCCTCAAATGGCGCCAAAGGACGCGATACGAGGTCAACGACCAATGTCTCAATATTATTATGGGCGCCCAACCAATGTCACGTGATGGGATTTGGTTTTCACGCATTAACTCCCCTTAAATAGGATGCATATAATAACGGTTTTTTTTACATAGATTAGGTGTATGTATACAATTTAAGTTTAACAAACTTTAATATACCCATTCAGCTGTAAAGGTATATTCATACTATGACTGTGACAATATAAGATATGTAACTTGAATTACTTATACACCTCATCATATGTATAAAAGCATTATTATATGCTTCCAATTTGAGGGGAGTTAATGCGTGACAACCAAATCCCATCATTTGTCCGTTCTTATTTGAAATATTTATCAATATATATCTTTAAACTTGATCATGTGACATATAAGATATGTTACTATAAATATATTTTGACACAGAATGCTGACAACGTGTTTTCTCCTGTGTATTATGGAATCCAGCGTATAGCCAATGAGAATGAGTGGCAATGACTGGGATTCTATTTTTAGAATATGACACAGATCCTTGTTTATAAACATAAACATCGTCAATATTAATTCATATATATACGATTTAGCTTGCATCAGATCGAATCTCCACAGAAGACTACAACGTTTAGTGAAATGGCTAATAATATGGAAAGTGAAAATGTTCAGCAGCCAGCCCTGGCTAAACACGACTCGAGTGTATTAGATTTAGCTTTTGCTATGGACTGTACAGGAAGTATGAGTTCTTACATTAAAACCGGCCAAGATAATATTAGAAATATTGTTGAACAAATTGTGGCCTCTGAGAAAAGTGACATTCATTTAGCTTTAGTGGAATATCGTGACCACCCACCGGAGGATTCTACTTTCGTAACCAGAACTCATGACTTTACTTCCTCCGTAAAGGCTATGAAAGGCTGGTTAGACGCGTGTTCAGCTCAAGGAGGGGGTGATACACCAGAGGCTGTAGCAGACGCGCTTCATGATGTGTTAAAGTTATCGTGGAGACCAGAAGCAACTAAAATATGTGTTTTTATTTCTGATGCACCCCCTCATGGACTTGGCGCACGATGTGGTGATCACTTTGCAGACGGGTGTCCAAATAATTTGGACCCAATGACAATCGTGAGAAGTATGGCAGAAAAGGGGATAACCCTATATACTGTTGGATGTGAACCAAGTATAACACCATATAAAGAATTCTTTGCCGCCTTGGCGTATTTAACAGGGGGACAATATGTTCCTCTTGCAGGAGCTAAAGCACTGACCCAAGTTATTATCGGAGGAGCTCAAGAAGAAATTTCTCTTGAACGATGGATGGAAGAAGTTAACCAACAAGTTATAGCCGAAATGAACGAAAAAGGTGAAGCTAATGTTACTGAAGACGAACTTTGTTCAAGGGTACATAGCCACCTTCAGAGCAAAGGGGCTAAATCAAAGCAATTGCATCGTAACATGGGCAAGCTACAAGAAGCGAGCAAATTCGCCAAGGAGGTTTCGGCTTACTCCAATATGAGTGACGTGAGATCTGCTTATGGCGAGACATTAGCAGCAGCACCTGTACCGACACATCCCCCATCCAGGTCAAGAGGAATATTTTCCAGATCGTCTGCTCCACCACCCCCGGCTATGGCTATGGCTATGGCACCTAGTGCAATGGACGGTATATCAGCTAGCGAAGATTGTTACAACGTAGCGGAGGATGAAGTACAGATGGAACAAGCCAGACGAATGGTACAAAAGTCTAAAATGAGAAATAACTTCAACTTCAAATAACTTTTATCGTTTATATAAAGAGAATTAGTAGCGACTCGGGACTGGCTGTTTACCGATTTATTGAGTTGTTAACCTAGTGATTCTCAACCAGTATGTCCTAAGTGTGCCGTGAAATTTTGAACGACACACTAAGAAATTGTTGAAAACCACATGCATGATCCTAATCGAGTATTCAATGGTATCTACTGGTAAGTTCAGAGCTGTGTTTTCTTTAGTCTGAGTCATTCTATGTGTCTATGACTAGTCTGCGTCTACGGTTGTATGTCGTCTATTGACTTGCCATGTTTTTATTTTGCAAAATTCAAATATTTTTCATATTTATTTTATGATCAGTAGTGGAATACCGCGTTTTATCAGTGAAATAAAAGTGTCATTCCACTGGCTAGCAAAGTAGTCCATGTTGTTTTACCTAAAATGATTGTAAAATCATAAAATAAATAGAACATTTGTCGTTTTGTCGTGAATAACATATTTTATCAATCTCGTTCCCAGAGGGAGCCGAAGGCCTCTGGCACATTAGACCGTCCATTTTTTCCAATTTTTTTCAAACCTAAGCCCCGCCCATTCTGACCTCTGATTGGTAAATCTTTTTGGGTCGATTTCTCGAAAACTAGAGGTCGGATCGTCGTTTCGTTTGTTGTAAATGATCCTTAAGTCAAAGTCAACTCGCTGACATAACAAATTGGATCCTAAAAGAACGAATTCAAGTTTTTGTAAAGATCTATTTTTCTACGCGTGAGTATATTTTAAAGTGATTTGGTCATCCAGGCACGTAAAATCACACTCGGCTAATCTCGACAGATTCCGTAAACTACATCTAGTCTCGGATGTATGACAGTAAGTGATATGTACCTACGCCCATTCATTTGCGATGCGGCTACCGGTTTACTTTAACAGGAAAACTTGACGCTATTACACAAATTGGCAACCTATTCGGCTAGCGACCTATTCGACCGATCGAGCTGCAACCTGTTCGTTGGAAACCTATTTAGAGTAAAGACAACAGTCTCTTTTTATCAACCAATAAAATCCAACGTTATGTCTATCAAATGAAAGTAGAATATATTATTTTTTACCCATTCCTTCAGCTCAGAATAGAAGTGTAATTTCGTCATTATCTTACAGCTGGATCGGTCGAATAGGTCGCTAGACAAATAGGTCGCCAACTTGTGTTTGGAATGGGCGCAGCCATGTTTCATCCGGGACCTTTAAAGTAGTTCCAATATGGCGGAATTCATCATACAGCCGAGTTTAGATTGTCCGAAATCTTCCGAGGTTTGCCGAGTGGTAAAATCAGGGGCGTGCGACGCAAATAAGCGAGAACTTTCGCGCGTAGGAATTACATATCATTTTCCGGGAAAATGGCTACCCCTATTCACCAGAGAAATTTCTTCAAAAATTTTTCTGGTTTCGAGATTGATATATTATTTCATCTCTAAGCAAGAAAACGTTTATATTTTCACTCATGCTACGCATTTGTGAAAATATACGTTTTCTTGCTTCTCGATGAAATAAAATATGTTATTCACTCTAAAACGACAAATATCCTCTTTATATTAAGTCAGGTGTGCTGCTATTTTTTCATATGTTCCAATTAGGTGTGCCGTTGGCATAACAAATAGGTTGAGAACCACTGCGTTAACCTATAATTATACAGAGAGTAAACCGGTTGATAATTGTCCCCCGCCTTTGAAGAAAGTTGGGGGACTATTAAAATTGGTCTGTCTGTCTGTCTGTCTGTCCGTCACACTTTTTGGAACACAATAACTCTCTTCCTAATTGAGCTAGAATGTTCAAACTTGGTGTATGTGTTTATTAGATCAATGCCTTGATGGAGTCGAAGATGAGCATTTTCCGCTTAGGGTAAGCAGAGATAAGCAATTTGATTGGTTGATGCTTTGGGACACGATAACTTTAGTTCTTATTAAATGAGATTGATGAAACTTGGTGGATAGTTTCATTACAGTAATACCTTGACTAAGTTCGATAATGAGCATTTTCTGCTCAGGGTAAGCAGAGCGATACGCAATTTGATTGGTCGAAATTTTGGAACACAATAACTCTCCTTCTAATTGAGTTAAAATGTTCAAACTTGGTGTATATGCTTATTAGGTCAATTCCTTGATGGATGAGCATTTTCCGCTTAGGGTAAGTAGAGATAAGCAATTTGATTGGTTGATGCTTTGGGACACGATAACTTTAGTTCTAATTAAGTGAGAGTGATGAAACTTGGTGTATAGTTTCATTACAGTAATACCTTGACTAAGATCGATAATGATCATTTTCTGCTCAGGGTAAGCAGAGCGATAAGCAATTTGATTTGCAGAGACTTTGGAACACAATAACTCTCCTTCGAATTGAGTTAAAATGTTCAAAATTGGTGTGTATGCTTATTAGGTCAATGCCTTGATGGAGTTCGAAGATGAGCATATTCTTCTTAGGGTAGGCAGAGATAAGCAATTTGGTTGATACTTTGGGACAAGATAACTTAGGTTCATCTTGATTGATGATTTTTATGCCAATACAATGACTGCATTCTCATTCAGTAATGGATTCGACAGTAACAGTGTATAGAAACGATTGACTCGGACACAAGGGCCCTTTTGTCAAGCGTGGGGGCCCTTTTGTCTGCCTTTAGGGTCCCCCTAACTAGGGTACATTTTCATTTTTCTCGTCAGTTTTAGCATTTTTCTTTATAAAACACTTTTGGATGACACTTTGTATACAGTTTGATTGCTTGATACGTTTGAAAAAAATAAATGTGCGATTAATTAATATGTGTCATCTATTTATTTGGGGATTTCGGCGGGGGACATCAGCCTCACTGTTGGCTTGTTTTTATTATTTTGTTTCATTCAAATCGTAAACACGCATACTTGGGTGTGTGTGGTGAAGTTTTGTACTGTATGATAATATAGCAAACCATGCTTGTATTTGTTTTTAACTAAATGGCACACCCATTACAATATTATCTTGTACATTATACTCATAATATGAGACACGTTATCGCTTCGTATTATCTCTTCATTTTATTTCATATTTTTTGCGCATTTGTGTTAATATTCCAGTTTAAATTAATATCACGTTATGAATTTATAAGGATTAGAAGTTATTTACATTTTTGTATTCTTTTGTTTTACTTGGTAATAAATAATGTTTTGTATTATTTTGAACTTATTGTCTTAGTCTTTGAAATTTGAGAGAAAATAAATAAGTGAAATTTCTCCACCCCAGCTTGGTCTCATCACAATTAAGCTTTGGGAGGAAACCCAAAACGTTGTGTTACAGAACTAAAATATATAGTCATACCAAGACACCCAACACAACAAGATTTTGTTGAAAATTTGTTTCCTGACAGCTTAGCCACTGTCCGGGCAAACTTCCCCTCATAGCACACTGTAGGGTGCGGGCCCTTAGCCAGCTCATAAAATTTGGTGGGGCTACCGAATATTTTGGAGGGGCCACCTTGCATCTGAGTACTTTCCTGGGCCTCAGATTGAAGTGTCTCAGACAGGGTTTTATTTCGTTATTCGACTCCTTTCGCCAATATCGTTTTCAGGGTAGTAGCGAGTGTCTTTTGATTTACGCGGAGAACTCTAGACCGGGCAATACAACTGTAGTATCAAATTTCAAGTGGACTATAATACATGTATATTCTATTGTTCTAGTCATATAAATACAGCATCGGCTACACAATAGGCACCTTATTTGAGACACAATAGACACCTACACCGACATCGGATGTACGCAAATGCAAACATTTGAACCTGCGCAGATAGAAATACGTGAGACAAGAGGAGCCGCGGGTATCTGAGTATGATCAAGGAGTACACATGTTCAGTGACAGTAGACCAACACGCCATATAGCTGTAATGTACAAAGTATGGTATCAAGACAAGAGGGTCAGGTGGTGATGATGACAGACAGGCCTCAGTGGACCATGCTACGAGCCTACGGGTCGCCTACCAGTTTGAACACTCCTAAAGCGGTGGACACACTATCTGAATGATTCGACCGAATCAATCGGCGTCAAAATTCGACTAGTGTGTCCACTGTTATTCGGCCGAATGATTCGCCCGAATCAAACAGGTTTGATATATTCGGCCGAATATTTAATCGGCCGAATAATATTCGCCTGGTGTGTCCGCTTCGCCGAAGCATTCGGCCGAATGTAGAATTCATTAGCCAATCGTCACTAAAATCGAGAAGTCACATGATTGTTTGAAGATATTGACGCCGCCATGTTTTGATCATGTGACGTGAAAGGTGACGTAATCGACTGGTGAATCGGGCGAAGCATTCGGCAGGTGTGTCCACCCATTCGGCCGAATAAAATTCGGCGCCGATTGATTCGACCGAACCATTCGGCCGAATGATTCGGCTAATGTGTCCACTGCTTAAGAAATCATTAACCCCGTTTACATTACAAATTTTAAGCGTGCCAGGTACCGTTCCTGGTACGGCACGGTTAATTTTTTTGTAGTGTAAACGGGTAAAACACAAGCGTGCCGTACCGAGTACCGTGCCAATCTGGCCCACTGAAGTGAGGTGGTCTCGGTACCGTACTAAGAACGGCACACTTCAAATTTTCGTAGTGTAAACGCTAACCGGTCTGAGTACGGATTACTGCGCATGCGCCAAATGAACCTTGACCTTTTTTCCCTGCAAACCTTGACAGTTCTGTCATCACTTCTGTCAAAATGGCTGCTCAAACTAAATCAGTCATCATAATTTTTTTCATCTGGGTAATTTGTACATTATCCCAGTTCGGAGCAGAACAGTAGGATGCTCCAGGAACATGCATTACCTACAAATTAATGAATATGAGACACCCTTTTCGACTGCTGGATAATTTAGCTCCTGCGGGCGTATGGCAACCCATCTTTTATGATAAGGGGCGGTGAGTGGTGAACACAAAAGAAACTGTAAATATGAAGTAGAATTAGACTTTTTATTTTATTATAAAATAATAAATAATCTATTGGTATACGTTTGTAAATTGAATTGAAATGTTAAAAAAATTATAATGGCTATGCAACATACAATAAGCAAAACAATAATTAATATCAACAACTTAATATATATATAAGCAAAAATAAACAAAACCAAAAATGAAACACAAAGCAAAAGAACTTTTGTTTTGGGATAGCATATATATCCTATGGTATAATATGGAATTATAGCTTTTAGCTAGTGGCTTTATAATATTAATGACTAGTGCTTGATATTAGATAAAAATATCTAAAATACCCATAACTTAAGTTTTACAAATCCCTATTAATACTCCCAGTTGGTAAAATACGTTAGGTCTATTTCATAAGGCCATCTACAAGCTGGTCAAAGGTCACCAGATGTAAACAGGGTTAGTGCCGTAATGCTTACCCTAACCCTAACCTACAATCTCGCCAACAATCACGTGTCCTAGCCGTATTTATATCTCTGTGATCTGGATGAAATCTTGAGTTAGCCTTACGAAATTGATCTATGCGTAAAATAGTTGCTTTTTAGAAATCCATCTTGGATTTGCTCTCGATACAGTTGAACGTAGCCAAGGCCTAGAGGTATATTACGGGCTCCAGGTTGATTAAGCTCTGAGATCATAGATAAATGAAATGACTTCATTTATATCATTTGTTAAAATAAAAAAATCGGAATGGTTTTCTTATTTCTGAGATCACTGCTAACCCATCACTCTATTAACATGAAAGAGAAAGTTTTGAGCATATCCACTTTCGTGAATAGCTTCTATTGTTCCGGTATCATATATGGGACCGTTTATGCTGGTGAGAAGCGGGTGTAAATTTAACTCGCGTTTTCTCCTCAGAGGAGATTCCTTACTACTGTAATCAAATTCTTTTGTCAAAGAAAACACCCTATTTTGGTCAACTGCGAGAAATTTAAAAAAATCTGAGAGATACTCTTTTCCATAACCAAACGAAACAAATAAAACTATTGAATTATTATTCAATGTAGAGAGGTGACGGAGACAGTTTTCATGTGTCAACACAGTGGGATTGCCACTTTTGCAATTTCCGAAAAATCCATTTGACAGAATAACAATTACTACGCCATAATCTGGATTTGTGACCAGGTTTAGTTCATCCGCTGGTGTCATTTGTTGAACATCTTTTCCCAAGTACTTCATCAATCTGCAGAAACTTTTGACAGCATTAAAATGGGAGTCGTGATCTGGTGCATAAAGCACTAACATCTTGTTGTTATCGTCTGCAATAACCAAAGAAAATCCACCAGGTCTACATTAATTGGAAATTCTCCCTGAGGGTTGATAATGTCATAGCTTCAAGAATCGGTATTTTTATTCCAATATTGAGAAAAAGTGTAATATGGGTGTCCAAGTGGCCGTGGCCGATGGGCCTATGGTATACAATCGAGTCATGGGTCTGTGGTTTAGAGCCTAGGTTTGCACGTGTGCTGATTGAATCGCCTGTCGGACCACGTGAGTTTCCTACCACTGCTTAATTTCGCATGCGCGCAAATGAATTATTGCCTGTCAAGAAAAAAATATGTGTTTAAGAATGTCTTACCTTCACGAGGAATCAGTGGTAATGCATCTTCCAGACTTTTGTTCTTGTTCAAACAACCCTTACCTGAAATTTATTTTTAAAAAAAACTTAATGTTTACACAACAAATACTTTATAAACTGACAGTACAGATTAAATTGTGTAGTGACAACAACATAAAATGCTCGATGCTAAAGCTATCTAAGCAGTAAAGAAAGCAGAAATGGGTAAATAAAAAAAGGCACATTGGAAAACCCAAACTTTTTCGGCATGTGAAATCATTTAATTACTGAATATTAACAACAATTAAACTTAAACCAAAAAGAGGCAATGGGATTGTGGTGGGGTTGTCAACGAGACGGTCGCTAAGTAACAAAATTACATGATTTGCACCATGCACGGATTTAGGTGTGGGTTTTTTGGGGGGCTAAAGAATGGAAACAATGTCGGATTAACCTTGTTGGGGGCCCGGGACATACCAACTGTGTGGGGGCCACATTGTTCAAGTTGTTCGTACTGCCCGCGGATCGTACTAGTATGTACTATGCCCCGTGAGTGCCTGTGGTTTCAGTGCATCTGCGACAGTTTACGCAGCGATTTCATTGACGTTTAGAATTCGTTGACAATTTGAGTATTTTAAACAGACTCTGTTTTCATTTACTTTATTTTAGCGAAATTATTTTAGGTGACCCAGAATTGTGGGGGGGGGGGCCTAAATGTGGGAGGCCCGGGACATTTGTCCCACTTTGCACCCCCCCCCCCCCCGCCCTTAAATGGTTTGAAATGAAGGCACAACACTTTCTGTGTACACGATCTTGGAAAATTAGCGTGAAGTGGGGAAGTGAGGAACCATTGACCTTGTCCAGTATCGACTGAGACAAGAATTGTAATTTAACTCAGAAATAAATTGATGCTTGGGATTATTATACGTACCTCCGAGGATAGAGGAAATAAGCAGAATCATAAGAAGTGTAAATACCAAAAAGGCAAATATTCCACAAATTATGATTACAATAGGCCTATGTATGAATTCTGTTGTTGAAACTTTTTCTGTCGATGTGGGCGGTTCTACTGTAAGATAGAAAACGGTTGTATTCAAAAATGTTCAAAGTAATACTGAGAATTTAAGCAGGAAAATGTAATTAGAAACTCTATTTATTTACATGTAGTGACAGTGTGGCTGTGCAGCAGCGAGTGTGAATCACAGACGAATATGTATTATATACAAGAATATCTAGGGTGCAGTTATTCAATATGAAATATGTTAAGTTCTTAGCGGCTCTGCATGCATGGACAAATGTTTAAAAAGTTTAAAAACAAAAGAAATAAAAATAAATTTAGAAAAAATGCGTGGTAAAAGGGCAAAATATATATATGCACGTAAAAGGGCAAAAATGAAACACAACCACGATCTTTAATGTACCCCACCCACCACCTGTTTTATTGCCAAAGACAAACATAGACGAGTTATGCAGACCTCTGATATCATAATATTGACAAATGAAAATTAAGTGAATGCATGCAATTTAATAAACATAAAATGTCCTACCGGTGGTTGGGGGTGTACCGACTACAAAGGGCACGGATCTGTATCTGCTTGTTGGACAAGGATTATTCGTTATTCTATAATCATTACAATCTGTACAACTCAGAATCTGTACCTGGAAATAAAAAAAACATAGGTTACGATGTAAGGAAACATACACTCGCCAGCATCTAATTTGTCAAAAGCTTCTAAGATTTCGTAACCAAGGGGAATAACTCTGGATGTATAACAATCGATATGAAAATAGATAGTCAGTTTTTCAGAATAGAATAGTGTACTGGGTTACAAGTTGGGTAAGAGTAACTGTTCATTGATGAAACATCAGTTTCCAAATCTAGCAGTTTGATCCCATAAAGAAGGTTCCTTTATCCACCAATTCAGAAGCCGTTGTATTTCGTTTTATTCGACACCAACAAGCTAGAGAGAACAGCTGACCTGTCAGTATCCCAAAATAATTAGGCCTATAGCCATATTTATTGCCACAATAAACTTTTAATTGACATTATCAATTTTATTCAGAAAATTGCAACTTGGCGACCCACACCTGCTGCCATCAATCTTAGCCATTTTCGGGCAGCTGTCTTCTAGAGGTTCTGGCAATAATTTTCAGGGTTAGATGTTCGGGCAATAATTTGTAGGGCTAGAATTCGGGCAATAGTTTTCAGGGTTAGATGTTCGAGGTTTTCGGGGCTATATGTCCGAGCAATAGTTTTCAGGGCTATAGAGTTTCGGGCAGTAGTTTTCGAGGCTTTAAATCAATTGTCGTGTCTTGAATTATTGAATATAAGATAATTAAAGGATATGCACTCACAGTTCCTTTGTATTCGCCATATGTAATATTAGGAAAGAAGGCCCAACAATTTTCCTTAAACATAAGAATATATGTTTATAGTTAATAAAGAACAAATACGTTGTACTTTTAAAAAACATTAAGAGGCATTTGACAAGCATAATAAATACTTGATGTATAATTTAAGCAAAGTCAAACCACAATGATAATGGTTTTAAAATTGAAAAATCATTATTTGGGCCAGTGGAATTCCTGACTGACTAGGGTAGTTTTTAACTTGGATAGTCAACTTGATTTAAGCAAATAACAATAGGACGTCTCCCACTTCAACAGGAAAGAATGGGTTCAATCTAAGTGTTGACCGAGAAAGTTACTCGGGATTTTTCGGCGTGGTTTGACCTTGTTATGGAACATCGTCTAGTCGTTCGAATGGGACGAAAAAACGATTTCGATACCCCTGTTGGTGCAGAAACGACAAGGAGTAGGGTCGCCTGTCCAATATCATGGGTTTCCCGGTTTCCTCACACTGCAAAAGACCCATACGCGCAAGCGAATAATGGAAATAAAATTAAACCATATGTTAGTCCCGAAATGACCTAGTTTGTGTCAAGAAGTCGTTAAACCCCATTTCGCTCTCTCTCTCTCTCTCTCTCTCTCTCTCTCTCTCTCTCTCTCTCTCTCCTATCTCATTTCATACCATTGTAGGTAATTGAGGGAATTATTAGATTTTACCAATTTAACTTGAAACGTACCACAGGTTCTTGGAAATCTTTCTCCATATGATTTGTCTTTGTATTATATAAACCAAATTCCATTCTACCAAATCGCCTTGGGCAGGAAGACACATTTACCCCGTTGTTTATTTCTCTACATCTGATCTTTGGTTCATAATTAGTGCACGGTTCCGGCTCTGTAAAAATAGACAGGTCTAGTATTATTTTGTGTATTGCACATCAAACGAAACCAACATCCCAATTAGTTTAGAGTTAAACCCCTTTACAAAAAACCTTGTGAAGGCCATTACTACTGCAATTTTTAACATGGATGTTTGGGGTTTTTTTTCGAATCTGATGTATATTATTGAGGGGGTGAGAGAACGATCCCTCTCGATATCCAGAATTCTGCGTCCACATTTTCTTTTCCAGTTTGTTGTGAAGCATTTTGGTAACTATAATGAGCCCTACTGGGAGAAGATTCGTAAATTGTATAATTTGTTCTGTTCCATTTGTATATACACACATACTTCGATGTATGTATTTGCAAATAAACTATTTACTATTTTAAAAAAAAAATGAGCCCTATGGATTGTCAGAATCCTGAAACTATCTTTTTCCGATTCGAAATGTCCTCCCCGACCAGCTGATCTCCCGCCCCCATAAAATACCCGTTGATCTACTGGTCTCCTACCAAGACTACTGAAGAGTCTTGTTGGTTCAGAGAGTAAGGCCATGGATTCCATCCCATTGTTGACCCAGAAAGTTCAACGAGATTTTCTAGTGCGGTTTCCCCTGTTCAATGATTTGGATGGTACGAAATACTGCGATCCCGTTTATATGCTGGCATGTACGTAAAACAATCATTGACAGTTTATAAGAATAGGCCACACCGCAGTTGTCCTGGCGACGTTCCCCTCATAGCATACTGTATGGCGTATGCCCATCTTCATCAGCCCAGTTAGTGCAGAAATGTAGGACGTTTAAACCCCATTTCATTTTAATTTGTCAACCTCTCACTGTGGCACAGATATAAAACGAAGAGTTGTTACGTTACTGGCGTTTTGGTTGAAGTGAGGGATTAGCCAATGAAACAATCTGCTATGGCGATGTCTTGGCGTGCGATGCACGAAACTGGGTTAGTTAGAAACGTCAACGCCGATTGAACAATCAATGTCTGACGTCATGGTTCAAAAGCCGCGCGTACAAAACAATCTGTATATTAGTCAGATTGAATTCAGTGGAGAATAACTATTGGGTAAAACAATTAACAAAATGTTACTTACTTTTTTCGAATTTGTATCTGATTTGGCGAATTGGTTTTGGTCTATGTCTTTTCCCTTTTACTTTAAATACTGAGATTATGCCTTCTTTTTTCAGGTATCTTTTAAAGCATGATAGCTGTACTGGTATTTTTCTTTTTTTAGTGGCATTTTGAAATCGCTATAATAATAATAATAATATAAACAATAATTCGGAGGTCTTTCCGGTAAAATATAATTTTCGATTTGATTCTATCAGGCCGGTTCAACGCCACTGCCACACTTTCCTTCTTGGGTCATTTTGAGGGTAATATACGGTAAATTTTATATGGTTATGTGGAGAAGTTTGTCCGATCACTGACTTTCCCAATGATCTTCGCTTTGTCCTAGTCGGCATCCCTATTAAGTAACAACCCAAAGTCTCCTTTTAATCCCCTCACCCCACCCCAAAAAAAATGAAAGATGTGCAAGATTTAATATATACAAATCCACTTAGAAATCGCTGAGATATGAATGACGTTCAAAATACTTGTGAAAATTGACTTTCTCTTAGTTTATCAGCTCTTAGATCTTCGAATGGGGTCCAAAAGCCATAGTAGCTTGCCTCTCTCAAAGTAAGATAACCCAGTGAATTTGGGGGGGGGGGGGGGGTTAATCAAAAAGAAAAACAGTTTTCAAAATGTAACCTGTCGATCAAGGGTTTATATCCTGTCGATGGCTGGTACAATATTTCGATAGATTTCATTTTTAATGACAATCACAAAAAGTGTCTGGAACGGTGTTTATTCGCGTTGCTGAACCGCCTGCATGCTCATTATTGGGGAGGGGTGGATATTTAAATTTTAATAAATACCACTAATTGCCCAGATTAAATCGGAACTAACCTTGGCACCATTTACACAAACACGAAAACATGTAAAACTTCTATTATGTTGAGATTTTTCCATTTTTCGTTTAATCTGTACAAGGAATTGACATCTAGCATATTCATCAAAATATCGATGATTCCATTCCAATATAAGTTTATTTTTGTGTAGGACATTTTCATTAATGACGATATTATTACCCTTCGTTTGGCGACCTTCACATTCTATAATCAAAATGGTTGTAAACATATTTAGAAAAAAAAAATATATATATAAATACTCATCCTCAACAACCCTTAGACATGTTTTACACGGTACATGGACATACCATCTCGGTGATTTTAGAAATCAACAAACAAATAAAAGATAAAATTAAATGAAATGGGGTTTTTAACATCCTACTCTTTTGCTAATGGAAGACGGGCATTCGCCATACAGTGTGCTATGAGGGAAATTTTGCCCGGGCAACGGCACTACGGCCTACTCTGTACATGGGACCTCGGTTTTTCGTACCATCCGAACGGCTAGGCAACTGTCCTTGTCAGGCCCTCCTTCTGCATCACTGACAAGGGGAAATCACGCCGGAATATCGAGATGAACTTTCTCGGCCAATGCAGGGATCGAAAAGCCGACCTCCAGGCTAGCGAACCAGCGCCTTATCCACTTAGCCACCGTGACCTCCACAAATAAAAGTATTTTAAACATACATTATGCAACATCGAAATCTGCCTATTGCACACCTTTCTTTAGACCGGAACTGTTATCTAAATAATTAACTTATCCACATGAAATGGATAATCAAGAATACGTCTTCTATCGTACCAACTTTAGTAATGATGATCAAGGCTAGGCCGAAAATTAAATCCCTAAAATCTCGGTTTATGGTTGACCAATTTGACCAATCCCTGTACATTATCTAGTTTTAAACTATTATAGTGAGAACTGCCAGCTCTTTATCTAATCTCCCATAATGTATCTTTAAATATTATAAGTATAGCAAAAGTATGCTACACTGTTAAGGTGGACATAAATGTTGTGCAATTACAAGCTGCGGTGAAATCTCGCTTTTTGATAATTCATAAAATGGACTTACTTTGTCTCGATTCTGCTATGAGTCGAATCTTTATTGTTGAATTCTGAAAGGAAAATATAGTGCATTAATAACGGCAAATTACATGTTTAGAAAGGGCGTTTCTTTTACTCTTCATCGAATTATCTGCACTACTGTTATAATTTGTACACGTGCTTGCAAAATCCCGAATACCCTTCTTCACTCAAACTAATTAACTAATGCTGAATAACGAGACATTATGAATACTGCGTTTCGACCTTGTGCTGCGTTCACAAGCTGAATTATTCATTTTATATGTCACTATCCTGGGAAATGGAAAGTCATAAGAAAAGCCAATCTATGAATGGACGACATTCTGTTCAAAATAAACGGATCAATACCGCAAGCTCAACGCAACTGCATCTCGCGAACACATCCGACAAACACAGCCACCGGGTCATTGTCTCCAGCGTTTATACCATATGAAAAGTAAGGCGCTCGTTGAAAAAAAAAACTGTACATCTGCTTTTGTAATATCGTAAGAGAGCCACGATGACTCAGAGAGTAGGGCGTTTTCTGACGACCTGGCAAGGGACAATGTATAGTCGTTCGGGTGGGACGAAAAAAACGAGGTCCGTTGTACACATTAGCGTGTACGTAAAAGAATCCTTGGTAGTTGGAATTCAAATTAAGAGTAGACCGTGTCCATTGGCCCAGCAGGAACAGAACAACAGGCCGTTAAACATGACATAATATAGCCCACTTGATTATCAATGCATCGTATTAAATAACCGTCTTACTGTCACGTCTCTCTAAATAATTACTTTGATGCTATGCATATCCACATGACGCTACTCAACGACCGTTGAAGCAAATTCAAACAAAGAAGAGAATACTATTACGGGGACGCTATCAACAATATGACACCTCTTTTATCTTTTTTTATCTCTAGTTGACGGCGGAAAATAATATTCTATACAATCTAATATACAAACTGAAACGGTTATATTTTAAACGTCGGAAAATTTAAAATACAAATCTCCTCTTATATTGCTACCACTAACAGGACTGCAGTCCCAATATTTAAAGGGTCCACAAATTGTTTCAAAACAAATTTTGAACCATAAATAAATGTGTCATATATAGAGTTCTATAAGATTAAAATGCAAATCTATATTTCGGTTAGTATTATTTTATTCCGCGCCGAATGAAGTTTGGAAGGGATGTTGAAATGGTGTCCGCCCGTCCGTGCGCCCGTTTACCGATTTCGTTTCCGGAGTATATTGCATAAACCGTTCAAGATGTTTTTTTGAAACTTTGTACACACATCTATTACAGTAGATGTGCTTTTTCCTATTTTGTAATTTCTTGGATTATATTTTTTTGTGTGTTTCCATTGGAACACATTTGACTTAGTTTTTTGTGTATAATTTTGTTTCCGGAGCATATCTCATAAACCATTCAAGTATATCTTCACGACACTTTGCACAAACATTAACCTATTGGTTTTTTGGTAATTTGAAATTTCTTGGATTTAATCATTTTTTTGTTGCTATGGAAATGAATTTCTCCGAAGAATGATTTTTTAATGTTTACTACACGTAGTATTCTCGAGCAGTGATTCTTAACCTGTGTGCCGCATGCCGCGAGATCTTCCTAAAGCAAGGCTGACACTTGCACGATTCCGTGGCACGCACTGGCACGACTCGAGTCGGCACGCCACCGTCCGATTTGCGCAAACTCGTCGTGCCAATGCGGGAAGTGCGTAAACAATGCGCAAACTATGCGTGAACACATCGTGCCAGTTCGTGTCAATGTGGACACTGATGGGCACGACAAAATCGTGGCCAAAAGTCGTGCAAGTGTCAGCCTGCCTTGAGTATATGCCGCGATACATTGAACGACACGTACACTAAGTAGATTTCTCACGAAAGAAGCCAGCTAGTATGACTGATAAAATTCGAAACACGGCAATGAAATTAGTTCATAGAACCGTATCCTCTGTAGAATTGGGGGGGGGGGGGGGGGTCGGTGTCTCTATTATGTGCGTATGTTGTTCTAATCTTATCGTATTTAGCCCTATATTATATAGGACGCTAGTGTCGTAAATTAAACAAATAATTTGGCGACCTTTCATTTTCCGGGTTTACGGTAAACGCACAAGCGCACTCGACAAACCTCGGCAGATTCCGTTACGACCTAACTAGATGTAAGGAATCGGAATCCGCCGAGGTTACCGAGTATAAACAGTGCATACAAACGAAGAATAGTTATTGGGAGACACTTTATCTTAACTAAATCGTCAACGAGAATACAGATAACAATCTGAAGATTTTGCCACTGCATGGGGTCCACTGTCACTGGCTCGTCAAGTATTCTTAGCCCGACTCCCATTGGCAGATGTTTAGTTCTCCAACATTTAAATGACTTAAACCTATTTTACGGGTGGAGAGTTTATAAAGAATAAATAAGTTAAACAGGGGCGGATCCAGGAATTTTTGCAGGAGGGGGTTTGTCAGGTTCCTGTCACGGAAATCTGCCATCATCGTCTCTAAATTACATAGGCATACATACAAATTGAGCTTTTTAAACAGAGAAATCATTTTTATACTGATGTAGGATCATTTTGCGATGTAATTTCATTGATGCAAGGCATTATTTTTTTTTTATGTAGCTGAGCAGGGAGGGGGGGGGTGGACCCTCCCCCCACACCCACCCCCACCCACCCTCACCCACCCTCTGGATCCGCCCCTGTTAAAATACAAAAACGTAAGAGACAGTGGAAAATGTATTTCCCTGTCCATTGGAAACCAGAAATTGGAGAATGTAACGGAAGCTGTCCTACTCGGAATTACAATAGATGATCACTTAGACTGGGGAAAACATATAATGAAGCTTCACTCTCTTGTTGGGTCAAAAATATATCTTCTAAATAGAATTAAAATAAATCTACCTATAGAAACCCGAATTTTGTTTGCCTATATATTGTCTCATTTAGACTTTTGTAATATTGTTTGGGGTAATGCTTTCCAGAATAAAATTGACTTCCTATCTAAGCTTCAAAAACGTGCAGCGCGGAGTATCCTCGACGCGAAATATGATGCAAGATCGGCAGACTTGTTCTCTCAATTAAATTGGCTAACTCTTGAACAACGAATTAAATATAACACTGGGATACTGACTCATAAAATTATGAATGGAAAATGTCCACATTACTTTCAAAATTATTTATGCTTACAATCTTCTATGTCCACTACAACTCTCTGTCTACGTTCGGAAACAAAAAACTCATTACATCTTCCAAAATGTCGTATTGAGGCCATGAAAAGAACTTTTAAATACAAGGCTAGCTTACTCTGGAATTCATTACCTCAGGTACTCAAACAATCTAACGATATATTGAGTTTTAAGACGGCACTGAAAAGGGAACTAAAATCTTAATATGCAATTATTTTCCTAGTTTTATACTCCCTTTTCATCTTCAATATACATATGTAAATATTAGCTTTAGTTCATTTGATTTTAATGTGTCAGTCACATTATTCTATATCTATGTTACCTTTTCATGTATTGATTTACATCATAATATTCTTATTTTCATTTTCTCACATTATCATTTTGTAAATATGTTATTGTAGTTTTATGTAGACAGATCCCAGGGAAGATTGCCTTGTGCAACTGGGTCTCTAATAAAGTTATTATTATTATTATTATTGGCAAGTCATATTTTAATTTTTGTGTATGCTTTCATTCGCCGGTTTGCACAAATTTCCGGTCGGCACGCAAGAAACTCTCTTATGAACATAAGAATATTGCTCCCTCTCTCTCTCTCTCCGGCGTGGTTTCCCGTTGTCTGTTGTTCAGGGTTGAGGCTCTAAAAAGAAGAGCTGTCTAGTCGTTCGGATGGGACAAAAAAAAGACGTTTCGTGTACACCTTGGCGTGCACGTAAAAGACCCCTTTGTAGTTGGAATTCGATATAAGAGTAGGACGTGGCGCCGTAGTCCGAGCAAAATTTCCCCCCAACATACTGCATGGTGTATGCCCGTTTTCATTAGCCCTGTCTATATTTAAAAAAGGGTGTCAGTGTCTGTTATGGTCTGTAGCAAAGGCATTCAAACCATTATTGCTTTTTTAAGATCTATTGAGTTAATTTCCTTGTCAAATCAAGAGCAGAAATTTAATAAATGGGTTTTATATTTTATGGGGTATGATCAACAAAAGAGGGCTATAGCAATATCTTACGCGTTTTATAGTTGTTTTTTCAGGATAATTTGTATGGGTAAATCTTGGCCCAAAAATTATTCCATAAGTAATAAAGCATTGATTATTATAACACATTGACTTCGAATAGACTCATTTGTATCATTTACCGTGGATCCGCTTTCTTCACGCCTCAACATTTCGTTGCACCTGCTGTTTTCCTGTCAAATTTTACTATATCAACCGAGCCGTTTAATCTCATGTAGGACGTATAGGGCTCATCTCAGAATAATACGATCTATAAAAGCGGTCATGATATACTATTTTGAAGATAGGAGAAGTAAGTGCACAGTGACAATAATAAATGGCTATTATGTGAGTTGACACAAATGGGTCGCAACGCATGTAATCTATATAAACCGAAATACATTCAATAATTTCTGTTTTTAATCGAATTTCTAATCAGTTATGTAGCGAAATACGCCAGAAATCTCAATCGAATGGCAATCCGAAGCGTATGGTTAGCCCTGTCTACACCGAAAGTATTTATTGTGCATGTTCTCCAGGTAAGAATATGTCGTCACCGTTTGACATGACTTGTGGAATACGTCTAGCGTCGTTCTTCTAGTCTCTTGTTACAAAAAATACTGAATTGCATTAATTACGGTACACGATTCGTGTACCAATGGTAAAATGTTTATTTTGTTTTAAATATTGGATATCAGAAGCCCATCTTTTTCTGGTAAGATCACACCATCAATGTTGATTTAGATTGACAAATAATTCGTGTTTGCAATGTCGAAGACTTTGGATGATTCTGAGTTAAAGACTTAGCTACTTCTGTTTCAGCTCTGGTCTAATAGATTTTAAAGTGATACTGTCCGACATTACAGTTGTGCCGCCAAAGCTTGATTAAAATGCTTATTATCAACTGAGCACGGAACTATACAAAAAAGTTCAGCCTATACCACGCGTCCAAAGCAAAGTGCAAAAATACCCCATGTCTTAATTTATTATTTTCTTAAAGCCCCAATAACACTCTTGTTGTAACTGAAAAATATGTCCCAATCTTCATTCTGGTCAACAAATGGTATTATTTTAGAATATTCCAATTAAATGATGATATAAATTTCATCTTAAAACACCTAATTTAAAAAATTGGAAAAATTCAACCAATTGATTTGAAAAGTCTAACGTAAACCTTTTCAAATGTGACTTGGATTTTAAAATATTTTCGAACCCCCTGGACAAATAAAATAGGTTGTAATGGATAATTTACACAACAGGTAGGACATTTAAACATCTAGTACTTAGAATAAGGGTATTATTTATTTTCTGGAGCTACCAAGCCAGCAAGAATGTTATTGTCCCTTTAAAGGATTAATCCCGATAAAATTTTGCAGATTAAAATTGCTTAATTTTGTGTTAAAAGCCTTGAAAATCATCCACCTTAGGACCGAGCAACTAACTCGATATACGTGATACGTTTTCAATCAACTTAAACACGTCAGTGTTCTTCTGGAAATGGAGTCCGCCACGTTCGCCTATAGCAACTAAGTCATCCATGCTGTGGCATATTTATTCTTTCCAAAGAAAAATTGTTTAAATTAACAGGATGCTCCGTCTCATTCCAAGTCAATCGGTTAATTACTGAAGCCTCTTGAGTGCCCACTAAATTGGTCAAGTGTGATATACATGTACCTAACATTAATTATCGTTGAAAATTTGTAGACTTCCTCATCAGCATTATGCAAGTTTTTCTTTCGGTCTATTGTTGGTTTTTCTTTCGGTCTTAAATGTTACCTAAGTTAGTAATTAGACATTAATTAAGTGATCATGACCATCCTTAGTCTGCGATATTTAGTCGATTTGAATACGTAAAAATGGATAATCGAGACTTTATTTATTATCGTACCGATGGTAAATTGTGGTTCATAGTGAAGCAATTTGACTGAAATATTTTCTTTATTCATTTTGTAACTAATATAGTGCGAATTGTCAGCTCTGTATTTAGAGAGAGAGAGAGAGAGAGAGAGAGAGAGAAATGGGGTTTAACGTCCACTCAACACAAACTAGGTCATTTCGGGACTAACATATGGTTTAACTTTAACTCACGAGGTTGAGAAGGCGCCCCTATCTCCATGCCACATACGCTCACACCAGGGATTGAAACTACAACCGCAAGCCAGAGGTGACCGGCCAGCTAGAGGTCGAAGCATGGCACTCTAGACCACTAGGCCATCCCAACCCCCCAGCTCTGTATTTAATCTCACCTAATGTCAATTTAACGTTAACCTCGAGAGCGTGCAGCAGACGGACGGGGTTGACGACAATATACGACCACATTTTAAATCACTTTTGCATATTTATATTTAACGATAAAATTTATTCTAGATTTGATATTTTTATCTATTCGTTTGCATTCTTTAAATATCGGGCAATGATAAAAAAAAAACCTTGAAAAATTCTTTTTAAAAATGAGATTAATTGCAATTTTTTTGAATAATTGAAATAACTTTTAAAAATAATAGTGATAACTTACCTTTGAAACATGACATGGTATTCTCCTTGCCTCCAACAAACACAAACAAATCCAAAACAAACATAACATAAATGATTTCATCTTTTCTCCGATTGATATGAAATTACCAGGAACTATCTTGCAAGGTAGAGTAGTTTCAAATTTAAATACTTGCTCATATGTCAACATTTAGACGCTTCTTTTTACTACATCACTTAGATCACGTGATGAGGAACTTTGTTTTATCCTCAGGGCCCCCATTTTTCAAGGGCGTAAATGCTTAAATAAACAATCCATGTGCAAATTATAAATCTGTATCTGAGGAAGTATCTAACCAATCGGCATGCTCTTTGTAAGGATAACACACTAATAAATGAAACACAGATTTTGTTCAGCGTATAGACCCCTTTGCGCAAGCAAATTATTGAAATAAAATAAATACATATGTTAGTCCCGAAATAACGTAGTTTGTGCCGAATGGACGTTAAACCACATTTCTCTCTCTGTCTCTTGTTTTGTTGCAATGATTTCATTCACATATACCCCCAGATAACGCACCCACAAACCGAAAGATATACGGCGATAGAGTAATAGTAAAGAAAAGAAGTTTGAGCTCTCATAATCTCCGCAAACGGGGCGTCATACAATAAGCCATACAATACGAGCAATGACATAATTCTTGTCAAACTAACCCGAGATTTGAAACGCAAAATTAGGTCAGCAATATCAACAACATTAATTCAATTACAGACGGGATATCAAATAACTAATTTATGGACTGACGTGAATTTCTGGCAATCAATGTATTATTATTTAAACTATCACAAAAAACTCCCACTCTTTTTTATAAGGAAATTTCCTTAAATGGACCATTTTATGTTATAGAAGTTTTTTACTTGTTGTCAACGATGTGAGATTTTCCTCAATCGAAATAATAAACCATCTCTAATTTGTCTTGCGGTTTATATTCATGAGTGGCGTAGATATATATCAAGCTGATGGAAGTAGGGGGAGACCTAAAAATGGTTCCACTACTGATGCCTCCTGTCTTACTCCAGGCACAGTAGTGGCTTTTCCTACAGAGTTCCTTTGCGCAAGTTATTTTTAGTCAAATGACCAGGGGCGGATCCACCCCCACCCCCGCTCAGCTACATGAAAAACAAAAATAATGCCTTGCATCAATGAAATTACATCACAAAGTGATCCCACATCAGTATAAAAATGATTTCTCTGTTTAAAAAGCTCAATTTGTATGTATGCCTATGTAATTTAGAGACGATGATGACAGATTTCCGTAACAGAAACCTGGCAAACCCCCTCCTGCAAAAATTACTGGATCCGCCCCTAATGACTACAAAAAGTTTACTGGCTTATAACTCCCTTAATTTACACATAAACTAATAACCCAAAACTGTACTATACACATAGCTTACATATAATAAATCAATTCTCATTGAAATAAAGGTGAAGCCTATGATTTAATGAAACCAACTGCTTCGCGAAATTTCAACTGGCCGGTGTCATGGCGGTTTGCGTAATACGTCATTACAACATAAACATCGCTATGCAAATGTAGGACGCATTACCATAAAGAAAAACTGTTCGGTAACTATTTTAGTGGTACAGTCTTCATTATTTGTGATGGAATTACTTATTCCAATACAAACTGTAATGATATGTGTTAACAATTGTGCGTTTGAACCTAATTGAACTTGCGTAAGAGTTCTTAGACAGTGTTTACCTTGTATAAATTACTCTATTCACCCCTTTAAAGCCCATTTATTTTATAAGATTAAAACAACATTGACTGATACAAGACGGGGGGGGGGAGGTCAGCGGTTCAGATGCTATATCAAGCTAGTCATGTTAACAATAATAACAAAACAAAAATTCGTTAATCTAAAGAGGACAATTGGACATTGACGCGGATAATGTGCCTAATGCGTCGAATGGAACAAAAAACCAAGTGGCGGGATTAACTGTTAAATATATAATGTCGTTGGTTGATTTCGTAGTACTGAAAGACGTTGATAGTGCAGTGAACATCGTTGCTAAATAGATGGTAACTTATTTGGAAAGTTTCAGCCACATATCTGATTTCTGCTTCCTCGGTAAGTCTAAATAAGGAGATATTGTCATATACTGAAGACCAGGGCTGAGAGGAGTTACCTGGTGAACTTTTATATAAATAAGATTAACGCGTTAATAGAAATGAATTAACGCGTTAACACCCATGGAAGGGCCTAATTATTGATGCAAAATATCACCCACAGACCACATTGCCACTGTCACTTAAGTTACGCCTGCCAGTCGAAATAACTTATCTGCAGTGACTTGAATGAAGGTTCAAGGTCAAAATCACCCAATAAGATTAATTAAAAAACGGTTTTCCGCCAAAATGCCACCTAAATCCTGGAGTCCATAATAAAAAATAATGACTATGAATAATTTTTGTTTATTCTCTGAAATAGGTTGGGTATGAAAATAACCATGTTTTAGGAGCTTCGATAATTGACTCATATTAACTTTTAAAATTCTAACGCGTTAACTAGTTTAAGGAAACTTTTTAAAGTTACATTATGGGAGATAAGATAAAGAGATGGCAGTTCTCACTACAATAGTTAAAAACTAGATAGTGTAAAGATAATTTGCTGAAAATTTCAGTCAAATTGATTCACTATTAGCCGAGAAAAAAGCTTTTGAAATATTCATAGCCTCAGTCATCATTACTCAAATCATTAATATAAACAGCATAGTCTCGATTATCCACTTGATTGATTTAATTATCAACCGCCATTAAGCGGCTTATACGATTTTAATCTGCCAACATCGAAGGCTAGTCTTGACATAAAGAGTTTATTATGGTCTGAATATGTTAATTAATGTCTAATTGATTATTTAGATAACATCTCAGGCTTAAAGAAAGACCTGTAAAAATCAGATTTTGCTCTTGCATAATGCTATTTTAACTTGCTCTCAGCCCTGCTGCAGACCCCTCATTTCCCCTACTCAATTTCCGTTCCTGATTGGATGAAAAACCGAAGTTCTGTGTATACATAGGCGTCCGCGTAAAAAAAACCCATTGACAGTTGCAATTTGAAAATAAAAGTTTTCTAACTGTCCTGTAAATAGAAAACAATGAGCCACTATTATAATAAAGCCACTCAGAATTACCTCATGGCGTCTCGGATCATTTATGAATTATAATGCATATAAAATCGTCACAAACTATATAAATTAAGTGATAAAACTCGGTGTTTTAAAGGGTATTTCCCTTCTTATAACAAGCACAACGAGGATATCTGTGTCAACAGCTTATAAACTATTGATCTATTCATTTATATAGCCTCTTTATTCTCCCGGTGCAGAGTGATGCCGGTCGACAATTAACTTATGAGATCTTTGCACCTGGGCGGATCCAGGGAATAATGCTCAGAGGCAGGAGGGGGGTTGCCAGGTTCCTGTTAAGAAAATTGGCCATTTTACAATGCATGATGTCATCATCGTCTTCAAATTACGTAAACATACGCACACACCAAGCTTTGTAAGGAGACAAAACAAAACACCTCATTTGACGTTAATTTTTTTTATAATGAATTAATAGGATAAACATCACAAGAAGGTTTAGAGCCTGTAAACAGCCTAAACATCAGCATCTGCTGTCTCCACCGCGAGTGTCAATAACAGCAACACAGCGTCAGGGCCGTATCTAGCGGGGGTGCAGGGGGTACATTGCACCCCTAGAAAAACTAGGCGCCCCGAGAAATTGCGCCCCCCTCAAAACTTTAACATAAAATAATACATGTGGTTAAGGCACTGATCAATCGGTCGGTTTTAAGGGCGCTCACACTCTTATATCACCTATGTATAGGCTATGGGGCGCCACCACAGACGCGGATCCAAGGGGCGGGGCCCTAGGAGCAACTGCCTCTCCTAAAAAAGTCTCCGCCTATGTAAAAAAAAAAAATTGTCCATATAAAATACAAAGAATGGCCGAAAAGGCAGTTTCCAGCAGCGAGATTTTTCAAAATTTTCTGAGGGTGGACCCCAGACATGGGCGAAATACACCCCCCCCCTATAACCCCTTTCTGGGTCAGCAGCTGTCCAACCACATGACATTAAAGGGTTCTTTTGGTCGCCCTATCCATATTTGATAGGGCCTTATCGGTCTTTGGGGGTGCCGCCACCAAATGACATTGTTAGATATTCTCGTTCTGATCGCCCTATGTTCATGTCCTTATTGGTGTTTCGACTAGTTCTAGTTTAGATGACCAGAAGTTTCTTATTCTGGTGTGTTTAACATCAAATGAGAAATAGCAACACCAAAATTGACACATGGGATTGCGGCTCCATGTGCGTCGAAAACGGGTTTGCGGCAGTCCAATTGTCAGTTTGTCACCGCTCCGCACTCAGTAGTTCAGCTCTGAACGTCGGTCTCATTACACTCACCCTGAACGTTCATGGACTGGCCCATTCAATCAATGTCGAAAATAATTTGACAGCCAATTATACTGGGCAACTTTTCACTGCTAAACGATGGGTGTCACTCCGTGTGGGCGCGTGTACAGTGTAAAGGAACATCTCAGTGAGAAAATAAGACCTTGCTCATTTCGCTATAGTCAGTATGAGCATCACAACACGCTGTGTCATGGTGGCGAAAGGGTAGTTTGATAGGAGGGGACGTATTTTAAACAGCGTGTTGTTTCGCTCATACTGAGTCTAGCGAGGTAAGCAAGGTCTTATTTTGTCACTAAGATGTCCCTTTACATTGTACAGACGTCCACACGGATTGACACCCGATGTTTCGCAGTGAAAAGTTGCCCAGTAAAATTGACTGGGGTTCAAATTATTTTCGACATTGATTGAATAGGCCAGTCCCTGAACGGTCAGGGTGAGTATAATGAGACCGACGTTCAGGGCTGAACTACGCACTCAGTAACTCGGGCATTATTTTGAGGCCCCTTCCACTCTGCTGCACCCCTACTTTCAAAATCCTACATACGGCCCTGCGCAGCGTTTGTACATGGAGTGGACCAGAACGGTTGATGAACGCCATTGGCACCTGGAACCACACTCTCAGCTGGTGCAATCAATCCATCGGCTGTGTTTGGTCTCGGTACGACGTCATTAAATCTCCTCGGAATTTAATCTCAAATATGTTCAACCGGGTTTGAGTCCGGACTAAGGGTTGGTCAGTCCACAATGTTGACACCGTTCTTTTGTAGAAAGTCCCGAGTAACTCTGGCGGTGTTGTTATTCTGGAAAACGATGTTTCGATGACTTGCGAAATGTGGTATGACGTGGGGCCTGAGAGCTTGATCGATGTGGCGCAATGCTGTGATGCCACCTCCTCCCTGATGGTATTGGACAAAATGTAGACGTTCACGTTGATTGCGAGGGGTGAGGATCGGTCACCACAGGACCCACTCTCTGGTTCAGGCTGATTCCACCCCAAACCATTATGCTTGAACCTCCCCATGCGTCTCGTTCCATGACACATTGGTCAGGGTAACGCTGGCCACGTCGGCATCATATTCTGGTCCTGCCATCTGCAGTTGATACACAATACCGACTCTCATCTGTGAACAGAGCAGTTCTCCATTGCCTATGTCGCTAGTTCTGCTGTTGTTGGGCAAAATGTGGACGTTCACGTCGATGTCAAGGTGCAAGGAGCGGTCCACGGTAAGGTCTACGACAACGGGTTTCTATCTGGCGAGACGTCGGCGCACTGTGGTAACCCTTGGTCTACCAGTTCGGGGGCGATCATCCGTGGTTTTGGTAGCCCGAAAACGTTGCCGAAGCCTGTAACTAGTCCGAACATTAACCTGGAAATGAATGGCAACGACAAGAGCCTGGTTCCTTTGAGCTGTCGGAAGTCGTGGCATGCTGCTGACGTTGTAGTGTAAATGATTCAACCACGTATGGGGTGCATTTTATAGTGCTGGCCCCAGTGAATAGCACGTGCAACATGATTTACATGAAAATCAGTGAGAACACATTACCATCTCAGAGTCATGTTGCATTTCAATTCTGTGTTTGGGAAGGGGCCTAATTGCTCAGATAAAGTTGGAGATGTGGTCACAAATAGCTCATTACAACATATGGCAATTCTTATTCAATACATCTATTCTGAGTAACATACCAACCTGGCGTTTCTTTTGCTGCTTAGTATATTTTGGAAGATGTTCTTGTTGAGAACGGAGTGCGCGTACCAGAAAATATGGTGCTTAAAGATCTTAAAGTTTTGGAGTTTCGTTGAGTGTTGGTGTAATGTGGTATTTCCTGTATTATCGACTGATGTTCCGAGCTGCTGTTTTTGAACGGTTTGTGGGATGTTTCAGATAACAAGCCATTTTTAAATTGCAAAAATTGCAAAACCCATTCTGTAACATTGAGTACGGTATTGATATCACGCAATGGTTACGAAATAAAAACCGACAGATTGTAGATATAAGGCTTTCTTGATTTGATAACGTAGGACGATTATTAAAGTAAGGCGGTTACCGTTTCCATTTATCATAATTTTAAAGTAAGCCCCCGAAGTCAAAATAATCATACAGGCGAGAGTTAAGGTCCCGCTCCAACAAATAACCACCAAACTTTAGAAAGATTACACGTAAAAAAAAGTGCAATTTGATTAAAACACAGATCCTATTTCGTTTCGTTTTTCACAGTTCAAAATTTTGTTTAACTTGTCTTTATTACATACTAGGATCTGAAAGAGTTGTTATCATTGACGTGTTCGGAATGTTGTGAATGTTACGGCGAGCATATGGTGTGAAGAGCACGGAATTGTGGGTAATTAACTAGAAACATCAATGCTGATTGATTAATCAAAACCTGACGCCATTAGAGAGGGAGAGAGAGAGAGAGGGGGGCGGGGGTAATGTCTACAAATTACGTCATTTCACGACCAATACTACATGGTTCAATTTTATTTCAATAATTCGTTTACGCGTTGGGATCTTCAGCCGTGGGAGAAAACCAGAGGACCCAGAGAAAACCCACAAGGTTACGCCTTGTCACGTACAAGTGGGGAATCGAAACCACGCCACTTGACCCAATGACAGACCATTGGCCACAGCGAACACAACCATATGAATATGCAATGCAACTAAAACGGAAGGAGCAAAGTGATTTTTAAGAAGGCATTTTCGGATATTTTGGCAGAGTTCATGCTAAAACTATTTCTAATGTGATTTTTCTTTCATTTTGTAATTGTATGCTGCTCCCCGTGGGCGTTTCTATGCAATAAACTTACTTACTTATGAGAATAATAAGTTTCGGTTAGATCGTTTAATATTGCTGGCATTATGAAGAATCGTGAATTTGGGGAAATTACGAGGAAAATGATGTTTATTATGATATACAGGTAAATAAAACAATTATAATATACATCATTGAACCAATTTCACGTTTCTGTACATTTATACTTACATGCTAACATATATAATGTATACTTTGAATTTTATTAATAAGGTCACAAAACATATCCATACCTTAGATATCTTATACATTACTGTTTGTTACTAATTATTCAAAAAAAAATCTTTTTAAAAATACAATTTGTTTTTACACATTATGTTGGATCATGGGCATCCATTGGATTACTCGAATAGCATCTACTCAGGGACCAGAGGCTCTCAGTAGCATTATTATTGTTTAGTTGTCTTCAGGTCATTCCAAGCCGTTTGTTCTCCAGGTGGTAATAATAATTGATTAGAAATGCAATTGTTTTATTGCCGTTCTATATGTCGTATTTGTTCTTGTAAAGGCATGGGAGGCGGGGAGGGGCATGTTTGTGGTGGTAAGACCCGTGGTCATTCAAATAATCTTTTTTCAAACACTCAAAAAACCTATTTGTATAACCGAGTTGTCCGATTTATGCGCTTCAATGGATAAGAATGTTATTAAACTGAGACGGATTCAATGTCCCCCCCCCCCTAATTTTCAACAGTGCCCTTTTTAACTGCTGAAAATGCCTTTTCTCAGACCCAAATATGTCCGTTCCAAACGTTTACTTAGATGACAATATCAGCCAAATAGCCCTTGGAATGGTTACAGATGCAAGGCAATGACGGATAATTTTCTTTGGGACCACCCCCCCCCCCCCTCACTCAGCGGCGTGCCCCGACTCCGCGGTCAGTGCCCTCATTTTGCGCCCCCCCCCTTCAAAATTCCTAGATCCGCCGCTGTTAAAGGTCCCTAGATCATGCGTATAAAGTACGGGCTCTATCAAACGTGTTGTCTTCCTTCTTGACTTTCTTCTTGATTATCTTTTTTCTGGTTCTTGGTAAAGTTTGTTCCATTTCTTCTCGGTGTCTTGTTTCAACTTCATTTATTACACCTTTACTCTATAATAAAACAACAATGATTTACAATTAAAACAACATGCTACTCTAATCTAACAACCATGATATTTATCTTATGCACAGCATGACACAACAATGTGTAACGGAAGTCAGTATTTCATACAGTTTACAGACGAGTTGTCGCCCCTGGTTCATACTTACCCAAATGAAGAAAGCAGCAGCTCCAGCACTGGTAATCCTAATTTCATCTAGTGTCATACTCCCTAATATATTCTTAGCCCCAACAGCCACGTCTAGTTGTAGAAGATTGATGTCAAACGCTTGAATCTTTCTCTTCACTGATTCTGTTCCAGTCTTCCCCAGCAAAATTTGAAGCTTTGACCATTTCTAAAATTTCAAAAGCAAGATAATAATTTAACATCTCTGTATAGCAGCACCGGTGCATCTTGTTGGTTACGTGAATTGGAGTTACGGTGTCTAGCCTGGAGATCGCGGGTTCGATCTCGATGCTAGCCATGACAGTTCATCGTGATTTTGCAGCGTGGTTTACCGCTGTAAGTGGTGTATGACGGAGGGTTCGACAAGGACAGCTTTTTAATCGTTCGGATAGAACAAAAAACCGAGGTCTGGTGTACAAATTTGCGTGCATTTAAAAATCTCTTGACAGTTGGAATTCGATATAAGAATAAGCCGTTGCGCCGCCATGTTGGGTCTTTAATGCCCTTTATAATAGAAACCAACAAAGTTCACCCCCATGTACGTCAATTGCAACATTTGCCCTTAAGGAAGTTTGGTTTGCATGTTACCCACCTTCGTCTCATCTTCAAAATGTCCGATCAACAATAAAGTAGCCATCATGACTTTATGAACTGATTGTGGTGGATTACTGTAAGCTCTGATTTCAGACACAGTATGCTGATCTAAATCTAACACTTTGTGTAATAGAGAAATGATGTGCGCATGTCTTGCAAGAAATTGTCTGGCCAGTTGTATCTCTTCCGCCATTCGATCATGATAGTTCTTCTTTAAAACATATTCTAAAGCATCCTTGATTCTTTCAACATGGCGAAAATTCAAGGCTTCTATTAACCCTGAAATTTGAAAAAGCAATGCATATATAAATGTTTGAACGAGAGTTGAAACATACTTTTGTCACCAACAAGTACCGTCAATGAAGGAAGTATAAACCTAAGAATTACAATTGTAGTGTTATTATTGACTTCATATCATCTTGTGAACCTACCCATTGAAATAACGAGAACACCGATTATTGGGCAGTCATCAAGTACCTGCAACTGAACGGACTAAACCTAATACAGATACATGCCGCCCGCGGATCAGAAACGTGCCAGATTCCTGACGTCCCATGACAAACTAAGTTGTTTTGCAGCAGAACCTGGTTAAAATTTGGCCATTGTGTAACCATATGGATGAGACCTGTTTCCAAAAGGCCTGGTAATGATGATGCCGTGTCAGCTGTGAACCACTTTCACAGATAGACTTAGCCAGCCATTGTATTGTATTACCGAAAGTAATTCCACGTGCGATCCGTGCTCTTCTTGCAATATGAATGATGCGTTAACTGTCCACAGATATACTATTTATAATCATTTATGCTTGGTATGTGTTGGTCTAAACATTACAATGGACTATTTATAATCATTTATGCTTGGTACGTTTTGGTCCATACATTACAATGGACTGTACGATCACAGGTCACATAGTCCGACAGTGAATGGGCAATTTTGAGGTGAACCTACATTGGACTATACTTTATAAACTGGAGTTTACTTAATAAACATATTCTGAAATGCTAGGATGGCTCTACGCAGTTTCTGGTTCTACACATCTTTAAACCTCAAGATAAAGAAATGCCAAAAGGAAAACGAAAATTAAATACGCAACTTTAAGGTTCAACCATTTCAATCCCGCAATTGCCCTACAACTGAACAATTTTACATACATTGTGGGAAAAAACTTACTATTTGTAGAGTACAGAATATCCATCTCTGTAATAGTTAAACTTAATAAAACCGTTGACCAGACTTCATTTTTCTTCTTTTTTAACTTTCTGGCTATATTCCCCAGTTCTTCTTCATCGTGTGCTTCAACAGCAGTGTTAATAGCTCGTCTATACTTATCTTCTTCACTTTCTGAAATAACAATGTTATCATGTAATAGCCGACCAAGCGACACATCCATACTTTAAAAAGATCTTTTAGGTACAGTGGACAAGCCCTGTTCCACTAGAAAAACTTTCCTTGTCAGCAATGTAGGTGTTACCCAGCAAAATGTGGAACTGTACTTGGTTACTGGGCTTTAATCTCTCGTCAAAACAAGACACTTTGTTATGGGAAGTCAAGTGGGTTCGATCCCAGTGTTGACCGAGAAAGGTCGTGGGGATTTTCCGGCGTGGTTCCCCCTTGTCAGCGGTACAGAACGGAGGGCCTGGCAAGAACTGACTCGTCGTTCGCACATGTAAAAGATCCACTTGCAGTTGGAATTCGATAAAGGGGTAGGCCTTAGCACCGCTGTCCGGGAAAAATTTGCATCATAGAACATTGTCTGGCGTATGCCCTTTTTCATTATTCCAGGCTCTGTTTTAACTCCTGAACTGGATTTACACACATTCTTGTGGCGTTATAATGTTTATTCACATACGACCCCCCAATGCGAAGGAAGGGAAGTTGGTTCGGACCGTAGTTTATTCACCTCCTTGATTTCCTTGTCAGGGGTCCTATTACATACAAGGATGGCAATCGGTTAGGTAGAAATACGGGCGGGCCTAGAATATTTCTGGGGTTTCCCCCTCGGCCTACGCCTGGATTCGAACTCGTGATATTCTATAATCACGAGTACAAAGTTTGGCCGCTCGATGGCTGTCCCAATTAACCAATGCAAATGGCATATTAGATCCCTCACGTGCATGAATTAGATGAATCTGTAATAAACTTGAAAATAAAAACATTACAATACCTTCTGGTGGTGGTGTAGGTAATTTAGAAGACGGCACACCAGATGAATGTGTGATGACGTAATCAAAAAGCGGGTCTATCATATTCTCTTTGTCTTTTGATTTTATACCTAATTTAAATCCATACACGTCAGAGTGAGGAAATGTTAACCGATACGTCAATAGTTTATCCTCTTTTGTCACGGAAACACATTGTGTTGAGTCAATTTTCTCGTTGGCAACAAGACTGTGGTATATTTGCTCTTCAGAGTCGTATTCAAAAGTTAACACCATCTCTTTTGAGTCTGAAACCAAAACTGCTGATGGATTAGAGATGGGTTTGAAATTAACCCTACCACATGCAGTTCTGCGCCCGATTCGTTTACTAATTTCTTTTGGATAACTTTCACTACTTTGATTCTGTTCAGAGATAAGAAAATAATTGCAAAAATTCTCTTTGCTACCGTCTTCATTATCAACAAAAAGTCGTATAGAATATTCTCCTTTCCGAGGTATCTTAGAATTAAAGATTAGTTTTTGGTCTTCAAGTCTATAAACGAGTCTATTTGTAAGTTCAATATCTTTGGCGTCAAAAAGCATACCAGTAAAGCGTTGTTTATTTATCTTATCTGCGTCTTTCACAGTAAAAGATATCTGGACATCTCCTGAAGTTGTTGCTCTAACTTGTCCTGTTTTATGGCTCAGGGCAGATAACCCAACAGCAAGTGTATGGGAGGCAGGCCCCCATCCGCTATCAGGATGAGCGGGATATAGCTGGGTATTTTCACTGGGTTTGTCAAACTGAATTTTATAAATAATAACCCAGTCGTAGTTATAGGAGGATTTAGTAATCCGAACATCGCGGCCTACCAATTCTAAACGGTACACACCAGAATTCTGAGATCTGAATTTCAAACTTAATGACTTTTCAATGGGCCGATACATGAACACATGGCGATTGTATTTTGGTGCTACTCGGTTTGAACTGTCCAATTTGTATAACATGTACTGAAATTTATAATAACTAGCATCCTCGGGTGGGATTCCAAGACTTATCTCTAAATCTCCCGTTTCGGAGGTGATGCAGCAGTTTTTATGAGAATCTAACCACATGCCGAAGCTAAAGAATCGATCTTTTACATTTGCTCTAGTTTCAAATTTTTCCACTGTCCATGGATTTTTCAGTAACTGCCAATCTGAGGCTTCAGGAAAATGCGAATATATAAGTTGCTCGGGGTCGGTAAGGAAATAGTTTTCATCGCAGGCATAGGTCAACGTTAGACCTGGCGCAGCAAGAGTATCTTCACGGTTAAAGGATATCTTCTCTACAGTTTCTTCTTTTGACTTTATCTTTCTTTCTGTGGCGGAATTTTTCTGATTTTCTGATTTGTTATTGGATTCGGATTCTTTAGATGTATCTGCCTTTTCTGCGTTGTCTTCCTCGTCATGTTTATTTGTGCTACTGGATTCTTCTATTTTGTTACTGTCCTCCTCGTCTATAGGACTGAGTATGACATCAACATTTGTTGATTTATTTGAAATGGGGCTATTCTCTTCTTTCACGGAATTATTAAGGGACTGACTTGACTTGGGTTCTGATTCACCAGCATGATCTTCTATGGCAGCACATGAGCCCCAATAAGCATCCACGAATCGCCAATATCCATCTATTAAAACTGCATTCCATTCTCCATAATGTTCATCTTCTAGAATCTTCTCACCAACCTGATACGTGGATCCTTTCAATCTCCCGTTTACTATGGCACATGGTATGTTGCTTAGTCTGAAAATACAGAATCTAAATGTCTAACGTCCATACTACTGTGAACAGGTTTCTCATAGGGATCATTTTATTTAGAGTTAGATATGACGTATAATTTAGGGAACCACTCCTGGTTCATTACTTACCTGCATAAAATTGCGAACCATTGAGCATAATTGCCCTCTCTGTGTTTGATTCTCCAGATATGATACATTGGTATATTTCCTTCGGGTTTATTTCTTGGTGCTAACATCAGATCTACTGGCTGTGCTGTTACCCATCGATATATTACTCTCACTTTCTCCAGATCTGTGGTCAAACCTTCTGTTAAATAATCTACCACTTCATCATACGGTCTGTTTAATAGTCTGGATGGAGCCTAGCAACGATAAATATATCTCATAAAATACAGAAGAGTTAATAGGATAACACCACGAAAATTGGCGTGTGTGTGCGTGTGGTCTCGACGACAATGGTACCAGCTCACTAACCAGGAGGTCCTGGTCCGATCCCGGTGTTTGACGAGAAAGGTCTTCTGTATTTTCCAGCCTTGTTCCCCTGCAGTGGTACAAGATGGGGCATACACTGACACGACGTTTAACCCCCTTTTGATAACCTCAAACCCAATGATTAGCAAAATTAGATACAAGATTATATCAATAGAAACCATATAGGTCTACCTGGTTTACCACCAGATCAATTATTTATCTCAACTGTATCCAATGATTTCTACGGGAACCAGTCCAAAATCAAATATGGAAATAATGATTCATTACCTGTTCAGCTCTTTTATCAATTTCACCGAAATCACCCATTTCACATATCTGTTTCTTGGAGAAAGGTGGTGGTTTAGGTGGAGGAATCACGTCGAAGATTTTAGAATTATCGGCATATAAAGAATGTGGTGTTGAAAGTGTATAAAGGGGACTAATTTGATATGTTGATAGAAAACTTATAGTTGAAGGGCGAACCTACAATGGAAAAAATAGTTCATACAGCCAGGTATTGCAACGGTTCCGAGACAGTGGCTTGTCTGCTATTCAACATTAGAAGTGATACCAGGTGCTTTAGTAAAAAAGAAAGCATGCCAAGTTTTCAGAACTAGGAGCCATGATGGCTCAGTGAGTAAGACGTTGGCTGGCTAAACTAGGGGTAGCGTGTTTGATCCCTGCGTTGGCGGTATAAGTTCATCAGGATTTTCCGGTGCGTCCACTCTTGTCAGAGGCGAGGGACAGATGGTCTGGCATAGGAAAACGTGTAGTCATTCGAGTGAGACAAACAAAATCTCTCGGCTTATTGAATTGAATATAATTTCCCTCATAGCCGACTGTATAGCAAAAATCGGGGCAGAACAACAGTAGGACGTTCGACCGCCGTCCATTGCTTTCTGAACTGAAGTGGGGTAATCAAATAGAGTTATTCCCCTTGTGTCGCGATAACATCGTTTGTTGACTAGTTTTCCTTGGATCACATTTGGTTCAAAATGGCATCTCTTGGAAAAATAAATGAATAGCTTTAATAATGGTTTGATAAAAGGAATTAGCATAAATTATTACCTTTTCGTCTTTTGATGCCCCAGTACCCATTTCTTTAAATGTCTATGCAAAATGATACAAAGGAAAATGATCCAATTTGTTCAAAGAATTGTGTCCATTTTCTTTTTATTTTGTAATTTTTCACATTAAATTAAACAACAAGAAGGGCAATATGTTGAAAATATAATTCACAATATCCAGACAGCTACATCAGCTCCATGCTGCTCATGCGCTAAAATATCTCCTGCAGGATTACACGCGGAAAAATAATCCAAAGAAATGTGATTAGTGTAATCATATAAGATTTAACTCTAATGTAGATTATTACTCTGATTCACGAATTTCTATAATCAGGATTCACCAGTAATCCTCTTACTTGGCTAATGTATCAACAGTATTATATGAACTTTCTTTGATTTTGTGTTACAGGCGTTGGTTTTGGTTTTTCACAAATGTTTTATCTAACACATCTGAAAAAATCAAATATATAAAATTTTTATACAAATTGATCAATACTAAATGCCTTTGATGTTAGATTTTAGCACATACACCTTTCTGTACTAGTCGGAAATAGCTGGCTCTATCTATAGCCCGTCTGATTGCTTAGTCGAATTTGTCGTACAGAAGAGAATACTGGCACTGGTAGGTCTGGCTGTCCCGTAGTAGTACCGACTAGTTGCACCGCTACTACTACCTGGTGTTTTAACGTCCGCTTCCACAGAAGTGATATCGCAGACATGGTTGCACCGGAGATAACATGTCCTTTAATAACTGGGGCTTGCGTAAACAAATTTGGAATAAACACGATACTCCCGTGATAATTGTATCGCCACATTATATCGCCACATGTGCACTGTGAGAGGCGGGAATTTTGTTCAGACGAACAGCGGCATTGCCACCTACTGTTCGTCGATCTCCAGCTATCAAGGGTTCGTGCACCCTAATGTGTCATCTCTTCGGAACGACTAGTCAGACCCTTGTACAGAAAAAAATGAGAATGTTCATTTGATTGGATTTGCTCCGGATCAGATGATCTGGGTTAGCGAGAATGTTGGATAGAATATAGATAACCATGAACAAAGATATGTATAGTATATTGAATACTATAGATGTGTTTTGTTCGTGTTTCTGTTGTATTTAATGAATAGACCGAATAAGAATACAAAGTAGAAATAGGCTTTTTGCTTATATTAACTTTATAACCCTGTTTATTTCTCATATGTCTCTATATATTCTTGTCTACATAGTACACGCGCTAGTTTGTTTATAAAACGATGTGGCAGCTTTTCATAACAGAATTTGTTTATTTTTCAAAATAGTTTATATACCTTTCACATTTTCCACGAAGTTTTATGCATAAAGATTTTATTCAGTGGTTTGAATTGGTAATATTTCCCTTGGAGATTGCCTTGTGTAGTCTGGGACTCCCAGACTGGGAGCAACAATGGCTCAGTGACACGTGAACTGGCTCCTGACAAATGGGTCCCGTGTTCGATTCCGGTGTTGAATACGAAAGTTTCCTTGGTTGGTTTCGTCTTGTTAGTGGTGCGGGATAGGGAGTTTCAAAAAGACCCTTGGCGGTTGGAAATCTTAATGCGAGTATGCCATATCGCTTAAATAATGATCAATAATCGGTACAAATCTTCATAAATAATGCTTAGGGTCGACAAAATTCAAGAAAAAATAAAATCTCTATGGATAAAATTAATGGTATTATATAGAAAACCTAAATGAAATGGGGTTTCACGTCCTATATACTGTTCTGCTCCGATTGGAATAATGAAGATGGACATACGCCATTCAGTATGATATGAGGGAAATGGTACCCGGGCACTATGGTTTACTCTTATATCAAATTTTATATGCTAAGAGATCATTAACGTGCACGCCAATGTAAACACGGGGCCTCCGGTTTTTCGTATCATCCGAGCGACTAGACCGATTGTCCTTACCAGACCTTCCGTCCTGCACCACTGACGAGGAGAAACCACATTTCGGCCAACGGAAGGATCGAACACGCGACCCCCAGGATAAATGGCAACGTCCTACCCACTTAACCACCGTGGCCCCTCTATGGATAGAATGAATTGAATTCCAAAGAAAACTTACTTATTAATAGAACAAAAAGTTGATAGTCATTTTACCTGTCGTAAAAATCTAGACACACACACACAATATGTTGTCCTTGATGTTTACATAACGTATACTACAGATTGTCACATAGAAACGTATTCCATATCCTTGTTCATAAACTACTATACATTAAACTATATAACAAACAAAATAACAGTCCATTAATAATCAAAGATCCTTCTAGCCCAAATAAAACTGTTTCTGTTATCTACGTTTAGTCGCCATATTGACTCTCCCTTGACTACTGCCTTGCTCAGTGGGCCATACCGTAACTAATTGATAATCCGATTATGGCTGATTAGCTAATAATATGCCCAAAAGGTCAATCTTTGATTCATAAATCACGTTCAAATCTAGACTATACCCTACCTAAAATAACTATGAATAAATTGTTGGTTGTTAAAGGGAAATCATCTATATGGTATCTATTAGGGCACATATCAAGACGTTTCCTGCACGAGCTCATTAAATTTGGTGATCCATCAAATACGAAGCCCCGTTATTTGATTTACCGATAATCATGCTAAACCTAATTTGAATGCTTTTCGAATATTCTCATGATCAGTTTTTGAATATATTTTGGTGTAGTTTAAGACACATAAATTGGGAATCGCTCGAATAGGGCCTAACGTCTTTATTTCCTGCTTAAAGGAGACGCGGAGGTTCGGTGAGTAAAAACTGGCTTGGAGGTCCCGGCGGTGCAGGCCAAGAAAGTTCCTCAGGTTATTTCGGCGCGGTTTCCTCTTGCCGTTGGTGTAGTGATAATGGCAGTGTCTATTCGTTCGGATAATACGAAAAAACGAGGCCCTGTGTAGCCTACACCAACGTGTAGGCCTACACATAAAAGAACCCCAGGCAGCTGGAATTCGAAATAATAGTACACTTATGGCATATGCTCGTCGATGCAAAAAAATAGGACGTTAAACCCCGATTTCATTTCTTGACGCTGCTTTAACTTCTGAACTGGATTTACACACATTCTTGGCGTACGACCTGCATTCATATTTTATTTATTCTTTTAAATAAGCTATTGATACTCTATTGCTAGGCATAGAAAATCTAAAAATAAAAGCTCCACCCTTTTATAATCATATTAATAAGTATATAAATGGTCCAGAGTGTGTTTTATTAGCTTGTTGTATGTTCTGTTTTGGTTACAAGCTTATAAACACTGGTATTCATACACGTTTTATTCCATTTAAATGTGTAGCGATTAATAAAAGGGACGTCACTCCTTTAACACTCGGATTAGTCGCACTGAGATCCACTAAAATCTGTATGGAAATATAGCTCGTAATAGCTTCATTCAGATTTAGTATTCCGTTTCAAGAGAAATCATAAGATCATTTGGTAACCCTTAGTCAGTACCGGATCTAGGGGAGGCAGGGTGGGACATTTAGCCCCCCCCCCCACCTCCACAATTCTGGGTCATACTAATATTTGATCACGAACGGAGCCAACCAGTAGCCTACCTGGGCAGTAAGGGATATTGGGGCCCCCGGGACTGGTAGGTGAACGAAATCTAAACGTCAATGAAATCGCTGCCTAACAGGCCCCGTGTACAGATTGGAATGCACGTAAAAAAAAATCCCTTGGTCATTGGAATTAGAAGAAAGAGTAGACCGTAGCGCCGCTGCCCGGGCAGAATTTCACTCATTATACACTGTGTGGCGTATGCCCGTCATCATAACCCCAGTCAGAACAGAACAGTAGGACGTTAAGCCCATTACATTTCATTAGGCCTACTGCATCGGATTTCTCCCAATGTCAATGAAACGGGACTGGAATTGATTTTGATGAATCTAAAGAATTATTAACATGTTTCTTGTGACATTAATAATTACAAATATTTACATGTATTCCCACTGCTATAGGTATTGTGGACAACCTGCTTGGGTCAATAACAGTGGACATAAAGCCCGGTTTGTTTCCATCTCGCATACAAACTCGAAATCCTCAACATTAACGAGTTCTCTATTCTAAACGTGATTTGGTGGGTTGGTGTTATTGATATTGTCACACTCAACAGAATGGACACTTCAAAATACTTAAATCTTCAAGCCTTCGTATTGTTTTAAATATAAAGGTTGAATTTACGACCCCGGATTTTCAGGGGGTTTTAACAGTTTATTGTGAATTCAATAAGCTACCATGTAAGTTGTAAAGTACGGCGATTGCTATTAAAGGACTGAATTCTAGAGCGAAATTAATATTGCGGGTCAGTTAACGTAGCGGGTAAAATGGAGTGTCGGGGACCCCTTCCAACGTAGCGGGTCAAAATGGGATCCAGGGTCTGGTTCCACGGGCAATTGTAAAACTAATGAACACATTTTTGCAAATTATTCAACCACCCCCACTCCAGTTCCAACGTTTAGGTTTAGAAATATTAGGGACACAAGCAACAATCTGTCAGTTCAGAATTTACCTATTGGTCCAATCAACCGTGGGGGTTGGGATGGCCTAGTGGTCTAGAGTGCCGCGCTTCGACATTTAGCTGGCCGGTGACCCCTGGCTTGCGGCTGTGGTTTCGATCCCTGGTGTGAGCGTATGTGGCATGGAGATAGGGGCACCTTCTCAACCTCATGGGTTTCCTCCGGGCATTCCGGTTTCCTCCCACTGCTAAAGACCCCTACGCACAAGCGAATTGTTTAAAAAAATAAAATGAAACCATATGTTAGTCCCAAAGTCAATTGGCATGGTTGCGAATCCCCTGTTGTACGTGACAAGGAGTAGGGTCGCCTGTCCAACCTCGTGGGTTTTCTCCGGGTCATCTAGTTTTCTCCCACTGCTAAAATAAAATTGAACCACGTGGCCTAGTTTGTGTCTGGATATATATTTTAACATATTGTTCTAGATTACTAGGATGGGGGGGGGGGTCATCCAGATTTACCGGCGTGTTTCCCTCTTGTCAGTGACGCAGGGCGGAGGGCCCGACAAAGACAGTTGTCTAGTCGTTCGGATGGGACGAGAGACCGAGACCCCATGTAATGTTGGCGTGTACGTAAAAGATCCCTTGGCAGTTGGAATTCGATATAAAAGTAGGCTGTAGCGCCGCTGCCCTTAAAACTCACTGTATGGCGTATGCCCGTCTTCATTAGCCCAGAACAGCCAAACCCCATTTCATTTCATTTCTAGACTACTGCACACAATGAGAAATAGGGATGTTTACAACATATTTTGTAAACACTGCATGCCCCCCCCCCCAAAAAAAAATAAATACATTTTGAATCACCTATAATAATTTCACTAAAATAAAGTAAATGAAAACGTCATAAGAGAAAGAGTCTGTTTAAAATACTCCATTTGTCAACGAATTCTAAACGTCAATGAAATCGCTGCCTAAATTGTCTCAGATGCATTGAAATTAATCCTGATTTTAACCAAAAAAAAATCCTTGAGGAAAACACCTCAGGCACTCAAGGGGACGGAGTACATACTAGTACGATCTGCGGTCAGTACGAACAATTTGAACAAACAATGGGGCCCCCGCACAGTTGCCAAGTTGGTATGTCCCCCCCCCCCCCACAAGGTTAATCCGGCACTGATGATCTGATCAAAAAGTCAAAATACCATCCCTTGGCACATATTATATTAGGCGGAGGGTCAAGAGATGTGGATGGAGTAGTGTAGGCCTACAATTATCGCATTATAAAGAAACAATTAACAGTTCCACCTGCTTACGCAGAATTCTACAGAGTTCAGTGACCATTTACACTAATTAATACATTAATACCTATTTTCACCAGAAGTTTATTTTCATCATAATCAACAGTGGACAATTGACACACGTGCACTCTAAAAGCTGGACGCGTCCCGGACGCGTCAAGTGTGTTCTGTTTTTTTAAAAAGTGTTCTAAAATTCTCTAATGTGTTCTAGTATCCAGAACTGGAGTGTTCTAAACAGAACAATACGTTCTATGAATGTGTTCTGGGTGTTAAATCAAAATAAATGCCAAATGGTTGGGGTGCAATTCGATGATATTTCAAAAATACAAATAGATTACCCAAAATTATTATTGAAAAATCACATGGAAATGCAATGAAATGAGTTTGCTTGTTATAACTTTGTTTCATTATGATATATGACTTGCAATGTTTCTCTTGAGAAGGGTATTTTCAGTTAATGATTTTACCTTTCATATGTTATGTTTTATTACACTTCCACACATTTAAAGGAACGAATCTTCCAGTTTTTAATCATTTGGATAATGTATGTATTATTCAGAACACCCGTGTTCTAAATTGCACACACGAATCACAGAACACTGTGTTTGAAAGAGAACACTTAATGTTCCACAAAATACGCATTGGCGTTCTACCGAGTTCATTTTGAACATGCTGTGTTCCAATAAGAACACCTGGTGTTTTATTTAGAACATATAATGTTCTGCATGGATGTCAGTTATCTCCCTTTAAATTCAAATGACATCAGTCCTTCTCACTGACGTCATTTGTGACATTGGACGCCATTTTAACTGCTGTTTCTAGAGTGTGCTGTCACCGACGTAGAAAGCCACAAAATTCAATGGTAAGTATGTCAATGAATGAGTGAAATTGTTTACAAATTGATTGAAATTTTATTTTAGATAACTCAAAGGCCTTTTTGACGTAACGTAACATAATTGCAATGATCGAATCACTAGGCTTCTAGGCTAGACCGCTAGGGCCTAGGCCTAGCCCCATATGCAGTTGTCCTTATTCATTTGGGTGCGTGCGAGGTAATTTTTACTTTAGCTTCAATCCTACTCATGGCGATTTACTTGTAAATACCTTAGGCCTATAATATTGATAATCGTGTGTCAAAAGCCGTCTTGGTCTGAAGGCATTGTTGAGAACGCTTAGTGTTCTCCTAAGGACACGCGGTGTTCTCCCCAGAACACATCGTGTTCTTCTCTAAGAATATGGTGTTTTTCTGTTTTAAAAAGGTTCTAATGTTACGATTACTTAGATGTAAATCAACAACATAAATATTTTCTAACCCTGACCGACAAATAATTAATGATAATAATTAATTCCAACTTTTTATGCATCTATTAATCTGACAATGTTGTTGTTTTCAGGAGACATTAAAAAATGATCCGAATTTGTATGCACCTTGTAGAATAAGATCTTGTTCCTTCCTCATCTAAACAGTTGGTAAATTGTCAGGAGAATTTACACAGAAAACACAAAGTTCAAAATGTAGAAAATGAAACGATGATGAGGTTTTCGATTTAAATGATCTCTAAAATATAACCCATTGGAATTGATCAATTTAAATAAGTATATCGAAGAACTACATCAGGGAAAGGAATTCGCTAAGAAGTACAGTATTGATACCAAAAAGGTAAGTGATTATAAATGGATCAGTTATTCACGACATCAGTTATTCACGAATGTGATGAAATTTGCATTCTTAGAATTATAGCTGGACATCACCGATCTTATTAATCATTTTCAAGCCGTTTTTTAATTATCAGAATCCAAATGAAATGATAAAGACGTTTCCTTCAAATTATTTATGTTTCAGTTATTACATCTTACTAATTCGTTTCCCATTATGTATTCAGATTTTACATGTCCAAATTCAAACGAATGTGGGAGTATATTGGCGTTAGGTCCGTACATTTCGTGTATAGGCTAACGACAACGTTTAAAGTTGTGGTCCGCGTTTGATGAAAATTCATAATACAATCTAAAGTTCGAATTTCTTCCGATTTCAACTTTAAATTCAAAAAGTAATATCCTTTATGTCTAATTCGTATGTGCAAGTTGCAAGCCGATGGTACACAAATTATGGGCAGCGACAAGGGCATTGTGGACTTTACGTCAATCCATATTTCGCTCCTATGTTGCTGCCCTTATTATTGCAGTATATGGTCCATTATATCACTACATTTCATTGGTGAACATTTTTTTATTGATTTTTTTATTGATTTTATGAAATATCTGTGTCTCTTTTCAGGATGTACGAGATAGTCAAAGAGATCAAATTTTCACAGCCAAGGAAAAGGAGTCAAAGCATAATAATATGTGAAAACATCAAATGATGATATACATTTATTAGTAGATGCAGTCAAAATAAGTCTAAGTTTGGAATTTAACTGATGTTGTTATGTTCTGATTTAGATTACCCAAGGACATATGCCATGTGTATGGGCTTATTGTAAACTTTATTATTGATGAACCAAAGGAAGCAATACCAGATACAAGTCATTTGTAAAGCAATTGCAGCAAGAATTTGATGAAATACAGGTGCCCTAAAATGATGAAATATAGATGCCGCAAATTGATGGGCCAAAAAACAATGCTTGGGTGAACATACGTATTATTTTTGTATTTTCTTTTCATACCTAAAATGCATGTTGGTATTCTAGAAAATGCTGCATTAAATTAAAATATTGTTGTAATATTATGATTGATATTAAATCCGATTTCGTTCTTTTCATGAGTTTCATTTGTATGTATCTGTTTAGAACACCCTGTTACCTTGAACATGTGTCAAGTGTTCTCAATCTGTTACATTTGAACGCACACTGTTTTGGTGTTCTCACAGACTCTTTCAGAACGCTTAGACAATGTTCTAAACTAGAACAGTATGTGTTCTAACCTAATACCGTATGTGTTCTAACCTAGAACAGTACGTGTTCTAACCTAGAACAGTATGTGTTCTGCACAGAACACTTTGCCAAACGGACGCGTCCCCAGTGTTCTCAATCTGTTACAAAAATAGTGTTCTCAGTAACAGTAAAGTATGTTCTGTAATAGAACACATATACTTAGAGTGTGCCCGTTTTCCATCATGCACGTGTTCAGGATTTTTTGCAGAAGGGGTTTTGCCGGGTACCAAAGATAATGTATCTTTGGGGGAGGGGGTGCGGGTGGGTCTCACTTTCTCGTGCTCGTCTGTTCCAACCATCTGATGATAAAGGATAAAGCTCACGACCGTTACACTTTTCTCATACCTGGCGTTTTCGCGGAGTTTCCGGGTACGTATTCACTGGTAACATGGAAACGTTCCCATTACATTTGTATTATAAAGCTGCATTTCCTTTAGTACGGATCCGATCAGACTCCGGTCCGGTTGCGGATACGTAAAAAACACTTTCATAGAATTTTAGTAAGAGTGTTTCCTTATTTGCGGGTGCGGATACGGTTTTCTATGCGGCGTCCGGTACGGTTTTTCGAAACGGACCATGTCGCGTTCGGTACGGAACCGCATGCGGAACGGTGTCCGTAAACGCACATAAGGAAACACGCCCGCACGGTAAAAAGCTAAAATAGATAGAGAAATTCCAATTTTCGCCCTTTCTTAGACACGTGTTCATGGAAAAATAAAAGATGCTGAAAAGAGAGCCCTTCCGCTTGAATAACCGAATATTATAAGGATACACAACCTGTCGCGTGCCATGTCTGCTCCCGGACCGGGTAAGGACCAGATCCGTACTAAAGGAAATGCAGCTTATGTCGATCTGTCGAAAAGGCGCGCGGAAACGTTGCAAAAACGCGCTCATGAATAACGGGCTTCATACTTACTGAAGCTAAACTTGGTTCTGTGTGGCGTATAAACTGAACTCGTCAACACAAACCTGGTATAACCGGGTTAGTATTTGTAATACTCATGGGTAGCCTAGCTAGTCGACGGCCCAGTAGACCTCGCCACCCATCAAATAAAAATACACACAATATATGTCAGTCACGTGAAATGCAGTGAATGTATGCTTAAAGATACTTTATTCAGGAGCTATTTTTTTTCTCTTTCTGTAGGCCTTAGATTAAACGTAATATAATTTTTTAATTAGACGTTAATTAACTTACGGAATCTTGAGAATTTCAACTAAATTAAAACGGTTCTGCCGTTTAATGATTTTATTTAAAGATAAAGAAGCGAGGCTAAAACTTGAATGACCAGTCACCAGTACCATGGTTACGATAATAAATACTCAATGCACACCTCCTGTCCAAACTACAAACTGACTGACAACTTGGCTCAGACAGAAGTAATTTGAATGAAATTTTAAATATATTCATTTTGCATAACTATTTTAGAACTGGTAATAGCAAGAACGGTCAGCTATTTATCTAAATCTTACATAATGTATCTTTAATCTGATGAGTTCCCTATTGTACCTGACTATCAGGTGTCCCAGATCAGGCTAAATCACAACACGCTACCCGATGGGCCTAAAACATACTGGTGTCGCTATCAATAGTGTAAGTCATTTGACCAGGGTTAACCAACACTGTAGCACCCACTAGCAAAGGAGACGCGTTGCATTCGTATTTACGGAATGCAATGGGGCCCACACCGGTCCGGTTAATCCGGTCCTGCTAACAATACTGGTACAAAACTTTAACCTAACCCTTAAAAAGTAAAACACAGTTGTTCTCTTGCAACTTATGGCTACTTTTATTATCGCAAAAAATGTGACACCTGTCTTTGTCTTTTCGCGCCCTTTTCATTAAAAGGTGGATCTAAATCCGACCCCAAAAACCTAATAGAAATCTATCCGTGTTTAAGTTTCTAAACTGAGCAATCTCTACAACGCCTTGCTCAAGTAATAAATAAACCGCAACAATAAAGTCCACGCCTGCCACATAATAAAATATTTATCGAGAAATATTTGTCCGTGGCTATAAATTCCGTCACCCGTTAATAGCCGGGAGCGCGAAACTTGTGGATGATAACCCGTGACGTCACCAAGTTTATTTTTACATCCGGTGAAAGGTTGAATCGACTTGCGATTTGTTTTGTCAACCGGCGATTAAATCTGTGCAAATTGTGGACTAATTACAGGTAAGTGGAAATACTGGATATACCTGGTAGTTTTTAAGTTATTATTGAATATATTTTCATTGATAAAATCCACATGAAATATGATTTGTTGAAGTTAATAGCCAGATTTCGTCAAGTGACGACAACACACCTGTAGTAGGCTACTGAAGACAAGCCACTGTAACCACCTTTACTATGACACAGGTGAAAACACAGTTATCAGTGACAGCGGTGTGGTGGGCTTGATAAAATTTATCTGAACGAAGGGTTTGTTTTCTAATGTATGCTGTTATTAAATGTGTATGATATTTGTATTTGATACGAACTCCCGATATTCCACCTTTACTAAGTATTAAAAAATTTTTTTTTTTTTGCCTATTAGCCCATTTTAACTATTTTGTTAGTTATACACATAATCAGGTAGTATTGGTGAGTATGTTACATATTAAGGAAATTGAAAATATCCACCCGGATTTCTTTGTTTGGTTTCACAAAACATTACTTCAATTTACATGTACTTTTAAGAACCGTGAAAGAAAGTAACCTGCTTTGATATTAATTTAATTGATGTGATGTGGGATTTCCATTATAAAAACTTAAAAGGATTACATTTTGTGTGAAATATTAAGCAGAAGTCTGCAAGTTTCAGTTTCACTTTTTGTGGAATACATTGTAGAATACAAAATCTATTATATTATATCTGAACACTGGCTTTATTTTAAATCTAAAATTTACAACTCCATGAGACTGTCACTCCATAAAACAATTAGCATCAAGAATCCAATGAAAAAAACAAATTATTACTCACTTGATGTTATTTATCATTTCAAAGAAGTGTAGTCATTTTAATTGTTACAAATATATAATGTGTCATACAACAATCTTGGTTTTTTTACCTACAGACCTACAGTCAAATGTACATTGGGCCTATTCAGTGACACAGTTTATCTATATCACACATTTTAACCAAATTTTAAAACTTTGAATAGAAATTATCTAACAAAAGTCAACCATTTTACACACTTTCACATGAGTATAATAGAGTGATACAGCTGTATGAGTCACAGGATGTTTTATGTATATACATACCCGTTATTTGTTATTTACCTCATTTAAAATTGTTGCTTTCAACAATTTTTATAGTTATTTTTCTTTTACATAAACAAATGAAATGAAATGGGGTTTAATGTCTTACTCTTCTGCACCTGACCTGAGCTAATGGAAGACGGGCATACGCCATACAGTGTGCTATGAGGGAAATTTTGCCCGGGCAGCGGCGCTACGGACTTCTCTTATATCGAATTCCAACTGCCAAGGGATCTTTTACGTGCACGTCAATGTGTGCACGGGACCTCGGTTTTTCATCCCATCCAAACAACTAGGCAGCTGACCTGGGCTAATGGAAGACGGGCATACGCCATACAGTGTGCTATGAGCGAAATTTTGCCCGGGCAGCGGTGCTACGGCCTTCTCTTATATCCAACTGCCAAGGGATCTTTTACGTGTACGTCAATGTGTGCACGGGACCTCGTTTTTTCATCCCATCCAAACAACTAGGCAGCTGTCCTTGTCAGGCCCTCCTTCTGCATATTTTACATAAACAATATACTTACTAGATAATTGATGGTGAAATATATTTATGTATATATTTCGGAATATAATATATTTAAGGTTGTCTTAAAGCCCTTAATCATACATTACATATCTGCCTATCACAGGTCTTTCCTTGAGCCAGAAATGTTATATACATGTAAACTATTTTAATAGTTAAAATTAGATATTTATTAACCATAATCAACTCTTGATGCCATCTTATGTGAATCTGATCTGCTGCTCAAGGCTCATTGATGATTAAATCAAAAAATGGATAACCAAGACTATGATTTTTATCGTACTGACTTTAGTAATGATGACTGCTAATATCTCGGTTCAGAGTGGAGCAATTTGACAGAAATTTTCAGCATATTTCCTTTACATTATTTATTGATTAATTATTATGGTGAGATTTACCAGCTCTTTATCTGATCTTCCATAATGTATCTTTAATCTAATCAAAATTTGAGAAATTTTGAATGCTCTGCAATCTACAATATTAGAATTGTTCACTTTTTAAAAGTGATCAGCCCAAAATGGTTCAATATTTATTAGTATTTAATTACAAAGATAGGATGAATTGAAAAATGTGTTTTGTTCAGCATATTCTATAGACGATAAGTAAAATTGTTGGAGAAAGTCTTTTGATGTGGGGGGGGGGGATGGCCTAGTGGTCTAGAGTGCCGCGCTTTGAACTCTAACTGGCCGGTCACCTCTGGCTTGCGGCTGTTGTTTCGAGCCCTGGTGTGAGCGTATGTGGCATGGAGATAGGGGCGCCTTCTCAACCTCGTGGGTTTCCTCCGGGCCCTCCAGTTTCCTCCCACTGCTAAAGACCCCTACGTGCAAGCGAATTATTGAAATAAAATGAAACCATATGTTAGTCCCAAAATGACCTAGTTTGTTTTGAGTGGACGTTAAACCCCATTTCTCCCTCTCTCTCTCTTTTGATGGGAATCCCCGCTTGTACGTGACAAGGAGTAGGGTCGTCGGTCCAACCTTGTGGGTTTTCTCAGGGTCATCCAATTTCCTCCCACTGCTAAAGACTCCTACACACAAGCGAATTATTGAAACAAAATTGAACTGCATGTTAGTCCCAAAATGACCTAGTTTGTGTCAAGTGAACTTTATACCCCATTTCTCTCTCTCGCTCTAAAAGCAGTATCAGTTCAAAAGTTTCAATTCCTGTTAGTATTTAGAGATATCTGATCTTCTGAAAAAAATTCAATATTCAGCATCCTTGGCAGTGTTGGTTTAAGTCTTTTGATGGGCCTCTTTTTAATCTGGTAGAATTCAAGCTGTAAGGTTAACAATGATGTTTTTACCTTATTAAAGTACATTGGATTGAATTGACTTAGCTGTGAAATATTAAATATTGTCCTACAAATATACAATATAGGATCATTGACTTGTTGACTGTAGACTTGAATAATTAAATTTAAAAAGGTTAATATGCCTCAGTACACTTATCAAATTACCTATATGTCTCAAAGTTTATCAGATCTTTTGACAAAGAATACTCCAGATTTTCAAAACAAATTTATTGACTAGGGACACTGAACACCCTTTCAAAATGTTGAATGTTATCTGTTAGGAATACAAGAAAAAAGATGTTAAGTGCGTAAGAACTCATAAAATGTGGTGAAATATTTTATATGTTAGAACTTGTAAAATGTGGTGAGATATTTTATATGTTAAAACTTTTAAAATGTGGTGAGATATTTCATAATGTTTGAACTTCTAATAGGTGATGAGATTTTTCTTACGTTAAAACTTGTAAAATGTGGTGAGAACTTGTGAAATATGGTAAGATGTTTCTTATGTTAGAACTTGTAAAATGTGGTGAGATGTTTAGTAAGTTAGAACCGGTAGAATGTAGTGAGATGTTTCATAAAACTTGTAAAAAGTGGTGAGATGTTTAGTAAGTTAAAACTTGGAAAATGTGGTGAAATTTTTATTAAAGGGCTAATCCCGATAATTTTTTGGAAAATAAAACTGCTTAATTTTGTGTTAAAATTGCTTAAAATCCTCTACCTAAGGGCAGAGAAACTAAGTCAGTATTTGTGATACGTTTTCAAATAACTTAAACCAGTCAATCTTCATCTGGAAAGGAAATAAGTGTCCCAAGCAGTATTGTGCGTTGTCTACGTAAAACCAGGCTTCTTTTATAAAAAATAATGTGTAGGTGAAATTTACCTTTCGATATCAAGTACAGTACATGGGTCATAAACTATATAGACCTCTCAATATAAGGGAGTCGATTATCAGGTCATCAACGAAAAAATAGACCCGAATTCTAAAAAGGGTTACGTGTCTGGATAAGCAGTTTTGACGTTCACACCCAAACGACTCAATATTTTGAGCTGAAACTTTGAGACAAGGTAAATACACCAGTCTTCTATATTTTGGCGTTGAAATTTCATACGTAGTCAGACTTTTATTTTTAAAACAGGATAGTCCCTTTAATTTAGAATGTGGTGAGATATTTAGTAAGTTAGAACTTGTAAAATGTGACGAGTTGTGGTTGATATTTTATTTATAGATGGGTGACACTGAACACCAATTTGAAATGTTAAATGTTAGGATTAAGAGAAAGATATTGAGTACATTAGAACTTGTAAAATGTTGTGAGATCGTAAGTAGTAACAAATTGTAAAATTTGGTAAACCATGGTTATATAATATAAATAGGTTGATTAATTGTTTTGTGATGAGTGTCGTATGTATATATATATATATATGCACATTGTGTTTTATGTAATTTGTAACTTCCATTACATATTCATCGCTATTTTCACGACTATTATAATTGTTTACTTTTTGACGTAAGTAGAGTCGACATACCTTACTGTTAACTACACAAATATTTACAATCCTTAATTAGTTTTAAATATTCATTTTTATTTACTGTAAGGTCATATAAACCTCTTGTTTTATGTAGGTCTTATAGGTAATTGTTCAGTGGCAGTGCCAGGATTGTTAGTAGCGGGCTACAGGGGTCCTGCTACAAAAATTCATGCAAATTACAGGATTCTGAGAATGAGAGAAAGTAAACCTGTCTCATGGGGCTTCAGATGAAGAGTACACTCATCAATTTTTAAATGTTTTTGAATTTAAAAAAAAAATCATGTTGGTCGGGTGACCGAATGATTAACACGTGTGCTTTGGATCAGAAGGTCTGTCGTTGAGTTAAGTGACGTGACATGGAGTAGGATCGCTTATTGAACCTTGTGAGGTTTAGCCGAGACCTTCAGTTTCTTCCCCCTGCAAAAGACCCCTACACGAATTATTGAAATAAAATTGAATATGTTAGTTCCGAAGTGACCTAGTTTATGTTGAGTGGAGGATAAACCCCATTTCTCTTTCTCTCTCTTTGCAGATTATAAGATCTGTCATTGAGTCAAATGATGTGACTTAAAATAGCATTATGCAAGAGCAAAATCTGCTTATTACAGGTCTTTCTTTAGGCAATAACAAATTCTTGATGTCGAGGCTAGCCTTCTATGTTGGCGGATTGAATTCCTATATGCCCCTTAATGGCCATTGATAATTAAATCAATTAAGTGGATAATCAAGACTATGCTGTTTATATTAGAGATTTTAGTAATGATGACCTAGTCTATGTGAATATTTCACTCGCTTCGTTCTCGGCTAATAGTGGATAAATTTGACTGAAATTTTCAGCAACTTACCTTTATACTATCTAGTTTTTAATTATCATAGTGAGAACAGCCATCTCTTTATCTTATCGCCCATAATGTAACTTTAATTAAGAGACAAACAATGAACATTATTCAAGAATATTACAAGTAGCAGAACTTTAAACTAGATTGAATATTTAAATGAATGTACATATACATGTACAACAATTATATAGTAGGATTAAAAGCTGATTAATTCTGGTTTTTATGGACCTATTGTCGCTTTTTGCACACAAAAGTAAAAAATAAAACCATATAATGATTGAAAATTGCATTGACAGGATACTTAACCCTATTTCATTTATGTTCAGAAATACAATGTACATCCCCCCAAAAATAAAAAAAAAGGTCATCAGTAGGTCCATTGGTAAGCATTGTACATTTTGTTGTTGTATCCAGAATTCTTAAAGGCAAACTTAAAATTTTCTAAATGTTTTGTTTACACCTTTTGTCATGTATAATGGAAGTTAACTACTAGATTGTATATCAATCACTTTAGAATGTATTTACACAAAATACACAGTTAAACGTGATCTTTTAAACATGAACATACCTAAAGTCAATCCTGTATCCTGTTGGTAAATTTGACCAATTAACCTGTGCTTGTTACAATGACTTCTCCCTGTTGTAAATAAACCATCCATGATGATAGAAAAAACTTTCAGACTTTCTAAAATTATTTGCACAGGTCAAGTTTTAAAATAGATATTTATTGGTTGTTTATCTGTGGCTTAATAAGTTCAAATACCCGCCAGATAATCGCCTCGTTGACAATACCACAAGTCAAATACGATCATCTGCCTTCAAGACAACGGTTTTCGGCTTGATGTTTTAGGAAAAATGTCATTTGAATATAATAACGAACCTAAATGTTAATATAATCAAAATTGTACCAAGATTATGAGGGTGAAAATATAGCTATCATTAAGATGAAAGTTTCTTACGGCATTTTGAAGACATTAACCTCTACGATTTTAGCGCAATTAATTAGCAGTATCAATGAACTTTTGTATTGAAAACATGAAAGGATTGGTGAGATAATGTCAATGTCATCTAGTCTGCGGTTAATTCTATGGTTGGGGCATATCGATGCGTAATTGACAATAAATTATCGCGGTTATATCAATAGACATTTACATTTTATTAAACATATCCATCGAAAGAAAAAGACAGACAATTGTAATGTCATTTTACAGGAAACTTTATCAGTACATGTATTAATCCTTTAGAGATATTAAGTAGCTAGCTGCATAGAGCAATAAACTATAACACATGCTTATGGAAGAACAATTATCATACTCAATTTAATTGAGTGACGTTTTCAAGCAAACCTTTGATCTTGTTTTTTTGTCCAGCATGTTGTCATATCTATTGTCATTGCTTGTTTATATATAATTGCCTTGCACATTGTTACTATATACTTACTTTAAAACATTAAGAGAATACTCATTGAAGCATTCATTGAATGATTGTTTTTCCCAAAGTATGTGTTATAGTATACATATATATACCAGTATTGAGTAGGTGTATCTATTTGATGTAGGTAAGGCTCACTTTTATATAGTATTTATTCAGTTTTGTAAAGTCTTGTGGCATGGTTTTAATTTCCAACTTGTTCTTGACAAGGAGTAGGCGATAGGGTCGTTGTCCAACCTTTTTTTAACATGTGTTAGTCCTGAAATGACCTAGTTTGTGTGGGGATTGGATGGATAAGGTCTGTCATTGAGTCAAAACGTGTGGTTTTGATTAACCGGTTGTACGTGACAAGGAGCCTGTCCAACTCCAGGGCCTCCAGTTTCCTCACATTGCCGAATGTTCAGAATTTTCAAAACATCGTTTCTTTGTAAATACTGAAAGAAATGCATGATTTCTAGATTATCATTTCCCAACTTTTACAATATACTGCCAGGCAACCTTTTTCCAAGTTCAATTAACATTATGTCAATATTTTGTTCTGTTTCACGTGGTTTCGATACCTTCCAACCTTGTGGGTTTTCTCTGGTTCTTCAGGTTTTCTCCCCCTGCTAAAAACCCCAAAGTGTCGGCGAAAAATATTGAAATAAAATTCTACAATGTATTAGTCCCATAATGACTTAGTTTGTTTTGAGTGGATGTTAAACCCCATTTCTCTCTCTTTTATTTGTTCTGTTTCATTTTTCTGTGGTTTTAAAATTTAACATATTGAGAGCATTTTGTAATGTACCGATTTTGATTGGTCAACTTCAGATCAACCCATCTATCAAAGACTGATACAGAAAATTATGAAAAAATGTTTTGAAGAACTTTGAATTGTGTGTGATTTGATCTAGTTCAAACATTTAATTACTGCCGTCACAGATCAAAGAGCACTTTTCTTAAACATGTATTTAAATGTTATTGGAGTGCTATCCCAACCAAACAGAATGATAATAATTGATCATCTATTTCCTTGCCATATGGTGGCCTGGCGTTCAAATGAGACATAATGGTTGTTATTGTAAATATTTGTTACATTATATGAGTTAATCAATATCAATTTTCAACATATTTAACGATTTCTAGTAATTTGTGGTTCTGATTGCAATCTGATGAACAAAATATACAGTATCTATCTACAACTAGCGTCGCTAATTGACATACATTTTAATTCCCAAATCGATGATTTTAGTCAAAGACCTGAGTATACTTCGTCAATTTAATATAATCGAAAAGGATTATTAATTATTTGTGTGTGTGGAAGATGTAAAAAAGATCAGAGGCTACAGTTTTTTATTGGATTCTTTCCAGGGGTATGCCTTCTTTTCTGAAAACTTGTGAACGTAATATATACTATAGTTTTTAACAGATCTTTTTCAGATTTGATAGGGAACATAAGGGTCAAACAAGGTGTAAATTCTCTTGATATTCGTTTTGCTCCTTTTCTCAAAACCCCTGTGGTCGACATAGCAGCAATAATTTTAACAGATCTTTTTCATAAGTGGTGTTTAGCACTGGGGACCAGTGAGGGCAAACCCTATTGATATTTAGAATTCTGTTAACATGATAGGAATCAAATTTCTTGAAGGTACAAGTGTTCCTAATCAACTACATGTACATCCCAATTTTCTTTTGTGATAAGGTGCCTTTGAGACACAACTGCTGCATTGCTATCTTTTAATGTGGCAGTCATTCAGGACAGGCAGAGATCTAGTCTTAAAGTAAATAGTTTTCTGTGTAAAGAATTACAATTTGACTATTCTGTGTGGTAAATTGCAATCTGACTATTCTGTGAAGTGAATTGCAATCTGACTAATTTGTGTGTGGAGAACGACAATCTGACGATTTTGTGTGGTGAATGACAATCTGACTATTATGTTTGGTGAGTGACAATCTGACTATTCTGTGTGGAGAATTACAATCTGACTATTTTGTGTGGTGAATGGCAATCTGACAATTTTATGTGGAGAATTACAATCTGACCATTCTATGTGGGGAATGACTATTCTGTGACGTTATTCCGGAAAAAGGAATGAATCTCCTTCACATCGTCTGCAATAATAAAAGTGGTTTTCACTGTTCTGTGCAATGATATACAAAATTAAGATTAAGACTGGTGTGCATCCTGGTTCTTTGGCACACTTTAACAAATACAAGGGAGGATAACGTGTGACTGTTCAGGAAACAATTTTAAATTAAGAGTGTATTTCAATTCTTAATACATTTTCTTAATGCAATTCACCCTGAAGTTAACAGATTTGTTTAGAATAAGAGAAGTAAACTTTAGACATGACTAGGTGAAATGATATAAACTATTACATTGAGAATAAAATTGGAAGAATTTAGGTCTGTATTTAGATTAGTTACTGGGAGAATTTTACAAACATCCTGATTAGAAGACAACAGGTATGATACACATAACTAACTAGTTTGTCATTTATTTAAATTTTATGGCTCGCTTGCTGTGTTGTTCCCTAATCATGTATACTTAAAGGAACCAAATCGCTAATATTGGGATCTAGAAATTGAAACAAATGGGCAGCAGTAAATATGATAATGTAATATGAATGTGTAAACTGATTTACATTCAGTCGTTTCCATTTTTACTCTTAATTTCAAATCCTTTATGTTCAGTGAAACACACCAGCAGTCTCAATCAAATGGCAATCTCTGGCATCTGCTTATTCCAGTCTATGCCGATCGTATTTATGGCGTATGCTCTCTAGAGAAGAATATGGCGTCATGGTCTGACATGGCTTGTGGTATATGTCTAGCCTAGTTCTTTGAGTCCCTGGTTACAAACGACACTGAAATGCATTATGGTACACGATTTGTGTACCAATGGTAAAATGTTTTCCGGTATTTTGTCTTGCACATTATTGGATGTCAGAAGCACATCTTTTCCTGGTAAGATCATAACATCAATGTTGATTTAATTTGACAAATAATTTGTGTTTTCAATGACAAAGACTTTGGATGATGTTGAGTTAGAGACTTGGCTACTTTAACCAGATCCATTTATTTTAACATGACAAAAATATTTTTAGAAAAATATTAAATTAAATACAAAACCTATTTCAAGATTTGTATAAAGGGACCAAGTTAAGAAGATTATATTAATAATAGACAAACAATAAATTTGACTGTATATCAGTGTCAACTTTAAGTCTTGTTGAAAGCTCTTTCATTTTCTATTTGTTATCTTAATCTGAAAATTGGGTGTTGTTCTTTTTGACAAGATGGATGACAAGTGCTTGGATTAAACACTCAAGGGAAATTTCTACCTTTATTTGATTATCAACACCCACATGTTGAAATCAAACCAATTTATTATTCTAATCTATTGAAGAAGAATTGTAGAACTTACTGGTGCAGGTAGATATAATCTTAGAGGGTGTGTATTTCATATACATACATGTACTTTATATATATTTAATCGTTGATTTTATTGTGTTTAGGTTGGAGGGGAGGAGGGGGGGAATGGTCTAAATCATTTGCTTTTGTTTATAATGTCTGTCATGGAGTCCAGGGACATGGTTTTCGATTCCACACTTGCATGTGATGAATAGCAGTGTCTGCCTAACCTCAGGTTTACCACTACTGCAATTTATTGTAATAAAGTTTACTATAGTATGTGTTAGACCAGAAATGACCTAGCCTGTGTTGATTGCACATCAGTTAAACTCTCTCTCTCTTTCTCTCTCTCTCTCTCTCTCTCTCTCTCTCTCTCTCAAGAACACCAATCAAATTCTCAGGCATTTCAACAAGATTCAGTAATAATTGGCTTAAATCAGGTACTCCTAGGTGTCAGTGATGATTTGTGGCATATATCTTGACTCAAATATGGCATTCAATTTCATCACCCCAACAAACGAAATGATACTGTGTTAATGATACTGTGATTATGATAAGTATTAGCCTGTATCCAGCCTTGAGGCAGGTTAAATCTGAATTTATATCACCTGTATCATATATCTATATAGGTAAAAGTTTATTCACAATAAAATGGTCTGACTGTGACCACATGTTGATTAAATCACCTGTGTTGACACTTTAAATGTCTATATATTATATATATATCAAATTTTATTTACCTATTTAGATGGTCTTTATAACCAGACAGTCATAAGTAAACAATTGATACATATATTATTGCTTGTTAAATGGGCGTAAAATGCAGATTTTTCATAGATAAATGTGTTGAGTTTTCTAGGTTGTAGGATGCAAGAAACTGAATTGTTTGAAATGTAAACAATAAAGGTACATATATCAACAGATAAATGTACTTAATACCTACATGATCTGTCAAACACTAGCGTATCCCAGATGTCAAAAAAACATTTGGAGGAAGGCCATAAAATGTAAATAATCCAAAAATGCATATTTGAAGAGATGGGAGAGCGCAGCAAACAGAAATCTGTTGGCTTACTGTTTGTGTTGGTTTATCAAATCAACTGTGGGTCTCTGGGTCTCCAGTCCTGGACTAATAAAAAGTGATGACCAAAAATATGCGATGTCTATCAAAAATAGAACATTGATCTACTACTGAAGTATAATCTTTATTAGAATTGGATACACTCTAGCAATGAATAATTCATCGTGATATACCAGTGTGATATAGGTATAACTTAATGCATGATACATGTATATATATATGTATTGTGTGCTGTTATTCATTGTGCATTTAATAGATTCTCAAAGACAGGTATGGGAGTGTTTCTGCTGGATTAAGCAGGGCTTAGGTTGTGTTTTCAATTGGGAGCAACTGTTTACAACCAGTTGTTAGTGAGCTTATTTCAATCAAATCAGCTACTGGGAGCATGTGCCGATCAAATCTGCAACTTGGATCAAGTGTCGAACAAATCAGCAACTGGGAGCAAGTGTCGATCAAATCTGCAACTGGGAGCAAGGGTAGATCAAATCAGCAACTGAGAGCACCGTGAACTTATTTATCACATGATGAACAAATTGATGAATACATGTACCTTAGAAGAAGCACCTCACAGAAATGGTCGGTTTTGCCACAATTATAGTACTGCATTATTATCGACATCATTGACATTTGAAAATTGGATGCCTTTGTTCATCCATTTTGAAGGCAAAAATTTGAAAGAAAGCCAGTGTGAGCTCCTGGCAACTGGATTTAACTGAGTGGAATTTACTACTGTTGTTGCTTTGAGTTGTTAGAGAGACCAATTGCTCCCAGTTGCCTTCTGTTGTAAGTTTGACATAAGCCCCGTATTAGAAATCACAATCTTTGTCTGGAGTTTTGATAAATAATAAATGAGAAAGATTTCAGCAAAATTCAAGTGTACATGTTAGACGTGTGTCTAAATATAGGTGTATGCATGCTGTTCTTAATGGAAATGAAATTAAATGGGGTTTAACGTCCAACTGTTCTGCTCCTAACCGGGGCTAATGAAGACGGGCATACGCCATACAGTGTGCTATGAGGGAAATTTTGCGTGGACAGCAGCACTACGGTCTACTCTTATATCAAATTCTAACTGCTAAGGGATCTTTTACATGCATGCCAAAGTGTACACGGGACCTCAGTTTTTCATCCCATCCGAACGACTAGACAGCCGCCCTCGTCAGGCCCTCCATCCTGTTCTTAATAGGTGTCTTGATGCAATAAATATCTATCTTATCTAATGTTGATCAAGTTAGTAATGATGGTCATCAGCAGATAGCAGAGATGAAATATTTGGGTCATTAAAAGGGAGTTGGTCCGCCAGACGATTTATAGTGTATTATAAATTTTATGACTGGTCATCTTTCTATTGTTCTTGGTTTATTAATTTACTTACTAATGTTTGGATATCCACCTCACTCAAACTTTGTGTCTAGTCAAGGAGGTGTTTTTGTATTATCTTTATATTTATTACTCATCTAGATGTGGGCTGAGACACTCATTGAGATTTTTCAATCCCGGTTTTGCATTTGTCAGAGATTCTGTTGTGTTTGGGAGGTTTATCAAGTAAAGTAGAGTCTAGTCATTGGTATGGGGTAATAATTGTAGGTCCATTGGTTTACACATTGGCATACACGTTAACAATTGTATTGCAGTGGTTCAGTGAGTAAGGTGCTGGCTCGAAAAACAAGGAGATCTGGAGTATGATCCTGGTTTTAGCAAGAAACAGTGTCAAGTCATTCATATGGGACAAAAAACTGAGATCCCATGCAAACATTGGCATGTACATTAAAGAACCCTTGGCAGTTAGAATTTAAGACAGAGTGTCTGGAAACACCAATGTCAGGAATAATCTACTACCTCTTGGCATAGCATACAGCAGTTTTCATTAACCCTGTAGGATGTTAAACCCCATTTAATTAACCAACAGAATTCAGATAACTTAATAAAGAGGGCATTATTCAAGAGCTAAATCTGCTAATTGCAGGTCTTTCTTTTCGGCCTTAAATGTTATCTAAATTATTAATTAGACATGACAAGAACATAATCAACTCTTGATGCCATCGGATGGCTCCGAATTTTTGTAGATTACAATGGTTTGGCCATTTACTGATTTAATTTCAAAATGGAGAAGTTAGGCCGAGTCTCGTATAACCAGCACAGTGGTTCCGCTAATAAATAATCAATACACGCATCTTGTCAAACTACAAAAATTTATAACTTTGCTCAGAATAAAGTAATTTGTATGAAATTTTCGATATATTGAACTTGCATTAACTATTTTTGAACAAATACAGCAAAACAGCCAGGTTTTTTTTAAAAAATCTTACATAATGTATCTTTAAAGCACCATAGTTTAATGTAGCCAGACGCAGAACAAATGACAGAATGATAATGATGACGTATTTTAATTTACAAATGATTCCGCATACAGTACAATGTATATCAAATAACTTGGAGCAGTAGCCATCATTTGTCATTGTGTATCTTGATTTATTGCTTTTTAATGAGAAATTGTAATTATTTTACCAAGCTTTTAATGATTGTTGATATAGAAGTGAATGTGTGTTGTGGCAAGCTATCTGTAAATCACATCTCATAATTACAATATTTACATCTTTAATCTGTGACATTTAATAGAGTGTCACCCACTCAGTTTGTCTTTATTCATTGTTCTTTTTTTAGGAGTTTGGATATAATCATGTCACATGACCTGTCTGTTAATTGTATATATGAATAGAAAGGCTTATTACACATATATTAACATATGTATACACATTCATCCTTCCTTCATTCCTTGGGAGGTTTTCACCCAATAATTGTCACAAGATTTATGATTCAGATTTTGTTTTTAAAAACTATTTTGAAATGTAACATTAGAAAAAAGTAACAGCAAATGTCAGTTTCGTTATTTTGTCTCAAATTTTACTACCCAGCAGTTCACAGATTTCTGTAAAACATAAAAATTATGATGAAAAAGACGGACAAAGCGAGAGAGAGATTTTGGGACTAATATGATTAAATTTTATGAGTCTTTGGCAGTAGGAGGATCAAGAGAAGACCTACATGTACCAGGGCAGACAGGCAACCCTACTCCTTCTCACGTACAAGCTTGAAATCAAAGCCATACCACTTGACTCAATGACAGATCTTGTGAGCATTTAGCCATGGAACCCTAATCAGTTCTGTTACATGTATATTCCCTTTAAACAATTGCTGCATCTCTGTTGTGATGCAGTGTTGAACGAAGCCATGATCTGATGATATATATATATAGATGATCATGTTCAGTTACTTGCATGCTTCTAGTTTGTTTCACCTGTAAATGACTGTAGTATAAATCTGTGATTAAGGATTAAATATAGAGATAATCCTGCTATTAATCTTCCAGTATGATGTATTAATATATTTTTACCTGTCTATTTTAGTGTGTAATGTAAAGACTGGATTGATAGTCAAGATGAATGCAGGTAAGGTTTGGATTTATTTTATTCTTGTTTGTAATATTCCAGATTAAAAGGCAAATGTAATCATATTGGTCCTAAATATAGATTTATTAAAAATCATAGATCCAAAATTGTCCTTAAATGAAAAGAGTGGTCTAGTGCATGAGTTGTACATCATAAGGCAGATTATCTATGCAATTTCGGCAGAAATCCTTTACTGACGTTTTACGACCATTCTGATTCCGTGGTGTCTAAAAATGGTCAAGGAAATGTATTTGATGCAGAATTGATTATCATGGCATATATTTAATACAGTATTTAGTTATTTTTTCCATATAGCTAAAATATATGCAAATCATTATGGATAAGAGACAAAGTATTAGAGAGTTTCCACACACTTCTAAAAAAACCTGAAATAAAGGTACTACATGTATATGTTAGTCCCAAAATGACCTAATTTATGTTAAACCCAATTACACTCTTTGTCCGTCCCATCAAATAAGATATGATGACTATGAAAAATAATTGATTTTTGTTCTATTGCTAATGGCGATATCGTTGCTTGCAATTTGCTTTGTAGACAATTTAATCACCGTTAACTTAGTTGAAATCTGCACGTTGTATATTTCTTGCCAGATAGGCCGTCGGATCAGTGTACCTGTACAGACTGGTATATAGGACCTTTCTTACTTCATAAATTATTCATAAATAAAACCACAAGCTTTAAAGATAACCAAAATAGCATGCAGAAATGATAATGTAAAAATAAATTGTGTTGTATATTTTATTATTGCTGGAGGCTAATCAAATTAGAAATCATACTCTTTTGACAAAAAACACTAATCTTTTTGTGTTTAAATATGAGAAAAATTCCAGCGTCCTCATTGTTGATGCATCTGTACTTAAATTCATCTATAAACCAATCAAATACCTATAAAGGTCAGCTAAAGATCATTTGCCTTCAAAATGTCATTGTATATTTAGAGTGGTTTTGTTTAAGTGGATATCAAAGAATTTTTCAAATTTTTTCTGACTTGATTTTTTTTCATGAACAATCTGATAAGAGTTTATTAATAATATTTATTAGGTTGTTGAGATTCATCACTCTATATATTTTCTATAAATATATTCCTTGTGATCAATCAAGCAAAAAGATAAAGAACAACTTTTACTATCTACCAACTATATATATAGTAAACATAAACAATTTATAAAAAATCTAAATTCTTCAAACATATTTACTTAGCTGTAGTTATCAATGTGTTGTATGTATGGCCTAGCTAATAAGTGTGTGGATATAGGTTGTTATGTTTAGATTTGTTTGGAGTAGGAGAAGGGGAAAGGAGACTACAAGTGTAAATGGTACATTGGGAAGGAGAGTAGGAGTGTAAATAACAATGGCGGTTTTGAGGGGGGATGGTTTGTTACTGTTAAATACTTATTTGTAAACAGACAATGTAAGCACCTTCTAATTTTGTGAAGTATAAGTTGTATGGCACAAGTCCTGGGATAACATTTATCACTATGATTATTTTTTGGTATACATTTATCCCAATTATTGGGGAGAATGCTGTTAAGATATGCTGCTGATGCTATATTAATTTTACCTGCCACAATCCCATCAATAACCAATTACAAATAGATTTAAGTAATTCAAAGAAATCTGCACTTGAGTTGTCCCCTACCCTCGAAACTTTATTACACAGATCATATACACAGATAAATTTAAGTAACACAAAGGAATCTGTCCTTGAGTTTGTCTCTCACCCTCAAAAACTCATTACACATATATATATCAAACAAACTAATAGCAACATAAAACAGTGTTTTCATGGAAAAAAACAACGCATTTGTATCTGTGGACTTATTTCCTTCTGACCCCCACCCCCCACCATAGCCCAAGTAGTGTTTTTCAATGCAGTTGATCAAAAGCATGAAAATAAGGTGATGCTCACCCCTACCATGTATATATACAAATAAACTTATACTATTTCTTGATATTAATCAGTTTGAATTTTGATGATCTTACTTCTTCCTGCTGCTAATATACTTATATATACTTGTATATTCGTATTGTTTATTAGTGAAATGTCATAGGTGATAATGAGGCTCTAATTAATATCATATATATTCAGATATAGGTTTATTAATTAATAATTATTTCCTTAATATCAGATTTTATGATATTTTTTAAGTAAAATATTCGTGATGTTTCACTGTCGAAAATTGGCCGATAATTGGCCTGTTGTTTGAAATCTGTGAGGTTGATCCTCAGTTTTTTTTTTTGTCCACTGGCAATATTTGTTCAAAAAGACTGTAAATATCTTTAAAATATGATTAGAGTTGTGAACAAATTAATCTTCCTTGTTTGGCACTCTACCCTTTTATGTTTGTTGTCGTACATGTGAACAGCTCTCAGATAAAGGCTGTTAAAGTGAGAGAATAATCAATGCAAAATGCTTACTGCTTTTGATGCCAATAAAAAGTTAGTGATTTGAATATTTGTTAACATTAAACATCTCATAATTTGGATTGTACTTTACTCATTAATCATATATCAAATAATAAGGTTGTCAATAGATGTACGTATTTTAGACTCTTAAATAAATATCTGGTTCTTGTTTATTTCCGAAGATAAGAGAGAGAAATGGGGTTTAAAGTCCACTCCATTTCAGGAATAACACATGGTTGAATTTATTTCTTTAACTGTCTTTAACTGTGGGAAAAAATCAGAGGACCCAGAGAAAACCCATGAGGTTTTACAGGCAACCCTACTCCTTGTCACTTACAACTGGGGAATCGAAACCAAGCTAGTTGACTCAATGACAGACCGTATGATACAGCACACTGACCATTCAGCCATCCACCCTCCCCCCGAAGATAAGATAGTACCTAGCTTTTTCTGACTAACAACGATATGTATCTGCATTAATTAACACTAGCAGTATGAGTATATCCCATAACTAGAAGTAGCGTAACTGGTAAAAGTAGCTGAAGTGGCAGCCCATATAGCCAGCAAGCCCTTGTCTGAGCTACCCCAATACACCAAATTTAACAATTTAAGTCTTGGGACAGCCTTAGTGTAGCTGCCAACCTTGAACTGACAGACAAACAAATGACAGTCACACATATTAGTATAGATGACGTTTTAGGCATTTTAATGTGTAATATTTTTATATCTGTCACTATCGGTAAATGTATCTGTATTGGCTGAAGTCTCTGTGTCAGCATCTGATATCAGTAAAACCAATAGTACCCATATGAAGACATCACTATATTATTATAGGGTACATTGTTTAAAAGAGGGATTTTTGTAAACCATGTGTCATTATTCGACTAGTGTTGTGTGCTGTTCAGCAGACCATTACACCCAATGGAATTTATTGCTGGAGGACTTCTTAGAGCACACAGCATTAACAAAAATGGGGAATCTGCAAGACCCAATCTCCACGAAATGCAGTAGCTTTTGTGCTCTGAAGTTTAAGCCTGAGTTCTACACATATCAATTCAATTAGCTATCAGAAGTGACATGTTATACATGAATTGTGGTTTTCTTAATCTTACAAGAAGACCTCATGTCTCGTCTCTGTTATCTCAAGAGGTTGTACAGTCAACAATTTATGTATCTAAACAAATAACTACTGAATGGGGGTTAACATCTCATTGCTCTACTTTGGTTGTTTTGAGACTAACACATTGTCATTATTATTTATATGTTTATGCCTGGCAAGGGACTAAGTATAGTCATTCTGATAACAAAAAAAAAAAAAAAAAGTTCCTGTGTACACATTAGCATGCATGTTAAAATAAAAAAACCTTGGCAGCTGGAATTTGATATAAGAGCAGGTCATAGCGCCACTGTCCAGGCAAAATGTCTTTCATAACGCACAATATGGCATACACCCATTTTCATCAGCCTATTGTGTACAATACAGAGTTATCAACTGATTCATAACCCGGATGGATTCCTCTGTTTTTTTATTGCTATGCTAATGGTCTTCCATTTCTGGGAGCTGACTCGCATAAACAGAATTTTAAAAAATTAGTTATTATGTTGACAATGGTTAAATTCAGTGCAGGGCGTTGGGATGGCCTAGTTGTCTAGAGTGACGCGCTTCGACCACTAGCTGGCCGGTCACCTCTGGCTTGCGGCTGTGGTTTCGATCCCTGGTGTGAGCGTATGTGGCATGGAGATATGGGCGCCTTCTCAACATTGTGGATTTCCTCTGGGCATTCCGGTTTCCTCCCACTGCTAAAGACCCATACGTGCAAGCGAATTATCGAAATAAAATTTAACCGTAGGTTAGTCCCAAAATGACCTATTTTGTGTCGTGTGGACGTTAAACCCCATTTCTCTCTCTCTCTCTTAATTCAGTGCCCTGCTCCTATATTTTTCAATCTTCTTAAAATTTCAACTGCCTTGGGATCTTATAAATGCATTACAAATTTGTAAACTTGACCTTGGTTTCTCATCCATCCAAACTATGAAAGATCTAAGTTGAATTGTATATTGTATGTACAATACTCATGTTTTATTTATATATAAATATATACCTGCCATATCACATCATAAAATATACATCAAACATTTATTAGCGAACCTGACAGGGTTATATTTAAATATGATGAGGGTACAGTTTGCCTTCTATTGATCTTAGTATACTGTACCTGAACCCATAGTATTAAACACATATGATAATCATGGTATTAGATTGATATATATCTGAATCAGATGGTCATTAACATAATAACTATACATTATATACAAAAATACTTTAGATAGATATCGGTCTGAATGAAAGGTTCAGTTAATATTAACAAAATACACTGGATAACCTGAGACCCAGTTAACATTAACTAAATACACTGGATAACCAGTTAATATTAAGAAAATACACTAGATAAATATCTGTCTGAATCAGACAGTCATATTAATAACTTATACAAACATTTCAGTATTGCATTATCATTACCATCACCAGGAACTCTTACAGGCAGTCGGTCTGGAACCCTGCAGACAGTTATCATCATGATTGGAACAGTTATTATCTTGATTGGAGCACTTCAGACAGTTATCATCATGATTGGAACCCTTCAGATAGTTTTCATCATGATAGGAACCTTTCTGACAGCTATCATGATCGGACCACTTTCAGAAAGTTATCATGATTGGAACACTTACAAACAGTTTATCATCATGATAGGAAAAGTTCTGAAATGTTATAATGATTTGAATTTTACCAGATAGTTAATATTGTGACTGGAACACTTTAGGCTTATTTATTATCAAGATTAAGCACAGCATCTTACCATCTTTTCACGATAACTACATGTACAAGGGTACATAACTCTGCATGATATCGTAAATCTGTGCCATGTTGACCAAACCATGGTGCAGAATTGTAAGTACTCTGAACTGAACTGGGGTATGTATACCGCAGTACACGTACCCTTTCACAGTTACATGTACATGTACATATCAAGCATTTTATCAACTTGTCGGTAAACCAGTCTAGGGTTGCACCAAAAAAACACCTGATCATTTTAAATAACTTGACGTTTGTAATTTGATTCAAAAATATTTTATTTGATATCATTAGATTTTATATTTTTAGTTGTGAGGAGACAATCTGTCTTTATTGAATATTTTATGTCTATTATAGATAAAGCCAATGTTAAACAAACCCAAGTACACTTAATCTTTCAAGGCAAAAATTTAATTGTGTAGAGCTTTCCCCATCACTAATGGAAATAGCCCATCAGATTAACTGACTTCAATTCTTTATTAGTCCCCTACTGGTGTATCGGTAGGGGACTTCTAAGGTTTTCTCTATGTATATATGTCTGTCCGTCATTTTTTTTGTTTTCCATATTTTTATTTTATTATTGAAATTTTAATACACCGCTGTTACAGATCAAGTTTGTGCTTCGTGGGATTCCATTAATTTATACTGTGTTATAGCTCAATTTACTGCATGAATACAGGGCATTGAATTCAGTACAAATATTTCTATAGTTATTTTTCTATGTACAATTTGAAAACATAATATGTTGCTTTGTACTTTCGCAAAGACAGTAAGAATGTTTGTCAGTGTCGACAGGTAATTCACGGTAAGTATTATACTTTTAATTTCTAATGAAAGAAGGGCGGTTGGATTGACGAATAGTTAGCATGTGTGCGCTGTGTCATAAAGCCTGTCATTGAGTCAACTGGCGTGGTTTCAAATCCGTGATTGTACGTGACAAGGAGTTGGGCCAGCTGTCCAATCTCATGGGTTTTCTCCAGGTACGTTGGTTTCCTTCAACTGCTAAAGACCCCTATGCGCAAACGAATTATTGAAATAAAATTAAACCATATGTTATTCCCAAAATGACCTAGTTTATGTCAAGTGGACGTTAAACACCATTTCTCTCTCTCTCTCTCTTTTTAATGAAAGATTTGAGCAATTATGTCATATTTCAGTAAGAGAGAAGAGATATTTGGACAAATTAACCAAATTGTCCAGAAGACATTAAGAGATTTAGCTAAATGACAAGTTATTGAGATCCACCTCATAACAAAAACAATTCAAGTAGATTATTTATCTGGCGTCTATAAACACTTAACTAGTATGCTAGTCAATGGATTTAATCCCAATTATTATTGTGGCTCATTTTCAAGTAAGCAGATTTAAGACTTATTACATCAGAGCAGAAGACTTAAATCTAGCGGCATTTCTCTGTGACTAGCACACACTGACATTAACTAGTAACATTCGATCACTAATTGCTGGTTACCCTGCTGATTTGCGACTTTTATAATTACGCTATTCTGTGGAAAATAAAGAGATGGCCTACAGCAAGGTCTATGACGAGTTATATGGTCGTCCATGACATCACTGATTTACGAAAGTGTTTTGTATTTGTTTACCTTATAATAAAGCAACTGGACTCCTTCGCTCACTCCTCTTCTATTGTCTTCTTAATCTACCATATGATGGTCATTGTCAATGTGATTTTTTAATCTGTGTTTTTATTATTTGTGTGGATTAGCTTTATCGACCGATTAACTTACTGACAGCAGGTAAAACCCTTGTTATTTTACAAATATTTTCATTTATCGCTGCAAGTCTTCTTTGAGTTGCATTGTGTGAGTTTGCAAGATTTGTGATTAGTAAAAATTAAATGCCTTTCAAAACTGGAAACTATTTTGCTCACATAGACAGCTTTTATTGCCAACCTATCGTAGCTGGTTTGAAGCATCTATGCAATAAGGATTTATTTCTTGCAGTATTGTTCAAGTTTGCAAGATTTTGATTAGCTAAAAAATAATTACCTTACAAAAATAACTATTTTTGTTTGCATCGCCAGCTTATTTCGTATTTTTAATTTTATTGCAGTTTATTTTTAGAACCTATATAATTTGCTTTAGAAGCATCTATATATTTAAGATTGATTTCATGGAAGCGGAGTTGCAAATGCAATCCTTTTTATGTTTGGTTAAACGTTTTAGATCTGCGTATATTATCTTTAAGAAATTAATTTAGATTCCTTTTTATATATATACAGAATTCCTGTAACTGAATAGACAGATGTCAGTTCCAAAAACATTTAGGGGGTTGAATGGCCGAATGGTTATCATGCGCGCGCTGTATCATAAGGTCTGTTATTGAGTCAACTGGCATGGTTTCTATTTCCAGTTGTACCTAACAAGGAGTAGGGCCCAATCTTATGGGTTTTCTCCAGTTGCTTCTCCAGTTTCTTCCCATTGCTAAAGTGTTAAGACCCCTACCCGCAAGCAAATTATTGAAATAAAATTGAACCATGTGTTAGTCCCAAAATGACTAGTTTGTGTCATTTCTCTCTCTCTCTTTCCAAAAAAGATTTTATCTGTTGTCATCCATGTAAGCTGTTAAGAAAATGTCCAGCAATCTATCCTAAAATCTGATTTCCAGCTCAACTTGTATAATATTATTTAGTCTATTATCCAATTATTAACCTGCATTATCAGTGATTATTGCACAGTCGTGTAACTATTGACTCAGTCTTAACTAATATTGTTTCTGTGATAACTGTTACAAGAGGAAGTAAGGGTTTAACCTTATTGTTCCTAATTATTTGCTTCATTAGATCGTAGAATAGAGCGAATAGTTTGTTGGTTGGGGGTAATGTTGTATTGACATAAGACAAGTGTATTTTATGTCAACAGGTACTTGTGACATATTGTTATATCTACGTATTGCCAATTAGTGTGAGAGTATTATATAAAGTGTTTAGTCAATAGACCATATAAACCCTACTTCACACACGCGTGATATATAGAAAATGTTATCTTAAACCTGCCATATGTGGTTATGATTCAAAATCAGTCATTTGTTGTTAAACTAACAGAGAACAAATTAGGCAATGTAGGCCTACTGATTTGTTAAATGAGCAGAGAACAAAATAGACATAGTTGGCCCATTCATCAATTTGCTATGCAGGAAATGGTCATTTACCTCATACAAAGCCTTATGCATACTTCACATGAATGTGTCAGTTTTGAGTGGGTATACTTAGCTATGCTATATTATATACACCAGAGCACACTAAATGGGAAATTGATATCAGGTATTTAAGAAAGTGTAAGCATATCCTTCCTCATGCATGGCATCTGTCAGTACTTTTATTTAACAGGAACATTCGTGCAAATAAAAGTTTTCTTGCTTAGAGATAAAATAAAATATGTTATTCACGACAAAACGTCAAATATCCTCTATGTATTTGATATTTTTAAGGATCAATATATTATGGACTGAAAAGTCATTTATATATTGGGACAATAACAAACTTTTCACAACTTGATCCACATTAAATGTGCCAGTACTCAAGTAATGATTTAAAATGTAAGTAAGTAAGAAAACAAAATTTAATTGTCTATGGTAGATATTATAGTCTCCCTACTTGGATTTAATTGGATTAAAAAACTTATTTATATGTGTTATAGATGAACAACTTTAAACCAAAACACAACAAACATTTTTGAGAAATTCCGCTTTTATTATATTGTAGTTGATTTCAAATCCTTAAAACGGCCATCACACACTTTAAACGGAAGTTTTTGTAGTCTTTTTTTTGGACTTCAACTAAGTTTTATTTCAACATTAATGGTTTTCTATAAACATATACAATATTGTTGATGAAGGACAGGGCCTGACAAGGACAGCTGTCTAGTCATTCCGATGGTTTGAAAACCTGAGGTCCTGTGTACCCATTGATGTGCACGTAAAAGAACCCTTGGCAGTTGAAATTGGATATAAGAGTATGTTGTAGTGCCGCTGCTTGGGCAAAATTTCCTTTTATGGCACACTGTATGGCATATGCTCGTCTTCATTAGCCCAGTTTAGGAGCAGAAGAGTAGGGCGTTAAACCACATTTCATTTCATTTGATAAAGGACAATGGTCAAATTATAGCAAAAGTTAGACAAATTAACACTTTTATTTCCCGCCCATATCATTGTTGAGGCCATGTCCTGTTAAGAATTTGCACACACAGCTAAATTCTTGTGATATTTGATTACAATACGAGAGAGGCATGGATACATATTGACTGTTGAGGAATTTGACCTCGACATGTAAAAGGTGTATGTCCAACAATTTAGGGACCTTGCCTCAAGCAGTTCACATGTAACACTCAAGTAACGGATGACCACAAAAAGAATGGACCGACTCTAAGTGGGGGGATTAGGCATGATGCTTTTCTTTAAGTCGAACATTGAAAATTTCCAATGTGTAACATCGAGTTTGTCAAATTATCAAATTGACAATGTAGTGTGTCAATGTCACCATTGTTATTCTGTCTGGGGTTTCTTCTATTGACATTCATGTCAACCGTTCAAGTAGAGTTTTTCTTCAACCATCATCATTTTAAGTAGGGTTATTCTTGAACCATCTTTGGTTTGAGGACTTGATGTAAATTTGATAAATCTGTTCTTAACAGCTTTATAACAAACTAATATGACCTGTACGAGACTTTGGTAATTAGCTTTATTTCACATTTAGGACTCTGATCATGATTTTCTCATCATCATTTTCGTTTTTTTTAACTTAAAATTGATTATTCAACTCAACATTTGATGTGAATTAAATAAAACAGCTTTATAAAAAACTAAATAATTTGATCTGCATGAGTCTTTGTGATTAGTTTTTTTTTAGTTTTAGCTTACAGTTACAGATCGTCATTTTGATTTTTCACTTAAAATTGATAAATTCAACGTTTCATGTCAATTTGAAAAATCTGTTCTTTGGTAATTAGTTTAATTTCAGTTTTAGGACACTGATCGTCATTTCCATTTTTAACTTAAAATTTATTGTTCAACATAGGATTAAGAAAACACAAACCAAATTATCAATGGGAGATAATCTCCCAGGCTGGATTAAATCAAATTATTAAAGATATTTTACCCAATAATCTTGGGTGGTTTGTTTATATCACCTGAAGAGGATGCTGAATGTAGGATATTTTCATTTCATCTTTGACAATACTGTATGGCCTGATATTTCTTTTAGGCATTACACTTTCAAATTTTTTGTAGTTTGCCAAGAATTCAGGATCTAGCAAGGCTTGAAAGTTATAATGTTGATAGGCTTAATATGTTAATACCCAAAGTTTATTGCACATTTCGTTGCTTTAGGAGTTTATACTATCAGGTTTTTTTTTTTGTTTTTTTTTGCATTAATGTAACATATTCTTTATCTCTCTTATTGATACTGCTTTATAATATACTTTTATTATCTTTGTGTAAAAACCATTGTTTAACATACATTTTTGTTTGCTTTGGGCTGTCACTTTTGAAAAGAAAATGCATCAATGGAAATAAAAGTGCACAAATTATGATGAGTGTCCTTATTGGCTTTATAGCCCATTTTCGATTGCATGGAATCAAATTACGAGAGAGAACTAAATGTAGTTTCCAAAATTCACAAGTTGTGCTTTGCTAAATGTCCATTTCTAAGGAGTTAAGTCTCTAACTCAATATTTTCCATAATATTTGAAATTTAAAAAAAACATGAATTAGAATTCAATATTGATCATTTTCAATCAATATTGATGTTGTTATCTTGCCATGAAACTACAGAATCCCAATATCTAATTTTTGAGACACTTTTAACATTTTATAATCAGTACATGAGTCGTATACCCTCTGGTTTCAGATGCCATTTTGTAACAAACAAATAAAAATATATCCTACAATACAATATGGAAGTAATAAGTAAAGACTGATTCAAAAACGACAAAATAATAATTTTTAGAAAAGTGTAGAATGCACTAAGCAGGTGTAAATGACTGCTGTTGAATTTGAACTATTCACATATTTCACCTACTTTAATTGCCAATATTGTCTACTGGGTAACAATAGATTTTGTAAAAATCTGGGTTGATTAAAAATTTTATTTCTTTTATATTATCATTTTTTGTCTTGATCCAAATGATCATCAAGAATTTAGATCAGATCTATAACATGGTGTAAATGAAGACAAATAATCCTAGGAAAACATTAAACGATACTTTAGATAACCGAGACCACATGGCAATCAGTTTATTAGTCTGGTCACCTTTGATCTAAAGGTGTAAATTTAACAATTGATCAGTCAATACCATGATGACCACACTGTTACACAACTTCATCAAATTCTTCTCTACTTCAATGAATCAAGTTCAACACAAAGATTCAGATCGAAGAAAATCAAGAATATGTAATGACCTTAGGCCCTCGGGGGACACGCAGTAAATATAACATGGCCATAGGGAAAGAGGTCTCCACCAACTTTTAATAAGACTAGCAAAAACCAGCCAGGCAAATCTCAATCTTATGTCAAGCCAAGTCACACATTAACAAGTAACCCCAGGATATACTGTGAACTGGTACACATTTGATCACTGATTTGAGGTGCGATATCCAAACGTAAATGTCCCATGAAATGGTGATCACGTCTGCAAACAAATAATTATGATTTCTACTGTTATTGATGAACTCAAACTTGTTTAAATGTAGAACAATATTAGGAACTTAATGTTTGTGAAAGGATGGAGAAAGAGATTTATTTCTCCCCAAAAGGAAAGGATCACTAATTAACTACTGATTGGTGAAATCAGTGAGGATCTCTATGTGTAATTTTCTAGTGAATTTGGATTTATTGTGATTTATCTTATTAAGTACATGTAAGTAGCACTATTTTAAGAGTTGAATTTGAAAAAAAGTTTCTTTAATAGGGATTCAGGACTGGAGGTGTTCATTGGGAATTTTTAATGGAATTCTCTGGTAAAGATTTTAAGCAACCAATTGTAAGTTTGGATAGAATATCTTTCTGAAAAGATGTATGTATTAAGAACTGTCAACTGTTACAACTGTATGTTTAAAGGAGTTTATTTTCTAGAGCATATATTTTTCTTGTCTAATTAAATTTTTTTATTGTTTTGTTTAATTATTCAGATTTATACATGTATATAAGATGTAGGTACATGTATTCAGAATAGATGCCATTCAACATAACCCTCTCCAGCAAACTGTGTGGTTACAAATTATACACGTTAGCTGATGTACCATTACCCACCATGAGGAAACTGTGGTTGCAATTATATTTAGTAACTGCTGTGCTATTACCCTCCCCAAGAAACTGTGTGGATACACATGTATACGTATTATATGCGTTAGCTGATGTACCATTACCCTTCATGAGGAAACTGTGGTTACAAATTATACTTAGTAACTGCTGTGCTATTACCCTCCCCAAGAAACTGTGTGGATACACATGTATTATATGCGATACACATGTATTCTCAGTTGCTGCAGTGCCATAACCCCCCTTAGCCAATTGTACTGTTACAAATTACACTCAGTTATATAATACACAGTACTGGCTGTGCTATTATCAACCTCAGGAAACTGTGGTTACAAATTATACTCACTAGTTGCTGTGCCATTACCCACCCCAGGAAACTGTGGTCACAAATTTTACTAAGTAGTTGCTGTGCCATTATCCTCATCAAGAAATTGTGTGGTCACAAATTATGCCCAATATATATATACACCGTGCCATGTTTCACCCCATCAAACCGTGTGGTCACAAATTGTACTCCGTAACTACAACGTAATTATGCACCCCAGGCTATTATGCATGGTTACACATCGGACAGGGAAAACACCGACCATTCGACCATTCTTAGTGTCATCTAAACTACATGTAGCAATGCAGTTTTTTTCAAGATGGTTACCCCTAGGCATTGGTCCTAAAAATCCCTCATAATAATCTTTCCTTAGCATAGTTGGTTCATTAATAATAGAAAGTTAAACTCCATTTCAACAAAACAAAACATGAAACAAAGAATAATCACAATATCTTAAAAATGTTATGGTGAATGACGAAATTCTTTACAAGAACATAAAAGAAATGGTTTGTCAGACACCCATGTTTCCAAAAATTCAACTTGTATTCCATTTTCAGACTTTTCATTTTAGAATTTCATTTACAACAACGAAAGGTTGTTAATTTCCTAGCCCCTGGATCCATTGTAGGTTGTTAATTTCCTAGCCCCGGGATCCATTGAATTGATCTGATATGTGTATTTGTTGTTTGTTGTGTGTGTATATAGTGACCTGTGCGACCCGTAGGTCTTGTGTACTTACTAATAACAGAAATTAAATAATTTAACAAAATATCAAGGTAGATACAGAATTGATCTTGTCACCAGACATCTGGACAAGGCCTGTTGAAAGTGGTATTATACTCTGCTACATGCATGAAACTCATCACAACTTGCAGCCATGAGGACAAACCAGAAACGACGACTAATGAGAACATAAAGAGAACTCTGTCTTTTGTGACCTTTATTATTTCATGGTTTTAAAATAGATTTTGAAGGATTTTCCATTAGTTGTTAATGGATGTAAGATGAGCAATATTTTGTTGATGAACAGAAGATTAACTACATATTTCATTATCTGATACAGGATTCCCTGATATTATTGTCTCTTTTATACGCCATTCTCTCCTATTATTATTTGAATCAAGTTTCTCTCATGTTATTGTCTGTTTGATACTCGATTCTCTAATATTATTGTTGATTTGAATGTTAAATGTAAACATGTTTATTTTTTTTACATTTGACATAGTTTGTTTATCTGATATGTATTTTACCTTCACATTCAATCTGAAGTGATGGATTAAGGCTGGATTACCCCCCCTTTATACCCTGAATGTGTTCTGTGAGGAGAAAGATACGAGATTAAAGTTGGATTGCCCTCCTTTATATCCTGAATGTGTTCTGTGAGGGGAGAAAGATGTGAGATTATTATGCCACATTTGAAAATATGATCAGAAACATATTCAAGGATATTTTTTATCGACAGTTCATAATACAAAGTTATGGTACTGGTGGCAGAGCTGAAATAGCTTTAACCATCCAACTTCATTTTTTAACCAAACGTCAAAAATATATAAAACACATTATCATTAAAATGAATAATTTCTTGTTAAATAATACGATAGAATGGGTCAGAATGTGAGTAGGAAAATAAGGAATCGCAAAATATTCACAGACACTGTCACTGTCAGTCTTCCCACTTTAGGACGGAGATGGGTGGTCTAGTGGTTTAATGTGTGGGCGTGAATCACAAGGTCTGTCATTAATCAAGTGGCGTGGTTTCGATACCCCACTTGTAAGTGACAAGGAATAGGGTCACCTGTCAAACTTGTTTGTTTTTCTCCAGGTCCGTTGGTTTCCTCTGACTGTTAAAGACCCCTGCACTCTACCGCATTATTGAAATAAAACTGAAGGATACGATAGTCCCCAAATAACTTAGTTTGTGTCGATTGGGCCTTAAACCTCTTGGGTTTTGGCCCAGCCCGCCAGTTTCCTCCCACTGCTAAAGATCCTTACACTCAAGCGAATTATTGAAATAAAAGTGAACCATATGATAGTCCCCAAGTAACCTAGTTTGTGTGGACTGGGCCTTAAATCCCATCTCTGTCCCTGTATCTCTTTCTCTTTCCCATTCTATAAAATGACCATCAGTTTCTGAAAATTTGATATAAACAAACAATATACTGGTATTTGAATATGGCTACTACTGATAATGATAAAAAAAGAATGAAAAGAGAAACTTGATACATTCTCTAAAATAAAATTTAAAATGCAAAATCTCTAAGGAATTTTGATCGGGTTTTATCTTTTGTACACGATTATTTGTTGATACAGGACTCATGGGGAGACCACTGTGACTCGATAGTTAACATTGTAACACTTGACATTTTGTGTAATCTTTTGTCATTTAATTTAAAAAAGAGCCGTCTTAGGTAACATAAAAAGATGTCAGAAACGGTTGATATAGTGTCAGTACTGTATTGTTGGTAACAAGAATTCCACATTCCCTGTGAAGATGGAGTTAACTAGGATTATCCCCCCTTTTTTTCTAAGTCTGATCTGAAGAAAGAATTGCCTTTAAATGAGAGGCTACTCACTATTATTATATTATATTACACAGCAATTTGATCTACTCTATTCTATAATTACTCTATACACTTGTATACAACTGTATGTCCTGACCCTAGGGGGGGGGTTTACCTCTATATATAATCAACCATATATAGGTGTAATATACTATGTATCAGTAGGGGTATATCACGTATACCACGCCTGAATATACATCAAAAACACCTGGACTAATAATATCTATATATAACTTTAATTACAATCTGCTGTTAAAATCTTGATCAATTTTTGTGATTAATGAATAAAACATGTCACAAATGACACAAGTGAAATTTGTAAAAATTTGTCTTGTAATTAATAATTGAGTTGAATGAGTGTAAGGTGTATGATGTATTAGGGGAAAGGTATGAGTTTTCATTTTGTAAGGAATGTACAAGGGTGTATCCTGTCCGATTAAAGAATGTTGTTGTGTTATTTTATTGATAGCTGTAGTTTATATATGTAGTATCAAGTACAGTGATTAATTTAACTTATTACCACAAGATGATTTGTGCTTGGGGCCGAATTTGAATATTTGAAAAGGATATTATGAACCGATATTTGAAAACCGCTAAAATGTGAACGTAATGAAAAGAGTGGTTATTATAACAATACAAAGGAATGTTGTAGGATTTATATATTTTGTGACTAGAAATGTGATTGTTTAATCCGAAAAAAGGATGTTTTTATTGGTGATTTAATTCATGTTGTTTCATAAACCATGAGAATTGTGTAGAAACTTTTATTCATCGATATTTGCAATTATATTTGATTAAATTGGTTGTGCATTTTATCAGCACATGTACGAACATAGCGCTTGGTAGCTGATTTAAATCAGAACAGTCAACGAACTGAAATTTAATCATAACAAAATGTTCTTTACAAATCTCAGATTACAAAAACCAAAGAGTGTATTTTGAGTAACCTACGTTGATTAGTGCAAAAGAGAATTTTGTGTTAAAGATTTATGTGAAAAATGTCTACAAAAGCAGTTCTTCAGGGATTTGTGTTGGATTACAAATGGATTAAATAATCACGATAAACAGATTATATTTCAATTAATTATCTCTACTGGTATACCTTTGATGTTCTTTAATCCAATCGCTAAAAAAACGCCAATCCAGTTTTAAGTCTGCTTGCAAAGTGTCTTGAAACTTCTCTAGATTGAAAAAAAAAATTAATGCAGTAGCTAAAGAAACGCCTGTAGAGTATAATTCTGTGTGTAAGGGGCTTGAAATCTCTCTATTAAGACCAAGCAAGATTTAAGAGAAGGGAATTGTAGTGTTTATGAATATAATCTACCAACCAGATCGAATATGTTCCCTATATTTAGGAATTTTGAAATTTATGATCTGATCTGATAAGAGGTTTCATAACACTGTATTGGAGAATAACTAAAATGCAAATAGTATTTATGTTTATAAACCCTACAAGAGAAAATTGTGAGTTATTAGAAGTAGATGAACTGCGGTACTAGATGTTACAGAAAGTGTAAGCATACATTGTGCCAAACACCATCACAATATTAATCATGTCATTATAATCATAATTATGATGATTGATTGGTCTTTAATTAGAGGCGATACTGTAATTTGCGAATAGATGAGTGTTTGGTTGTTAATTACAGTTTATACTGTAATCTTTTTTAAATCAGTTATCGTGACAATCAGATTTTTCACTTCGTCTGATATGTACGTATCATATGAATCAAAGTCTTAGAATAATTCCAGTAAAAGTTGAAACAGGGCAGAAGAGTTAGTGCAGATTCCAGTCCGAGAAATTGGCAGATTTTGGAAATATCCAATGTTTTGTGAAAAGTCTGATGCACTGTTCAGAGAAAATAAATTAATGCATCCAGTTTTATTTAAAATTGAAAGTTTTAATTTTCCATCAACAATTCAAGGATTATTCCGTACTTTGAATTTTTGAACAGTGGAAAATTTTCTGTGTTTAATTGGATGAACTCTTGAAAAGAATGGCAACCATTTTTAGAAAGCATAGAATCTGGAATGAATTTCTAATAAAATAATTGAATTGAAGAGTTAACACCAATGCTCACTGCTCAACTATCTTAAACTTTTTCTATTGGGAACAAACTTGAAGCGATATGTAGAGAAGGTATTCTCAAGTGATTTATTGAAGAGACAATACGAATAGTAGTGGCTTGTTGATGTAATTAAAGAGATCTGTAGCTTATAACAAAAGATTTCTGTCAACATATTATACTGCTCTCTTATCCCATGTTGTGTCGTTGTTGAAATGTGCCACAACCCCGGGCTGTTGTCAATTATATTTTCAACTCTACCTTTTGTTAACTAAACTAAACACAGACAACATAATTGGATCTTTTTACCTGTCTCCCGGCGAAGGGTGAAAAAAAGATTAATCATTAATTTTGGTGATTGTCGAAGATTTTGTTATAATCTACATATTTTATGACACGTTAACAACGAATATTCTTCGAAACTAATTTAACTGGAAGAGATTGAACTGAATCGGTAAAGTGACCGTGAAAAAAGTTAAGCATTTATTTGTGGTAATGCGGTTTGAATTACAAAATTAAGCCATTTTGAGTATGTTTATAAAGTGGATGAACTGTTGGAAGCTCCATAGATTAATTATAACGAAAACATTGAGATTGAGATCTTCAGAATGAGAATATTTTAAAGTTATTATGATAACTTTAAAACTACAAAATCAATAAATATTTATTGAAGTGACTTGTTATTTTATGAATTCGGTGAAGTGGAACGAGATATAAAATAAGGAGAGAAATACATTTAATAATTTGTATGTTTTCAATGAGACCTTCCATCATGTTTCTCCAAGAGTCCTTGGCTAAACTTAAAAAAGCACCAGTAAATATGATCAAGAATCTTAGTTTTACTCCAAAGATTCTCTTTTCAATCATTGGTAAGATTTTTCAATTAGTTCTGGTCAGCAAATAGTTTGCCTCTCATTGAACCATTCCAAGTGGCACATTGCAGCATGTGATCTGATATACAAAGTACCATTGTGACCTTCTTTAATTATCTGGGTTTTCCCTGATATATTACTTATCAAAGTTCTATGAGAAAGGTTTTCAGTAGACTGACATATCAGGCACAGGTTGAATAGGTGCTAAAAATGATTTTTTTAAAAGTTATTTGGCACATCCTGCCAATAATATTGGGCATCTTGGAACATTAGATGTTGGCTAACCCCAATGAACTGTCAATAAAAGATTTTATTTTGTGTTTGTTGAGACTGTAGAGTGACTGTCAAGGGTACACAATTATCTTATTTATTTGTTTCCATCTTAGGTGATTTTTAAATAATTTATTTATTCTATAGCAAATAGATCAGACAAAAGTTACAAAAAAGTTCCCTTGAAAAATATGTTATTATGCATAATGAATCTGTGAACCTGCACAGCATACAAACATATTAAAAGAAATCAGCCCAGTCGGAAAATCATAATTAATTTCACATGTTTAACAAATATGAAAATTTAAATAAGTGGATGCCAAAGAATTTAGTGATACTGGTTTATCTTTTTGTCTTTTTTCAAATGTAATAACTTAATTTCTGTTGAGATTGTTCATTAGGTGACTGCGGTTTTGATTATGATCATTTTCTGCTTATTTGTCAAGACAAAAACTCAGATCTAATAGAGGGGAAGTATATATGGATTCAATACATTCAAGATCGATAATGAGCATTTTCTGTTAAAGCTATGCAGCATGATTAACAATTTTTAAAAAGATAAATGTGCAAGTAGTTAATGAATGTCATTTCTTGGTTTTGGGATTGAGGCGTGGGACATCAGACTCACTGTTATTATAAATGTCACAAATTGTCCTTTCAAACAGACAAACTAATGTGGTAAATCATCTTTCATAAGATTATTTAACCCAAAATAAGCTAGAAATAATTCTCTTCAAGACTGTATGAACTGAATATTTACTATCTGATTCAACATTGATTTAAACTAATGAAAGTTAGTCTATAGTTTGTCCCTGCGAAATATTTACTAATATTAATTCAAGAAAATATACACAGATTTGCAGTGTCCAGAAATTGATTTAAAATGAATATTATGAACAGTATTCAAATAATTATTTACATGTTCGAAAAGGAAAAGCAATATTGGATATTTGACTACTTATAACTATATACTTTCGTTTATTTTATCTGAGCCAAAAAAAGTAAAATCAATATTGGATATTTGACTACTTATGATATTTACTTTTGTTTATTTTTCAGAGCAAAATAAAAATAATTTTATTTAACTTGTGTGTGTGAATATTGTATACAATATTTTTTATCCTTTGAAGTATAAATATGGTATATTTATAGTCTTTGTTTATTTGTATATTTTAACAGAGGAGGATTTTATAGCATGTCAACATCCTGGATGTAAAGAAGAACACAGGGCTGTCAAAGTAAGTTATATTTATTTCTATGACACACCGACCAGTAAACACAGGAAATTTTGGGGGATATATAGATAAGATAAAGCTACTTAAAGTTCTGATATTAGTTAATTTTAAAATTGTTTATTTACTATTAAATGTTACAAAAGAATACTCTTGAACAACCATAAGTATACATTATAATGAAGTATGAACTGACCATGATGTCATCAGAGTTATCTTGGTATTTTGATGTCAAATCCAAAACCGATAAAGGTCAATGAATGCCCAATTGTCCAAAGAAGAAGCATGCCAAGAAGAACTCAAAATAAGATGTGAATTTATACAATGAACATGCACAACATACAAAACAAATATATTAACAGAAACCAACCCAGTCATTTTTTAATTTCACCTATTTAATTTTAATTAGTGGATAGCAAAAAGATAACCCTTCAAAGCAATTTGATTTAACTAATTGAATTGTGAACATTTTAATTACTGCCTGCCAGTAATCTAAGGATACTAAAAAATACATGTTGTATACAGAAATAATTAAAATTTAAAGGGAGATAACTCTTCTAAGCAAAATACACACAAACCTGTTATTTTTAATCTTGTCGTCTTTGTTATGTCGTTTTTTTTCACCTAGAAATATATATCATACAGAGATAATACATATAAACAACAAATTGTTACAAACTAGAGGCCAATGTAGAAATTATTATCAAATCCCTGGGGCAAAAATGTGTCAAGGGAGATAACTCTGTATATTTTGTCATTTATGATTACCAGGTAGCCTACTTAAATTTCTTCTGTGCTCATGTTTTTGTTAATTATAAATATTTGCATAATTGTATATCTTTACAAACACAAGTTAGCAGCACACGCATATAAAATGGAGTAGCTTACACAGTAATTTGTGTTGGGTAGGAGCTATACTAGAATCAGCAGTATAGATGAAATGTGCTTTACCTGCAGGGCTGAAAAAGATGGGCTTCATTCAGGGGATCTTTAATATGCTGATAATAGTATACCTTAGTTTTTTTGTCCCATCCACTTGACTAGACACTTTTTTCTGCCAGGCTATTCAGACTGCACTACTGTTGATGAGGAATGGGATCTTAATAGCACAAGCATATAAACAGGTGTAATTTGTTGTATTTTATATCAGGGTACATTAGAATACAATTAAAGTATCTTATTCATGGCCTGCAAGGGTTGGGTACCCAGCTGAGAGAAAAACATAGAGCGGTGTATAGTGTAGTATCTCTGTGTATGTAATATATTTACTAGTATGTAATTAGTACCTGATGACTGTCTGATATAAATCTACCTGTCTATCTACTGTCTGTCTAGTTATCAAAACCTGTATACTTTTATATATTAGACATGGTTACCGTTACTATTAACGTGACAGCCACTGTAAATAAAGAAAGCGAGAAAGCAATAGGGTTTAACGTCCACTTAGTAGAGAAAATCAAAACCACGCCATTGACCCAAGGACAGACCTTATGATCTAACGCACAATCACTCAACACAAACTAGGTCATTCTGGGACTAACATATGGTTTGATTTTATTTCAATAATTCGCTTGTGCGTAGTGGTCTTTAGCAGTGGGAGGAAACAGGAGTACCCAGAGAAAACACACGAGGCTGGACAGGCAACCCTATTCCGTGCCACTCACAACCGGGGATTCGAAACCACGTCATTTGACTCAATGGCAGGCTGTATCATACAGCGTGTGCATGCTAACAATTCGGCCATCCAACACCCCTAAAATAAAACAAAGGTTAACTATATTTCATAATATTTTCAGTAACTATATTTTTTTTTACCAATTTAATAAAAAGAATTGTATATCGTTTTAAATTAAAAGTAAAGGAAAACTGCATATCAAACCTACAGACAAAACAGAATAAAACAATTGTTCGAAAAAAAAAACCCAATGTGTAAAGGTAAACCAATTAGCAAGAGTAGCAAGTAGTGGTATCAAGCATTCTGGAGGAGTTAGCATGTTCTGTCTTTTTGATGTGTGTCACTTTAAGGTATAAAATAATTAGAGGTTAAGGGTCAGACAAACTGTTTATATAAATATATTATAGTTGATGTCTTTATTACCTACCATTCTATATACACTGAATATAGATAATCTTATTGAAACATTAAACCATATCATTATATTCACATTATAAATAATAGATCGTTGACATGTACTTTTATACAAGCTCACGTCATCAGTTAAATATACACATTTTTTAGGGAGCCAAGGTGCAGGATGGAGGACAGTTGTCTACTTGTTTGGATGGGATAAAAAACAAGGTCCATGTATACATTGGCATGTACGTAAAAGATCCCCCAGCAGGTGAAATTCGAAATAAAAGTAGCCCATATTGCCACTGTCTTGGCAAAATTTTCCTCATAACACACTGTATGACCTATGCCCGTCTTCCATTTGTAGCAGAACAGTAGGACGTTAAACCCCATTTTATTTTCATTTCATTTCACACACCTTTTATAGATATTGAAATATATAGTGCAGTGATACAAATGAAGTGCAGTGATACAAATGAAGTGCAGTGATACAAATGAAATGAATTAAAGTGATACAAATGAAGTGAAACGATAAGAAATGGAATGCAGTGATGAAAAACACTTATACAATAAAGACATGGCATTTACCATATACCAATATATAATGATACATCAGTATAATTATTGGTAAAAAAATCCAAAAATATCAGGATAGATGAACTTGTACAGAAAAATGAGTGCAATGATACAAATGTTAGTGGGTTTTTTCAGAGAAACATTTGGACTGACCCACAATTCATACGTATTGATCATTACTAGGCTTTTGTGTAAACAATGGTTGCCACTGTGTAACGTACACATAGATTTTTCCTCGTCATTACAAATATAATTCCTCGCGAAATTAGTTATTTGACTTGATGAGACGAATAAGGATCATAACGACATTCGGACAACTTCGAAAGATAATTCTCAAACTTTACTTTTAAAGTACAGCTTGAGGTCAATTTGAGGTGGTGTGTCTGACATTATGTCAACATGAGAAAATATTCCAATTATTGCGCCAAATATCAAAGTTCACAAAATATTCCAAATATGATATCATAAATCAATTGTAATATACACACACCTGATTGTTTTACATTGAACAGATAAGCCCTGAACCTGATCTCTGTCTCTTGTCGAGTCTTGCCACCAAACTTTGATTTAAACAGGTTCATGGCCTCTCGTCAAAGTTGACATAAGACTTTCTTCAGTGTAGCAAAATAAACATGGACTGTTCCCAATAATGTGTAGTACAAACATTTAGATTGCGTGTTAACACCTGTAGGGGTGATCATAACTTTCACGATTTCTTTCAAAGATTAAAGCGTTAAGAAGTTAAGAGAAAGTACTAAAAGTACTGGTCTGTGGTCTGTGGTTAAAGTACTAAACTCTGTGTTCTTGTTTAAGTACTAGAATCTATTGTCTTGTTAAGGTACTAGACTTTATGGTCTTGTTACTAGAATCTGCTTAATGGTTTTTTTAAAGTACTAAAATTGTGCACTTTAGTCCTGTTAAGGTCCGAGAATCTGCTTTATGGTCTTGTTAAAGTACTAGAATGTGTGCTATGAAATTTTGTAAAGGACCTAGAATCTGCTTTATGGTCTTGTTAAAGTATTAGAATGTGTGCTCTGAAGTCTTGTTAAGGACCTAAAATCTGCTTTATGGTCTTGTTAAAGTACTAGAATGTGTGCTGAAGTCTTGTTAAGGTACTACATGGTGCTCTATGATCTTTGTACGGTAAAAGTAATAGAATTAAAGCACTAGAATCTGTGAACTTATTAAAGTACTAGATTGTGCTCTGTGCTTTTGTTAAAGGATGGGATTGTGCTCTATGGTCTTTTATGGTTAAAGTACTAGAAGCTGGTTTTAGGGTCTGTGGTTAAAGCACTATAATCCACTCTAAGGCCTTGTCAGAGTACTATCATCTGTTCTATTGCATACGGTTGTACGTGGCAAGGAGTAGGATCGCCTGTCCAACCTTGTGGGTTTTCTTCAGGTACTCTGGTTTCCTCCCACTGCTAAAGACCCCTATGCGCAAGCGAATTATTCAAATAAAATTGAACCATATGTTGGTCCCGAAATGACCTAGTTTGTGTTGAGTGGACGTTAAACTCTCTCTCTCTCTCTCTCTCTCTCTCTCTCTCTCTCTCTCTCTGTTGCATTTAGTTAAAGCTCTGTTTTAATGAAACAGACAACTGAAATGACATACACTGGAGGATTTTTGCAAGTTTATTTGTCCATTGAAATAAAAATATCAATACTGTTAATTTGAACTGTAAAAAAAGAGGTCACAAACTATTCATTTCTTCTTTTAATCATGTCTAGGGTTATAGAAATAATTGAAATACATGGATGCACATGAAATGATAAGTGAATAAAATATTATAAAAAGAGATCACCCTATTTATTATGACATCTTGATAACTCTTTCTTCCAGAACCATTATAACAGTTTGTTCTTGTGGTGTATTGTCATTTCACTCTCTTCATTCTACCATCATTTCTTTCCAAACAAAAAGAAATTCAATGTTAAATGATTTACGTTATTATTTCATTGACAGTGGTTTCCTTCAGATTCAGAATATATAATTATTTTTTTAAAAAATTATCAATGATTTGTTGTATCTTCACAAATAAGATGACAAATTTTGTGGATGACAAAATTTCATTCAGAACTTCTTTTCCTTTCTTTTGTGAAGTAGTGAATAAAGTGTTTGAAATGAACGGGGGTGTTTAACATGCACATTGAATGAATGTTTTGATTTAAAGAGAGATAAAACATAAAAAGTTGTAATGTTTAATGTAATTTGTGGTGATTCATTTGCAATGGGTTTTTTTTGTTAGTTTTCATCAATGGAAAAGAAAAGAATATTATTGTTTGTCAGTTGGTCCCTTGATGACTCAATCTGAATAGTGCATTGTGTATTTTTATCAGTTAAAAGGTGCAATATATTGTTGCTGCACTTCCAAAATGATGTATCTCAAGTTTTCCCTGTTTCTGTCTTCACTCCCATTGACGTTTCCCATTGACGTTTTTTTTCCTCGCTCCCATTGACTTGATTGTACATGTACATGTGCACCACTGTACAGAGATCCTCATTGACTTAAATTGTTTGCTCCAAAATGATGTATCTCAATTTTTTCCACTTTCCATCCTCACTCCCATTGACTTGATTGTACACGTGCAGAAATCCCCATTTGACTTGTTTGCTGGGTGAGCTGACGCCTCCATTGACTTTATCGCCGGGTGAACTGACATCTTGATTGCCGAGCAAGCTGACACCTTTTTTGCCCCTGCCCCTGGTTACCTATCCAATCGCTTCAAGTTGTTACTTGATTGTACATGTGTTGAGATCCCTATTCACTTTTTTCCAGGCAAGCTGACACTTCCATTGACTCTATCGCTGGGTGAACTGACATCTTGAGCTGACACCTTTTTTGCCCCTGTCCCAGGTGACCTATCCAATAGCTTCAAGTTCTTACTACTTTCTACAACACTGGATACAATGTATTATTTACTGTTTTGTATTCAAAAGACTTCAGGTAGAATTGATTGTATTGAATACAAGAAAGATGCGGATGAGGTCTTGATGAATGAGTCACAAGAAGATGGAAACAAGTTTAATTCTTTGAGACGAGAGAATAATACAGGACCTGTAATCTTACAGCTGACATCTTTCTTTCATATACAAACTGTTTACATACAGTTCATAGAACCCGTCTTTTTATCTCATTTAATCTGTAGTCATCAGTTTATAAAAGGTTTGTTATTCCCCGTTCTTGTATACATTTGTCGTATCTTCCTTTTATACTTACTGACCGTGACTTTTACCATTGTCCACCATTTTAGGGCCAAGTTCCTTTTTTGTCTACATGTAAATTCAACCTATGATTCTCTTTTTGATTTTGAACCCAGGTGCGATGGAGAGTGAGTTAGTACATAATGTGACCCCTTGAGTTTTTACTTGCTCAGAAAATTTCAGGATTTTCAATTAAACAGTCAGAATGCTTCAGATTCATTGATGACTGAAATTGTTGAAGATCTGACAGGTTTATCTTTGACCCTTGCTTCAACTTGCATCAAAATGTGGAATTTAGGAAATTTGGTTTGTCTGCAGAAAAGGCAATCTTTTTGTAGTGTTGTCAAATTTTTCTAATTTTTGAAAATGTGCATTCTTTATGCCGTCTGGTGTTAGCATGTAAATTGGTTTCCAGCAGACAACAAGTTTCCTTTAATGTAAAAATGTTGGCAAGAATTTGTTCATCAATGTTAAAAAGATGTTTGACCAGGACGACCAGGTCAAGTGAGATCAATTGTCCAGTATATACATGTAGGTAAACAATAAGTGATATATGATAGCCAATTGACATTGACTACATTTTTGAAATAACTTGATTGGTTAAATCTACTCCAAAATGTGACTTTTCACAATCAATACCCCACTATAAGCTAATAAAAAGCTGTTTTATCGAAATTGTTTGAAAATGTAGCATTTATGGAGTTCCTAAAGGAGCAAAAGGTTAAATGTTCTTGGCAGTGAATTGCTTTGCGCCACTTAAAAAGATAGAAATCATAACAACAAGTCATTGAAGAGAAAAAGATAAATTAAGAAAACATTTATTGTGAATTCTGGTCCATTATTTGTAGGTTAGTGCGTACACAAGCACATCAATCAAAAATATTCTCAAGTGTTCAACCTTGTAGTTTTTATTGTCAATTATTGAACATAAAAATCATCCTAAAGAATACACAATGGGCGTGATCTTTGTTTTGTTCTTGTGTCAAAGGTCGTTGTCTATTCTTTTAGTGAGACAAGATCAGGATTAACCCCCTTTAGGCCAGTTATTATGTTTATTAAAGAAATTAGTCAGTTGAATGATGATGAAGACCGCAGATTATTGGTAAAAGAATAAAAGGAAAGGTTAAAGTGTAATTAAAGATACGGTTAAATGAATAAAGAGGTCACTTCAGGTGACGATGGTCGCAGTTCAGCCACAGGCAATAAAAGGTTTTGAATATGGTCAATCTAACTACATGCACTTTGACATTACTTTTATTTTCCTTTGGTCAGCAAATTATGTTAGGAGTTCATTTATATTTGAATAGTTATATGTTTCATGTTTATAATTACCATCTTTTGGAGAGGTCAGGGGACTATAAAAATGTGTTTGCACGTCCACGTCAATCGATCTGTCCGTCCCACTTTTTTAAAAACTATACCTCTGCTGCTTATTCGGAGAATGGCCTTACTGAGTTTTATGATGAGCATTCTGTTTGGATTAAGCAGAGATAAGCAATTTGATTTGTCAGTCCTTTGGGAAACAATTTGTTATAATGAGCATATTAACCATATTTATGCTTCATACAATAATAAATGTGAAAGTAATTAATGAGTTTCATCTATTTATTAAAGTATTGTTATTAAATTATGGTTGTTTTGGTTTGTGTCCATTTTGATTATATTAAGTTGTTATCATCTGCAGAGGCTGAAAAATGTTGTTATCATCTACAGAGGCTGAAAAATGTTGTGAAAGATTCATGTCATCTTATTTTTGTAAATACTGAATGGAAATTAACCAATTTGGATATTCCTTTTAGAAAATAAACTTTCACAACGTTTGTTTGACCTTTAACTGAAATAAACTGATTATGATTCTTATAATAATTTTGCACTAACGATGAACTTTCCTGATTGAAAACCATGGTAAAAGAGATTTAAACTTCCGATAATCCATACCAATGATTATCCAAATGATATTTGATATTATTTTGATTAACAGATAACATGACAGTTTGATACTTTTTCTAATTAAAAATGATTGATCAGTGATTGAAATGTATGTGATTTTTGCCCTATGTGATGTTGGGACTGCCAGAGCATGACATTTGCCACTATGTAATATATCATCGATAAAAATAAATCTCTTAATCTGTTAATGACTGAGATGATGTCATGATGATGTCATAAAAGGTAATATTATAAATATACTTCAGGTGATTGGACCTAATAAGATATAATTAAATCATAAATCTTAAACCTGAGGATATGATATCCAGATAAAGATTTATAGCTTTTCATTTCGCAAGATTTGGAATCTGATTTCATTTTGTTAACGAGTGGACGTAAGTTATCTTCCCGTCAGCTCCTAAAAATGAAGTTTGGATAGAACCCTTAAGAATGGTTTATTATTATTAACACCCAAATACACCATACAGCATAATATTGAAATCAAAAAATGGGTTAATACACCTTTCTTGCATCAATCATGCTAATTTAGACAGGCATATCCCATGCACTGTTCTGTGCCAGAAATTTTGCTGTGAAATAGTTGGGCTATGACCTATTTTTAATTCAATTTCAAACTTAATCGGACCTCATGGCTCAGAGCAACAAGATTGCTAGTAATGTCGAGCGCCACAGACATGGGAAAAACTTATTTGGAAATGTTTCACAAAGACAAATTTTCTATAGTAACCTTGTAAAACATGAAAGATTAATTTTTAATTGAAGTTTTTCTATTGTTTATTTAAAAGATGAATGTTGAAGAGAAATAAAATACTTAAAAACTGAGATAAGTAAACTTTGTAATATAAGTCAGACAGTCTCATTCATCTATTTTTTTATTCTCCTTATTCAAGTTGATAAAAAAGAAATTAAATTTAAAATGTAAGAACTATTTGAATAAACTGAATATCTGAAATATTTTCCTTATTTGAACTTCGAGAAAGTACATATTATACACTTATTCCTCCTGTATTTTCTATTAGTAATGTTTGCATTAAGGATTCGTGAATAAACAATATTTCAAAAAAAGTTAAATTTGCAGTTGTTCATCTTTTCATTAATGTGAAACTTCACTTAATTCACCTGTAAATCTACCTATATTTTCATACTAGGGTATTAAAATGGTGAAAGGGGCCATTTGTAGTAACCTTAATGAACCTGATGTTGATATATAGTGAGATTTATCGTTTAGAATGCTTTGGAGGCATGATGGGTCTCTAAAATAATGGTGGCTCACTAACCACAATTTTCCCATCTGAATACCCCGTGACCTAGCAGGGAAATGAAATATAGTTTAATGTCCTACTGTTCTGCTCCTAAACTGGGCGAATGAAGACGGGCATATGCCACAAAGTGTGCTATGAGGGAGATTTTGCCCATCCAGCGGCGCTTCGGCCTACTCTTATATCGAATTCCAACTGCCATGGGACCTTGGAATTTCGTCCAATCTGAATGACTAGAAAGCTGACCTTGTTAGGCCCTCTGTCCTACATTACCTAGAAGAGAAATGTGACTAATCATTTGAATTAGATTTAAAACTGAGTTCCTGTGTATACATTCATGACAGTTGAAAATCCAAATAAGAGTAGACTGCAGCATCGCTGTCCAGGCACAAATCCACTCATAGCACACGGCATGACTAATGCCCATTATTATTAACATGGTTAGTGCAGATAGGTAAGATGTTACACCACCATTTCATTTGAATACAGAAAAAAACTAAAGCCTTCAACACAACACTTTAAATATTTATGTATTCTTGTAGCAATAGAGTCGTGCTGACATGGTTTTAAAGATTATAGACAAGGAATGGGGAGATAAGATATAGTTTGATGTTTCTAAACATATTCACATATATGCAGGTGTGTACGATTTCAACTAACATTTGATTGACATATTGTTAGATAAAAAAAGGTAGGGAACCATAACATACTGGTGATATCTTTCAACAAAATCCATGTGGGTCGGAATATTCCTATTGCATCATTTGGCTTCATTTAACCAATCATTACGTCGATTGCACAGGTTCATAGTCATGAACACGCATGGGTCTGCGGCTATAAAGGAACTATAGTATGTCTTTAAATCAGACTTCGATTAGATTCCAGAGGGTTACCATCTAAGAGTCCTAGACACCGCGAGGTGTCTAGGTTGAGAAGAGTTTAGGTAGCATTGACTGTAATTGTAATATGCTTGTATGTATACTTGTGCTACATAAAAGGTAAAAACGGACTATTGCATTGTTATAACTGAAGAAGACAAACGTCTTAAGAAACCAGTAAGAACTAAACACAACGTGAAGGAGAAGCAAAGACGATCAGAGATAAATCCTAGACGATCACAAGGCTAACGGTAATATGTAGCAAAAACAAGATGCATGGGTCATACGTAGGATGTGGCGACCGGACCGGTTATCACACGCTCTCCGCGTCAGACGAAAAGGCCCATGGTGCTACATTCTATCAAAATTCTAAACACTTTAAATATTTGTAATCAAATCAGATGACTGCATCTCAATACAGATATGACAAAATACTATAGAGAAAAATTTTAAATGGGGAAATAATTGAATAGGTTTATACATTCAATTAGACCTTTCTGTTTATGATTTTATATGAAATCGTGCCAGGTACAGATGTTTGGAATGTGTAATAAATGATATTTATATTATATGCGACCATTAATTATTTATTTATCAATGGTATTCATTAGAGTATGACATAAAAATTCAATGGGATTTAATGTTCTATATTTCTGCTACACCTGCACTAATAATGATGAACTATGAAAGGATATTGTGCCCTGACAATGGCACTAATGTGATTATATGTAACATTGTCATTATTTTGTAGTTGTTCTAATAAACAGCCTTTTGTCCTTAGTCCCCGTCTTAATTAGCCCAGTTGCAGCAGAACAATAGGACGTTGAACCCTATTTTATTTCACATCTTCTTAATCATAACTAGGTGGGAGGGTGGCAGGTGGTTGAAGGGCACTGGACTGGACACCATGCATAGAGTTATCCATATTTAACCATAGAGTAGGGTGCATAGCAACCATAGTGGTACCCCCAACCTCACCATAGAGAAATGTCATACCCCAACCAAGAGCAGCGCCATGTGTTAAACATAGAAGGACCCGAATGTGACACTTATCATCTCATGCAATCCCTTCTGCATCAGCTCATGCTTTTATAACAAATCTGAAACATCAACCATTATTACTAACACTTTGTTTAAAACTGATTGACTAATATCATCCAGCTGATGGACAAGGAGACAGACAGACAGCTAAGCCCAGCTCCCCCACAGCCCACACCCCAAAATAATAAAAAGATGTGTTGGGCAAAATAAGACTTTTGTGAAACAAGGCAAAATTGAACAATAAAGGCAGAAATAATGAACCGATTTTAACAATAAAATCTGTGCAAATTTTTGTGTCTTGTATGCCTGGACTTGTTTACTTCCAGTATTAGTATTCATGTTTTTCATAAGTATACAGTAATGTGAAACTTTGTGGATATTATCTTTATTTTACTGATGTTATCTTCTCAGTTGTGACTGGCATTAAAGAAAAATGAACACATTAACATGGAATAAATTCTCTAGCTTACGCACTTTTAACAATAAAAACGGTTGTTGATAGATTTTCTTTGTACCCTTTTTCAATTGCTAATCTCCATCAATCTTCTAAAAGTTTTTAACAAGTTCTTCTCATCCATGTTATTTTTGAAATTTAACATAAAATGACTAGAATATAATAATACAGCAACCTATAGGTTTTACTTATCGTTATGATAAAGATGATATAAATTTAAAAACATTTTTTAAAAGATATTTTTGATGGTTTAAAAGAAGTGATAAAAGCCTCTGAATGATACTTATCTTTTTGTTTAACATAGTAAATTGAAATTTTAATATCTTTTAAGTAACCCGTATCGTAGAGTTGATCAGTGACACGCTTGATGCACACGACAGAAGACGTTTGATAGTTGTATATTGTTTAGATAGTTTTTTCCTATAGACTGAGTACTAGTCATTCATACGTTTAGACCGATGAGTACACACCTTATAGCTAGTGTATCCCCTGTCGTAATCAGTTGGTAACGACACCTGTGTGTTAACTTGACGTCCAGTCGAGTTTTATTCTATACTAATATCTAAAGGAGTGAGGAGTAGCCATGAACGACACAGTATGGATTATAATTTTATTTGTGGGGTGAAAACAAAGTTTGGATAATTGTACAATTGAATGATGTGAATAGGATTTTTTGATGAATATAATGGTATCCTCTTCTCATGTTGTTTCTGTCATTATAAAGGTGAAAGTAATTTATGGAAAACCTAATTTTGAATAAGAATTATTAATTGTTGCTTATTGAACATGCACCATTTTTTTAAGTATGACATTTTTTTTAATGGAAAACCTTATTTTTGAATAAGAATTGTTTAGTTTGTTGTTTATTAGATATGGACTTTGAAGTGCTCTGTTTCCATTTTAACAGATTATAGAAAACCTTGTTTTTGTAAGAAAATATCAGTTGTTGCTTATCACAAATGGAATTTGAGATGCTCTGTTTCTATTATAACAAATTATGGTAAACCTTGTTTTTGAATAAGAATTACTTAGTTTTTTGGTTATTGAATAAGGACTTTGAGCTGCTCTGTTTCCATTTTAACAGATTATCGAAAACTTGTTTCTGTTTAGAAATTATTAAATGTTTCTTATTAAATATAATGTGTGAGGTGCATAGTTTCCATTTTGACAGATTATGGGAAACTTGTTTTTGTATAGAAATTACTAATTGTTGATTATTAACTATGGACTTCGAATTATGGTGCTCTGTTTGAATTATAACAAATTATGGAACTAATTAGTTATGAATAAGTATTATTGTTTCAAATTATGGAAAATCTTGTTTTTGAATAAGAATTATTAATTGTGGTCGTTCTGACCTTAGAATGTCTAAGAATGTAAAATTTATTGTTATGGTTTGTTCTGTCTGTTGTTTGTTGTGCACTGTATACTTTTGTTGTGTCAAAATACTTTTAATTCATACTTACCTAACAGATAGAGATACTGATGGACAATATGAAATGGTTCCTCTCAAACCTTGATGTCAGTATTGGAGTAAAAGTACTTATTGTTATGGTTTGCACTGTCTGTCTTTTTGTTGTGCAGTTATCATGATTTGTCTATTGCTGTTTCTTCAATAGTTTTAATTCATGTATACTGATTTGAAATTTGAAATGGTTGCTGTCAAACCTTGATATCAATATTGGAACAGAAAAGTGGGATATAAAACCCAATTTCATTGATTCTGATATCAATATGCTGAGCACTTATTTAAGGAGGGTATAAAATTTCTTATATGAGATGATTTGTATACTTACAAGTTTATAACTGTCAATATACTTATATAGTATTATCAGTATAAATTTACCTGTATATCTACTATATATAAGTACTGTACTTACTGGTACATACATTATCTACCTCTTTGAATAATGTATGTGGGAAAATGATGCCTCGGAGAGTTGAAGTGCCATTTTGTTGAAAATTCCCATCTTCAATGAATTTTAGACATATGGTGTTGAATTAGTATTTGTTGACTTTTATATGAATGCATTTATTATCATTTATAAAGTTAGCAAAGTAGATGACTTGAAGTTTAGTCCGCTGGGATTTGATGTAAGATTTGTTTTTGATGAGGACAGGGGTATATATTATTCCATTTACGTCAATAAGTATTGAGGAAAAACAGGTACTTAACATATAAAATAATTATCTTTAACTCTTTGAAAAAAAACCTTCATTCTTTGACTATGACAATGGATAGTGAGGGTTGTGTCGACTGTGATAAGGATATAGTCATCAGTTAGTATAATATTTCGTCTATGAATGTGGAAGGATATTTTTCTACTTTGGTTTGAGGAAGCATATTTTCCAACATAGGGACAGGGATGTGAAGAAGAACAGAAGGAATATTGATGGAAAAAAGTACATTGTGGAATAATATACACCTCTGGGTGAGGAGCTGAATGTCTTGATAATCTCTAATTGTATTAATTTAAAACCAAGTTTTTTATTTCTTATTGGCTGTTGATAGGTTTGATAAGTTAGACCAGTCACCATTTATGATACTGTACTATTTTCCAAGTTTTGGCTTGTGTTTCATAGAATAAACTAAAAGAGCAGAAATCAAACCTGTAACGGAATTGTCCATAATGATTGACATCTCGAAAGAGTCATTTAATTGAGTCCTATAGTATAACTTGTTATTTTGGAATATATAATCTCAATTTATCTAAACCATAAAATCATAAAAGTTGTTTTTTTATGTTAATGGGTATGGGTGTAGTTAAAGTTTACCTTATATTTGATATTAAATATCTGCTTATTTTTGTTGTGGCCTGCTGAGAAATAATCTTAATGTTACAAATATGTAAGTATAGTGAAAAAGAAGCAATTATAATATATAGTGAAATTTGTTACTTTATTCGGTTTAGGTATATGAGCATACCCATAACAGAATTCAGGGGTGTCAGTCAAGGTTGTACAAGCTGTAATATTATTTTTTACTGTTATGAGACATATGATAACTTTATAATCACAATATACAAAATTGCAACGTTGGCAATTTAAATTGATACAGCGTCTTTGATTTGGGAGGAAATTATCAATGTTGACTTAATGATTATCTTTAAATATTTTGTGAGATGAATAGTTTTTCTCCATTTCTCCACTCTTCTCCCATTGCTTAGCAAATCTTTGAAATCAAGTTATGTATGTTACTCTCAAAATAATTAAAACTATCTCTTTTCCAAATGACTAGTTTTTGATCACATAGATGCTTAACATAATATATCATTAGTAGTTTACGCTACATATATTTTTTTCAAGTGGTTTGTTTGTGTATTTATTTTATTACATGATGTAACAATAAAGATTTATAGCCGTGAGGTATCACATGCTATTTAAACCCAGATTATCGAATAATGGGTGGGACACTTATGAAATTAACACAACAAAAGATTCTTTAAATGCATGTTTAAAATTGTGAATACAATTGCTCACATGTGAATCAACAAACTTTAGAAATACTCTAGGTGGTGAATTGCTTTGAATTGAATAGTTAATAAATGAATAGAATATTCCTTGCGGAAAGAGGCTACGAAATATTATACTTGTTTACTTTGTGATTTAATGAGCCATTATCAAAATAAATGTTCTCTAACCACGCTGTCCACGCCAGATCATGATGAACTTTCACAAGGATCGAACATGGGACCTCCAGCCACCTGATCGTCTTTTTTAGCTATTAAATTGTGTAAGGTGAATCTCTTACACGGATATATTAGGTTAGGATGAATTTAAACATTTGCAAAATTCATCTGCAGACAATATTAAAAAGCTAGTGCTTTTGTTTTCCTACCACTGCTAAAGATCCGTACGTGAAGCGAACTACTGAACCATGTACATGTATTAGTTCTGAAAGACCTAGTTTGTGTCGAGTGGACATTAAACCCCATTTCTCTCTATCTCTCCATATTTTAAACCGATTGAATCCCATCCAGGAGATGACATAGGTATGGTGGCCTACAGTCTGAATAGCATTTTTTTCTAAATAGGCTAAAAAAAATAAAAAAATAAAAAAAAAAATTTAAAAAAAAAATAAAAAAATTAAACTACATTTGCCTAGCGTCTTAATAGTGTCTTGATTAACCAGACGCTCAGTGTGAGTTATCTCCTTTCCGAAAGTAATATTCGTCGTAAAGTGTAAACCACTAATAGATCAGTGGTGTAAACAAGCCTAAATTAGAAAAAATGCGGCACTATTGCACTTTCGCACCTTTACCCAAAGTAATATTCGTCGTAAAGTGTAAACAAGTCTAAATCAGAAAAACTGCTGCGCTATAGCTTTTTCGCACCTGTACTAGTTTCCGTTGCATTTGTTGACTATTTAGACTCGAATAACAAGACACTCAGGCGGACTTCGACACTCTGCGCTACACGCTCGCAGTTCATAATAATAATAATAATTTTCGTATATTTTAATTTTTGCGCTAAGCCACCATTCTGCAAAAGACTATTTGGCGTTGACCATTTGGATTGGCGTTTACGTGTGAATAACGTTGTGACCTTGATGCTGACCCTGACTTGAAATTTTCCATCAGTTTCGGGGTCTTTGCGTTTATATTATGCTTGCCGTCGCCCTATTTCTTGCTGTATTATCAAATTCAATGTTCGAGCAGTTCGAGGTGAAAGCAGAGACAATGCCCGGAAAAGGTAACCGGGTCAAAGTCGTAGGTCATGTTACAGAAAACTGAACTCAAACTTTTCAAAGTTTGTTTTTGGACACTTGACCTTGGGAACACGGGCCCTCTACGTTTGGCCGTTTTCTGAATTACCAGTGTGTGACAGGACCAAGGTCAAGGTCGATAGTCCAAGACCAGATTGTAGCCTTTAAAATACTATATTATAGTATTCCAAGGTCAAAAGTCCAAAAACTGACTTTGAAAAGTTTGAGTTCACTTTTCTGTAACATGACCTACGACTTTGACCCGGTTATCTTTTATGAAGGGCATCGTCTCTGCTTTCACTTCGATCACTGAATTTATAATACAGCAAGAAATAGGGCGACGGCAAGCGTAAACGCAAAGACTCCGAGATTGGTGGAGAATTTCAAGTCAGGGTCGGCATCGAGGTCACAACGTTATTCACACGTAAACGCCAATCAAATTGGTCATCGCCAAATAGTCGTTTACGGATAATGGTGGCTTAGCGCAAAAATTAAAATATACGAAAATGAGTAAAATGCATCATTTTGCCCGAAACAGTTAGGTATGATGTAAACAATGCACGAGCCGTTGAGCCAATGACTACCGCCACACGAAGTCAACGCGCGTGTTACATGTAGACAGTCATCTGTGACAGAGGTATTTCGTAAATAATTCTCTGTAAAACAAATTGGCGTTAGGCGCGTAGCAGTGTCTTGTTATTCGAGTCTAAATAGTCAACAAAGGCAAATGGCGTCGAACGGATAAATATATATCTCCTTGGAGAAGATAAAGGTCGATAAAATGAAAAGTTATTGATCTACGACTACGGGAACTGGTACACTTTACGACGATTATTACTTTCGGCAATGAGATATCTCACACTGAGCGTCTGGTTAATCAAGACACTATTAAGACGCTAGGCAAATGTAGTCTAATTTTTTTTTTTCTTTCAATTTAAACAAATTTTTTTTTTTTTTTTTTTAGCCTATTTAGAAAAAAAATGTTATTCAGACTGTAGGCCACCATACATAGGTCTCCATTTAATTTGCTTTATTTTGATAAAATTTATTGGGAAAAAACTTGACCTTGGTTCAATTTCCTAAGGCAAGTTGACCATTTCTATTCATTTACTAAACTTTAATATACTGATCGATCATCAAACTTATAGTTGAATGATCTTTGAGGGCAAAAACAAAAAGAGATAGTTGACCTTGCTTAATAATCTGGTCAATTCGAACATTAACGCTTAATTTGAACAAAAAAAAATCTATATTGAAACTATTACCATGGTAGCTGTCAATCAAGCCACTGAAGGTTATTTGAGTAATTTTTAAAATGAAGTCTCTGATGCCAGGTTCCAACTGTGGTGTTATGTGTTATGATAGAATTTTCCCTGTTAAGTCCACCATCTGCTACATGCAGATTTGTTCGGATACATATCTATGTAGTCAATGCGATTTCTATAGCATGTCGATTTAAATCAATCCATTTAAAATCGCGAACATTTGACGGTGTAGAGAGATAATTATGAGCTGGTCAGCTGAATAAATATCTAAATAATAGTCTATATAATATTTAAGGGAAAAAGAATGACTTATCTCTTATAAAATGCATCTCTAAGATGCGCATAATTAGATATTGACCAAAAGGTGCAGATGGCGATCAACGACTTTAGAAAAGTCTTGTTCTCTTAGGCAAGATGGTCATGTTAATAGGAACATTTGCCTATATTAAAACTAATCAAAAGGTTTGTTACATGACAGGTGTCAATCAAATGATGAGTGGGTAGATAGAACTGCGAAGATGACCAAAAGTCGAAGGACAAACGTGACTTATAATATCCCCTATATTGACTGATTGATAGATTACATCGTTATATGGACATGTTTATTGACGCAGAAAAAAATACTTCATATCCGTGAATGACAAATAGCTTATGACTTGGGTAATTCGTAAATTTAGAAATATGTTTAGGATTACTGAGCACGGAAGTAGTTGGCAATATGTCGGTACATGTAGGTGATGATCACATGTGATGCTATAAATTATTGAGATAGAACATTTGTGAAGATTGTTTTCTGTTTTCAATTACATCCTTCAAAGATTCTTGTGTTGACAGTTGCATGCATCCGAATATACGACCTGGAAATATTTATGTACTCATAAATACTTGAAAGATATAAAAACATTGTTGTTGTGTCGATATACTATTGTGATATATATGTAGGTACTGCATGTATGTCTATATATGGTGCTGGAGTTTTAAATTAAAACTTGTTTTCAACTTTAATAAAGACAAAAATTCTTCTGCAGATGACAGTTTCTGAAATTAAGAAAAATTCTTTTGATACTTTGTGACAGTAATATATATGTAGGTACTGCATGTGCATCTTTATATCGTGCTGGCGTAATACGTTTCTGAAGTTTTAATTTGAAACTTGTTTTCGACTTCCATTAAGACAAAATTTGACTGCGGATAAAATTTTCACAAACTAAGAAGAAGTTTTTGGAAATGTGAGAATTTCAAAATTTCATGTTCATGATAACAATTGGACAACTGTTTAAATGTTTTCCTTGTTTTTCTGAGATCTGTATGTGGTGAGGAGGAACCAAATTAGGGGGGAATCATTATAAAAATATTTGATTTATTTTGCCCCCAAGACAGTTTTTACATGTAAGTCTAATAATGATATTGTATGATAAACTATCTATATACAATATATAAGTATATATTAATGTAAGTATCAACAAAGCTTTTTGTAAAGTTCAAGATTTAAAGTTTATGATTTTTACCTGATATGTAGAATTGAATAGATTGATTATAATATGTGGATATTCTAAGATAGATAGGCCTATTGTTGTTTGACGACCATTTTATCCACTTTTATTTATCAAGATTTAACTGACCTTATGAGACATTCTTAAAACACCCCTTTTGTATTTGGACATGCATGTATAGTTGAATAAAATAACAATAAGCTGACAGCTTTAAAGACTATCTCATATTTTTATTCAATTTAAGTCGTGGGGTATCAAATTGTTAAAGCATAATCGTTTTATTTGCGAAGGAGATTTGTAATTTTATTCTTTTCAGATCTAGTTTTATGAATGAGTATATTGCATGGATATTGTTGACAAATAATACTGTAGCATTGCAAGGGGGAAAAATATTTTTCTGGTGAAAATGTCATTCTGATTGAATTCAACCTCGTGTGGGTCAAGTTTATAGTATTTTTCTTTTCTCTTCAAATGGAATTATTTATTCAAGTTTTGAAAGATTGTGTTTTTTGTTATGTTGACAAATATTTGAATTAGAGTTTTATAAGGGATTTTCTATAAATAAAGTGTATATTGAGATGGGTATGTTGTTTTTAAGGTGATCTCTACCTGTCTCAAACATTGATAAGAAGCTTAAAACCCATAGAAAAAAGTACACTATGTTATTAAAATTTTAAGTGAGCCGAGTTTTTATAAGTGTCTATACGTCTTCACAGTGAGTACGTCATGTTTGAATTATTTTAAGATTGACAAGTGTTATGAAGAAGATTGAAAATGGATTAAATTTAAGTGTGCATTAAGTTTGGTATTAGATCAAATTTCATAATATTATATCTGCATAAGTAGGTTAATTTGAAGAGTATTTCTGGGTAATTAGTGAAAAGCGGATTCAGACATTAAGAAAAAGTGAAAGTAGTGTGTAATTCGATTTCAAGAGGATATGATAACCAGGCAGTTTGTTGTTGAATGTTTCTTGTTTTTATACTATAGTGAAATTATTTATTTATGAAGTTTTGTTGTTGTACTTTAGCAGTTGATGTGTAGTTAATTGATTGTAGAAAGATATATTCTTTCTCTTGTATATGATTAGGTTTTATTTTTGAATTCTCCAGTAGAAAGAGTATCTATATTCCAGTTAGCATCAGTGTTCAACGATTTGTTTATTCAATTATAGGAAACGATGTGATGATTTGGATTTAAAAAACAAAACTCTTTAATATTGAACGAGAATTTTAAATCTGGAATAAAAACTATATAAAACTTTCAAAATGAAGTTGAAACAGAAAAATTTTAAGAAAAAATTCTTGACCAAACGGAAGAAAAAAGACAGTGTAAAGGATGGGGAAAGACCTCTAAGTACCTCTTCTGACTGTGATTTAAGCTTAGAAGCTAGTTGTGCGTCAGTATTCTTTGATGAACCAGTCTCTCGAGATTCAGAACAAGGTGATTCTGGAGCTTGTATGTCCATATCACCACTTTCACCAGCTTCTCCGCAATGTGTCTCACCTGTTCTTGTCACAGACGATAGCGGAAATGAACTTGATCAGGATATTACTAAAATGTTTGAGGATTTAATAAATGAGGTGGAGGGTGAATCTACGGATAGCACTTTACGTGGAGATCAGTCATATTTCTCTTCTGGACCTCCAACCCCAGATCCTGAAGCAGAACTAGAAATTTTGGAGTTAGAGGATGACTTTAGTGAATATAAAGGTCCAGCAATACGTAACTTGTTTGCCAGGCATTTTAATGTACCGACCTGTTTTTGTGATGAAAGTAAAATGTGCAATATCGATGTTGTGATCAAACATGTGGAAATACAACCTGGTACTGTTACAGGCACTGAAACGTTTAAAGTTTTAGGAGAACACACTATTAAGGTAAGGATAAACAGGTTTTCAGTTACCTCAATAAAAACAAATTCATGATCATATATCCAACTTCCGTGACAAATATATATGGCATAAAAGTGTCACATTAATCACATAAATGGAGCGTAAGGTTCTGCTGTCTTTCGCCCTTTTCAGTGGTGCGGTATGGAGATCCTGGTAAGGAACAGCATAAAGTCTTCAGATGGATTGAATACCATGCATGTAAAAAAAACCTTGACAGAAACTCTGCTGTCTTGACAAGCTTTCCGTCATAGTACACATCATGGTGTTTACTCATGATCATTAGCTCAGTAGGTTCTGGAAAGTGAGAAATTACAACTCTTTTCGTTTCATTTCAAACACAGCCAATTGTTTAATGAAAAGAACAGAACACACATGGAAACAACATAGCTTAAATGCTCCAGTACAGTTATAATAAAAGATCAAAGTGTAACTTGTTTATTTCATATTTAAACTATTACAAACATCTGATCTTCTGATAAAAAATAAAAAGCAAAATAAATGAGTTTGGGTCAGGCTTATCTGACAACCTCGACGACACTTAAAGAGCACATAAAATGAGGAAACTAAATTCATTGAGCTTATAAATATTGGTTACTATATGCATTTTACGGCAGTTTAACGTCGATCTGATGAAAATTAATTCAGATATCGTCACTCAAAGTCGCAAATATAGACCTCCCGTAAAAACGACTTGGCCAATTATTGAAAACACTCTTAATCCCCTCAGACGCCAGTGACGTCACAGTGACCGAATGCATATTCGGGATGTTTATTCCTTAATTACCTATATACACCCGGCGTGTGTATTCGTTAACGCCTGACTGATTCCTTAATCCCCCTAATTAAATAACAATTGACTACGGAAGAATTTGTTTTATAAAGACAGTTGTTGTAGCCATATTCCCCATGTGTTTTTTTTATCAGAATAAGCCGACCGTAATAATTGGCTTCTGATTGAAACAAGATTGGTGTGAAATTCTTATAGCCGGCGCTACGGACATCTTTTAAGCCGATAGAAATAATCAATTGTCGGCTTTTAAGAAAGGAAATGGTTTCAAATAATAATCATTAGGGGTGTAACGATACATCGAACAATCGATGCATCGCGATAGTTTGACTGTCGATAGTGTATATCGATATTAAAAAGAAACTATCGATAAAAATTGCGATAGTCAAGCAAACTATCGATAGCTTCGATAGTTTGTAATAGCGAAAGTAACATGGCTCAAATTCACTTGTATTTGTCGAATAATTACTCTGTATTTATAACAAAAAGCTCCGTTATCACTAAAATAGCGTTACACGATCTCAATGTCACATGGAAATCTTCGTCTACCATATAAGGCATGGCTTACTAAGAAATGTGTAAAATGGTTGATTTTGGCGCGAAAAAGCTGAAAATGGTCACGTACGCCAATAACAGACATGCTGAAAGCATGTCGCATATGGCAGGAAAGTTGGCTATGACTTTTTAAACAAATTACTAAACTACCCATGTAATATTAATAATATACAATTTTATATAATATAAAGAAAAAAAAAAAAATTTTATTATTTAATTCACAATCAGAATGTGACGTTACCGTGTACCTGAGATACCAGCTTAGGAGGCTCTTCTATTCGCCCCCCTCCCCTTTTGCCGCACCTTTAGAAGACATGTTTTTATCTGCACCGTCTTGTGTCGTTTCATTCTGTCGGTTTATTTGTCGATATGACTACCGATAACCCAATCTGTTTCACAGAGAATTACTTACGAAATATCTCTGTAACAGACGACAGTTCACAACAGGTGCGTTGACTGCACGCTGTTAGTCATTGGCTCAACGGCTCGTGCAATGTTTACTTAACACCTAACTGCTTCGGGCAAAATGATGCATTTTACTCGTTTTAATACCCATTTACACTAAATAGGAAATATTTTTACACTCCAAATACTTCAAACGTCATTATTTATTTTTCTTTTACCTCAAAAAAATGTTTGAGAATTTAATTTGTCGGAGTTAAAAAGTTAATATGCCGTACTCATTAAGCCTCGTCGATGTCATGCTTATCAGTGATTGTAGCGGCCAAGCGAATATTCACTGCGGGATCAGTTTGCCGATAACCGTGTTAAAATATTACGTACTGATTTACGGGCTGGAGATGTTGATCAACTAGTGAATTATAATCTATTCTAGTCACAAATATATAATCTATTACAACTTAAGACGAGAAAGGTCAGCTTTTGAAAATGCTTTGACTTATATAGTATAGTGATATGTAGCTTACGTGTAAAATTAATGATTACGCTAGTCAAATGTTAATTGGACCGACAAATACACACGTGTTAACTGGCGGTGTGTATACAGTGATATATCGTACAGATAGTGCTATATTGTATAGATAATGTGTATAGATTATGTGTAGTGCCTGTGACGTCACTAGCCAATCAACCGGATAAAGCTTGTAATTGAAAATTTAAAAAACCGTTTTTGGCTGTCTGATGTTTAAACGTTAATATCTCAATTAATTTTAATCAGATTGGAGTGAACTTGACATAAAATGCATATAGTAACCAATGTCTATAGGCTCAATGAATCTAGTTTTCTCATTTTATGTGCTCTTTAAAGAACTAATTTAAGGGTCTGATTTTTAATTCAAGGGTAGCAACATAAAAATGTGACCTATTGAATATTAATGTCAAGGGGGGATATGTATTAAAGAAACGTGCTAGATATAGATAAAAAATGTATTAGGTATTGTATTTGTTTGATAGGTAATCAGTATTTTATAAACTTAATCTGGTTGTGTTAAATATATAATAACATGTTGATTAAAATAGAGACTGATATCTTAGATGTGTACTAGGTGTTCCCTTGAGGATTGTCAATTTCTTAGGTCAAGAAATATTCCTGAATGTTCTGACCTCCACCCTAGAAAATCTGGTACAGAAAGTCGCGGAAACCTGATAATAGATAGGGTTCATCCTCTCATGACCACAAATTGTATGTTGATTTAGAATTAATGAAAGTATTATCTCTTATACTTTCTCATTGTATAAATAAAAATGACGAACCCAATAACGATGTGAGATCCATGATGATAGTTGAGTAGTAAGGACACAGGCCTCTTGACCAGAATGTCCCCGGTTAAAATTTCCAGTATGGACCAACAAGAACCTTGAAAATATTTTGTAATTTATGACATTTTGTAATTTATGACCTATAGGTTTTAAAATATGAAATATAAATTTTAAAAATATATTATAGTTTATAAAATATAAATTTATCAATCCATATAATTAGGGTAATTTCACCCATACCCCAAATCTGTTTTGGGGAAATATATCCACAATTAATTTATACTCAAAACTACACTAATTTCAAAGTAAAGTTTTCCAATAAATTTTCAAGTGTTAACGTAAAATTATGTTTTGACACTGTTTTTTTGTGGGATATCACATAAATTTGACAAAATAATAAAGCTGCTTAGTAATATAAATTAAAAACCCAAGGTTATTCAACACTCTAGGCCATATTCCTAGTTGGATATACATGTTTATAATAGAATACAATAGATAAAAACTTGATTCTTATTGAGTTTTCACAAGATTAGTTACGGGACAACAATAAGAGGCTTCATATAATATCTTTAAGAGATCAATTTCATTAATTTATGGGGAATCATCCAAGCTTATTTTGTCAGTCAATACAAACTTTATCCATGCTTTGTTTGCGGTGATTGAAAATGGGAGCTCGTATTACCAGAGAGAGAGTTTGATGATAGTGAGTATATTATCACTGAGTGTGGTCTGTTGTTGTTAGTAGGTAATGACCCAAACAACAATAGAAATATACATCTACCTGTCATATCATATATTAATTTTTAATAAATTTAGAACACCATAGAGCTCTTTAAGTAAAACTACTGGAGACCATTCGTTTTTGTCAAAGTTAGAAATTTTGACATGAATTTTGAGACAAATTGCTTGTTTCGTGAAATGAAATGAAATGGTGTTTAATGTCCTACTGTTCTGCTCCTTAACTGGGCTAATGAAGAAATTTGTATGATAATACATGTGTGCACTATATTACAAATTGTTCTAACCATTTTCAGATGGAGAGAGAAATAGGGTTTAACGTCCACTCGACACAAACTAGGTCATTTCGGGACTAACATATGGTTTATTTTTATTTCAATAATTCACTTGTGGGTAGGGGTCTTTAGCAGTGGGAGAAAACCCACGAGGTTGGACAAGCGACCCTACTCCTTGCTACATACAACCAGGGATTTTTCAGATGGAAGGGTGTGGATGAGTTGAGTGGTTATGTCAATTGATCTAATGCCCTCTTTGTAGACCAAAAGAACTGTAAACTATATATTTTGTGGGTTTCATCTCAACTTTCTTTGCACTTTGACTTCTTTAAAATCTCTTAAAGACTCCTGATCTGAAAGTTAATTATTGAAGATACACCACATCTTGATCCAGATGAGAACCTGTTAGTTTAGAATAGACATTAAAGGAGCAGTCTCAAATATATTTTGGTAAATAAAACTATATGATTGTGTGTGAAATACATTTAAAAACCTTTATCCTCTGTGTAAATAATGATATATGATGCTCTTTGATACTTTTTTCAAGAAATACAAAGTTTCACGTTTCATGAGGGAGGGATCTTGAATAATAGCGATGAAAGTAACTATTGACTGTGACTGAACATTTCAAAGTATTGAGCTCTCTTTGGAATCGATCGCTAGAATTGCTTAAGAGGGTTGCGTAATTATTTAATGGATTTCATTGTTCAGTTGTATGATATGAGTGTCTTGATAATCATGACAACAATTTTCAATATAACTTCAGCAGGCATATATATGGTTTTTACGTCGCTTAAAATGATATTGATTGGAATTTGAGGACTTGTGCCCTACATTTTGGTCACACAAAATAACTCAGTTCTCAGCTTGTCTTGCTGGAATCTAAATATATAATAAAACAATACATCTATATAAAGAACCATTGTTTATTGCGGTATTATAGTCAGAACTCATCAATCATATTGGTCAAGTGTCATAAGAATTGAACAAGGAGGGGTTTTCTAGTAAACATATATGCCTACCATTTTGCCACTTGACTGACGGGCAATGAAAATAGCCGGCTGGATAACTTTCTTGTTAATCAATTTGCCTTCCATCATCTTAGAATTTCAAAGATTTTATCCTTAAAATACACTTAAATTTACAGTCATGTGTAAAAGCACTTAAAAATATATAAAAAAACAATTGAGATTCTATCTGGATATTCAAAGGTGAACAAAATAAGTCAAAACTTGTCTGGCTGGCAAATTGTCTGAAGTGAAAGCACTGAAACATGTCCCTGCACAGAACTGTATTCTGATGTTTCTCTACAGTGTCTGTGTAGTTGGTGTCCACAGGTTTGTCATATAGGGGTTGGTGTTGTGTGTAGTGCAGTTCTCCTGTAGTTACTATTACAGGTTGAGTGTTCACAATATTGGTGTCACAATTAAAAATGTCCAGGTGACAAAACAATTCATTGATGAATTACATATTATATGGGAATGGGATGAGGCTGACAGTAGACAGTCTGTTATTTAGACAGGTATATTATTATGATATAGTTGTCTCTATATCAATGACCTGGACTGACCTGTCAATACAAGTCGTCCTCATCAATAAATCAAATATTCTATTCTTCTTTAACAACATGTATGTAAACAATAATAATAGTCTTTATGTCCAGACAAGTTATCAATCATATTTCTACAAACAATATCACAAATTTTTGTTATTCGTACATTTAATGCCTTCTATTGTTCATGTCAGAACTTGAGTGTCACATGCTTGGAATGCTCATAATTTTCACAAATTTGAGATTTTTGAGTATTACAATATCGCTTAATGGGGTCTCCAGAAATCATATTATATACAAGGACTTCACCATTATAATGCTGTTGCAAGAAACAACCACCTTACTGCAAGCTACACTAGGATGATGTCACAATTTTCTCAAATTTGGGATTTTGAAGCAGTATGACACTACAAGAGTATGACACCAGATGATGAAGTCTTGCCCAGAAAATGGGCAGATTACAGAAGACAGTTAGGGCTGATGCTATTTCATTACAAATGTAATTGATTACATTTCCATTACATGTTTGATGTAGTCATTACAATTACTATTTTCTTTATGAAAAAATGAAACATTCTGTAGTTAATTCAGTAAATCAGCTTGTCAGTAGAGTCTACAAGTCCATTGGTTTGCGAACCTTGACATAAAGGTAAATAACCCAATGAGCTGTATGACCATTGACAGTAGACAAGCTTGAACAGTGTATCTGGAGTGACTTGAATTTGTATCACTGTGTCTCTCTGTTTCCAATAGAAACATAAATGTTATGATAACCTAAATATTATAGAAAAAAACATAGTATTGAAAACCGCAATGTCCTCCTTTTGATAGTCGAGACCCTTACAAAGTGTTGGTCAATTGAGGAAAATCTCTGACTCTGTTTTTAATAGCATTAGTGAACAATAATCAGATCTCATTTCAATGGCTGTTCATTTGAATGTGTTTCATAAAGTTTAAATTACCTAGAGACCTAGTCGTACAGGACTATAGATAGCATCGTAAACACCATTTCAATAAGATTTCTTTACGTTTCTACGACTTTGTAGATGAGATGACAGCTCGCATTATTATCAGAGATTTTTTAATCTTTATTGTTTGTCTGTATTTATATGACATACATGTAGAAACCGGTTGACATACATATTGACGACCTATTGATTTAAAGCGGAAATTTCATATTTTCTAAGAAAGTCAAAACATAATTATTTCTATGTCTTTTGCTCAAAAGGTTGTCAACTCACTATTATACGATCATGGGCAATATTCCATAGGCATAAAAATCTCTGACACAGAAAATAATAACACAATTACTTGAATTACCTCCCTTGATTTCCCATTCCCCTCCATGCAAAGCGATCTTCAAACGTTTGAATTTGAAGTTGAAAATGATATTTTTGCCAATTTCTCAACTGGCAATAGTGAATTATAGGATTGATGCGTTTTAAAGACTGAATTCATCATCCTTCATGAGATACTAGAAAAATATTAACTATATGTTAGTCTCAAAATGACAGACCTTTGCCCATCTTCATTAACTCAGCCTGTTCAAGAAAGTAGCTTGTTAAACTCCATTTCATTTTCATATTTCATGAATGTAATATTGAATATACAAGATTAAACGATACCTGGGTTACAGTGGCATTAAATCATTTGATGTACAAAAGAAAGATGTTAAACCCCATTTCACATTCATTTCATTAAAGAAATGTTGATAAGTGTAACTTGTTCTTACAACATATATAACTGGACAATCGGTTATATGATATTTTAATTATATCTTACTTTAGACCCCCTGATTTTATTTTATTACATAAAATTGAAAGTAGAATCAAAGTAAATGTTTATCCTGAGGTTTGAATTCTCCTACCTCTATGAATAATTTTCCTGTTAGACAATAACCACACAGAAACTGTTATCGTAACTCGTCTTAAAACATGCCTGATTACCATCACAAAGTTACCAAGATTATTTGAAGTTTAGGTCTGGGTTATGTGTGAATTTTCTCAAGTTTCATTTATCATCAAATCTTGCATTTGAAATTCAAGTTCATTTTCTTAAAGCTGCTTTCAAAAGGGGTTGCCCCATTGTATGACTGAATCTGAACTTTTGTTTACATTGATATTGACACCCACATCTATCATGCATAGACATGTAAATTTCTCTCCCAGTTTTTGGTAGTTTTATCTAACAATACCCCCGTACTCGACCTAAAGATTCTCACTATAAGACAGGGTCTGTTGACAATGGTTTTTCCGATCATTTACATTATAATATAGCCATTGTAACATCATACTATTGTACAACAAGTTTAAATGGTTGAACTTTGATTGAGTGATATGCACCCACTCAAACTTTAAATGATATAATGCTACCTTGCATGATATATAATACATAACACAGTTACAGTGTATGATGTCCAACAAACAATACAGTTAGATTGCAGGATATCTAACAAATGATATGGTTAGAATGGTGCATACAACTTAACCTGTGATCTCAAATTTGTTTGAAAATTAAAAAAACCCATAAATATACGACTGTTAGATTTCCTGACTAAATAATGAATGTACTGGTATCTATCTGAAATGAAATGAAAGGATTTCAGAGTTCTGCACAATTGGGAAATGAAATAAAATGGTGTTTAAAGCCCGACTGGGCTATTGAAGACCGACATACGCCATACAGTGTTCTATGATGAGAATTTTGCCTGGACAGCGGCACTATTGCTTACTCTTATGTGAAATTCCAACTACCTAAGACCTTGGTTTTTTGTGCCATCCGAATGACTAGACAGCTGTCCTTTTCAGGCCCTCCGTAACTGACATGGAGAAACCACGCCAGAAAATCCAACACCAGGATCAAACTCGCAACCTCCATGCCACCACCATGGTCCCCTGCATTAGCGGGACTCTTAAAGATCAACCTGTCCCATGCAGTGTTCTATTGGATTCCACCTACACTTCATTCAATTCCAAGTACAAGATTGGACCTCACATTTTTATCCCATCCAAATGACTGAATCCTCCGTCCTGCACAGCTGAAAAAGTCGTAATATCCTGAGGAACTTTCTCACTATTAATACGCTCAATCACAGAATATCCTTCAAGGATTACACAAAGTATGTTGCTACAAACACAATTTGAATTCTAAATTTGCAAAAATGATCTCACTGTTAACTTCAGAGGAAAGTCTTAAAGAGAAAGAAAAATGGGGTTTAACATCTACTCAACACTAACTAGGTCATTTTGGGACTCAAATGTGGTTCAATTTTATTTCAATAATTGGCTTGCCCGTAGGTGTCTTTAGCAGTGGTAGGAACCCCAAGGAGCCCAAGAAAACCCATAAGGTTGGACTGGTGACCCTACACCTTGTCACGTACAACCAGGCAATTGAAACCTTACTTGTTGACTCAAAGACACCAGTATCATTCAATACATACACGCTAACTATTCGGCCATCAACCACCCTGAACATTAAAAGGCTTGTCAGACAGGCCTTTATTTTTCCTTGATCATCTCAGTAAATTTAGATTAGGAAACATAGAGGTGGAATGGCAACACTCCATTAAAAGAGCAGCAGAGGCTTGACAGGCCGGTACATATGTGTAGCTGCTGGACCAAATGTACAAATTTAGAGTAGCAATAAGAAGTGGTTTATTCTGAATATACTGAGCGCCATAGAAAACGCATCACTTACGTTTTTTGTATAAAAGGCTCTTACGCATGCTGTGCAGCAACGTCTCATGGAATTAACCATCTGTGTTGTACTTTTGGTTTTGACCCCTCTGACTTAGTACTGTTGATTACAGATTAAACATCCATAAGTGTACAAATGTGTTGTTACTGATGTGTTCCCATTTGAATATTGTTCACAATAAAAAGCAAAATAAATAAGATATGTTTACAGGATGATTTTGTTATACGAAAAACTAAGTGATGCGTTTTCTATGAGGCTCAGTATATTTCCCTGTTGGAAGATGTTTCTTTAATAAATATCAGATTAGTAATAGTAATAAACAAGAAATGAAAAAAGCAATTTTCCTGAATTTATGATAACTTCTTGCATTATGAAAGTATGTATTTTATATGTATTTATTTTGTTAATAATATACCAGATTTAATAAGGTAATGTTGTATTATTATAGATTTAACATCAAACTGATATTCCATATCTCTGAAGACTAAAGGGGGATAACTCTTTCAGTTTAATAATGATAAACTCATTAACACTGTATTTTAATTAACTACATCTCATGATCAGTAACCATAATAATATAGACAATCAGTTGATATTTTTCTAAATACTCTACACAACTGTATAAAAAAAACCTAATATAAAAATAAAATGATGTAAATACTCTAAACAACTGTACAAAAAAAATGTAAGAACACACAACAGAAGAACAATACAATTCAATCTTTGGATAAAAAACACATTGTACTGTTTGTACAGAAAATACTATACATAATTACCTTTGACCTTTTTTCATATTAGTAACTCTTCTTTTAATTAAGGTAGAATATTCAGACTTGATGTAGATGTTCTATGATGAACATTTTCTGCTTAGGCTATAAGCAGATATAAGCAATTTAATTTGTTCATGCTTTGGAAAATGCTACCTTTGATTCTAGTGGGGTGAAAGTGGTGAAACATAGTTTATAGTTTCAATACATCATTTACTTTAACTGAGTTTATTTGATGCTACTTAAAAAGAAAGACATGCAAGTAATTAATGATTGTCATTTATTTATTTTTGGAATGAGGTGTGGGATATTAACTTCACTGTTATCTGTTTTATAACTTAGCTTTTCCGTTATTTTGATTTATGTTTTATATTTTGTGTTTACAGATCTGTCATCACCCACAATGTGTAGAATTAAATAAAGATCAGCCATTATTATTATGTAGAACATGTGATACAGATATACATTCCAAACCAGATTTTAGTGGTCATTTAGTTTTAGATGCTCCTAGAAAAAGTAAGTTCTCTTAATATTATTTATTATACACCTGTTTTTTTGATGATGGGATATCTCATAGTGACACCATACTGGTATAAGGTTGTAAATGGTAATCAATCTCAACAGGTCAAACAAGCAGGATGAGCATCTTGCATGGGACTGGCTCCTCTCACAAGTTTCCTAAGTGGAAGCGGACGCTAACTCTACCCTACTACTTACAACAAGGGGTCAAAATAGGAATCCCCTCTTATATTTTGATTCAAATTAAAATTGTTGTTTAGTTTGTCTTCATTAAAAGTTTCATTCCTAGATAAAGCCTGTGTTAAGAGTTATAATTTACTGATTAAGGGACAGATGAGATAACTCTTGCCAAAGCTTTGCCAGCAATAAACATTCCAAGAAACCTGTATTCTATATAATTATGTCTTTTCTAAGAAATATAATTGTGTGGCATTTCTTCCCTCACAAATTAAGTTACTAACCAAAAAGATTAACCCAATTAATAACTTTATCTTGAACGATATCAAAGGAGCTGAGCTTTAATGCAACTTATGGATATGAAAGATGCTGAATTGAGTTTGGCTTGGAACTGTAATTCTCATAATATTCATTGAAATGATTAATGTTTTCATATTTAAAATAGATTATGAAGAGGGTATGAAATTTTTTTGTCCAAACCCTTGCAATCAAAGTACATCCAATTTGCTAACAAATGTCACCACATGCAAAAAAACAGAAACCAGATACCAACTGATCCCACTGGATATAGGCCCTACTTGCTAATTACAGTTTGCTTTATTATGCTTTTTTATGCAAAAAAATGCAGTTTAATGACAACTTTTGTAAAGATATGGCGAATTATATTACTAATTTTAGTTTGTAGTTTCAGTTTCTTTGAGGAAATTAAGACATTCCTTGTTCAACTTCTTCCTTAAATCCATCAATTTTTAAAGGGACAATCCCGATAAGAACAGAGTCTCAAAAATTAAAGTCTGAGTATTTATGAAATTTATGGACCAAAATATAGTGGCATGGTGTATTTACCTTGTCTCAAAATTTCAGCTCAAAATTATTTTTATAGAAAAAAGTCTGGTTTTATCCAGATACTGTATAATACAACGGTCTCCATTTCCAGATGAAGACTGTCAGGTTTAAGTTATTTACAAGCGTATCACAAATATCGTGTTAGTAGGTGGGCCTTAGGTTATGGATATTAAAGGATTTCAACACAAAATTAAGCAGTTTTATTCCCAAAAAAGTTATTGGGATTGGCCCTTTAAAGGAACGAAATCTCTAACATTTGGGACCTAGAAATTGACACAAATGGGTTGCAACACATGTAATACTGTAATATGAATGTATATATACTGATTTACATTCAATGGTTTCCGTTTTACTCTAATTTCAAATCAGTAATGTTCGGCGAAATAAGCCAGTAGTCTCAATCGAATGAAAATTTCTAGTGTTTGGTTAATCCAGTTTAGAGGTTTATGCCGTTTGATTTGGTGCAATTTTTCTAGCCTCGTTCCTCGAGTCTCTTGCTAGAACTGGGGCTGAAACGCATTATCGTACACGATTCGTGTACCAATGGTAAAATGTTTGTTTTGTCTTAAATATTGGATATCAGATGCCCATCTTTTTCCGGTAAGACCACAGCATCAATGTTGATTTAAATTGACAAAGAATTCGTGTTTTCAATGTTGAAGATTTTGGATGATATTGAGTTAGAGACTTAACTACTTTAAATAAACATTGAATTAATAAAACGTTATAATAGCTTGTCTTAAACCTCTAGCACCTGGAATATGTGAGAGTTAGAGAAACATATTTTTTAACAATGAGTTTTGTTACTCATTAACAAAATCCCCAGAAACAACTGCTTCCTAGAATGCTTGAGTCACAGAACTGGTATGAGGTCCTTAGAAGGAGCAGTATTTTCCAAGTGGTAAAGGGTATCTTTTCAGTTAAAATCTTTGTAGGAATATATTTTTATTTAAATGTTAAGATCATAACAAATCAAATCACATTTTGAATTGTATTCATTAATGTGGTTGAACATCAGAAAGATTGATATAGTTGTCAAAAATTTTAAGTCAAATGATTCAAGAAACAAAATCAGCCGACCTCAAATCAACACTTCATTTTCCCTTTATTAAAATATTTTGTGACAAGAGAATTAACTGACGGAAGATGTTTTGACACAAGTGACAAGAACCCAGATCTGTACTTTTAAACTATTTCTATTTTTGTAGGAAAACCATTTAGTCCACCTATACGACGTGCTCCAGATATTACCACTACCAATAATAGCAATAGTAATAGTGACGGTGAAGAGTCAGAAGAAGAAGGTGATACGGTTGATGGTGGGGATACTGTAGATGGATTGTTTGTTAAAGAAAAGAGAAGGTACGAGAATTAGGTTAAAGCCATTGATTGTGATTTGAGGGATGAACTATGTTGTTAAAGATGAGTTCCTCAGGGAGTAAGTCATTGGTTTGCTAACCTGGAGGTCCTATGCTCAATCCCTGCATTGGCCAAGAAAATTAATCAGGATTTTCCTGTGTGGTTCCTCTTTGTCAGTGGTACAGGACTGAGGGTCTGCAAGGGGCTGGATGGGACAAAAAACCAAGGTCCTCTGTGCACATTGGCATACACATAGTAGATCCCTTTGCAGGGTATGTTGAGTGTCGTTGTCAATGCAAAATTTCCTTCGTAGCACACTGAACACTCAGAGTTGAACAGTTGGATGTTAAACCCCATTTCATTTCATTTCATTTATGTTAAAAAGATGGAACTCTGAAAAGAATATCTGTCCAAAAAAATTTTCAGAACTCCATTTACATATTTACAAAGTTATGATGAATTTGTCATCCTATGAAGACATTGAAATCAAGCCAGCTCTACTTATATCTGTTGGGTGTCTTTTTAATTAATTGAATCCCAGCTCAGAGATTTTGTTGTCTTAATTAAGTGCTAAGTAACAAATTTGAGTACATTTTAGCTCTGAATTAAACATAGAAAATTAGATATTGTGAGACAAATAGTGAGAGACTTTTATCTGTGAATAGAATCCCTTAACAAAATTTATTTATGTATGAAAACAGACTTATTTATTTTTAGTAATTAGATTTCGCAATCACGTTTTAATGACTTCATGAGACACAATATTCCTGCAATTCAAACTTCTCGTGTTTAAAATAAATATATCTGTGAATTAAAGAGACATTATATAAGACGTCTTTGATTAATTTAAATTTAATCTAATAGACTTTTGAATGCACTTTAAAGGGTTCAGTGGTTGCCAAGATAACTGCCTTTTTGTACAAATTTTACACATTTGACCTCGTTGTTGAACACTTTGATACACATGCATGAGTTTGAAGTTGTATAAACCCAATAGTTGATTTTTTACTATTATGCTTATTTGTTGATTAATAAATGAGATAAAAGTATGCTGATATGTATTATTACCTGAATTGGGTTTTAGTATCATGTTTATTCAATAATTGGGGGGATGTATGGCCAAATGGTTAGCACATCCGCGCAGTATCATAAGGTCTGTCATTGAGTCAACTGGCGTGGTTTTGATTGCCCGGTTGCAAGTGACAAAGAGTAGGATTGCCTGGTCAACCTCATGGGTGATCTCCATGTCCTCCAGTTTCCTCCCACTGCTAAAAGACCCCTACGGACAAGGGAATTATTGAAATAAAACTGAACCATATGTTAGTCCTAAAATGACCTACTTTGTGTCGAGTGGACGTTAAACCCCACTTCTTGTTCTCCCTCTCTCTCTCTCTCTCTCTGTTTAATAATTAATACATTATGTAAAAGTATCTTTCTCTTCATTATTACCTTACTTGACACTTGTACAGAAAAAGTACCTGATCACTCAATTTATATTACGTTTATGGTGAATTGCAGGTCGAAATCTCCTAGTGAAATACAGAAGAAATTATTGAAGAGAAAACGAGCGTTGAAGAAAAGACTTCTCTCATCATCTAAAACAGTAAGTAGTCTCCCTTTAAATGCTCAGATTCTCTTAACACAGTGAAAGGAGGACATTTAACTCCAGTGTACAAATAGATAGCTGGCCAATGTTAGATAACTGCACAACCAAAACACAAACATGACAAACAATACAAAGCACAGCATAAACAGAACATGTAAAAGCATTTTTTCTAAAAAAAACAATTCTGTAACAAATTTCATTGACTTAAACACATATCATCATTAAGCTTTGTATGAGCGTCTACTTATTTCCTTTGTGTAGTTGTATGCATATCGGCAGACTTTTTACTTGGAATTTTAGAATTAAAGCATCAACCTTTCAATATTTCAAAAGTTAGGCATAATTATCCCACCCTATTAAATCCAAAATCTTATGTGAGAGTCAACAGGACAAACTTTAGCCCAGCTTTCTGGAGGGGAAGTTTGGGTTAATAATATTGGATAAGAATAGTCAAATTTGACCATTAAATTGACTTATTGATGTCACTTAATCTGTCAATTGATTAATGAGGCGTTCAATCAAAGTAACTGATAACTTGAACTTTTATATATTACTAAGTTAGAGAGTCAAGACGAGATAACTTTTCAAACAGGTTCTTGATTTAATAATCCATCTCTTACACCCTTAATTTACCTTTAATGGTACATCCATTTGTAACATTATGTTTCATATGGGTGAATCTAATATTTGATAAAAGGGGGTGACTGGAGTGTAACACCTGTATTTTGTCAAAGCATGTATTTATCTTTGGGTACATGTCAATATGTATAATATATAGACTTCATATACCATACTTGTCGTAAGATATATCAGATATACCTGTGTCTATTGTGTTAATCCTAAGGATTTATGATGGGTTAATATGATAATTTCATGGATTTATTAGATATTTATTGTATAATTACATAGTGTTTGTGTGAAAAGATAATCTAATGTGTGATGTTATTAACAGTTTATGAATATTTATCACTGTCATAAGACTCCATGTGATAGTAAGAATATGTCTTGTTATAGTTTTAATTTAGTAAGGTAGAAATCCACGAGTTGAATATGTGGTCTTAATTGATAAAGGTTAATTGGTGGATGTTGTATTTTAAAACTGAAAGGTTTGTTTAATGAGAAGTTGTTTTTATGGAAAGTTCTGTGGGTTTTATTTATACATACTAAGTTAGTTGTGCAAGTTGATTATGAAAATTTTACTCTTTAACAAATCACTCTTAAATTGAACTGTTTATGGAAAGGTATGGTTTTAAAAGTTGTGTTTTGTTTTTGTTCTATTAATGAAATGTTTTTGGTTTTGTTTTTTTTAATTTTTTATAAAGTTTCAATTACTTAAAAATATTTGACTTCAATAAGTTGTGTTGACAAATTGATGTGTTGAAACTTTGTATGGTTAAAACTAATTTTGTAGTGAAATTCCTCTATTAAGACCATCTGTACAACTTTTACTGTTAAAATTTGGTCTTAATAGTGGGGTGGTCTCAATACTGAGTTAACATGTTTGAGACAATTTCAAAGAAAAACAGAAACAATGTTATGTAAGTTATATAGACAGGTATGCCTACTTTATTAATCAAAGATGTGATAATAACAATGTAGTAATGTAAAACATTAGTAGGCCTACTTTATTACTTAGTTTAATTATTTCCTAGAAAACTTAACTTCATTTATCATTTAAATAACGAAAACTTAAAACAACTTCATTTATCATCTTAAATAATGAAACCCATTTGTTTAAACTTATGTACCTTTGAACTGATATCAAATGATAATTTTTATAGGTATCAATATTATCATTCATCTCTTAGAAATATTTCAAAGATGTAAAACAACTTTAACATAAGTATTTGAGCTAGTGTAATGGATATTCATTAATTAGGTGAAATAAGATGGGATTTAATGTTTGACTTTTCTGCACCCAGCAAGTTGATGTGATGCAAGAAATTTTGCTTGAACACCAACACTTTAGCCTACATGTTGGTTTCTAACAGTCAGAGAATCTTTAACATGTTTCCCTTGGTTTTAATTCGGACTTTTTTTGTACTATCCCAATTACTACATCATGGTATAAAATATTTGCAACACTAAATTAAATTGAACAGCGCCATGCAACAACGTATAAAATGCTATTTTTATTGTACAATTACAAACTTTTGAAAAAAGGAATCGCCGGGTTAATGTTAAAGTTGTAATTAAAAGACGTCAGTGCACGAGAAGGTCAATAATCATTTCCTTGTATCAATTAATCTTCTTCATCAATTTCCTTATATAGATTAAGTGTTTTCTTTAGTGCTTTGTGAAATGATTTTGCCATCTATGATCCGAACATCTATATTTTCCTTTTCGTCTGAAATGACGTGGTTTAAGAAATCATATATTTCTGCTTAATTACCATTTGTTTAATGTTAATATAGTGACTTATATCTGATCACATGTTTTATCATGTGATAATTTACTACAGTTTTATCTCCTGAACAGGGTTATATTTCATGTTGATGTTTAATATAAGTAGTAAATTATGGAACCTGTTAGGCCCGTACAAGTTATTGAATGGCACTGTATAATTGAACCAATTTAAAAGAAATAGAAAAGCATTATTTAACGTAGGAATTATGGTTAAACTGCTCTGATTAAAATCCAATATTGCTTAGATTCTTTCCTCAAAAATACAAACTTTTTAAAAAAAATGTGGAGCAATCAAATGTCCAGTACAGACAATTGCATGGTTCTCAGTACAGCTCATTTGACCTCACTGTTCTCAGTATGGCACATTTGACCCGTTGACAATACCGTACTGTTCTCAGTACATCACATTTGACCCGTTTACCATACTGTACTGTTCTCTGCACAATTCTTGTACTTTTCTCGGTACCATTCCTGGCTTGCTTCATTTTTGTAATGTAAAAAGGGTTATACCTGCTGTCTAATACTGAGTTGTTTTAGGGCCATGGTTAATTATGTTGTGCTTACGAACCAAGGATACACCATGTTAATAAGGATTTTCAGAAATGATTAATTAAGATAACATATTAAGTAACTTATATAATAGCATATTGATCTGCTTCTGTATTTATAGAATATAGAAACCACTCCTATATTAATTATAAGTAACTGTATATATAAAGATAAATATAGAATCTGTATGAAATATATAAGTACACTATTGATCTATGTTGTAATTATTAACAATCAAAAAAACAGTCATATGTATTCAGGTAGAATTAACTTTAATATTTATTGATGATAAATTCATGATGTATACTTCATACTTCTTGTTCTTTCCTTCTTGCTCTTAATTGTTCTTCTTGTTCTGGATTCATGATGGGTAAGATGCTGACTCCCCAGGCTGGAAGTTGTGTGTCCGATCCTGCATTGGCTGAGAAAGTTTATTAGAAATTTCCAATGTGGTTTCCCCTTGTCAGTGGTGCAGGACAGAGGGCCTGACAGGACAGCTGTTTAGTAGTTTGGATGGGATGAAAAACCAAGGTCCTGTTTATACATTGGATGCATATCAAAGATCCCTTGGCAGTTGGAATTCGATATAAGAGTGGGCCAAAGTGTTGCTGCCCAGGCAAACATTCCTTCACTATGGCATATGCCCGTCTTCATTAGCCCAGTCAGAGCATGTTTTATTACGAATTTAGTTGGTTGACAAAACATTATTTCTGTGAATTTGTCATTAAAACTGAATGATTGTAATTATACTAGACATTAGTAATAACCTCAGGCTTTTTCTTCATTCGAAACAATTTTTACAACTTCCTAACATTAGTTAGTATGTCTAGTAATTAAACAAGTTTTAAAAAAATCCTTTTTCTTACAAAAAATAAATAGCAATCATTTTTCGAATTGTTTGAACCACTGTGGCTTGATAAGTATGGTACTGTTGACTCAGTTACCAAGAGGCTCTGAATTTTACAACTTCCTATCTAGCTAAAAATAGTATGTTTAGTAATGTAAGAAGTTGTAAAATACTTTTTTCTTCAAGAATAAATAGCAATCATTTTCAAATTGAAGGAACTATGGTTGCTCGATATGTATAGATGCTAGTGTACTAATGGAATGGTTTACTCGATACAATACTGTCTTCATTAGCCCACACAGTTAAAAAAAACTAAGACAAACACTTTATTTTGTTCAGTGCTGTGTTCTACATCTTATTGATCCTGAACTTTATCCGCTTGACTTAAATATATCAGATTAGATAGTCTAGGAAATTTTTATGAAATAAAAAGAAAAGTAACCCAACACATCGATAAATATATCTTGATGTTTGTCCTCGATCAACACCTGTATATTATATATTCTGTCTTATTGTACCTCACCTATACTTATTGATTATTTGATATATAGCTAATAAGTATAATATATATATGTACATCAGGTGAATAAGTCTGCTTTAATTCTATATCAGGCAGTTAAAAATAGGTAATATTTTTTAAAACTGCCGAGGGTATTGTACTGAATACGGTAGAGTTTATTACCCTACAAGTCGTATTGTATTATTTCATGTCATATCAATTATCATAGATAGACGTGTAAAAAACTGAATTCATCAAAAAGACGGGTGGTTATAAAGCTGAAAGTTGACTCTTGATACTGAGTACAAGACGAGTACAAGACGGCAAGTCTGATAAATGTGTGATTTATTAGCCAAGAATCACATTTGTAACTCGGTTAAGGTTTTTATATGATGAATAAAGTTTGATGTCTGGGATTCTGTATCAATCAGTCACAGCAACTTTCATTTTGAAGTTATCAGTATGTTTGATTCAGCCCCACAAATTATTAATATCTATTTTGAGTTCTGGTAGGTTAACAAGCTATGAAGATCTGTTAGATTCTGATAGTTTAACAGACTATTAAGATCTTTGAGATTCAGATAGTTTAATATTTTGATATTTTTATGGTGGCGAGGAATATTGTTTTTGAGAGAAATATTAGACTAATTAGAACATATTAAAAAGGAAATAACAAACATGATTTCAATATAGCTTAAGGTATATATTAAATATACAGGTATGAGAACCTCGTCAATCAGTTCACTACAAGTCTATCAATGTCATTTTATATAGTTTGGTTTTGGTCTTATTCGAGTACTAACATACTTTGTCTACGGTGAATGTCAGGGTTTTTTTTTTGACTATTAGAGATCATTGCATTAGAGTTAATCTTATTCATCAATTTCTGTGCCTGTCTCAAACTTTTTCGTTTCATTAAATACCTTTCAATATTGTCAAAGAATTCTTTTTATATGCCTATTTTTTGATGCTTTAAAAAGAATCTGTCATTTTAATCTGTCAAGAATTAATCTGCTTTAGTAGATGTTTGGTACTTTTAGAAAAGTTTAAATGAAAGATCCTGTATTCAAATCACTCTGTGGCTATATCCAGTATTATCATTCCATAAAGAGAATATCAGCATTAAATTTGACCAGTTGAATAGTATTGAAGGCTAATGTTGGTAGAATTAGTCCGCTTCATTACATATCAAGTATTCATGCTAGGTTATTAGTTATTGGGGTCACGTCAGGTGGAACTTGGTTATTTGTGTCATCATGTTTATACTATTATTATACAGATTCATTGAATGATAATTATAGAAAATCATTCATCATGAAATAAGGTATATCATTAATTATATTATAGATAGAATTAAAGGTGACCAGTTGACCATATCATTTTTCTGAATGTCTATAAGGTCAGGAATATATACATGTAGGTAATAATTACAGACTCCGTGAAGTATTAACGAGAAACTAACAAGTTACAGATTTCAATTTGTATTCGCATGTTTAAAATTACTTTATATTTCAACCAGGCTAATTGAGATAGGATTCTTTTATTGAAGTAAAAAAAACAAAATAAATATAATTTCAACTCATGTAAAATCAATTTCAGAAATATCTCACTGCATTTATTTCTGTTTATTTAGTTTAATTACGACAATATATTTGAAGACTTTCAGAATTTTGTGGATGTTGTACTGATTTTGTTGTTGTCTTAAAATGTGTTTACTATATACATTGTAATATCAGGGGCGGATCCAGAGGGGGGCGTTTGGGGGGTCCAACCCCCCACCCTGCTCAGGTACATGAAAAAAAAATAATGCCTTGCATCAATGAAATTACATCACAAAGTGATCCTACATCAGTATAAAAATGATTTCTCTGTTTAAAAAGCTCAATTTGTATGTATGCCTATGTAATTTAGAGACAATATTGGCAGATTTCCGTGACAGAAAACTGGCAAACCCCCTCCTGCTAAAATTCCTGGATCCGCCCCTGAATATCCAAATGACTTTCCTTCAGAATAATTTTACGGTTGCTATATGAGACATTGTGAGTAATCACAATTAAGTTATTACGGTATCTAGTATATGTATAAAGATATGATACTGATGTAATTTACTGTCAATCATCTACCTATCTAATATTGTCAATCATTGATATCTACATACCACAACAGCTGGTAGCTAGTTTATATCTATTAGCTTGATATAAAATTTCAGTTTTATCATCATGAGTTACACTATAGTCTAATGTTCTTGTCCACGAAATTACAAGTCATTTAAAACATGGTAAAAGAAGATAAAACAATTCTCCAAAATTTGCAGATTGATCAAAGGTTTAAAGAGCAAATTGGTATTGTGATTGATCCAAGGTATAAAGGTCAGATTAGTACTTAGATTGGACAAGGTATAAAGGGCAGATTGGTATTGTGATTGTTTGAGAAATTCAGGACAGATTGGTATTTTGATTGATCCAAGGTTTAATGGGCAGATTAGTATTTCGATGGATCCAATGTTTAAAGGACAGATTGCACTATAAACCTCAGAATGCCTCGTTCGGCATTTCTGTCCAAACGAGGTAAAAAAAATGCCTCGTTGTCTGGAGTTCCGAAACGAGGTTTTTTAAAAAAACAATTTTATTGGAACGAGGTATTTTGTTCAGAACGAAGCTTGGTAAAAATGCTTTGATTACTAAACGTGTTTTTTTCAAGATAGTTATTAGCGGTATTTGCTATCGGCGAATTTGTAAAAATTTAAATTTATGTTACTTAATACGAAAATAAAACCAGTTCAAACTATATTATTATCAGAGAAATTGACAAGACAAGAATACGCGCCATCGGTGGAGGTGTAAAGACTATTGCAGACACATAGCTACCTTGATTGATTTATTGCCCCAATCAGGTACAGGTGTTAAGAAATAACTGTGGTGTTGTGACATTTTATTGGGGGCAATAAATTAATCAAGGTATAGCTGTGTGTCTGCAATTGTTTTACATCTCCACCTAACTGATATCGCAGACAACAAATTGTTTATCTAATCTAAGTACAACAAATAAATAATCCATTCTTATTAATCAAAAAAGCATAAAATTTCATTTCATATTTCTAATACGCCTGTTTATTTTTTTTATATTAAAATTTAATTAAAACATTTAATTAGGAAGACATATGGATATTAATAATGATTATATTATCATATCATGATTATAATATCATAGTTTGGACTAGGTTTATTTATCGTATTAAATAACATAAATTCTACTTTTTACAAATTCGCTGATAGCAAATGCTGCTCATATTTATCTTGAAAAAAAAACACGTTTAGTAAACGAGGCATTTTTACCAAGCCTCGTTTTGAACAAAATACCTCGTTCCAAAAAAAGGGCAATTTAAAAAACCTCGTTTCGGAACTCCAGACAACGAGGCATTTTTTTTACCTCGTTTGGACAGAAATGCCGAACGAGGCATTCTGAGGTTTATAGTGTTGGTATTTCGATTGATCCAAGGGATAAAGGACCAATTTGGTATTGTGATTGATCCAAGGTATCAAGGGCAGATTGGTATTGTGATTGATCCAAGGTCCAAGGTTAAAAGGGCAGATTGGTATTGTGGTTGCTCTAAGGTTTAAAGGGCATACTGGTATTGTGATTGTTCCAAGGTATAAAGGGCAGATTGGTATTCACTTGATTTAAGGGATAAAGTACGAATTGGTATTGTGATTGATCCAATGTATAAAGGACCGATTGTTTCGAGGTGTAAAGGGCAGATTATTATTGAAATTTTTGCGCCGGTGAACTTTGAGTAGTTATAAGGCAGGATGTGCCTTCTCCTTCCAGAACATCTTTTTCCATTTTTTATTTAATGGAAAATACATAAGGTTAAAATTTCTGTGTATTTATTTCATTATTGTTCTCGCATTATAGAATAGCAAAAACAGGTGAGTTAAAGGTGATTGACTCTTTGAATCTTTTACATCATAGAGACCACCTGCAAGAACTGTAATAACACTGCCACTGTACATGGATTACTTAGAAGTTAGTTTGATCATTGCCGTGTAATGAGCTATTCACAGCATGCCGAAAGAAGTCCCCGTTTCATCTTAACATGACTAACTGTAAACTTTTGATTCAGACTTCTCTCTTAAAACTGGCCCATTTGTTATATGAATGCTCTAATTATTTTGTAACATTGGCTATGAAGAGAGATAATGAAAATTAATGGATGAATTAAAATCGTTTCTTTGGATATTATTTTTATGTGTGTTCACCTGGTATGACTTGGTCCTCTTTTGAGGGTGAAACTATGTCACGTGTAAGCTTAACATGTATTTTGGGACAAATGTGGGTCTCTAAAATATATATTAATATTCTTGCTTGAATGAAGTTATTCTGTGATTAATATGAAGTCAATTTAATAACTGAAGTGAAAAAAAATCTCTTTTATTCTCGATAATATATTACTGGAGACTTTATTGTACAGTGTTGCGTGGGCTCTATTTCTAGTCAATTTATTAACTTCAAAAATGTATATGCCTGGATTGAATTCGTCATCTATTTACATATTTTATTTATATATTTTAAGTCTACTGTAATAGTTGTCCTATTGAGTTTTATGACAAGTTTTACAGGATGTTTTATGAAGCTGTTTTATAAAGATGTTTACAGGTGTTGAATCTAATGTTGATGTGTTTACATGGTCATTTAAATATGTAGTACCTATGTATCTACATGTACATTACAAGAGTGTGGGGAAATAAGTTGCTTAAAGTAGTTACTGTCAGAAGGACTGCATGAGAAAGGGTAGGCTTACAATGACTCTTAAAGATCTGGTACCACTTTTTGTTATGGAATTATTCTGAAGTGGGTTGACAAGTCAAATGATACAGTGTCCTCTAGTAGTGAATGGTAGGCTGCATGAGACAGGGTAGGCTTAAAATGACTGTTGAAGTTCTGGTACCAGATGGAGTTTATATTAACAGATAGAAATTACTTTTATTATTTAAATTCTTCTGAATGGAGTGTGAATTAATGACTTTTACTCACTTATTTTTCTTAGTTCCTGTAGTTGGAGTTGTCACATACTTTTGATTATATTTCACAGGGTCTTATCGATGTTTTTGTTGAGTTAACTGAAAAGATAATTTCAAATAATTAACTAAAATATTGATTCTCAAGCAGTATGTTTCAAACCTTACAAATGGATTTTAGGACATTCAACCAATGGATTTTAGGACATTCAACCAATGGATTTTAAAGGACATTCAACCAATGACTTGTGTTTAAGATCAATGTATTAATGTGGATTTACTTTACAATGTGTTGCATGATAAAACTATCAGTTTTTGTGAAATACAAACCCATGAAATCTGAAAATACTTATTATTTATGCGTACCGTACATAACTGTGTAGGTTTACCTGTTGTTCAGTGTTTCTTATCATGTGACTTGGTCATCAGGTGCTGAAAAAGCAGTTCGGAAAAACTTAGAAGTCAGAAATTTAATGTGTCAATTGTGAACTATCAGTATAGTATGTTCTAGTTGTTTCGATATGGATTACCAGTACAAGAGACGAATTTCTCTAAGACCTACTAGTCACACCACCGATGAATATTTGGCTCTTTTGGACTTTTTGAAACATAAACCGGTAAGCATTAATGCTAAATGTTGCTAAGTCTAAATACTATTTACACCGTAACCACAAAAATGTGTGATCTTGAGTTTTATGTATGTGTGTCATTTTGTGTGTTCATCTGGATTGAGTTCGTCCAAATTCAAAATGAACTTATTTGGTGCATGACCTATTTGCTCTGAATTTGAATTGAGCAACAGAGAACTGAATTATGAATTTTCAATTTTAAGTGAAAACAAAGTTTGAGGTTACCTCCTCCTCCTGCTCATACACAGACACTCACACACAAAAATAACAACAAACAAAAGATAAAACAGTTAAAAAAAAAAACCCAACAAAACTAAGAAACAAAAGTATTAAATAATTAAAGCTATATTATCTATTAGTCCTAACCCTATTTCATTCTTAATTCAATACATAGTCCGTATAATAGTACCATAGAATTTGTCCTCTTAATACTATGGCATCTAGTGCATCATATAATATGTCCCCTTAATCCTATGGCATCAAGTGCATCATGAAGTATGTCCCCTTAATGCTTTGGCGTCTTAGTGCATCATAAAATTCCCCCCAAAATTGTAATGTTACTTTCAAGCTTATGGACATACTTTCGTCTAAATTGAAGGACTGTCATAGAAAATTCTTGCATTAGCAAAAGAAGAGGCTTAATCTGTTGTCTGCTGTCAATGATAGCATTTATTTTCTTTGATATTCTGGTTATCGTAGATGAAAAAGGAATTGAGTTTCTGGGATGCCAGAACTTCATAAGCAATTCACTTGTCAAAAAGAAATTCATTAATGTCATGATTTTGTGTCAACTATCAAAACAGAACTATGTTTTAAATAATGGTTTGATAACTATAGTAATTATTCATGCTTTTTATACGCCCACATTTTCATGTGGACGTATTATGTCGTCGCCCCTGTCCGTCCGGACGTCCGTCCGTCCGTCCGGACGTCCGTCCGTCCACAATTTGTTTGTGGACTCTCTACAGGTCACAATTCTTATCCGATTTTGTCGAAACTTGAAATATAGGTTTATCCCCAAAAGATCTCGGTTCCTTTCGATATTGGCATGTATCGGATCAAAACTTCATGGATTATGGCCCCTGATTGTACGAAAAATCACGTTTTTAGCTTGTGGACCCTATAGAGGTCACAATTTTGAACCGATTTTGATGAAACTTGACATGCATGTTTGTAACCCAAAGATCTTGGTTCCTTTCGATATTTGCGGCTATCGGAATGTAATTTCCTGAATTATGGCCCCTGATTGTCCGAAAAATCACCCTTTTTAGCTTGTGGTCCCTCTGGAGGTCACAATTATTATTCGATTTAAAAAAACGTTTGATTATATCACCGTTACACCCTAAGGAAGGTTGAGTTTGAATTTCGGGAAAATCGGACGAAAATTGCCATACAAAATGGCCGTCGTTTGTACGCGAATACTGTTAAAAAATGGTATATCAAGGTTGTGGACCCTGTGGAGGTCACAATTTTGATTCAATTTTGATGAAACTTGAAATTCATGGTTACAACCCAAAGATCTTGCTTCCTTTCGATATTTGCGCATATCGGATCGTAACTTCCTGAATTATGGCCCCTGATTATATGCAAAATCGCCTTTTTTTTTAGCTTGGAGGTCACAATTATTATTCGATTTAAAAAACCGTTTGAATATATCACCGTTACACCCTAAGGAAGGTTGAATTCGAATTTCGGGAAAATCGGACGAAAATTGCCATACAAAATGGCCGCCGTTTGTACGCGAATACTGTTAAAAAATGGTATATCAAGGTTGTGGACCCTGTGGAGGTCACAATTTTGATTCGATTTTGATGAAACTTGAAATTCATGGTTATAACCCAAAGATCTTGCTTCCTTTCGATATTTGCGCATATCGGATCGTAACTTCCTGAATTTTGGCCCCTGATTATACGCAAAATCGCCTTTTTCTTAGCTTGGAGGTCACAATTATTATCCGATTTAAAAAAACGTTTGATTATATTACCGTTACACCATAAGGAAGGTTGAGTTCGAATTTCGGGAAAATCAGACCAAAATTGCCATACAAAATGGCCACCGTTTGTACGTGAATACTGTTAAAAAATGGTATATCAAGGTTGTGGACCCTGTAAAGGTCACAATTTTAATTCGATTTTGATGAAACTTGAAATTCATGGTTATAACCCAAAGATCTTGGTTCTTTTTGATATTTGCGCATATCGGATCGTAAATTCCTGAATTATGGCCCCTGGTTATACGCAAAATCCCCCTTTCTTTAGCTTGTGGTCCCTCTGGAGGTCACAATTATTATCCAATTTAAAAAAACGTTTGATTATATCACCGTTACACTGTAAGGAAGGTAGAATTTGAATTTCGGGAAAATCGGACCAAAATTGACAGACAAAATGGCCGCCGTTTGTACGCGAATACTGTTAACAAAATGATATATCATGGTTGTGGACCCTGTATAGGTCACAATTTTAATTTGATTTTGATGAGGAAGGTTGAGTTCTAATTTCGTGAAAATCATAACAAAATTGCCGGACGATATGGTCGCCGTTTGTACGCGAATAGTGTAAAAATATGGTATATCATGGTTGTGGACTCTCTACAGGTCACAATTCTTATCCGATTTTGATGAAAAGTCACATTTCTAGGTTGTGTACCGTCACACCATAATCATTGTCGGTTTCGAATTTCATTAATATCAGACTGGAACTGACCAACTAAATGGCTGCTCCCAATACAGTATGAAATACAGGACTTAAAGATGTAGGAAAAATCACTTTCGGTATTGCTTGTTCTCTGTCCATCTCTCGAAAATGTGGGCGTATCCTGCCTGGCAGTGCCAGCCTATCTTGTAACAAGGGATCGACCATCAGGAATACAGGTCTGTTAAACTGTTTAGATGTTTAATTTTGAGAATACTTAGAAATCAAGCCTAAATGTATGTATTTTAAAAGGTACCATGACTAAATTTGATAATTCAATTTGTCTATCTTCAGGAACAGGATGTAAACAAAAGTCCAGAATCGGAGGACAATATGGCCAATTCTTCCACACAGGAATCAGAGAATCCAGATCCCAGTCCTGAACCGAGAGAGAAAGAAGTACAGGAAGTCAATGAGAATTCAATATTTGCTCTAAATTTTCCTGAAATTGGTTCTCCTCTCAGGTCACCTGTTCGAAGACAATCTAGGGTTGGTATATATAATCTCTTTTACAACTGTTACCTATGCATAACTTCTAATAATGAAAAGTAGTATTAGTTGTTAATACAGCCGGGTCGGGATGGGCTTATCTAATGGTCTAATACATTCACTTTAGATCATCAGGTCTGCTACTGGGTCAAATTGTTTTTAATCCCACAACTGCATAACCTTGTGGGTATTCTCCAGGTCCTCTGGTTTTCTCCTATTTATTGTAATGAAATCGTAAAAAATGGCCAAGTTTTTGACAAGCGGATGTTAAAATCCCTATTTTTCACTCTTTGTATATTGCGACCGAAAATTATATTGTGAAACCCATTTTGAGAGAAAATTACCTATTTTGATAAACCAGCATATATAAATTCATGTTCTTTTCTTTTTTTGAAAAAAAACCCCAAATATAAGTAGGACTCAGGAGTATTTGAAGACTCTGAAGTCTGAATACACAAAATGATTGGAATGTGTGTTTTATTAAAAGTACAAAATACTTGTGAAGTTGAATTAAAAAACAATCTACTATAGAAATATTCAGTTTATTTGTACATAAAAGGTTTCTGACAGATTCCTTTTAGGGCATTGTAGGATTTGACACAATACAAATGATTTAAATAGCTTCCTTCCATCATGACATGCACTATTACATCATTTGTTTGGATGGAATAATGGTTGATGTAAAATGATAAAGTACACATGAAACCACTAAATAAATGCTGAATGTCCCCAAAAATTAATATTATTGTTTTTCAAGTAAATATTTACATGATTACTGATAAACAAATGATAAAGTGATAGCCATCAATTTGTCATTTTTATACGCCCACATTTTCATGTGGACGTATATTGTCGTCGCCCCTGTTCGTCCGTCCGTCCACAATTGTTTGTGAACAGTCTACAGGTCACAATTTTTATCCGATTTCAATGAAACTTAAAATATAGGTTTATCACCCTAAGATCTCGGTTCCTTTCGATATTGGCATGTATCGGACGGTAACTTCATGGGTTATGGCCCCTGATTGTACGAAAAATCACGTTTTTTAGCTTGTGAACAGTGTAGAGGTCACAATTTTGAACCGATTTGGATGAAACTTGAAATTCATGTTTATAAACCAAAGATCTTGGTTCCTTTCGATATTTGCACCAATTGGATCTTAACTTCCTGAATTATGGCCCCTGATTGTCCGAAAAATCGCCCTTTTTAGCTTGTGGTCCCTCTGGAGGTCAAAATTGTTATCCGATTTAAAAAAAACGTTTGATTATATCACCGTTCCATGGTTATGAAGGTTGAGTTCGAATTTCGTGAAAATCGGACCAAAATTGACAGACAAAGTGGCCGCCATTTGTACGCGAATAGTGTGAAAATATGTTTTATCAGGATTGTGAACAGTGTAGAGGTCACAATTTTGAACCGATTTGGATGAAACTTGAAATGCATGTTTATAACCCAAAGATCTTGGTTCCTTTCGATATTTGCGCCAATCGGATCCTAACTTCCTGAATTATGGCCCCTGATTGTCCGAAAAATCGCCCTTTTTAGCTTGTGGTCTCTCTGGAGGTCAAAATTGTTATCCGATTTAAAAAAACGTTTGATTATATCACCGTTCCATGGTTATGAAGGTTGAATTCGAATTTCGTGAAAATCGGACCAAAATTGACGGACAAAATGGCCGCCATTTGTACGCGAATAGTGTGAAAATATGTTATATTAAGGTTGTGGACCTTATAGAGGTCACAATTTTGAACCAATTTGGATGAAACGTGACATGTATGTTTATAACCGAAAGATCTTGGTTCCTTTCGATATTTGCGCCCATCGGATCGTAACTTCCTGAATTATGGCCCCTGATCATCCGAAAAATTGCCCTTTTTAGCTTGTGGTCCCTCTGGAGGTCAAAATTGTTATCCGATTTAAAAAAACGTTTGATTATTTCACCGTTCATTATCTGTCAGTCAAGACTGGCAAAAAAACTGGAATGAGAGCCATGCTGTAGGGCTGTCAAAAAATGGACACATATGAATATTGGGATAGCGGTCTCCAACGATATGCTATATTGATATCACTTTGGTGTATCCACGATAGGTTGTGGACCCTATAGAGGTCACAATTTTGAATCGATTTTGATGAAACTTGACATGTATGTTTATAACCCAAAGATCGTGGTTCCTTTCGATATTTGCGCCCATCGGGTCATTACTCCTGAATTATGTCCCCTGATTGTACGAAAAATCACCCTTTTTAGCTTGTTGTGCCCCTGGAGGTCACAATTATTATCTGATTTAAAAAAAAAACGTTTGATTATAAAAACCAAACAAATTCTAATGATTTTCTGATAATTCCTTAATATGCAACAACTCTTGTTGACTGCCCGGACGATTTGGCTGCTGTGTGGGCGTATGTTTCGTTGCCTGGCAACCTATTTTTGTATAAAAAATGACAATCAACAAGTGGCCATTTTGAAAAAAAAAATAAAGCAGAATCGTGGATACACCAAAGTGATATCAATATAGCATATCGTTGGAGACCGCTATCCCAATATTCATATGTGTCCATTTTTTGACAGCCCTACAGCATGGCTCTCATTCCAGTTTTTTTGCCAGTCTTGACTGACAGATAATGAAATTGACCCAAAGTTAAATTTCTTATCAGTCAATTTCCAGCTCTGAAATTAGGTTATTCCCACAGTGTAAGAACACTTGTAAATTGATTTTTATAGTGATTCACATTCTATAAACAGCTATAGTTATTATCTCTGTCGTCAATAGCCCAGTTAGGAGCAGAACAGTAGGATGTTAAACCCTATTTAATTTCATTGGTCAATATCTGAGATAAACAATATACTGTACATGATAACTTGACTAGCTGGTAAAACCTTGAAGTGAGGGGCCTCTTATATATATCTTGAGTGCTATGATTATACATAGTTAGTAATAAGTTCCTGTGATATGATTAATTTAACACACAAAAGCCCAATAGAGTGATGTATGATTTATATACCCAAAAAGCATGATCAATTCTCATGGTTATTGATAGTTTTGTCAACTGGCTTCTAGAACATGAAATATCACTTCTAAATTCATCTGTCCTGGTTGTACGTGACAACCACGTGGGTTTTCTCCGTGCCCTCTGGTTTACTCCCACTGCTAAAGACCTCTATGCGCAAGCGAATTATTGAAATGAAATTGAACCATGTGTTAGTCCCAAAATGACCTAGTTTGTGTTGTGTGGACGTTAAACCCCATATCTCTCTCTCTCTTTCTAATTTGTTTAAAAGTTTCATATCTTTGTATTAGTCGTTATCTATGTTTTTAACCTAACAGATCTAATTGTCATCAAGATTTTTACTTGTTTGCTAACCAAACTGCAGTAAATTGATTTTCCGTCATAATTTTTGTGGGAAACTATTTATGAGTTTGCTCCAGACTTCAGCTAAACTAATTACGCGATAAATCTATAAGAGATTAAAAATTAGTGTCTATCATCTCTAATACCTCTTTATCAAGATTTGAACAGTTTTAAACACTGAAATAGATCAAATTGCCATTTCATTTAGTGGAATGTTGACTCATGAAATATTTTTCTAATGATGCATGTCTAAGGGTAGACATGAATCTTTCTTAATATAGAAATTAAATTAATAATTATACATGAACTGTTATTCTTGCATTAGGAAATTATTTCGTTCCTTCAGTTAATTGTTTATATAATGCTAAGCCTGTATTAATCAATAAATATGTATTTTGTATTCATACATTTGCATAACTTATGTAATAATTTATATTAATACATACAACTCGCTAATGATAAGTTAATAACCCATCACACCTGTTACGTACGCTGATTAATTCCACAAGGTTGTCTAGTAACTATGCTATGTAGTTGCTAGGGAGATATACGGATATTACTGATTTATTGTTTGTTTCTATGACAAAGTGAAGGCAGCAAATCATACATTTTCTTCTGATTTTGAATTCTGCAAGGACTGATTTTCAATTTTGTAACTGCCAATTGTGAGGATATAAATAGTAACTGTTAAAATTGACAGACAGAATTAAATTGTGGTGATAATACAATTTAAATCATATTGTGTTGATCTTAAAATTAAAAAGAATAATAAGTGCTTCAAAAATCTTATTTTAATGTCAAAATTAAAATACTCTCTGATTAAGCAGTTTAAACTATTCTATTTGTAATCTTCAAACCAATAAGATTATATAAATTATTCAAATGTGTAGGACAAAATTCAGATATTCTTGGGATGAAAAACCTTCTAAATATTGGTGCTCCTTTACGTTTCTATCGAATTGTAGCTAATAATTAATTTTTGAAGCTTATATATTTTTTTTTCTCTGTAGATTGGTGCAGATGAATTTTTTACATTACGATTCTCCGATGATGATAGTGATGTTGTAGTGGTGGCTGCTCTGAAGAATCAACAATTAAGGTAAAAAAAATTTTCAGCCAATCAGATTGCTACATCCTTCCATTTACTTGATTAAATGAAAGGGGGTTTAACATCCTATTTTTTTTCTCCGACTGGGCTAAATGAAGATTGACATACGTTTTACAGTGTGCTATGTGGGTAACTTTGCCTAGACAGCGGTGCTTTGGCCTATTTACTCCAGTTACATGCACGTCAATGTGTACACAGAACCTCCGTTTCTCAGCCCATCCAAATGACTAGACCACTCATTTTCGGGCCCTCTGTCCTGCACCACTGAGGAACTTTCTTGATTAAATGACTGTTGATGATAAACAAGTCATTATTCTCATAAAAATTAAATGAAATGTGTTTTATTTTGATTTTAACAATATTTTGTTTGATAAATTATACTAAATACTTGGAATTCAGAAAGAAAACAAAGCAGTAAAATTATCCATCTATCGTTTGTTGCGTGCATCTTTTAAATACTGTTAAATCTCAACAAACATTTATAAAAAAAACAAACGATATTTCAGTGCATGTGGTTGATTGTTGCTGAGATATTTTTTAAACTGTTATTGTCTTGTCGAATTCTGGTTGAATCATTAATTCCTTTGACTATTCAGTTTATAATCTCTAGTCAGATTATAAAAAAAACAAATGTCATGTTCATTGTTTTGTTCTATCAATTCTCAAGAATAAGCTTAAGAGTCATTTCAAGAATTGTTAACAGTAGACAGTATACATGGTTATAAATAGGACCAGATTGTTGCGAATGATAAACAATATACGTGGTAATAGGACAAGATTGTTACTGATGATAGACAATGCACATGGCAAAAGGACCAGATTGTTTCTAACTGTAGATTTCAGACATAGGACCAGATCGTTGCTAATGGTAAACGATTTACATGGTAATAGGACCAGATTGCTGCTAGCGGTAGATTGTATACATGGTAAAAGGACCATATGGTTGCTAGCGGTAGACTGTATGCATGGTAAAAGGACCATATGGTTGCTAGCGGTAGACTGTATATACTTAGAAATAGGACCAGATTGTAAGGTGTTTGAAATACCCTGTCCTTTTGTTTTCAGAGAGGCAATGATGCCAATACTGAATGAACGTAAACTGGATATACGTAGATTTGATGTTTACGTAGCTGATTCAAATACACCATTACCAATGGAGTGCAATACATTTTTACTAGCTGGTGCTACTTTACGTGTGAAAGGTAAGTCATATTTATCAACCATAAGGTTGGTCTTGTACCGAAACCTACTTTATATAAAGGGATGGTATACTATAGTAGCTTTCAATTTCATAAAACTAAATAACTCAAATACCCACCTTTCAGATTTCACACCCCATCCCACAAAAAAAGAAATTTATTAATAATTTAGCAAGGTACCTTAAAGAGCACATAAAATGAGTAAACTAAATTCATTGAGCTTATAGACATTGGTTACTATATGCATTTTACGGCAGTTTAACATCGATCTGATGAAAATTAATTCAGATATCGTCACCCAAAGTCGCAAATATAGGCCTCCCGTAAAAACGACTTGGCCAATTATTGAAAACACTCTTAATCCCCTCAGACGCCAGTGACGTCACAGTGACCGAATGCATATTCGGGATGTTTATTCCTTAATTACCTGTATACACTCGGCGTGTGTATTCGTTAACGCCTGACTGATTCCTTAATCCCCCTAATTAAATAACAATTGACTACGGAATAATTTGTTTTGTACTTTATAATTTGTTTTATAAAGACAGTTGTTGTAGCCATATTCCCCATGTGTTTTTTTTTATCAGAATAAGCCGACCGTAAGCAAACAATAATTGGCTTCTGATTGAAACAAGATTGGTGTGAAATTGTTATAGCCGGCGCTACGGACATCTTTTAAGCCGATAGAAATAATCAATTGTAGGCTTTTAAGAAACGAAATGGTTTCAAATAATAATCATATAAACTTAGATTACCAACATTTGTATTATTATTTATTGATCATTTTATCATACACCGAGCGAAATGGAGGCAGAATATTTGGAGTTATCATGTAGCAGTAGTTCTTTTAGCTTGGGCAGTGTATCGGATACAGATACGTCGCGAGAAATGATTAATATAGCGCCATATATGTTTTGAGCCGTATTTATCTGACTGTAGTAGTTCCGTAGAGGATGGCGATGTAGAGAATACGGGATCTAACAATGACAATCATCCGATTGTTGCGAGACTAGATTCTCTGGAATGGTACGTACCGGAATATATAATATTTTACACACTTATTTTTGTGTTCTAATTTATTGACTGAATGACAGTTTTAAAATTTTACTAATTTATAATATCTATTAAATTATAGAAAATCGCACGAGAAGCTCGATTTCTCGATTGAAGGGTGTGAGTGATCAAACAACAATTTTTTGATTGGTTAGAAGTATCTAACCGCGGGAAAATTTACAGTTACTATTGTACATTTAATCATATGGAAGAAATAGCTATAGTACTCGTTGACTATTTTGTTATTTGATTTCAGATCGAATCACCGATGTTTTTATAATAAAGTTAATGTTAATCGTATTGTTTGTATGATCGTATGATCATTGTTTTGTTTTTAATGAAGTATTCTTGTATTGTTTGTTAATTGGCGTTATGATTTTAGCAATTTGATTGTTTGATTAGTGTTTATTGTCAGTGTCAGAAAATGCGGAAGTTAAAATCAGAAAATGCCGTGGTATTTCTTAATAACACAATTTGTAGTCCTTCACTTAACAGTCATGTAACTTGCAAACGTTTTTATTCATCCGTCGATGATAGACAATGATCACGTGACAACCATAACTGAAATGGCTATAAAATAAAGTTCTGTACGACTATGACAATATGTACGTAACTAACGTACGAAAATTAAATGGTAATAGGTAGGGTGAGTCTGTCGTTCAGATTGCCTGTCAATAGTGTAATAAAAAAAAAATCGATTTAGAACTGCTTTATTGGCATAATGCCAACCGATATGTCACGTATCATTGGAATTCTCCAATGGAGATTCTGTCGGGGAAAACATCCACTGTTTCTCTCCCCGTGTATTCGATGTTCAATCAGGGAATTATATCCAATGACGATTTAAATTTACCTAACAACTGGTCAGTGAATCCATCAATGTATTATCCAGTTATTATTTTAATATCTACCGGTACCTGAAATTCACACGGACAGAGCGTGGAAGACGTGCAATTCTGAAACCATGCCGAGACTGCCTTCAATGACCACGTGGCTTATTTTAATGTACCTTTTATGAATAATCAACAAGCTTGTTTTGAATATTTTACCGGATTATAGAAAGAATATCCATATCCCGACTTTACTGGCATTCATCGTAGGAATGGAACCCGGGAAAAGTTTTATTCTCTGTTTGCGTATTTCGAAAACTTCAATTAAGTTAGGTCGCAGCCCATAGCAATCGTTTGCAAAATGTTCACTGCATATCACTGTTGTGACTGTAGGTTGCCAATCAGGATTTGAATTGTTTACAAACGCAATCCACCTTTTCCGTAAGATTTCTTCCTTGGGAAATTTATGAAACGCCGGCACATTATTCCCCTTTTCCTTGCTGGAATTTCCACAACTCTCAATAACACAACGATAATACGGCATCTTGAAATACACTCCGAAATATTCTAGTCACAAATATATAATCTATTACAACTCAAGACGAGAAAGGTCCGCTTTTGTGTGTGTGTGTGAGTTAGTTTTATTTAACGTCCGCTTCCACCGAGGTGATATCGCAGACAAGTCCGCTTTTGAAAATGCTTTGACTATTATAGTATAGTGATATGTAGCTTACGTGTAAAATTACGAGTTAATGATTACGCCAGTCAAATGTTAATTGGACCGCGAAATACACACGTGTTAACTGGCGGTGTGTATACAGTGATAATCGTACAGATAGTGCTATATTGTATAGATAATGTGTATAGATTATGTGTAGTGCCTGTGACGTCACCAGCCAATCAACCGGATAAAGGTTGTAATTGAAAATTTGAAAACCGTTTTTGGCTGTCTGATGTTTAAACGTTAATATCTCAATTAATTTTAATCAGATTGGGGTGAACTTGACATAAAATGCATATAGTAACCAATGTCTATAGGCTCAATGAATCTAGTTTTCTCATTTTATGTGCTCTTTAACTGTTTTTTTGGGGTGGGGAGGCTGATTGAGTCAGCTGGAGTGGTTTTGATTCCCCAGATGTATGTGACAAAGATGTGACAACTCTCTTGGGTTTTCTAAGGGTCCTGCGGTTTCCTCCCAAGCGATTTATTGAAACAAAATTGAACGATATGTCTGTCCCAAAATGACCAAGTTTGTGTCAAGTGGACGTTAAACCTCATTTCTCTCTCACTTTCTCTAGCAGTTTCATGCATTCAAAAATGACACAGCATTCACCATTCCACAACAAAATGAATTTCTATCAGTAGTTTACAGCGTAACAACATGTCATTAACTCTATGAATAAACTTTTTCTGTAAAAGTTTCATAAATTGTTTTAATGGTATTTAGTGATTGAACTGGTAATACACAAGACTTAGTTCTATGGAATACAATTACTGGTCAACATTGCTTGATAAAGACTAGGGAAACGTAATCAAAACTTCGCTCAGTAATCAAGAGTAATTGTAATCCATAGAATTGTGTCTCGTGTATCATATTCATGATTTATCATTTATGAGGTCCGTTTATTATTTACTCATTCTTGCTTTATCTTTTATGGATTCTTTGTCGTTGCTGATTTCTTTGTTACAATGTTTGTATTAATAAGGATTTTGCTAAACCCACATGTCAAAAGGTTATCTATAAATTTTGATTATTACTTTTTAGTTAACGCCAAAGCAAATTTTTTTTATGAAATACGACATTGCTATAAATCTTCTGGCTGTATTGACCTTCGTTGTTAAAAACGTAAAAACTTGTCTAATAAAAATCTCCATTAAGCAATCTACATGTTTCTAGTATTAAATTGAATAGGTGACATTTTCCATGTTAAGTGGCTGACGAGAGTGGCTTTCGAGTAGGAAATCTGGCTGGAAACGAATTCTAGATTGTAATACAATACAAAATAACTAACAGTATTGACAATCAATATTGCCCTTTATTATCATGGTAGTCGCGCAAACATTCTAATGATATTTCTGCTGGGAAAAACTTTCTTGACAGTACCAACCCACAAACATTCCGATAAAGGAGCAGTGTTGAATTTGGGGAAATATTTTTCAATTGATTTCAAGCTTTACGGTACAATAAAATAATGATATATCGACTACCTCTTTCAAATTGAGAATCAGGAATTGGCCAAAAAAGTTCTTAGGGAATTTCCAGCCTGGTTTCCCCTTTGTCAGTGGGACTGGGAAGTGGTTTAACCTTGACAGTGGGGCAGGATGGTGGGGACTGGCAAGTGGTTTAACCTTGACAGTGGGGCAGGATGGTGGGGACTGGCAAGTTGGTTGGCCTTTGTCAGTGGGACAGGATGGAAGGGACTGGCAAGTGGTTTACCCTTTGTTAGGGATGCAGGATGTAGCTACTGGCAAGATCATTCAGATCTTTAAAAAACAAACCAAGTTGGAATTTAAGCTGTCCGGACAAAATATTCCTCTTAACACGTAATATATGCCTGTCTCATTGTAGAAAAATAAGATGTTGAACCCCACTTAGTTTCATTTCAAATTGATTTCCAAATATTACATTTTCTGGGGACTGGAGGATGGACTTCGATTGGAATTGTGAAAAGTTGAGAAAAAAAAACAACTGAACGATATATCAACATGCTATATTTGGGCAATAACCCCAGTTTCTGTCGCCATGGTGAATGAAATCATTAAACACTGCTGACATATCCCTTTAAATTTAATACCAAATGATTTATGTATTTGGTGCAACATGAAATAATACTGAATCCATTTCGAACATCAGTCATAATATTTGACTCAGCTTTTTTTAGATTCATGAAACTAATATTTAACTTTATTCAATTTAAAATTTCTTATGGATAAACAATTACTGTTCTTGGCATTTCGTTTAAAACAATTTAATTGTATGATGTAACCATGTGTTGTTAAAAGTACATGTTTTTTTCCTCAGAGGAGAAAATCTTGTCTAAAGTGATCGTTATTGAGTCAGTAAATGCCATTCAAGAGACAACCACTGTCAAGATTGGTCAAATTAATTCTGCTATGTCTTTCATGTAAATCATTTTATTTTTCAATTTGAGTGAAGCCAGTACCATTACAGTAGAGACTTACGACTGGCCCCCGCAATGCCCGCCGCATCCATGCATTTAATTTGAGATTTGTTGTTTATTTCTAGCAATGTCTATGGATTCATTCTTGTCCGCAGGATTATCTTGTAGGTTTTGACTTGCATGTAGTGCCGTCCTCCTGATTTCACAATTTGAATGCTAAATGAATATTAGATTCAATTTAGATGATTAATATTGTTTATAGTGCTTTCATTGCTTTTTTTCAGATTTTTAGATAGTGTGAATCTGTAAAATCAATATAATTTCTATATCTTTATTGACAGTATTTGTGAATATCAGTTTCAAATGACATCGAATAGTGATTATCAAGTAGATCAGTTCAAATAGCTTTTAAAATCTATTTGAATACAAATATTTGAATATTTTTGTTAGCACTACAGAGAATTGAATTCCAGCCACCCATCGAAAACCAACGTATATTTCTTATACCAACAGTGTGATGACCTCTGTAAGATCCACACAAATCTACACACCAACAAACTGACCTCTTCTCCTCACCGGGCGTTGGATGGCTGAATGGTTAGCAAGTGCACGTTGTATACTCAATAAGCTCTGTATCATAAAGCACATGTCATTGAGTCAACTGTCGTGGTTTCGATTCCCTGGATGTACGTGGCAACCTGGTGGGTTTTTTCGGGGTCCTCCGGTTTCCTCTCACTGCTAAAGACCCTTACGCACAAGCGAATTATTGAAACAAAATTAAACGATATGTTAGTCCCAAAATTACTTTTTTGTGTCGAGTGGCCGTTAAACCCCATTTCTCACTCTCTCTCTTTCTCCTTTCTTCAACTTTTTACTGTGGTGTCATATAATCAGACGACCCTCCCTTTAAACCAATTCAAATCAGAGTCAGATAAACAAGATTAATGTTATTGTATGTTGAGTAAATCAGTGTCTTGTAGAGAAAATTAAATCAGCCATGTTGACCTTTATTGTTCACTACTAAGATATTGATATTTTTATTTCACAAATGACATACCACTTTGTGCATGGCCTTTTCTCTTTTAACATCATTTAATAAATGTGGTTAGCGATTTCAGATAATCGTACAAACTAGACCATAAGCCACTCATGCTTATTTTTATTGTGAAACGTGTTTTTTTATAGTTTATCGCGAGGGTTTGTGTAGATTTTGTCGAGATAGTTTGAGATATCTTTGGGAATAAAAACATAAAAATTGATTTTTGCTCGTACCCTGTTTTCTCTTTGTATTTGTTGTGGAAATAGGTACCTTGACACAAGTATTAAACCAAGATTAATTCACTCTTATGATACTGGACAATATTTGAGGACATTGTTTGCTGAAGTCTTTAATGATGCAAAATTTAGGTTATAAAAAGTAAAGGTACCAGTGTTCTCGATGTTTGTTTTTGCTTTCCAGAAAAAATGACAAATTCTCAAATTTCTTTATAGTTTTGTTTATATGTAATCCAAGGCCAAAAATCAATTCAGATTTTGATATTTTGGATAAAACAAGATAAATAACTTTTAGTAAAAAAATGCAATTTTGTGGTCTTACCAGCTATAATGTGTATATACTGTAAGCCTACACAAATTATATCAATAACTGAGGTACTTTTTTTCCATTTGTAGCTCCCCTTTTCAAAAAATCATTTCATGTAACTTCCTTAAATCTGCTCTTTGTATATTTACAAAAACAGATTGTGTATTCACCAGCAGGTTCGACTGCACTTCAAAACTTTGACAGTGTCAATTTTTGACATATTTGGGGTAATCTGATCAGAAAGATATCTTATTTAACAATTTTTATAATTATCCTATATAAAAATTATCTTCAACTGTATGTATTGTGCTTTCAAGTTAAAATCTTTGAAATTCTAATTAAAGAGGATATAAATTTACTGATAGGAAAGTTCTACTCGAAACAAGAGCCATATACTCTCGTATATGTGAAAAAGAAAAAAAAATGTTACCAACTGACAAAATATTGGGAGAAAGTTGATTAAAAAGAATACTAGGGGCCTCTTTCACACAATTTTAACTAAGATAAAATCATAAGTTTAGTAATTTGATTGGATAATATTAGATTAATTTTAGTGCTTAGCTAATTCTTAAAGTATCTACTAAAATTTAGTTTTAGTCTTTTAGTTAAGATTTCGAGAAACAGGTTCCATATCCACTCAGTACTTATTGTTTTATGAAATATTACACAAAGTAGGAAATGCTTAATTTTTGCGAAACATCCTGCTTCAGTCTATAGCCTCTCATCTGTTGGATATGGTCCAAATATTTTATAAAAATGTTGTGATAGCGTAAAGTAATGATAGATTTGTATGAGGGATTTTTATTTCTATTCTGAATGTAACTAAATTAGATCATGTTATTATCGGATAGATTTGTGTTGAGTAAACAATTTGTGTTGTTAATACAGACATGGCTGTAGACAAGCATCATCTTATTATTGATCTTGGATCTACCACAAATTAAATGGCCGTTGCTATTTCTGCTAGAGTTTACAATTAACGCCAGCCAGAAGACAAATATGAGTACCAAGTGCCTCCTTCCAGTATCCAGAACGCCTCCTTCCAGTATCCAGAACGCCTAATAAAGAAAAATCAGATTTAGGTCACTAAGAGCACATGACATCACTCGCAACTGTCATATTTTTGCTCTCCTAAATTCTACAATTCATACAGATATATTTAGGATTCATTGATTTTTGTCCGTCCTTTTATCGTGAGTGAATCGCTAGACGGAACCTTCCTGACCTTTTTTGACTTCTATTTGGACGAAAAGATGAGGAGTAGACGGTAAATTGTTAGCGTAATTCCTTTTGACTAATATTTACTTAAGATCAGTGATTTCCATCTTAGGCAAAAAAGTCAAATGAAATGGAAAATTAGTTTTAGCTAGCGATAGAGATCATTCACAGTTCTTTGATACAATTCTGTATAATGGATTCTTTTATTTTTTATTCCACTTTAGACAAAAATTTTATCATACTTTTTGATTTAAAAGATATCAATTAGGATTTTTATAAATCCAATTTATGTGATTTTTCTTAGACCTACCTGCCTGTAGTTAGTTATTATATCATCAAGTAACGACGGGAGTTAAGCTGTTAGGATGGTACCAAGGTTCTGCATATAAATCAGAATTTCACTTTTAAAAAATCATACTGGTAGTGATCTAGGATTAGAGAAAAGAGAGTGACTGCTACTTCTGACTACATTCTTCAAAAGTGATGCCGTTTCAACAATTTTTTTTAACTTTTTCTTTAACATGTGATAAAAGTTGAATCAAAATTTTGTTTTATCGCATGACCTTAGAAGAACTTTCTAGCTTTATTACTTTAATTAACCACATCCTCGGATAATGAATTTTCAACTGTATGGGCTTGATCAGACTATTTTCAGAACCTGGTTACACCTCTGATTGGCAGTTTCAATGCAATTCAATAACGAGCAAAATTCTCTCACAAACAATTGCATGCTATAACTATATGTCAGTTCCAAATAACCCATTTATAGTATCGACAAAATAATAAAACCTTTCCTTTATAATGCATTGTTCATTGATTGGAAGTTAAAAAGTTGTGACAAGAATGGTTATTTAAAGAAGCAAAAGGGGAAAAAAAATTGAATCTATTTTAAACTACTTAACACATATGCACTTATCACTTGCAATAGATTTACAGTTTAAATGTTAGAAATGATTAAATGATGAAAGAAGCCATTAGAAGTTTTTGTTGGCTTAAAGGAAGGATATACTCTTAGAAATTATTTATGATTGATTTTGAATAACTTTTTATGTATTCCTTACTGTCAATTCATAATTAAAAAATTAAATGGCAACAGGATATATTTATGTTTTATGACTAATTTTGAACAACTTCCATACTGTCAATTCTTAATTAAAAAATTGAATGACAAAGGGATATCATATGTTCAATACAGAGTAAGCATATCATGCCTTGTACACTTCACCTACTATTATGTATGGATTTAATATACAGTACTGTCAATTCCAAAGGCAGTTCCATTCCATAAATAAGACGTCAAATGGCAAAGTGTTATCATGTGTTCCATACATAGTAAGCATATCATGCCTTGTACAATCCACCTGTCACTATATCTGAATTTCTGATATTTTTTTTATTTATCAAATTTAATTCTATATTTTTCATCAAATTATTATCTTTTGATTAATTAGTTCACTGCTTAATTACTTCATCGTACAAGATTAATAAAAGAAATTTTATTACGTCACCCCGGTTGTAGCGCTCTCGTCAATATCCTGACCTACACAGTGGGGTCATTGCGGAATAAACTTTCTGATAACTAATCAATATCAGAGAGGTACGAGCCACGGTCATTTTCAAACCAATATCTTTGGCACTCACTATCAGGTCTTTCCTGCTTACGGATTTACTCCGATTAAAATGCCGTATATCATGAATCTTGTGGTACGAGTTTTCACAGTTGGTTTGAAATGTAAACTAGTTAATTGTGATTTACAAGCCAGTTAATACTCGCTAACATTTAGCAATAACTTTCGTAAATTGTCTGGCTTACAGAATCAACGACAGATTTGCCACCGTATGAATAAATCCGTCTTAAGACTTCGAACCAACAAAGTTACGATTATTAACTCTTATAAATTCAGTGAGTGGTAATTGAACTCCCAGATAACCAGATTTTCAGTTTGGCAGTCTGAGAGAAATGGTAGAAGATTAACAAACTTTGTTTCATCAAAGTGATTACTGGATTTTCTTCTTAATTAATTTAATTCTGCTTAATTATTCCAATATTGATGATTCTAATGTGATTAAGCTACTGTAATTAGAAGCCAATGGATGTCGTGAAATACAGATTTGGTTTTAGCTATATGAACTTTTCAAATGAAAAACGGTATCAGGTGGTGTAGAAATTTAAACCTGCTTTGTATTGGTTTGGGAGTCTCAATTACTGGCATTGATGAAGTAATATCAAACACACATCATCACGAAAGAGCTACTTTGTCAACTTAGAAATTATTGTAAATTTATTGATGTGACACTTGAAGCATTTTTAATGTCATCTTGTGATGATGAAGAGAAATTTCGTGATTGACAAAGATTTTTGTTTTGATTAAACTTCTGATGTAATTCTGTTGTGTGCTTGTTAATCAACAATATTGTCTGAAATATTTGTGTTAATAATCTGTAGGTTTTAGCCATTCTACGAAAATAGTTTTTTTTTTACATTTCTTCATTATTTTAAAATTTGTTCAATCAATAGTAGAACGGGATTAGAAGAATTTGTATTGAATAGGGCTGTGAAGACAACGATTCTACTAGGAGTTGTCAGACGCTAATCCAGAACTGTGTGTTTCATTCAACACAAAAGAACTTAAATTACTCGCTCTTCATTACAGGTTTTATATTCTGGACTTTTAAATTGGTCTCGAATCTGATTTCTCTATTTACTCTTGCACACGTTCATTGTGTGCATTTCGTAACCGATCCCGATAGTCAGAAGGAGATTTATTCAATAGGATAAAGTCGTTTTTCAGTTGTATTCACTTGGGAACTGGTTCATTGTAAAACGACATTTTGTATGCGTTTGGTTGTGCTTGTTATCTTTCCTTATTGGAGAAAGATGAAGACGAATCTGTTGAGTGTTGCTCATTTAGAAATTTTCCAGTGCATTGCCTACCAACTCTAGTAAGGTAATGACTTTCTACATTTTTGAATAGCCGAAGAAAAATAATATAGCGTTGGGATGTCTTAAAACACAATTTCTTTTCTCAGAAATAAGATGCCAGTACGTTGTCAAAGTTTGAAGCTAAACCACTGGAATTATTCTAAACTTTTCACAGTTCTGCAGAAGAAAAGGAGAAATAATCAAATTCTGTTCAAAAACATTCGTGAATCTGGTTTACAGTGAAAGAGACGTTAATAATTCCACTGTGTGAAGAAACCTGCAGATAAGACCGATTGCTGGAAACTCAAGAGATCTGTAAGAAATTGTGCCTCTGTACAATAATGCAGATTTTCTTGTAACTCGAGAATAAAGTGACTTAAAATCTCTGGAGGATCTGCAGGCTCTGATTTATTTTATTAAATGGATGGGAATACTTAGACATGGAACAAAACCCTCTAGATATGTAAATAAGTCGTCAAATTCTAGTATTTAGTATTAGAATAAATAAATGTCAGTTGAAGAATTTGTAGGAAAAACAGCAGCAGTTTATTCTCTTAATGGCGAAATAAGTCCAAAAATAAATCCACACAGATGCTGATGGGGACTAAAATGTTTGCAAGTGTGAATTGAATTTGTAAATTGAATTTGAATCAGTCATTCTGTATTGAAAGAAAAAGTCAATATTTATTTAGTAAGATCGTCGTGTGGACACTTGGATTCTGATACCACATCAGGTCGAAGAAGTGAAAAGTGGGAATTAAAAGTTTCCAAAGAATTGGCAGAATTCAACAAGAATGATGATGCCGTATCTAATCAAGGCTATGACTGGATTAAATTCCTATTCAAATTTCACATGAATGAAGGAATTGATAACAAAATTTCTGTATCATTAGGTGGAACGGTGATGGTTACGGTTAATTTTTTAGTAGTTTGTATTTTTTCCTTCTCACTCTTGATTTGTATGGAAAGTTTGTGATGGTGCAGGCTGTTGATTGTGATGATGTCTACGATTGAATATTTTACCAGATATCAATGCAACTGTATATTTCTATTATAAATCTATTTGTCATACACTAAGCTCATAATATTGGTATTGGCTAAATATGTATATTCTTGGTATCAGAATTTCAAATACAACTTATTTTTGGTTACCCTCCTCCCACGTCTTAAATCAAATTACATCTCCAGGGTTTTTTTTTTCAAATCATGCAATCTGAATATTGATCATGGATCAACTGATAATCAAGTTTGCTTAAAGATTTAATCACAAACTTGAGTCAATGGTAGAAAATCAAGTGGTACAATGTATAAAATACGCATCGGACACAGATTACACGTCTGCTACTGAGAGTGCTGGCAGCCATGGACAAATGATATTGCAAGAAAATAGAACTTGAAAAGCAGACCAAGATTCTTATATCATTTGGAAATGTCAATGTTTGACTTAATAGTATAAAGTTACTACGATAATATCAGACCAGGAAAACTGACTTGTGTGTCATAGATATGGAACATTTTTAAAAAAATGGAAAAAGATTCTTATATTGTTTATAAATGTCAATGTTTGATTTAATGGTATGAATTAATATCAGGCCAGGTCAATTTACTTATGTTACATACATGGAAAATTATTGTTGAAGTGGAACAAGATTCTTGGTAATGTTGAAATATGACTTATTGAATACGATGCCAGAAAAGCTGACCGTGTTTCATGGATCTCAACAATAATTTTTAAAGTGCATTTTACTTGTGATACTGTTTGTTTGTTGCGTATTTTGTATAGTTTTTGTATGCTAAACAAATGTAGATCAGTTTGCCAATGGGATAATCTATATGGTTATAAAGTGTATTTTGAGCAACAATGGCATTACGTTAGATTTATATAATCCCAGAATGTCTGATAATCCTTGTATTATAAATGAAAAACAGTTATGGATGATTTTTATAGTAACAAAGTGTGTTAGAAAGGCATTATACTACTGTATCAGAATTAACCTCAGAATGTCGGCAAATTTCACACATTATCAGTGGAAAACAATGGATGAATAAGGTGACAAAGTGCACTGGAAAGAAAGCCAGTGTGCTAATTAATCTGAGAAAGTGTACAGCTTGTCAAAATAATTGTTTTTTGGATAATCAATTTATATAATGAACCATCATAACAAAGACAAACCACTCATCGACTAATTACTACAAGGACATCAATTATATTTCTCTTTATTTGTGGATTATAAACTTGATTATCGTCAAAATGTGTCAGTATGTTTTAAAAGTTGCCATGGATGTTACGACACCTTGTCTTATTGATATCAATATGGCCGATGATTCGGATAATTCAGGTAGGTACCGTGATTTATTCTAGGTTTAAAATTCAGTTTGGTGCACCAGATGGTACCGCCAAAAGAAATGGTCCATAGGTTTTTAAGAAAACAACAAATAAACTTGATTAAAGAATAGTAAGTGGGAATTTCAATGTTCGGTCAAATTTCATCTCTTCACATGCAAGTAACCAAATGTTAATCTCAATATATCTAAGTGTTAAATAGACACTATCATTTAATTTCTGTGTCAATGTTATTTAAATTTCACAGGATTTGGATGACAGTATAGGAAAACGGTTCTATAAAACATACACACAACAAACAATACATGAATAAAGGACAGGAACACAAATTACAAAACACTATCTTGCCACAAAAAAAGGTGAGCTGAAACAGCTCAATGGATTTTATATGCTCATTATATACACACTTTTGCTAATTATCCCAGCAGAACTAACTTGAATTGAGGAAAGGATATTGAAATGGGCTCCATCTGTAAGTCTCCCCATCCCAGAAGTTGTCTCATAAACCATTCTAGACCAACCCAACCCCAACCCTAACCCAGATACAACTATGTACACACATCTATTATAGTAGGTGTGCAGAGTGCTAATTTCATGGGAATATGTTGGACTAAGGTTTTGGTATACAATTGGGTATCTTGATGACCAAGAGTCTTCTTGTTTTTATTTGCAAATAATCATTGAGGGTGGTGGAGAGGATGAACTAAGTGTTGCACTGTCTAGGATTATATGAAGAACTCTCAAGTGAACATGCTTCTAGTTATTTTAGAATAGCTTACCACATTATCTTGGGGCCAGTTATAAAAATTAGATGGAATGAAATCCGGTGTCATTTAGAAGACCTCCAGACACCAGACTAATTGATAATTATTGTGTCTTCTGTTCTTGGCATTCTCAGACTGTTGTCACACACAAGGTGTCTGTAGCAGAATAAGATTACAGAACCCATAGGGATAGTTATCTTAATAGAAAGCAGACACTATTGTTTCCTTTCATGACACTATGTATAAAGTGCCGAAAATATATAGACCTTCATGTACGTCATTAAATGTCAAAGTACAGTTCAAAGCCTCACAATAAAAGATGTAGGTTATAAAAAGAATGTATGGAAGGATATCTTTGTGTAGACCAAAATAAGTAAGAAATGGAACACAATCAGAACAATGACCATTGATTCATTGTGCATGTATAAAGTACAGAACAGGGAATTGACCATCATATTTTGAACAATGGACCATTAGGATTTCACTTGCAGCTAAAAAAAAATAATAAAATAAACAAACATTTTTTGAAAGTTCTTGTTAATCAATATACAAATTCTTGATTGAGGTTTTATTTTGTTAAAAATGTTTCTCTCCCCCATAAAATATTTTGTAAATAAGAATTAGAACTGGCAATTACATTTATTAATGGAACTGGAAATACCACAATTGTGTCCTTTGGATTAACTGTTTAAAAGGTGTTGATTTCCATTAGTTGTTCTGAGTTCAGTTCATCCATTCACTGACAATCTGACTGTTCTTCTTCAGCATGCAGGAATGGAAACAGAGATGATATAAAACCAAATTCCATTTCCTTCTCCATTTCAGTTTTACATATTTTCAGTTCATGTGTCACATTTGGTGAGGCTATTTATAAAATATTGATTTAGTTGGACATATTGTAACCTGTCAGTGTATGGTAATTTGTGAAATTGACCATGTCTTGTATTAGTTTTATTGACCTGCCATAGCTTGAGATTTGTACAGACTGTTTTGTTTGACTAGTAATTTGGTATTGGTGTCTTATTAGAGCATGAATATGTAATGTTTATCAAATCTGACATTTCACACTATATTATTAGTACGGTATAGGGTTGAATTCAACCAGAAGGTCCAAAATGACTGAATAATGTATCTTTAAATATTTTTATACACTGGTGGGTTTTTTTGTATGGAAATAAGTTGAGTGTGAAATTGGAACTTTTATATAATAAATAAAATTAAATTTTACAAACCAGTGACTTTTAACAAACATATTAATCCCTCTTTAAAATACTGAAAATATATTGTAGCCACAAATATAATGATATTGTCTCTGAAGATATGATGACTTTTGGTACATGTATTTGAAGGTTGGCCAGATCCCAAATGTGAGTATGTTCAGCCTGGTGGCGAGGACCATGACCTGATGGTCAATCTAGAGAAGTTGACCCAGGATTGAGGGTTCAAGTCCCAGTGGATGTAACCTGGACCTGAGGATTCTAATCACAGTAGATTGGAATGAAGGTACTGATCCCAATTGAGTGCACATAGTTCTGAAGGTTCCTTAGTTGAGTCATTTGTCTGAAGGTTCTAATCCCACTGGAGGTGGAACTATATATGTGAAGATGTTATCATAATAGGAGTCACTTAGATCTGATGAACATAGGTATGAGGTAATACAGATAGGTAGGTTCCAACTCCACTGGACTCGTTCCATGGTCGAGACAGCTCTGAATCTTAAGTCAGTTCAGAATAAAGCAGCAGATTAATTTCTTTACATTAGATGTCTTTATACTAGGAATAATAGGCCGTCATATTTTAATGGACCATATATAGAAGAGATGTCTGTGAGATTGCTCTGTAATCCTGGTCTTAATGACCTTCAATATGAAGCCTTATCATCTACAGACAGTATATTCTCTAGTAATTCCTAAGATTTTCTAGTCAGTTCTTTTTTCATTGTATGAATTTTTAAACCCTTCATCTTTTCATTGTTGATTTATTGGCTAAAAGCCAGGAATTTTAAATTGAATTAAGAATTATGTCAAGGTTTTTTTCAGAATGGAGATGAAATGGATCAATGATCTTGTTCAGATTTTTTGGAACAACTGATTCTGCTTTGTCCGTAAATGTCAGATGTGTCTATCACCACCAATATTAAAATGAAAGAAAAATTACTAATTTAAATTGATTTAACTATCAGCAAGATTCATAATGACTGCCACTGGGTTTGCGTGCCTGGTTTTGCTCTGGAACCAATAATTTTTCTTCGTCCATACACTCAATTTTGGGTAAGATTTACTCTTACTCTTGTGTATTTAGCACTAATTTCTGACAAATTCACTCAATATCAAATCTTTTTTTAAACTTTATAAAAAATTATTTAAAATCACCCAAAATCATCTAATTTCAAATCTTTTTTTAAACTTTATAAAAAATCGTTTAAAATCACCAAAAGTCATCTAATTTTGACTTGTGTCCAGACTAAAACTGACCATTCAATTTAGATAATGAGTGTCCAATTTACAAGTACAAATTCAATGATTTCCTTTGATTTTGATTGATTTTTATGAATGTTTAAACAAAAAAGTTACATAAGATCCCCAGGTTACAGTGATACATGTCAGAAGTGTATATCGGGAATGGCGAGCAAGACTGCCAATATGCCGAAGCCGATCTTTAAATTAAAGCAAAATGACAAAAAAAAATGTACTACGAGTATAACTATTACTAATCTACATTATTATTAACAATTGGCAAGATTAATTATGACACCTTCCACCAGGTTTGCCAACCTGTTTTTTTTTTCTGGATCATCTGGTATCCCTCACTACTAACGACCTCTTTTTCTGAGCAAATTATTGCAATAAAAATGCAATGTACCATAAGTTAGTCCCAAATTAGCCTAGTTTGTCAAATCTTTTCCTCTGTATGAGTCTTTACTGAATCTGTTACTACTACTACCTGGTGTTTTAACGTCGGCTGCCACAGAAGTGATATCGCAGACACTGAATCTGTTATTTGTAAATGGTATATATAGTTTTTGAGTACAATAGGCCATCTTGGAAAGATATTCCTGTTTTGTATGAGTCCTTTGATTTTAATTGGTTGGCTAAGGGTATCTGGTTGACACAATTACGTCATTAGGCTCCAGTGTTACTAGTCTAACTAGCACCAAGTCTAAACAGTCCCATCAATAATTCATGTCTTAATATGTCATTGTTTTCTCAAACAATAAGCATAGACGTATTATAAATACCTGATGTTAATACATTGGTATCGAATAATGATTGAGTAACTGTCAGCATATTGTCAAATGTCTGCCCTACATGACATTGTCTGACCTATGGCAAATATATTCAAATACCAGATCATTAATAAATTTTTAGTTTTACCTACTGAACTTAGCTTTTTATAAGACTTTCTTGGTTAGTGATCAGCTTTGTATTATGAACGTGACCAGGTAATCCACTTGTGATTTTTCTCTGTGATTTTGAACACAGTGGAAAGGTTAAACTTTTTTTCATATGGTGAGAACTTAGAAATCAGCAGTAATTTCTTGAGTTTATTGGTTCATGATCAGCTTTTTGTCTCTTGGTAAATTATATTGGCCAATGGCAATTAAGACTTTTATGATTAGAAATTTGCAAGAGAAAAAGACAGTGTTTTGACACTAACGCCATGCTATGCTAACAACAGCAAAATATTTTGCACAATAAATAAACACTAAAATTATGCAAATTTTCTACATTGCCATTTTAATTTCTGGTTGTAATAGTAATCAGGATGCGCTTTATTCATACTAAATGCAAACAAAATATGATGCAATAAAAGAATAGGTTCAGATCCGTGCTGACTATCAATGACCAAGTCAACCCTTCAGTAGACAATTAGATCTTTGATATTTCACGTTCCCAGTCGTTTATAGGTATAATGATCATTTAGATGCGATATTGAGAATTTGAAGGATTTATTAGGGTATTAGTAGATCAATATTGTCGTGCAGATTAATCAGATATACAGAATTACGAAGTCATAATTAGACTGTTGTGATAGACATGATCATGATTTTATTTAATCGCCTTGTATTTTCATCAAATACATGTATATCATATCTCTCAGTGGAAGAAACTTGTGGATTTCTTGGGCAGTGGATGAATGTTAGATTATTTTATAGATTTTAATGGAATATTGTGGTCAAGGATAATAGTTAAGCTTATCGAGGACATTAAAATAAACACAACATTTCTATAGAAAACAATTACTGTATTTTAATAGAAGTGATGTTTCAACAATGATTTTCTTGCCATCATCAAGCGACAATCTTTGGCAGATAAAGTTTTCGATACCATAAGAATTTTAGAACTTAATATAAGTTATCTTTTGTTTTTTTTAGGGGTTGACAATTTTATTTATGCTTTAGGCTATATTTCAAATAATTAGATCCAAGACACTTAAAATGCGGATTTTAGGATCATTGATGTGATATAGAATTAGATCCAGAAGAATGCTTATATGCCAATAGCCTGCACATGTCAGTTGTATTTTTCTGGTAATAGGATATTGGAATCAGTTATGAAAATGTGTAATATACAATATTCAATGGATGTCAAACTTACACCATACTTTGTCAGAAAAGGTGAGAAAACCTTTTTCAAAATTTCTTTTATTTATGCACCTATAATAAAATGTTTAATATTTTTTAGATGTTTGAATTATTTGATTTTAAATGCTCTAATATTACGTGAAACATTTGTGAGATTTCAGAATTTTAAAAAGATGACACTCGGACAATATTTGACAAAAAAAGGTCTACCCTGTGGAAAAATGTGTTGATATGTTAAATTAATCCTGTACTTCAGATAAGAAATACTCATTTCTTGTTGAACATTAATAACTGTTTCAATAGTCTAATATTTACTGATGTGTGTAACATAACAATTTAATGCTGTTATATGCGGTTTTAAGTAATTGGTTAAAACAGTCAATATTGGTTTGTCAAGTTTACTCTCTCGTCGGAGGAGAATTTACCGAGATTTATTTATAATCTGTTTATGTTATTAAAACAGATGAATGCCTGGTAGGTGGATATTGGTGTGAAAATTTTTCTTGGCCGACCGCCTGTTTAAATCGCTGGAGATGATGTCGCTTAACTCCAACTCTGTGTATCTGATATTTTCTGGCTGGTTAAAAGGGTAACATAAAGGTGTTAAGATTTGATGATCAATACTGAAATCGTTTGGATCCGTTTGAAATCCTTCCAGCACCTGAGACAATATGTTTGTGCCTTTAAAATAACACGGAACTAACACTGTTTCACCTTTTATCTCTCTGAATTAGCCCCTGGGATATAACTAAACCATCTTTAAAGCATTTCTTTGTGAATTTTACTTAGAAATGTCTTAAGTTAGGGTCAATTTCTAATGTTTATGATCATATGATTCTAAACACTGACAAATGTGTATTTACACTTTTGTATTTCGCTTTGTTAAGAAAATATTAAGTTGACTGTAATCTTTGGAAGATGTGTGTCAAAGGGGATTATATTAGTTGATGAAGTTAACCTGTAAATTATATGACAAGGTTTTATAACAGTGTCAAAAATTAAAATAAAGCTTGGTACCAAGTATTTGTTTAAACAGAAAATAGTAACTGTTAACATGTCTCAGTTTTTTAATGTATCTGATCAGATAATGGGCATTTTCGTCACTAGAGTCTGTAGATATACAAAACTGTTATTTTAACTGAAAAAAAAAAAATTAGCTATCACATATTATTCAAAATATTGTTGGAATAATTTGATGATATATTTCTGAGTTATCTATAACCGTTTACATTGAAATACATGAAATCTAGTGCACACAAGATAATTCTTAATGGGACATCTGATATAATATCCTATGTCTTCATATGTGGGTTAGAGTAAGGGTTAGGGCCTGAGATGTAAACACGTCTGCTAACACTAACCCTAACCCTGGACCAAATCATATGTGCTTGACAGTCTCCTTGTAGCTTTCTCCTAGAATATCATTGTGTTATTAACTGTTGAATCGAGGTATTGACCACCTGGCAGATCAATAATTTTTAATTTGATGTGATTGACTATATAGTTAAATCGTGCATGTTCATATTAGATTGTATGAATAATTTCATACATATTTGTAATGTCATCGTTGACTATATATTCTAGCTGTTATATATCATTGACTACATATTCTAACTGTCCATAGCATTGATTACATATTCCAAGTGTCCATTTACAAGAGTCTTAAACCTATTAATTTTCAAAGAGGTTTTTAAGGTGTTTACGAATGCAGCAGGCCTGGAAATAACGGTTTTAGATGTACATGACAAAATGTCAGGCACTAATAAATTGGTACCTGACATTTTTAACATAGTGTCGGACATGTGTTGATAATATCAGTAAAAAGGACAAATCAGTGCCGGACAAAATGACAGGCACCTTATTTCCAGGCTTGGAATGCAGACACGATATACCTTTCTTTATAGTAAGTGCAGGAAAACTACATCTTATATACACAAACAGAAACCCAATACAAGCTCTCGGACAACACATATGACACACAAACATTGCTTGCAATAACAATATCAAATCAAGTGAATATATGAATGGATCCTGGGTCTGACACTGTACAATACCAAGTTGAAAACCAACTCAAAAAGGGAAACTGTCCACAAATGCAAAACATTGTCATGTTTGGCTATATGTTGACAAAAACAGTTATTCAACGTGTAGAAATGAGGCAAAATGCAAAACAATCCATAGGATTCGAAACATATGGAATGTTTGAAAAAAAAAAAAGAAAGTAGCTATGAAGGTATAAGTACAAAGTGAGCTCATAAGTCAATTTTTAAAAAAACTGCTATGCGATAAATTTAAGTAGGCCAGCGCTTGGATTATCAGATATTAGGCTATGGTTGTTCTGAATATCGTAACATATCCAAAATTAAATACCTGCACTTTATTTGTGAGAGTGGTAACGATGCTTAAATAATTTAAGAGCCAATTATTTTCTGGAATGTCTTCAACAATAGTTGACATGCACTTTGATATTTGATCAAATTTCAAAAAACATTTCTTGGCATTTGACAATTCTTGCCAACAATTTGTGTAAAATTGCGAATTCATCTCACACTTTCATTCTTAAAAACTTTGTTAATATCTTTGAAATATTTCACAACATTTTTATCCGCTTTTGTATTTGGATTTTGTCATTTTTCCTTTTTTTTTCCACAAGAGAATCGAAAGAATATGATCAGCTAGAATGGGATGTAAATTTTAAGTGACCCTAAATCCCCAAAACATTTGGCAATGGTAGATCAAAAGTTATGTGTTTTAGCCATTGCCAATTCTTTTGCTACTGAACCTGTTAAGTAAGACAACTAAACTGGTAAACGAGTGACTGATGTGTACGTATAGACTCATCTCAAGCAAACTATTGATAACTCCATTCAGATCAAACCAGATCCGACATGATCTTTTTGTCTAATCCTTGAACAATCGAGAAGCCGTGAGGCCTCGAAACAATCGCACCATCTTCTGTCAATATTTGTGGTTCATCTGCTACACTGTCGTCAACAAGGTTTAGGTGGTTGTCAAATGGACGCAAAAATAACCAAAATCTTTTGTCCTCAAAATAACTCATTTTCGTCATTTGTCTTGATCGACCAATCCATAAATATGTTTTGCTTTTAAACTGTCGAGACTTGAATCTTATCTAAAGTGGAAAGTGTACTAAATTAGAATTTGGACATTTTGCTATTTGCAAATTGAATTCTACAAACATTTAATTCAAACTACATTTAAACGGATTAACAATGTTTTTGTTTCTTTTATTGAAACTTGATTTTCAGTTATGAATACTCTGGATTTGTATCTGCATATTTCATTTTTTTTTTAAGTTAAAAAGAACAATAAGAGCGAAATATTTATTTTGTGCTTCTAAATGTTTAGCTTTGTGTTGAATCAAGATATTTTGTCAATCTCAAAGTTAAACCTTTCGATACAAGTTTTCCAGACTTGCTTAATCTACCGAGACTTTTAACATTCAAGTTACATCTGAGTATTTGTAGAAAGGTTACTGCTTATTGTAAATTACGTGAACTGTTGTGGGTTTCATTGACTATTGCAAAAACAGACTCGGCATCATCCAGATTTTTTCCCTTGTGTTAATCCGTAAACGATGTTGTTATTTGTTTTGTTTGATGAAGTCGTGGAGGCTATTGTAGGAAGATGAACTGTCCCCCATTGTTCATTACTTGATTGGCTATTGGTACAACAACGTGCTATGTGCGGCTTTTTGTTTACGCAAAAACTTTTAAATAGTGATTAACAAAGATATCTGATCAATGTCAAAAAAAACCTTCTTAATTACAAATCTGATCTTTTTTGGGATATTGATGGTATTTTTAAAAGAAGCGAAATGGATGTACTCTCTAAGAAAAAAGTTTCACCATTTTTATAGTTATTTTGACTGTTTTGACGTGGAAGTAACTTTTGTGAATCATTTATCGCACCAATAATTTGCAAGTTTGCAATTTGAGGAGTAAAAAAGTCTGTCAACTGAAACTATATTTTTATTAATTTTTGCAAGTCTGTTGAACTTCAAAGTTTCGTATTTTGATTGTGAGCAAATATTGTTTTGTTTACAATAAAAGAAGTTCAACTTAAACATTTGCATTTAATTTTAAAAATCAACTTAGAATGAAAATACTATTGAGTGTGTAATGAATCTACATCATAATATTAAAAACATGATGTTGAATATTTGTGCCAGTTACCAGACATCCATGATAACTTTTTTCTATGTTAAACATGATAATGGTAAGTCTATTACTTCTTCCATCTTTTTTCTATGTTAAACATGATAAAGGTAAGTCTATTACTTCTTCCATCTTTTTATGGTAAGTCCATTACTTTACATAATTTACTTAAGTCTTTCTAGAAAAATATAGCTATGTGCATATTATAAGAAATAGTTCAATTTTTTTAAAGAGAAACTATGGCTATGTCTCTCTTGGATTATATTAACAAAAAGTACCACTTCAGGAACTTTTTTAGAAGCTATATGTGTAGCTAGGACTATGAGTATATAAACAAAAGTACATCTTTTTTTAAAAAGAAAAATCAAAAAGAAATACAATGATGTCTCTTAGATTATATAAGCAAAAGTACATTTTTAAAAAAACAAAACAAATTACAGTAATGTGAAGAAAAGAATTGTGATGTGTCTCAAGAGGTATATAAAACAATAGTAGTTCTGAAACTTTATGAGACTCACTTGAAACATTTCAAGCCTGTTAATTAGAATTACCACGATTTTAATTTTTTTAAATATTTGGTGTTAAGGAAAATGAGCTATGTCCTTACCCTAGAACATCTAGTACCACTTTACACTATAAGAATTTTCCACGTATTGTTGCTGTTTTTAATATTCCCACCTTTATTTGGACTAAATATTGATTAATGATCACTGGTTGGGCTCAGATGGGCTTTTATTGAATTCAATGACCGGAAATTAAATCCATATTTTCTGTTTGATCATAGGTATTTTTCAAAAGTTCCTTTATAGTTTATATTTAATTCTACTTAAGATATTCATGTGATATAATAGTACCATGTGGGTCATTTACAAAGAAAAATCTAAAGGTATAGGTGCTTCTCATGTTGCAACTCCAACTGACAACTGGACATTGGTATTGCTTTGAAAACATTCAACCCCGTTGGTTTTCTCTGGGTCGTCCAGTCTCCTCGCACTGCTAAAGAACCCTACGCGCAAGCAAATTATTGAAATAAAATTAAGCCATCTGCTTTGAAAACATATCCCAGAGCTTTAAGTAGAGACCATAGTAAAGCGTTCTATAAATCTTCAACACAGAATTAACGAGCTTTATTTACTGACATATATCTGGCATTTCTCCTTTTTCAGTTGTGTAAAACTTCTCTATGCATATGTATGTTATCCTGTTCTTGCAATTGCACATTAACTGGAAATGACAATTTTCTAGAAGTTTTGTAAAGACAAGGTCACTTATTTCCATTGATGATGGTAGCTTGTATTCTCAAGATGCCTATTATCATGCATGCAGGGAAAATTTAATTTAAGCTTCAATGGAATTACAATTACAATTAGATTAATGGAAAAAGAACATTTTATTTGCCTTTAAAGTTCAGGAGATTTTTCGATAACTTGATTATAATCAATTTGAAAGGCTTCTTTCGACCTGTTCTTAAATTTAAGCCAAAAGATCTTTCCGATGATTTATTTCGATGCTTTTAAATCCATTGGCCTATTTGCTGAATCAGAAGGTTTTTTTTTTTACCATGTTCTCAATCTGAACAAAAGCAGATAGTAAGGCCATACCAATTTGATTTTTTGTTCTTTCAGAACACCTAAAATGTCTTTTGATATGTTTTAGGTCAGAAAAGTAGAACTTTAAAAGAAAGAAAACTTGATTAATCAGAAGCTTTTATTTGAATTTTAATGGTTTAGAATTTGAAACAAAAAATGACTCTGTGGCTCAATGTCGTTCCCAGAGGCAGCCGTGGAGCCGAAGACCTCTGGCGCATTAGACCGTCCATTTTTTCCAATTTTTTCCAAACCTAAGCCCCACCCATTCTGACCTGATTGGTCAATCTTTTTGGGTCGATTTCTCGAAAACTAGATGTCGGATCGTCGTTTTGTTTGTTGTAAAATGATCCTTGAGTCAAAGTCAACTCGCTGACATAAAAAATTGGATCCTAAACGAACAAATTCAAGTTTTTGTAAAGATCTATTTTTCTGCGCGTGGGTATATTTTTAAGTGATTCAGCCATCCAGGCATGTAAAATCAGGAGCGTACGGCGCAAATTTCGCGTGTAGGAATTACATGTCACCTTCCGGGAAAATGGCTACCCCGATTCACCAGAGAAATTTCTTCAAAAATTTTTCTGCTATTAATTTATCAGATTGGTTAAATTGAGCCCTAATATTTATCTTGGCATACAAATTGTTCAATACATAGAATGTAAATTAAATACATCTAAAAACTGATGTATGGTAATCCAAAAAGTATAAGGACTTTAAACCCCATGCAATCCAGAATCAAATGCGCAAAAGTCAGCGAAATCAAAATTAGGGGATTGGATGTATGAGAATTGCCAATAATAGGTATTGTTAAATATTAGTATTGAGGTTAGCATGCATCTGCCCCTACATAAAACACTTGCTACCAACCACTCAATTGAGATGCCTTAAAAATTTTATTATACTTTTATTTTGCTAGTTATAAGTGCAGTGCTCTAAACTGATTCTTTATTATGAAACCAAATTATTTGATTCTTCCTTCTTTTTGAAGGGGGGATGGGATGGCCTAGTGGTCTAGAGTGCCGCGCTTTGACCTCTAGCTGGCCGGTCACCTCTGGCTTGCGGCTGTGGTTTCGAGCCCTGGTGTGAGCGTATGTGGCATGGAGATAGGGGCGCCTTCTCAACCTCGTGGGTTTCCTCCGGGCACTCCGGTTTCCTCCAACAGCTAAAGACCCCTATGCGCAAGCGAATTATTGAAATAAAATTAAACCATATGTTAGTCCCAAAATGACTTGGTTTGTGTCGAGTGGACTTTAAACCCCATTTCTCTCTCTCTCTCTCCACTTGTTTTTGACCTGTTAGTATCAAATATCACATCATGAGGGTAATTTTATAGCCTTTTTACACCTGACGATTATTTAGTATGTAATATACCTTGTGTTTACTTACACGCAATAAACCTATATCTGCTTTAACCCTATAACCTCCTTTATTCTCTATCAACTTAAATATATATTGATAGAAGCCCTAAGGCCATAATATTTCTTTCCACTTGTTAGTGGTGCAGGACGAAGGGTCTGACAAGGATGGCTGTCTAGTCATTGAGATGGGTCGAAAAACCAAAGGTCCTGTGTGCACATTGGCATGCACGTAAAAGATCCCTTTGATATAAAAGTAGGCCGTAGCGACACTGTCCAGGCAAAATTTCTCTCTTAGCACACTGTATGACGTATTCTAATCTTTATTAGCCCAGTCAGAGCAAAACAATAGGATGTTAAACCCCATTCCATGTCATTTTTATAATATTTCTCAAATACCATATAGATTAATATAACTTTGCTCTTAATATACATGTGTTAATTTTCAAAATCATTCAATATCATTTCAAATAATATGTTGGCATACTTATAGGAGACTCACTTTGCACTCATTATGCATGTCATTTTTTTTAAAATTGTGCAGCAGCATTTTTTTCCATTAGATGTATGAAGTCAATAAGGAGAGCTAATATTTATTTCAAATAATGTGTTGGCACTCTGATCTAAGGAATGTTTCTTTCTTCCCTTTATTTGGGTATCCATCAACATAATTTAGCTAAGACATTATTCAAACTTGCTCTCCTTGAATATTGTTCATGTTGTGTATTAGTTAAGTCGGACGATTCAATCAAATTCAGTCAGCATCGGGTAAAGGATTTGGATAAATATAGTACATTATGTTCATTAAAATGGGGGTTCGAACAAAAAAAGTATTTTGGAAAGGTCAAAGAAAATAATATGTTGAATCAAAGGAAATATTTGTATGATCCACTTGTAAATTAGAAAAGTCCAATGAATTAATCCCATCTTTCAATAAATAATTAACACAATCTGTACTGGTAATGTCTGTAATATTTCTTTTTTTCCTCCCAATGTTTAACACCTCTGAATTATTGAGATGAAGATGTTCCAAAATATATTGTCTCTTCCTTTTCTCTCTCTTTCTATATCATATATCTAGATTATATACAAGTCTGCATCTATTACCGTAATTGACTATATTTGGAGTTAACAGAAATAGTACTCTATACAACATGTAGGCCTATATCAGAATGAAATGTTGACTGATGTACTTTGATGGATTTGTTAATAAGCTAACGTCCCAGACCAATTTTACTTATTAGTAACATTCTATATCAAAGCAAAAATAGATCTCTGGAACTTTAATGAATAATAAAATTTTAAACTTTTTTTTATTTAAAAGTGATGACATTCTTGCACAAGATGAATATTAACAATTTGATATACAAGTAGTTTTGTTTCAGTTAATAATTACACATTATGAAAGGCAAGACCAGGAGTGTATTTTGACCTGGATTAATATGTTTATTTGATACAAGATAGGGAGAAACTTGATATACAAATAAATGATAGATCATTCTATATATAAATAACTGTCAATAAATGTCCTCTATTATCTTTTCTTATGACAGCAAGTGACTTGGTGAATGCCAATGTATATTTATTGTGGTCAGAGATCTATTGAAAACAGGTTATAAGAGTTATTCATGATCTATTTGAAAGAGACTATACCTAACACTAAACGACGTCTGCATAAGACACCATTTTGATTAGCAGTTTTTTACCGTGTGGATTTAGGATAATGTTAAAATGTTTAAAAATATTCATACGAAGGATCTTACGAGTATTCGATTTAAAAATTATCGAAGTAAATCATTGACTATCGATTCTACTGCTTTTCTCTTTGAAGGTAATGTATATGAATATATCTATGACAACCTTATTTTAGTTATAGATAATGGTAAAAGAAAAAATAATGAATAATTTATTGTGACTCGTATATAAGTTGCACAACAAATGTACATATTTTCTTCATGTCAAAATTATAGTTTTATAAAGTATCTGTACTAGAATTGGAAACACACAAAATCCCTTTCCCAATATACATTTCATGTAATGATGCTTAATTGACATTTCTCAATATTGTTGAGTTCTATGATACATGACTGTTTTTGTCTACAAACAATATCTGTTAATGAGTCTGAAATTGGCTGTTAACATTTTAAAAAAAAAACAATATTCTTAATGTTTTTATTCAAAACTTGCTTTTGCTTTTTCCTTTTTAATGTGTTTCAGTTTTCCAAAATTTAGAAAAAACCTCATGTTGAATAACTTTATATTCAGATTGACTCATTGAACTGAGGAATCAAATAAAATGTTTTTTTTTTTTCGTTTTTCATTGCTCTTGGTTTAAAATTGTATTTTTACCTTTGTTTGATTTGTCTGAATTAGAAGTAGGCCTACTTGGTTCTGTGAAAAGAAGACGTCAAGTTTTCTATTAGCTTTAATCTTAGTTTTTCCTGAAACCACTCAATTGACTTTAATTGCTTTTATAAAAAAACATTTACATCTAGGTCAAGGAAAACATGTTTTTATTAGTTTAATCTATTTTGAGATTACTACCAAGTAATTAATTAGGCGCATATACTGGAAATGAAAGAATTGCTACAAATAGATCAACTACATTGATGTATCTGAAATTGCACGAAATAATTACAAGTCTTAGTCCATATAGAAATATACAGGAAACAATTCTATGGAATAGAATTACCGTCTGTTAATGACTCGGATTCGCTTGTCTTTATCAAGCAATATACATAAATCCTTCAGAAGCATCGCTTCGTTATAATCTGTTATAATAAGCAGTATTATACATTCCATAGAAAATTGGCCTATGTATTACCAGTCCAGTTACTAAATGTTATTCAAATAATTTGATTACTCCATGTTTTCTGTATATAAAACGGACTTGCTGAACAATGGATAATGGATTGTCTCTTAGAAAAACTTGATGTATCTGAAGTAGGCCAAATTGTTGTAGGCATAATATAAATATAGAACAATTGCAGTGTTAGTTTTACTTCTAATTTAAAGATTAATTAACTTAGAAGTCAACATACCTTCAAATTAATATAAGTTTAAAGATGACCTTATTATGTTCAGAGCAATAGAGGATTGAAAAGATTATCTAATTATGTACATGGCAATATATCTTTAATTCAGGAACAAATTCTGTTTGGTTCAAAATCTCATAGTCTCAGATCGATTTTGTATATCTTTAATACAGAATCAAATTCTGCTTAGTTCAATATCTCATATTTGTAAAGCCAGAGGTTAAAAGTATGCTCTTTGAGTTTGATTTTTCCTGTGCCAAAAGAAAGAAAGAGAATCGATTGAAATAACATTAAGGGGCTTAATTAAGATTTTAATATCCTTTCATCAAAATCACCCATTCCGATGAAGCTTTATAAAGACAGGTAAACTTCTTGGATATAATCCAAGCAATGCCTGAATATCAACCAATGAACTTTATTGTAGTACTATAAAAACAATCGTCCTATCCAAAACTTTAAATTGTTTATAGCGTGAACAAATAGTTAACGGTCGAGTTTTGTCATTGAAATAACGGGATAGATATTTACTTTTACTCTCAATTTTCGATTGATATAAAGTGAGGCGTCACATTGTTATCTTGTTGTTTGTTGATTCCAAGGGTTGGTCTCCGTCTAGTGGTCCGTCTTAGTTGTTTTAAGCAAAACATCACATACTGAACATTGCCCCCGGTGCTGCCACAGTTTGATTAGCTTGGCCGATTATTTGCAATTGTTTGTGATAAATATCCGTTCTTAGTGCCTCTATACTCCCAAACAATATCTGCATTAGCTTGGCCGATTATTTGCAATTGTTTGTGATAAATATCCGTTCTTAGTGCCTCTATACTCCCAAACAATATCTGCATTGGATCACAAATCTTTCAACTACAGATTGTCATAGAAATCAATATTTTTTTGAAAATGCACTTCCTAATTTCAAAGTCTAAATGGACACCAATGACGAGTGTTTGAAAATATTTGGCTAATTGATGTATGTTTCCATTTTCAATGTTGACTAAACTGCTTTTATTGTACTAGCGACAGAGTATGCTTATGGTTCCTGGAACACCGCCATTAGCCCGGTCAGAGCAGAATAGTAGGATGTTAAACCCATTTCATTTCCCATTTAATAGTTGTTCCCAAAGAACAAAAATTAAAGGTGCTGTAGCCTTTTTTTACTGGATAAATTGTAATAATGGTTGAGACAATAATCCAATATTGAAATGATTTATTCATTTTGATCTATGTAATTCAATAGTGATTATTCCTTCGATTTAAGGGAAAACACAGTGAAATATTTCTCCTGATGAGATGACTTTGACAGTTTGATTTTTAAGTGCAGCAGCAGTTTTGAGCGGTGCCAACTGCAGAAGAGTTGATTGAATTTCTCACTTGTTGGATAATTATGGTCAGTTGTAAAAACTTTTACAGGTTTCTAATTGTGTTGAATAAGATTAAGACATTTTTGGCATTAAGGAGATCATTTGAAATTGGTTCAGTTGAGAAGTTAATTCCTAGTAGCTATACTTAGATTTTAACATTACAGAGTATTAACCCTTTGAAAGATTTAAAATACCTAGGAAGGACTGTGCCATTATCGATTTCTACCTTGTGATCTTCAATAGGACGGCATTTTTTACATAGATACAAACTTGTTTTTGTTTTTATGCTAAGTCTGTGTTTGTGGAATCAAAGCCACAGCCAATTAAACTAAGTCTCAAAAGAATCGCAAAATTGTAGCGAGGATTTTTTGTTTCCTTTTAAAGACTCGCTTATGTTTGTTTAGACTGCCCCTGAAAGAAAGCTTCAAGTCCTAGGGCTAAACTAGTTTTTCTTTTGTCTTCCAAATCTTTTTCACAAAAGAAACTTTACAAAAGGGTGCCACAGATCTTAGCAGTTGTTGACTGTGTATTTGTTTTAATTTACTGAAGATCAAGTTTTAAAGTCATTTATCATGTTCTTGTTAGGTAGACCTGTGTAAGATGTTTAACATTTAAAACCTTTAAAATTGTTACATATAAACAAATAAAGAACTTAAATGTATGTAAATACAATTCTGGTTATTGAAAGTTTAGTCAAGACAAGTATTGAATTCCAGTTACTGTTTAGTTTATAGAGGCTTCACAAAAATGTTTTATTTAACATATAATTACATTAATACTTATCGGGGATCACTGGAGGTGGGTTGTTCAGCATAGGCATTGGCCGAGAACATTCATCCAGATTTTCCGGTGTGGTTTCCTCTTGTCAGTGATGCAGAATGGAGGGTCTGACAAGGACAGCTGCCCAGTCGGATGGGACTAAAAACCGAGGTCTTTGTACACATTGGCATGCATGTAAAAGATCTCTTGGCAGTTGGAATAAGAGTAGGCCGTAGTGAACCTACATTTCCCTCATAGCACACTGTATGGCGTATAAACCCATGTTAGGAGTAGAACAGTAGGACGTTAAACACCGTTTCATTAATGCTTATCAACACAGTAATTTGGATATTGAAAATTTGACTTAGTCAGGTACTGAATGTCTGAAGATTGAAGAACCTCTTTGTACAGAAGACATTCTTTCATATCATTCAAAAGTCACATATGAAAGCTGAAAGTCCTTCGTCTGACAAATCTGAATGGTTGTCTTGACCCATCTTTCAGTATTTTCAGGGTCCAAATCTCTAGAATACTGCATCTCTTAATAAACAAGTCAAGTATACTATACATATATGTACAGTAACTGATCATGACATCATCACAGCCACCTTGGAATTGTGATGTATCAAAACTCAAAGTGCATCGTTTGTTGTGCAATTGTCCAAAGTACTAGCATTTTCTGTCACTTTACTCGAATTGACAGAGCCTTAGGTCTTCTTTAAGAGAATGAGTATAACTACCAAAAAAGGGTTTGCAAGTGTATGGAACAAATTCCTATTTCAAAAAGACAAACTGATAAATTTTGCATGAAAATGTGAAGAACTCCATACATGTACGGTAGTGCTCTATTGGGATGATATTCATATTTGTTCCATCACTTAATATTTTATATCCATTTAGAGTATCTCTATATTAAATCGAGGGATAAAATGTTTCATCACATCTTGCCAAATTCCCATCATAGAAGTAAACAGTTCTGTTCATTATCATATAGAAATATTTGAAATACTCAAAATACTTAAAAAGTGTCTGTGCGTGGAATACTTGAAATACTTAAAAAAGAGATCGTCTGCTTGTTTGTTTTATAGATTTTGAACCACAAGCATATGATTGTGAGGTAAAGGCCATATTTGAACTTTGGCTCTCGTTAATTATTGACAAATTACAGTGATTAACACCTTTAGAAAACAAACCGTGTTTTTCATGAAAACTTTGGAGAAAAGAAAAAAAAAAAAACGTGTTTTTTTGTTCAAACTTTTTTTGGACGAATACAAACAAACATGTTTTATTGTGGAAACTTTTTTTTTCCCACCAGATTGCCAAAGTAATCAATAGTATTGTTACATCTTCTGAAAGACCATTATGTGTCCATGTTCTTTCAAAATTTGTTTATTTTTGGCCAATTAAGTAGGTTTAATAATGACTAGAAGAAATAATCTACACTCATTTATTTAGGATTACAAATCCTTCCTTTCAATATTGTTTGTAACTCCCATTATGCTATCATTATTGACTGAGCATTTTATAAGAATTTTAATGATTTATTTTTATGTTCTTGCAAAATTAAGGATACATTCTCATTAGTAATGTTGAACAATACAAACTTTTAAAGATATGTGATTTTATAGAAGTGTTTGTACAAGTTTTTATACTGGATGGGGGGGGATGTTTAATGTGCGCATTTGATCATAAGGTCTGTAATTGAGCTTAATGGCATGGTTTCATTTCCCCACTTGTATGTGACAAGAGTATGGTCTTTGGTGTCTGGATATTCCAGTCTACTCTGGTAGTCTTCATGACGTGGGATATGTTTAGCCGTGTTCATCCAGCCACTTCATTAGAAATGACGATCGAAAGCATTCTGGTGCACGTTTCGTATGCCAAGTATAAAATTTTCATTTTGTCTTAAATATTGGATACTAGAGGCTATATATCTTTTACGGTAAGATAACAAAATCAATGTGAATTTAAATTGACCAATAAGTCATGCTTGCAGTGTCGATCAGACTTTGGATGATACTGAGTTAAAGACTTGGTTACTTTAACCTCAATTTACCTAAATGAACTCAATTCAAATCTTTATTTTGAACTAGATCAAACCATGTCTGGATATATGAGAAAGAACATGAATCAATCAAATTTCAAACCTTCATTTTTACCTAAATCAAAGATGTCCTCATTCTTTAATTATGGCCCCATATTTTCAACCCCCTGCAGGTTATGACATAGATACATAAAACAACATGTCAAAACCCAGACTCCACCATTATTTTCTTGTTATTTATTGACATAAAGATTATATGCAAAGGGAAGAAGTGTCCGAGATTTCTCAAATATGATTCATGATTTTTTTTCAACAAGTTCCAGATGAGCATTTAACTGAATAAATTTTAGAATTTCTTATCAATCATTACAGTTGCATTATTATTCAAAGAGGTCATTTCACATTGGCAATGAAAAATTTATCATTTCAAACACAGAATTTTGTTGAAATAATGTGTTATTTTGACTGTCTGTGTCATCCATTTAATACTCCACCAGAATATTGCAGGAGACTTATACCCAGGTCCAGTTAGCTAAAGGTAGTGATGGGTGTCATGTACTGGGCAGGATTTGGTTATTCGTTCTAGAACACTTGATACATATTACCGGTATACGTTCACATGGCCAATTCCTGGTCTACAACCTGAAGGATTGTACATACTGGATTGAACTCCAAGTGGTTCCTTTTTCCTCTTGCCTGTGGTGCGAGATGGAAGGCCAGACAATGAACAGTGTTGAGGTTGGATTGAAGAAAAAATCTTAGTTTTTCACTTATAAAAACCATCAACACACTCTGGATGTTGATTCTCATTTCATTTCATAAGTTTCATGTTTGCTTCCAATTGTTGTCATTCTTCAGAATATAACGATCCTGGGTCTCTCTGCTAAGACCCCTACTTGCAAGTGAATGTATGAATTACTCTCTCTCTCTCTCTCTCTCTCATAATATAACCCCACATACCCATGGTTTCTAGACATGTTCGATTTTTTCTGTGGTCATTTCAGAAATAATGATCGGCCACCATAGCCTGAGCAACTCTCGTTGATTCAGTATTTTATTATGTTGAGAAGACAAACATACATTGTAATCAATTTATAAACTGAGTACATCCAAATTTTCGCTACAGTAAAGTGGACATTCATTCTAAACGTCCAGTTATTTATATTTGCACAAACAATTAAACCATGGAACTAATTTCATATAGCACTGTTCAGTCATACCAAATATATACAATTTTGTCAATTCCATTTATTTGGTTAAGTCAATCCTTTGTTTAAAAACTGTAAGTAAAAAAAAAAGAATTCCAGTTGTGACATTTATCTAATTTTGTGTTTCACTGCCGACATAAGCCAAAAATGAAACTAAATTCAATATTTAATTGTATAGAGCTTGCCCCAACGCTTATCCAAATAATAGATTAGATTATCCTAATTTAATACTTTATATTAAGCTACAAAAAGGGCAATATGATTCCAATACAGATCTATATTTCGTTTCGTTTTTATACGGGGGGTTGGGATGGCCTAGTGGTCTAGAGTGCCGCGCTTCGGCCTCTAGCTGGCCGGTCACCTCTGGCTTACGCCTGTGGTTTCGAGCCCTGGTGTGAGCATATGTGGCATGTAGATAGGGGCGCCTTCTCAACCTCCTGGGTTTCCTCCGGGCACTCCGGTTTCCTCCCACTGCTAAAGACCCCTACGCGCAAGCGAATTATTGAAATAAAATGAAACCATATGTTAGCCTCAAAATGACCTAGTTTGTGTCGAGTGGAAGTTAAACCACATTTCTCTCTCTCTCTCGTTTTTAATATACTTTCAATGACCTACACTGCATGAAGATCTGACCAGTTATAGTAGAAAGTTGCGTCAGGGGTTATACAAGCGATTTTTAATTATCCCATCAGTGTTAATGTTTCTAGTAGGATGCCCACAGTTCGGTGTATTGCATGCTAAGAACTCACTACAACAAGTCGTTTCATTTGTTAAAGTAGCTAAGTCTCTAACTCAATATCATTGAAAGTCTTCGACGTTGAAAACACAAATTATTTGTCAATTTATATCAACATTGATGGTGTGGTCTTACCAGGAAATAATGGGCTTCTGATATCCAATATTTAAGATGAAATAATTTTTTTTACCATTGGTACACGAATCGTGTACCATGCAGCGTTTCAGACTCATTTTCAGCTAGGGATCCAAAGAACAAGGCTAGGTATACTCCACATTACAAGATATAATACACTGCCAGTTGTTTGTTGTTCTGGGTATCAGCGACTATTGAACTTGACAATAAAACATTGTTAAAAATATGTGTATATTCGATAACACGTTGTTGTTTGGCTTTTTTCAAATAGTAACCTCACTGCCTAATCTTTGTATAATTGTAAAAGACTAAATGTCTTTTACATTTAAGAAATGGAATAACTATAATCAACACATTGCCACGATTATCGATGACTGACAACTCTTTCCTTATTCACCATATGTACAGAACAGATGAAACATTTTAATGGCAGGGCAGATTATCAGTGTGGTAATCAAAACATACTCCGCTACACAGAGTTTTACCTGCACCGGTATTGGATTTCGCCTGTATATTTTCCAAACGTCCTAAATGTCCGACCAGAAATATGCCCAATCAGACGTCAAGACATGGTGAATAATATTCAAAATTCCAAAATTAATATAGTGCACGGTGAGCATGCGCAATAAATAATATATAGACTGGAATAACCAGACGCTATATATATTGTGATTCAATTGAGGCTTCTGGTGTACTTCGCCAAACATAACTGATTTGATATTAGAGTAAAAACGGAAACGATTGAATGTAAATCAGTTTATATACATTCACATTAAATTATTATATGACTTGCGACCCATTGGTGTCAATTTCTAGGCCCCAAATATTAGCGATTTAGCTCCTTTAATCCCTCATATAGTTAGTGCAGTAAAGGCAAGTAAAACAAGATTTTGAACTACAAAAAACAAAAACGAAATTGGATCTGTGTTTTAATGAAATTGCAAAAAGGGTTAGCTTCTTAAATCATATAAAGCTTATTCCATCACTAATGGAAATATAACATATCGTATCAACCTAAATCAAATTTGTTTTACCTCCTTTTACACTCAATTCACCGCATCATTTTTTTTTCCAGAAAAAGATGTTGATGTCTTCAATGGCAAACAGTCCAAGACAAACAGCAGCAATAAATCGTCCAATAAAAGTTCCAAATCATCAGGGGTAAGTTTTCATTTAATATTTCTGTAACCAATACATGTTTTATTGACAATCTGTGTTCTTAATGCAAATGCTGAAAGAGCTTCTCTATAGAGGGTTGGTTTGTTTTAATATTTTATGATTGCCTTTAATGAGAACAATAACTTCCTTATGGTTCCTGGTATTTAACCTTGTTGCTCATTTGCTGCTTTTATTGAACAATTAATTTGAAATTTGTTATCCAAAAAATGACACGGAGCTGTAAGATAATTAAACTTGCTGTTAGCTAATGACAAAAGAAAGAGAATAATGATAATTGTATCGTAATACCGGTATCCAAACGCGATACTTAAAGGCCCAACATGCTGGAATAAAAACATAAATTGGTGCTGCCATAAATAAAGTAATAGTTATGGTTATCGCTTTTGCACATGCCACGCTATTTCTTGGGATTCATTTTTTATGTTTAACCTACAAACTTCATGACAACTGTCTTTACATTAAAAAAATACCTCCATTTTTGACTTCTGAGATATGTAATTGATCCAGTTGGTTGGGCCTTTAAAAGTAAATTTTGGGTGAATGAGCTCTGAGTTAAATAAAGTTGTAATTAAATTGTGTCGTGTATTATTTGACATACAGTGTGTCTGTATGTGGTAACGTCTTGTATATATGTTCTGCATCTATATTATATAATATATATATATATATATATATATACACACATTAGTTATCAAACTAACTTCATAATCCATTATATACAGATATATATCAATATAATAATCACTTTGGGGGTGGAGATGGGGCAACTGTTTCTGCTTTAGTAGCCTCACTCCTCTGCTCAAAATTACTTTCAACTGAGGTATTGAATTGAAATATTCTGTTTAAGCAAAGTATTATAAGGTCCATGATTTAAGAAATAAAGTCAGTTGAGTTAGACCCATTTGGTTATCGACTCGGATGAATCTTGAATCAATTCAAACTGATTATTTTAGGATTTAGACGTTTTCAGACCAAATAAACATAGTTTTGGTTCCACTAGTGAAAGTATTATGCTGTGTAAAACGGTTGATATTCTTAAAAGCATTTTATAAAAGATAAAGATAACTTTTATATATAATCACATAAATCTAATAGTTGAGGTACTGGTATATAAATAAATCAATTGGATATGCTGTAGATGAGTGAATAAGGAATAAGATTAGCTACAGCAAGCATAGATTATTCAGAATGATTTAAAATGTCATTAGTCTTATATTTTATATTATTTAAATCTGGACTTACTTGGAATTTGTCAGGCGCCTGTAGTTGTTCAATTAGGGTGTTGATTCCAGGCACTGGCAGCGAAAACCCCAGTTATATGGGAGAAACAAAAAACCTAGGTTCATTCATGTAAGCATGTAAAAACCACTTCAAAGTTGTGAATTGAAAGTTGGCAATTAAAAAAGAGTACCTGTAGGCAAAACGCAAAGTTAACATTGCTAAAACATTGCACATGTTACCATGGAAACAAGAATAAACAAGGACCATTTTTTGTCTAATAATGACCAGGTGTTGACCAGATATTAAGCTCTAGTCCATTTCTAATACACATGATTCTCTCTAAATTTCTTAAACCTAATACAATTAGAAAATAAACGTGTGATTATTTCTTGCATATTGCATGGTTCTTAAAGACTGCCAGAGTATCTTATTGCACAGTAGCATGTCGAGAAGCATGTCTGAGAATTGTTATGTAATGTAGGAAATTATTTGATGATTGAAAAGATCAGTTATTTTGATTATTTCGGAGATATATTCTTATGACCCTAAGAAAACTACCTAGTAGATCTATCAGTTATACAAATTCTTCACTAATTTCAAGGTGTCTGACATTTTATTACATTTCTTTTAAGATGATTAGCTTGTGCATTAATCACTTCAAATGCACTCCTTTCTGAGGAGATACAACTTTTTGGAATATTGAAATGCTTTAATTTGCTGGACTATTATTTTTGGAACAAGTTTTGTATGTATGTATTCTAAATGCTTTAATTAACTTTTAATGAAGCATATATATAATAGCTTTTGAATGATAATTTTTTTTTAGATTTTCCGAATTATAAAGTTATTATTTATCCATGCTTTAACAGCTTACAATAATGCAAGACTGGATAATATTGTCAATTGGACAACTCAAGACTTGCGTTATCTTTCAGATGCTTATTTAATTTTTTTTCAGTTATTTAATTAATATCCAGTGTGTTGTAGTCTAAGAGCCTTTATTCACATTTTTTTTTAAAAACTAGATAGACTTCTTTGATGTTTGGAAAAAATTAAAGTTTATTGTGTTGATTTATGTTGTGAAATGTGTATCTGTCAATTTTTAAGATTTTAGACCCACAAATAGAGCCAATATTAGATATAGTGTAACTGATTTTATCTTCTACTGTCAACAATTTCAGAGCTATAAATTAGTAAACAGATTGACTCTTACTTCAAATTAAAATCAGATCAAAATATCACATCAGATCAACCCAATTCAACACCGAATCAAAGAAGCTTAACTCCTAAAAGGATACAGCATTTTCATTTACTAGAAGCAGAGCTATGAATGAATCTCTCAGCAAATGAAAAAGGGGTACCTTTAAGATATTTTACTTTTAGCTTTCATGTAGAAGTCCTGTTATGTATGATTATTAACTTTATAATTAGCTTTTAGAACTAATTAATTTAATTAAATAAACTGTAACAATGTTTATGCCACTATAGAGAAATGGGCGACGAGAATCAGCGTTTACACCACCCACCACACATTTGGAACCACCGCCGCAACGACAGCGTCGAGGCTCCTTACAGTTACCATTTTCCTTCTTCCCTAAAAATGATGGCGGCAGTACCAAATATGGTGAAGGGGTTAAAATCCCTGATGATACCTTTGTAAGTTTTGGTGGGATTTACCAGTAGATTTCCTCTGAAAGCATGATTTCACAAAATTTAATTTTTCCTCTTTTTTTTCCGATTTATTTTTTGTTTCATCCCTTTTCCGTCATATTTACTAATCACCAAGTTTTCATTTCCATTTAATTTACAATTTTTCAGCCTTGTGTGACCTTTGACTATCCATTTCTGCAAAAAACCTTGCAATAACTTACCTCTTTCTTGGAAGAAATTTATCAAATTGATTTGAGCACTCTTGTGTGACCTTTGACTGTCAAATTCCACAAAACACCTTATAACAGAATACATCTTTCTTTGAAGACATTTTGAGAATACTTTCATTTATTAATTTTATGCTTTGTACAAAATTCTTTTTCTTTATTGTGTGTGGTGTTGTTCTCAACTGACTAATTAATGAAGTTTCTTTATATTGACTTGGATTTCGGGGACTTTTAAATGTTTTGTAAATAATTTCAGTATTTTTTTTTAAAACTTGCATCACTTTTGACTGAATAGCTAGGCAAGGATTGAGTATGAAAAAATATTAAGAAAACCTATTTTTGCTTATTCAACTGTATATCAAACAAGTGCTGTCTTTTAGATAACTGTTGTGTAGTGAAACAGAAAATTGCACTGAAAAGATCATGTTATATTTAATAAGTTGTCCCTGTTGACATTTTGAAATAACTGCCCCTTAGAAAGTTACTGCATATGCATTCATAATTTTATATGAGTTTCATTTAGTTGTAGTTAAAGTACACGTTTGTTGTGAATATATAAAAGCATGGTTAGAAGCAATATTGCACCTCATACAATAAGCTATTCAAGTAATTCACCATAGCCCCCATATTATCATTCCTTGCTATTTATGCATTCATGTTGCAAATTGAAATCACTGTTCACCCGTAAAAAAAACATCCACTTCTTACAAGCTGAATCAATCTTGCATCACAGCATATAAAGGAGAAAAGATCCTCAGTGTTTGAACACGAGAAATTTCTCGCGCTCCAATGTACCCTCCTCATACTGCCATATACCGGAAAGTCATTGCCGATTTATGAATCATGGAGTAGTCTAAACTTGTTGGAGAATCAAAAAAGAACAATTTGTAAAAGGCTATCTACAGTTTTAACCAAACCCTGTTTTATTTCTTTTGGTAATTTGTAACTTTTATTTCTATTATATGTGTTTTTCTGATTTCTTTTGTAATATTTATTGGAATAAAGGTATACGAATCGATGTAATTGTACTTTTTTTCCTCATTTTTTTTTGTTTTATATCTATTAATCAATTTATTATAGATCTACAATTGTAACATTTCCTTCTTTCTTATTTACATTATGTATGTGCTTAATTCAGTATAATTTATTCTCAACTAATTGATTTTCTTTATTTTTAAGTAATTAATAATAATGATCCTTGATCCTTCCTTTTTAGATCCTTTATAATAAAACTGTATTTTTGATACAGTAAATAATATATGTAGATATAACTTTTTATTTTTTATTGTCACATTTTTTTTATTATTATTTATGTTTTTCATATAGAACCAAAATAACCATTCCATTGTTAATCCTATGAATATTTAAAATTATGTGTCACATTTTGTTTTATAATATTTTATTTTTATTAGTTATTTAGCCATTATATACTCCTAGTATTATTTCCATAAATATTTAAAACCAAGTCCTGTAAGCTTAGCATTATATAAATAATATCACCCTTGTCTGCTTCCACCAGCTTATATTAATGGACGTATAAAAATATATATAAGTGTTTTATGTGCTTTTTAAAACAATTTATGTTATATCATTGTGTTAACATCTATTCTTGATTGATTTGTTAATATGGCTTCAGGAATTAAAGCAAGTCTTTCGTTTTATTTCTTGAATTGGTGTAACAGAACACCATTCCCTGCAGAAATTTAGATTTTGGACAGGAAGCAAAATTATAACCATGATGTGTTTGCCCAATAAAGCCAGCAGTAATCATGTGTTTGTAGCTGTGATAATGCAAGGGAAATAACTCTATTGAAGTAGTACTAAGAAAATTGTCCGTAGCTTTAGATTGTAGAATATTTTGTAAATAGTTTATTAAATAGCAACAAAAGTAAGTCATTTACTTTAGATAATTAAAATGGGTTTTGAAAAAATTCATACCGTTGACATAAATTAGATAGGCCCTGTTCCCAAAAATTTTAGTGAAACATTGAATAGTTTCTTTAGTGATAATTCTCAAGGAACTTGACAGATTATCTAACACATGAGTATTTATAATTTTAGGGAAGTTTGCGAGGGAATAAGCGAAGTAATTTATCAATAGACGACACATTTGCCTTTTTACCTACAACCAGTCCAGGAGGAACATTATCATACAGCGAAGGGAAGAAAATCAAAGCTCAAAATAAACTCTCCAACCTCTTTAACCCTCCAAATAAGGTAAGGCATAAGTTATTTATCATATTTCTTTTTCATCCCTATGCCTTCTTTTTTCTTAAAATAAAAAAATATTCTCAATAAGAAACATTACATTATACTTCAGCCATCAGGGGGGACAACTCTGACATGCCACATACATATTTTCTAGGATAGGCTACAGGTAAGTGTCTGGTTGCACATTACAGTTACACACTGTTTAATACATCATGTTTTTATTTTCATTAAAGTTTAATACAATCTAACAAAAAAACTGCAAATACAACTCTTTAATAGATGTATCTTAATTCGCATCCCCCTTGTAATATCCTACTGACAGTTTTTATGCTCAAATAAAACACACAACACACAGTGTACCGAAACTTAACATGTCCTTATTTTGTACACTCAAAAGATACCTGGAAAACAGTGGATTAACGATCGTCAAAGACCAACAGTACCATTTTGGAATATATCAGTAAATGTTGATTATTCAAATTAATTACGCACTAAGTGAAGGAAATCAATGACACAAACCTGCAGACTAGACGAAAAAAATATGATCATTGAAATTAAACTGATAATTGCCAGTAAAACGCACACCATTCATTTTTGGAAGTACACATTAAAACCGCTGTTAAGCAAGCAACAGCTTTCAACTTCAACTTTTTTATTTGTATATTACTTCCATTAAGAACAGTATACAAGATATACACATACATCAATATACATATATACATACAACCCATGTTTACTTACACCAGATTATATTAACAACAATAAAACAGACTTGTCCTAAAAAATTAAGATATGATACTTCATCAGTAAACAGATATTACATCATATCATAAATGTAACCAGAAGAAACACCAATAGTATCTAAATAGTTTATTAGGAATATACAGAGACAACAATCTCTGAAAAATACAAATATATTATTTTAATAAAAATGTTCTAAAAACATATACAACATATACAGATTTACTCAATACAATTTAACTTATCTCCTTCATCTACATACATTATACATATCCATAATTGACTAATGTAAACTTCTTACCCTAAGTAAGGGAACACAGAAGCAACCAAACTACGGTAAAAACCATCCAGTGGAACCCTAAAAAGAAATGTTCATTCAATCAACACCATATCAAGTAAATAACCTGAACACACTTGACCTATCCGTGGTAAGAATATAACAATACATTACGTGTCACTACCCCTTTAATTTACCGTGTTTTACCAGAGTTCAAACATACATAATACAGAATGTCTTATAAATCTACAATAGTTTATATATATAAAAATATGGAAACGAGTTATTGACATACACGTTCCACGATATATAATGCATCGTCTTACTTAATCAAATAATAAACCACTGATTGTAACAACGTGAAAATAAGATCGTAAAATACCTTCGAGGTTGAAATATGGCGTACTACCCTCGAGCTCTTCAGACCCAACTGTAGTTGAGCTTCCCTACTAACAAATGTTCATTGGATAAACTGGTCACACGTGACACCGTATAGTTTACAATGCACGAAATTTAAATGGACATAATTATAATATAACATGCATGTAAACCTGACTAAATCATAATACAACTTTACTAAATAATTGACTAACCAGAGTATGTTACATGTACATAATTAAATCTGAGTGAATTGAACAACGAGTGAATTGAACAATTACTATGGAAGCAGATTGCTATCTTAGTCTATGGAAACACAAATTGGAAACAATGCATCAATGACAGGTCACATACATACAAAATAGTCTGATAATATTATCAAATTAATTATTTATGAAAAATATAAGTTATACCAATAATTTGAGGTTTTATAATGAAATTTGTCAAATAATGAAACTATGTGGATTTGGCAATAACACGTCAATCTATTGATGAAAACAAGAAAAAAGCAACTTTCAAGCCTAAGTACATTTTTTGTTCCAAGAAAATTTACAATTAAATGAGATTGCCTTTGAAACAATGATACTTCTCTCTGAGGATTGCAGTACACACTACAATTAAAGAAACCACTAGAAGATCAAACACAGACATTGTAAGTTAATAAGGCTAATTTGTAAGCATCCATCAGAATTTAATAAATCAAATGAGTTTAAAAATATTCATAAATGGTTAATAATTATATAGATGATAAATCTATGTGGGACATTATCTAATGATGTATTTTAGTCTTGTATAACCTGGACAAGATATTTCAGCGTCAACAGAAAAACAAATGTCCATAAAAGGAGTGACACATCATAATTTTGCCACAACTAACGTTAAAGTTAAAACTGGATGACATATGACTATTTTATTATTTTAGTGTAAGGACCCGTTGTAATTCATGAATAATTCATAAGATGTCGTTTGACTCAACTTATTTTTTACAAATTGCTTACTGTCTATCTATAAGTGAAATATAAAACTTGAAATATTATATCGTGTGTTTTCTCAAGTTGAACTTCGCCACCAGACGACATGATTCATACCAGATTTTTAAATAAAGATGTTTAGAATGGTTGAATGAATATATTATTCAGAAGGTTTAAAATGACAATAATCGTTATCTAAAGAACCCTGAAATATTATTTGTGGGTCATGATGATCTGCCGTGTTTACAGAAAATAGTTATTGTGGGGGTTGCTTTGTATAAATTAGGAAGGGCTGCTTTTATATAACTGGTGTTGATTAAAGTACAAATTATTTACACTTTAAAGGAGCTAAATCGCTAATATTTGGGACATAGACAGTGACACAAATGTGTCCGCAATGCATCTAATAATGTAATATTAATGTATATAAACTGATTTACATTCAATCGATTCTGTTTTTACTCTAATTTCAAATCATTTACATTCGGCAAAGTATGTCAGAAGATCTGAATTGAAGGGTTGTTGCTGTAAAACTTTTGCTGCAATATATTTATGTATATTGACTAAAAATAATAATATTTGGAAAATTCTCCCAGACCTCATCCTTTATGTTAACCCTACCTCAAATTCCAACAGCCAATAATTATTTTATGTGCATGCTGATGCGTACTTGGGATATCAGTTGATCATCCCATATAAATGACTAGAAGATGTTCTTTGCCAGGCTTTCAGTCCGGCGCCACTTACAAGGGGGAAAATCCAGAGGTACTTTTCCGGCCAATAACAAAATGATACCATGGCTCACATTAATGTTGATAAGTTTAGATTTGAAATTATACATGTAATAAATGTACAAGATGTCGCCACCTTACACAGTTTGATGTGACAACATGTGTTTTTATATTATATAAGTGACTTGTATGTCAATCTGTCAAATCAACTCTATTATTACACATTATTTCTTTTATATCACTTTTAAAGCAGTATATAATTTGTATAGGTTTCTCACTATGCAGATACTGCAGGATTTTATTGGGGGGGGGGGGCGGAGAAAGTTCCTAAAGATTTCCCAAGACGGAGGACCAGACAAGGAACAGTCTCTAGTCATTCGGATGGTATGGAAAATCGACATGCTGTGTATGCCATTGGCAGCACATGAACAATCCCATGACAGTTAGAAATCAAAATAAGAATAATATGCCATAGGGCTGTTGTCCATGCAAAAGTTCCCTCATAACACCCTGTATGGCCTATACCTATCTTTCTGAACCCAGTTTGTGCAGACACAACAATCCCATTAAAAGTTCCAGGGCCATTATAAATTGAATACTAAATATTTTACTTATTATGCATACAATAATTTGAGGGAAAAGTAATGGTAAAAACGTATGTTCCTGTATAAAAATAATCTTGCACACAAGACACGTTGCAGAAAAAGATGGAAATACAAAATATAATTATCATCATGTATTGTAGACGCGTGACAAGAAAATCATGTATTAAAGTATGATATGTAGTATTTATCAAAAATAACATAGTCTTCTTAAATCAATTAATCTTAGAATTTGAAGATAAGTTCACAAGTAATAAATGTCTATAAGGCTGACATGAGTCAAAGATTAAGGGAAACGTGTTAAAGACATTATTATAATCTGGACATTTAATCTGTTTTACAGTAATTATCTACCTTAGGTTAATCTCTACAAAGGTTAATAGCGTTGTTTTAGCAATATGATCTTTTTGTTTTACTTTGTGAAAGATTAAGTACTAATTGATTCCCTTCAAAATTTTGGATTAACTTCTCCTCAAGCCTTGATGTCTAATTATCAGAGAGGGTGTGTCACTATATCATGTGGATTAAAATTGCGATAACACCTTTGGTGGAAGCGGGCTGTTAATCCTTATGTTGTAGTAGATTAAAGTTCTTCAAGAAAATTGATCAGGGCAGTTGGATGATTCTCGAAGTTAGAACATGGTTCAAACTGTAGAGCTTATAAACAAGGACATATAAAATACATACTGATATTAATTCTGGATTTATGTATTTGGAATATTCATGTGGTAGATTTAGTTAAAGTTGGATTCCAAAATGACTATTAAAACAAGTTGGTTCCTTTATTATATATTAGTAAGTAATATCAATTATTTTTTACTTAATTTGAATTTTTTATAACTTTAAAATTGTTCAAATTTTCTTGCAGTTATCACACCTTGTTTTAGGGATATTATTTAAAATTTTAAAAATGTTCTATAGATACAAAATACAATATTTAAACTGAAAATGTATTCAACGAAAACATGTATGGTCTGATGCAGCGAAGGTTTGGTATAAAATTGTACCAAAATTTGAGTCAATATGTATAGGTTACATATACATTGCAGTAAAATATAAAACACCAGATCAGATAATATGAGAATATTTTATCAGATGCTCATAAAATATAGCAGATGTTATAATTCAAACAGGAATTTATAACTTATATTGATAATCTTTGCTTCATAGATAATAAATCAACATGTTTTTTTTCTTCTTTCTACTTATTAATTTGGAAAGTAACCATGCATTATAATACTATGTAAACACCAGGTAGAACAGCAGGTACTCCTATGTTTTTATTTCAGCTTTATTACATAATTTACATGCACTGATTCTGATAAAAAATAAATTGGCAAATAAATTCAGAACAGACATACCAGTTACTGAAATCATTAAGTGCATACATTGACTTTTTAAAGGTAGAAGTAATATGTAGGCGTGCTCTACCTTATCATGATCACAATTTGAGATATGAAATTTACAGTTATTCATTCCAACTGCATTCAGGTTTACAGAGAGCTTTAAACTATTTAATGTCAGTTTTCAGAGATTTAAAAATAATTTGCAGAAAATGCAGATTATTATGAAATTTCAGTTTATAAATTCTTTGTATTGAATCCTTTCGGACTGATATTCCTTTAAGATATTCAACTTTCACCTTTTTATAGTTTCTTGTGGATTCAAAATCCCACAAATGACAGATTTCCAAAGATATTTTGTTTCTTTTTTGATTGTAATGTCGTCATTTAACATATTAACAGAAGGTGCAATTTTATAAATACACATTTACTGAGTTTATTACTAAGCGGTGTTTCGATAAGGATTCTCTCGTCTTTATCAAGGAAAATAATTGTTAAAGTTAAACGCTTTTCAAAACCAATAACAGATAAAATATATTATAGGTCACATTGAATACAGAGATTGTGTGAGAGTGTCATAAAGTCTTGAGATTTGAACCCATATACCTACTGTTACAATACTATAGCTTATAAAGCTATTTAACCTGGAAATTAATTGTATAAATCAAAGAGCTTTAGATTATCCCATAATTCATGGATTAACTATTCACCAAGTACATTTCTATGAATTGACAGATTTGTTGTGGTTTTTAATTGGGAGATTATACACACTGTTAACAACATTTCTGGTCCTCTAAATTACCTAGTCAGAAACAAAGAGCTTATATGAAGCATAAACTGTTATTAGGTTTGTGGTTGCTCCTTGTCAGTGGTGCAGGAATGAGGGTCGAGCAAGTAGCAACTTAAAGCCATACCGATGTCCCGTGTACACATGCCTTGCACGTAAAAGAAACCTTGGCAGTTGGAATTCAGTATAAGAGTAGGCTGTAAAGCTACTGTCTGGGCAAAATTTCCCTCGTAGCACACTTTATGGCATATGCCTTTTGTCATTAATCCAGTTGGAGTAGAAAAGTTAAAACCCATTTCATTTTCTTTTTCCAGTTTTCGGGGGGGGGGGGAGAGCTCTGGCCTAGTGGTCTAGAGTGCCGTGCTTTGACCTCTAGCTGGCCGGTCACCTCTGGCTTGTGGCTATGGTTTTGATCCCTGGTGTGACTGATGTGGCATAGAGATAGGGGTGCCTTCTCAACCTCGTGGGTTTCCTTGGGGCACTTCGGTTTCCTGCCACTGCTAAAGACCCTTACGCTCAAGCGACTTATTGAAATAAAATTAAACCATATGTTAGTCCCAAAATGACCTAGCTTGTGTCGAGTTGACGTTAAACCCCATTTCTCTCTCTCTATTTTCCAGTTTTCCATTCTTTCTGACATCCCATTTTCTCTTGTATCATATACTCAACATTGATAGCACTGTAATTTGATATTTTATCGCTGTTTTTGTTAAAAACCATGTACCATTCATTTGTCAATTCAAGAACCGCCAAAAATTTTCATTATGGGTGGAGAAGGAAAACCAAATATTTCTTGATGGTCATTTTAATTGTCCATTGTATGAGTGAAGTATTTGCCCCATGTAGGTAATATAAATATTGACTGACCACAGTATGTGTACCGGTATACAGATTGACTGGAGGTGTCCCTATGTTTTTTGTAGGGTAATTGGCAAGTATGGTATGTTGAATTTCTTGTGAAAATAAAATGAAAATACCACTTCTTTTTCTCTGGATCATGTTTCACGTAGTGACATTAGGACCTGTCATTCACGATGTACAGGTATTTAAAGGGTTCATTTGACCCTTTATTTGACCCTACAATATGTACCATGCACCCCCCAATAACAATAAAGTCTATAATTGAGATTTAAGGGCCTTTATAACGGCAGGTTTTTAATCACCTTTTAAAGGGGCACTTGTCTAAGGAACAATAGAGTCACACTTTGAGGACAGCCCAGAGTTAATTTATTTTAGCTTTAGGTGTGCAATGTGATCTAATCCCCCCTCATGCCATTAACCCTTTGTGGTTTTGGTCTTTACTGGATTTTTTCATGGTATTTGGTCAGTTAAAGGGATTAGTAATGGGTGGTATCAAGAGTTAATAGAAACAATCTCTGATGCTTTTTGTTGACCTGTAAAATTTTGCATGCGTTCCCTAGGCTTTTCCTTTACTACAAAGCTACTTTTTGTCGAATTAAAAAGAAATTACTTTGATCTTCAAACTGGAATGACAATTGAATAAGCAATTATTTTATGGAATATAATGGGTTTTAATGGCTTACTTTGCTGCACCAATTGGGCTAATGTATGATGGGAATAGGCCATGTAATGTGCTTTGAGGTGAATTTTTAATAAGATTGCCACCTTGTCTTAAAAAAAAATGAAAAAAAATGTTCTTTTATAAGTATGCTTAAAGTGGACCTCATTTTTTTGTCTAATCCAAATATTGGCCTCTTTTATCTTGCAACAATCCCCGTCCTGCACCCCTGACAAGGGAAAATTAGGCTGGCTGATCCTGAGGAACTATCTTGTCCAACAATGAGATTGAATCCATTGAGGCAGTGAGAGCGAGAGAGGGAAATGAGATTTAACGTCCACTCGACACAAACTAGGTAATTTCGGGACTAACATATGGTTTAATTTTATTTCAATAATTCGCCCCTATCTCCATGCCACATACACTCACACCAGTGATCAAAACCACAGGAGCAAGCCAGAGGTGACTGGCCAGCTAGAGGTCGAAGCGCGGCACTCTAGACCACTAGGCCATCCCACCCCACACCCCCCTCCATTGAAGCAGTGGCCCAGCGCCACACTGCTTCAGCTGTAGTGGGTTCTTTAGACAATATGATCATATTTTAAATTCATAGACAAATGAAAGCAAAAACTGAAATTTGTTTTGAAATGAAATTTAATCGGCTGATGGGCTTTTATTTATCAATTTATCTATTCAAATTGTGGATTGCAGCTACAAAGATATTAATGAAATTGTTCATGTATAAAAATCTCTTAGTTCTTGTGCCAACAAATGGCAAGCCTCTCCAAGAAGAAAAAATTTAAGTATTTTTAGCCAAGCACATTGAATGTATTTTAAACAAATCCATGGGAGCAGTTTAAAAAAACGAATTCCAACAATCTTTAAAACAACCGTGGTGCAGGGTGGATACAGAAAAAAACCCAAATAGTACTCGAGGACGATGTTGATTGTGTTTAAAATACTATTTACTCTGCACAGAGTTGTCAATTACTATCTATCTTGACATATATTGGCTTTAGGTAACCTTTAGTTATCCCCCCTTTGTAATTCTATGTTTGTATTGTAAACTTTAAGTAATTGTAATTAAACCAAATACTTCAAGTGTACTTGATGATCAATTCAAGGCTGTGTTATTTATTTCACGAAAAAGTTCAGACGTATACAGTCCGCCTGTTAGTCGATGAAATGTTAATGAATAATGATTATTGTACACCTATACAATTCATGGGTTGAAGTAAGTCGGGCAATTACTGTCTGGACAATTTGTAAACTGATACAGATTTTAAAAAAAACTATTGAAATTAACAAATCAAAATGATTTTTGTGACAATACCAGACGTGTCGGGATACGACTCGTATTAATTATTTCTGCGCACTGAGAGTTTTAATAATTTGTTGTAAATTGAGACAGATTTTTTTCATAATGATATAATGAGGTATTCAAATGATCAAATGACATTGCTTTCTGTTTTTTTAATAATTTCATATAATATATCAATTACGGTACATTATTTGGTTGCTTGTCGTGCAATGATGGTTTAAATAGATTGTAAACTGAGATTGACTACTTTTGTTTTTTGTAAAAATGAAATTATTAGGTATTCAAATTATCAAAAAATAGGTTAATGTTATTTGCTATCTTTGAAATATGAAAATTGTGTTTTTATTGTGAAAGATGTTATATATATCTGTTATTATTTTTAAAAATAAAAAAAAGAAGAAATTATTAGGTTTTCAAATTATCAAACAAAATAGGTTAATGTTATTTACTAACTTGAAAAATATTGTTAGAGACAATTTTATAGATCTGTTATTTTATTTACTTGAGAATTATGAAAATTTCTGAGTTTTTTTTAATGTGAAAGGTAGTGTAATATATCTTATTCAAAACATGTTAAGCTGTCAGTAAGTTCAATAGTTGTATTATAAAGATTGGTGAAATGGATTTTACTCCATGGCAACAGATGGGAGACTCCACAAGTTGTTTTTTGTTTGCCAAGTTATTTCCCATAGCAAAATTGTTTGTACCTTGAGTTTTAAGACAGCTGCGTATATTGGCATTAATACACCATGAATAATGAATATTGGTGGGGAGGAAGCTACTCTTCATAAATTGGGGAGGGTGGCGGCAAAGTTAACTCATGCACTTGTACGTAACAAGGAGTATAATTGCGGGTCCAACTCGGTGTTTTTTCTCTTGCATATCCAGTTTCCTGCCACTGCGAAAGACCCTTATGTGTAAGCGATTGATTGAAATGAAATTGAACCGTTTGTTTTACATTGTTTTTCATTGTATGTATTTTGATTTGGAGCACTCAGCGCTATACAAATTGATGACTATATTAGTACATGTAGTAATATCGAAATGACCTAATTTGTGTCACATGGATGTTAAACCCTATTTCCTTCTCTCTCTCCTTCCGTAAATTCTTGTGATTGTATAATTCATTCATATAAATAGTGGTGGAGCATCTCATTGATATGAGGAAACAAACATCCCATAAATGATCGACATTTTCGTGTGTTTAATCTGTCTCAGATGACCTGAGTAAATAGTTAAAGTGAGGTGTTTGTCAAGATCAATTCCGCTTTGTTCAATTTTTAAAAAGTATCAACAATAATAGTCTTATATCATCTACTGATTTTTTAAAAGAAACTTCTACAGTTTCCCAGGGAAAAATAATTCACCTTCATACAAATCTTCTTTGATGATTGGCAACTTGTTGGAGGGAACAATATCCGAACAGTATGTGATGTTGATATTGAATTAAGTTTAAAGGAATTTAGTGGGCAATGGATGAAACAAAGAAAATTTATCAAAAACTCATTTATTTGTTGTCTTAAATAAAATTTGTTTTGATTCTTTTTACGGTAATACAGATTCAAATAAGACAGCAATGTTCATGTAAAATCACAAAACAACACTTGTACAGAGATCTACTTTGTGAATTGTTTTTATTTGAAATTTTTATCCGGACTCGACATATGTTGACAAGCAAGAAAAAGCAAATGGGTGGGAGAATTTAGTGAACAATGTTGTTTTTTTGTTTGAAAAAAAAAAAGAAGACGACGTATCAACCCTAAATTTTTGAAATGACCAACAAATAGATGAGCCATCTTGTATTTTGTTTAAAAAGTGGGTTTTGAAATTACCTTCTAGATATAAACCTCTAAGGTGATTAATCAAGCCAATAATGTACAGTAGAACTAATATTTATCTACATGTTGATTTCTATTGATGTAGATATGTTCATTATATAGAACTTTATCATAGTTTTAGAGGACTGACATGACTTTATTATTATAAGATAGAGACTGAATTCTATACATTATTCAAGTAACCAAAACACACTAATTCCAGGTATTATTATTGCGGACATTTCTTGTATGTTGTATATGTCAGTTATTGTTTATGTAAAGGACATTGAGTATATTAATATGGATTAAAACCATGGCATGCTTCATTAAAGGATAACATTATTGTTAAGTCTATAATGTATACAAGTTTGCTTTGGGTTATACATGTAATATATGATGGTATTAAAAATGGGAATTAAAGTGTATTGATCTCTTAAAGATATATTTCTTCAAGGATAATAAGGTCAACTATTCTACCCCCAAAATCCACGTTATCTGAAAACTAGAAAATTTGAATATACACATTTTTAATTAAATGTTAAAGAATTCAGTTTTAGCCTATTTGAGCATGCACTATCTGGACTGGAAACTTTTAACTAATGAAATCAGTTTGATGCATTTTAGGCTACAATTATGAGATTTTCATATCACTGCTAAATTAGTTATAGCGTCTTTCAATATGGATAACAAATAGTACAAAATGCTATTTGGATTTGCAATAGCTCCTGTGTTCTTCAAAAAAAAAACTGAAAAAAAAAACAACAAAATAATGATGAGATACTTTCTTTTTCATTTCAAGTTCCATCTGCTGTAACATATCTGTTTAATGATGTTTAAAATTGTCAACAGATGCAAAGTTAGAAATGGATCACTTACTTGACTAATACTTGTATCTTTAACAGAAATAATTTGACCATATTTGATTATGACAGTGTAAGAAGCTTGACAGATATGTAGGCTACATGCCAGTTAATATTATGTGTTATGTATATTAATATGTTAACAGGGAGATTATTGGTATGTTATGGTCAAGTTATGACCTCTTTAAGCCAAATTCTTTTGATATCTAAAACCTCTTATAATAAGAAGCAATAATATCACTACTTGAATGACTGTGGATACAGGTTTTGGCCCCTTTAGGTTAAGCCACTTGTGGGGGTCACCTACGTTCATTTATATTGAATTTTTGGTCCAAGGTATTCTTTCTGCAGATTTCATTAAATTGCTAAATAGGAAGAAAAAGTATTGTTGTAATTGGTCCAGTACCAAATTATATTTTTTTATCATTGAACATGCTTTGAAATTGATTTCTCACCATTAGGTCTATATGTTGTATATGGCGTTTTCAGAATACCTTTTTGTTAACAGAATAAAACTATCAGAAAAAAAATATTTGGTGTTCTTTCATATTCAAAGATTATATCTGCAGTGCAAGGCTACGAATTCTGTTTGAACAGTCGTGTTTCTGACTGCATTTCATCGAATTCTGACTGTCATGGGTTCTTTTATATGCACATCAATATGCACACTTGTGGACCTCAGTTTTGTCCCATCCAAACAAACAGCTAACCCACTTTCCTTGTCGACTTTGAAAAATCCTGAAGGTTTTTCTTGGCCCACACCAGGATCAGAAATCAAGACATTCTAGTCAAAAGGTCAGTGACCTGCTGCTCGACCACTGCAAACCCCTAAACTCTATAAGGTGTTGTGTGTAATACTTATTTTGAAACACTTGATATCACCTGCTGTCTTAATAAGCCTAGTTGGAGCAGAACAGTAGGACGTTAAACTCCATTTCATGTTACCTTTCATTATTCAAAAAGTATATTACTCAGATAATTTTTGCAACCTCATATCCTTACCCGCATAAAATGCTGAACTGTTCCTCATTGGGCAAGTTCATCTAGTTTATTTTTGTGGGCAATAAAAAGTAACAACACAATTTACCAGTAGCGATAGTACTAAATTGTCTGGCCAGTTGACTATATTTGATAGAATATTATTATCAAGTTTAACCCAACTGATAATACCTATAGTAACATACAGGTAACCATGACTAGATTTATTACCTTGCAATGTTTAACAGGGATACTCTTGAAGCTATCAATTGTTGCATAGTAAAAAATTCAGTATCTGTGTATTGAAACCTGCATTAATACTAAATGTCAATCCAATAAATCACAGTTCTTATCAATTAATGTATATAAACATATGTAATAAAATAAAAGTGATATCAGGTGTTCTCGAAATAGAAAACGTAAATTTTATGTCAAGGCCATAATAGTAACCAAGTACTGATTTATATCAATTTTTGTCCCCCGCCTTTCGAAGAAAGTTGGGGGACTATTAAAATGGGTTCGTCCGTCTGTCTGTCTGTCTGTCTGTTTGTCTGTCCGTCTGTCGGTCACACTTTTTGGGACACAATAACTCTCTTCCTAATTGAGCTAGAATGTTCAGACTTGGTGTATGTGTTTATTAGGTCAATGCCTTGATGGAGTTCGAAGATGAGCATTTTCTGCTTACGGTAAGCAGAGATAAGCAATTTGATTGGTTGATGCTTTGGGACACGATAACTTTAGTTCTAATTAAGTGAGAGTGATGAAACTTGGTGTATAGTTTTATTACAATAATACCTTGACTAAGTTCGATAATGAGCATTTTCTGCTCAGGGTAAGCAGAGCAATTTGATTGGTCAAGACTTTGGAACACAATAACTCTCCTTCTAATTGAGTTAAAATGTTCAAACTTGGTGTATATGCTTATTAGGTCAATGCCTTGATGGAGTTCGAAGATGAGCATTTTCCGCTTAGGGTAAGCAGAGATAAGCAATTTGATTGGTTGATACTTTGGGACAAGATAACTTAGGTTCATCTTGATTGATGATTTTTATGCCAATACAATGACTGCATTCTCATTTAGTAATGGATTCGACTGTAAAAGTGTATAGAAACGATTGACTTGGACACGAGGGCCCTTTCCCTTGGCCAGAGGGGCCCTTTTGTCTGCCTTTAGGGTCCCCCTAACTAGGGTACATTTTCATTTTTCTCGTCGGTTTTAGCATTTTTCTTTATAAAACACTTTTGGATGACACTTCGTGTACAGTTTGATTGCTCGATACATTGAAAAAAATAAATGTGCGATTAATTAATATGTGTCTTCTATTATTTTGGGATTTCGGTGGGGGACATCAGCCTCACTGTTGGCTTGTTTTTTTAAATTCATCAATTTGAAATTCTTTATTTTGGCCTTTTTGAACTTATCTGAAATCGAGAACCAAATATAGGTTACATATAAATATATTACACTGACTAGCACACCTGTATCAGGTAAATAAAGATATTTATAAGAGGTATGTAGTAATGATATAGGATGTTGGTTTTTTATTAATATCTTGATCAAAGAAACATGCTATTCATTATTTAATAAATATAATATGTAAACAACATTAATACATTTAAAAACTATGCATCATACATGAAAAGAAGTCTTCCAGATCCATATCTTTGACTTACATAAAACTGTGGGGTATATAAATTAGAAATCTCCAATGAAATAGAAGTAGTAAATCAAATTTTGCTGACTAAAAAAAACATTTCTACATGTAAAATTTGTGATATGTTGGCATTGCCTTTGATGTTGTGACATGCTTTTGATATTGATTTTAACCATGACATTTTTTATGTATCAAATGTGTTGTGTTTTAATCATGTGAGTTGAATTTTAATGGACTTTTATAAAGGATATAGCATACGTCACTCGGTTTTCTTTTATAGCATCCTTTTCTTTTCTCTCATCCTGTTTTATTTTTCTTAATATTTTCACACCCTATATTTTTTCTGGTTCAATTTACATCTTCCACTTTATAAATTCATGGTCTATTTTGCTATTTTGATGAAAAAACCCCCATGAAAATGAATCGAAATGGGGCATAGATTTTGTAGGACTTCGAATTTTGTCTAATGGTTTGGATTGTTCCTACTGTGATGACCATTTAAAATTTGCATTAATTTCTATTGATTTCACACTGTCATACTTATGTGTCTGAAAAAATTAAAGTAATGATAATTTATGTGTCTTTATTTCATGAAAGCTTTTTATATTAGCAACAGTGGTTATATTAAAACAGAACACATTGATTTGTGGTGTATGTGATAGATTTGTCATGTGCTCTTAAATGAATTTACCCTATATGGTTCATCTTTCTTAACTCACTGGGAAAGCAATTTCTTTATCATTTGTATTAAAAATGTCATCATCGCTTTGGTCAGATAGATAATATCCCAGTTACTTGAAGAGGAAATTTATCAAATCCTTTCTGATAGAAAATTCTGTTTGTCCTTAAATTCCCTGATTGTTATTATGTTAGAATTTCGCTAGATGTATCGCTTTCATTATTTGAAAATATTTCTCCCAAAGCATTTCTTCATTTATTTGTGGTAAATGGGAACACAAAGACACTGAAATATCTCGACTTTAATCCTCATATGGGCTCAGTGGGACCACAGCATTTTTATTCGCATTTGTCAGAGATATCGGATGCTAGGTGTCAAGGAAAGTGTTACCTAGTTATGTTGTTCATTTTTTCCCAAATTTAATTGACCGTTGACGTGAAGGTATTATCTGAATCATATGTATTTATTGGCTTTTATTCTATTTTATTACACATGCCCTTGGTACAAAACTACAAATGTCCGAACATAAATACCTAAACAATAAAACTATGTTTTAATATCCAGGGGTTATAAATATTCCCCTAAGCCGGGATTCCACAAAAATCCAGTTTAATGGTATATATCACCTAGACTGGATTAACATTTTTTTTTGGCTTGATATTTTTATGTTTGTAGATGGACACATAGAGAGATTATCCAGTATGTATTATATGATATTTCAAGGTAAAATAGATTTATAACCATTTAAGGTTATGTGGTGTTGAATTTTGAAGGTCAAGAGCTGTTATTAATACCTTATTAAAGTTATAGAATATAAGCAGGTATATTTCCTTGTTTTGTTTTGCCTTTTTTTTCCGGGCCAAATTTCAGTCATAAACCAGATGGTATAAAAAAGTAGGACATTAGCCTAAATTTATTGCATATCTGGATTTTTTTTTTTTTACTGTTAACGAAAACTTAAGTAAAATATTTTTTTTTTTTTTCGGGGCCGGAAATCTCCCAAATGCCCATTCATCTTTGTTAGTGCAGTAGGTGTAGAAATATAGGAGATTTAGCCAAGGGGTGGTTGGGATGGCCTAGTGGTCTAGAGTGCCGCGCTTCGACCTCTAGCTGGCCGGTCACCTCTGGCTTGCGGCGGTGGTTTCGAGCCCTGATGTGAGCGTATGTGGCATGGAGATAGGGGCGCCTTCTCAACCTCGTGGGTTTCCCCCGGGCACTCCGGTTTTCTCCAACTGCTACAGACCCCTAAGCGCGAGCGCATTATTGAAATAAAATTAAACCATATGTTAGTCCCGAAATGACCTAGTTTGTGTTGAGTGGACGTTAAACCCCGTTTCTCTCTCTATCTCAGATTTAGCCATTTCTTGTTTTGGTATTTTAACATAACTGTTATACGGTAACCATAATTCTAAAATTTAACTTTTGAGTTACATCTTTAATTTTCCAGTTTCCTGTGATAAATACTGTTAGCACCTTATCTGAAAACGTTAAAATTAACAGATCGTTTATTTTTATTGTGAAGAATGAACATATAATTATAATGACACAGAAACATTGCTTTATGTTGACATTAATTGTGTTTATTTCTTCTACATAAAATAAAAATATCATGTTTATATTATAAAGATAGAAGCCCAACCCCCTGTAGAGTTATCTTCAAATTGACGGTCTCTTGTGTAGGAAATCTCTAACCCTTTATACCTGTACTCACTGACGACTCTAATATACCTGGAGTCATTCAGGTGTGTCTGACCAACTCAGGTGATATAGACCAAGCTTAAAGCACGTCAGTTAAGTTGTGTCATGGTAGCTGTATGGAGGTAATATTTTCACGTCTCTTAGTTCAACCTGTCTTCAAGGTGTTTTATGGAGTGTGTTTAATTGATCCACCATCATAACGTTGGTTCGATACTTTGTGGAATTTTGTGTGTAAACCACTTGGATTTAAATCATTACTATCTTGGTAATTTATCTTTTTTTTTTAACCTTTGAATCTTGAATTGTAAGAAACTATAAGATGTTAGTTTATTGATTCAATATAAATGTTCAGTCAATATTATGTGGTTAATTGTTCGGTTAATTATGGACTACTGTACTTTGTGTTAACTTGATGGATTCAGACCATAACATCTCTCAACAATACTTTCATTTATGATTTGTATTAAATCTAAGAATCCTGATAGATGATTTTTATTTGCACTCTTTTGGTAAAGTTTAATGAATATTGACTGTTTAATTGTTAGATTATTTTGATGTTAAACTCATTGTTACAATTGGGTACATTTTTCAAGTGCAGTCTGGGTTTCCTTTTTCGTCTTTGTTTAGTCGTGTAACCAAGTGTAGTAATATGTGTAATCTTATGGACGGTTGTGTAAATGTTGCACAAGGTTTGATTGTTTGTAGAGTTCATCACCAAATTTTTGAAACATTGTTGAAGTAGATCAATAATTTGTTTTATAGAATGATTTAATTTTTGATTATCAATTATGAGTCATGTATAACAGTTGTTATGCTTTGATTAGTCAGCTTAGATTCAGTTAACATATAGCAGACATGATTTCAAATAATTCTGATGCTTTGTATAGTATGTAGTGAGGAACGCAGGAGGATTGCACGAAAATCCAAACAACATTACAAATCGGCAGCATAATTAGTTACATATCTTGAAAAATATACTTTTGCAACAAGGAAGAATTAAAGAAATAGTTTACGAAATCTGTTGTGTTTCAAGAATGTTTTGGTATTCATGTATGTATATTTAGGTATTTGTTATTGTATATATTCTGTTTTTGATTAATATAATTACTCTACCTTCCCAGTTTTATTATTAAACTATTTACATTGTATGATTACATGCAAGCAATACCGATATTGTTAAGAGTTTTTATTGTTTGGTTTTATGCTATTGTTGCACCAGTACTGGAATAGTTGAACGGTGTACGTCACGTTTGGTATTTCTAGAATCTTGTCTGATCTTCCATGCCTATTATAGTTGTTGTTATTCTTATAATAAATTAATATAATCAATACAGAGATCAACTCGTCATGGTACAACTTAAATCTCATTCTAATCAATGCTCACCTTAATGAAGAACGTTAGAGATCACATTGAAGGCTGATTTTACTATTTAAATATTTGAACTCATTATTTGAAAACCAATTTGAATATTCAACTCAATTGAAATAGGTTGTGAACCTTTTTTTTGGCAGCATTTTTGAATTGGTAGATAGTGAAAGTCTTTCAGATCAATATCTGGCACTATTCCTCTCGGTTGTATTGTCCATAAGATTTCATTTTATGATTTGGATTGATTTTTTTGTAGTGGTAGGTCCATTCTCTTATCAGTTTTAAAGCAAAACACTACTAACCATCCTGTGTGAATAATTTGTAATTTTATGGACTATGGTCCACCATGTTGTCACACCCACATGCTGGTACAATTAATTGTCTTTGTTTTAATTTAAATGTTATGAAAGGTCAGCAGGTGCAGGGATATAAATTCAAAGGCTACCTGCAGTGTGCTTTATCATATTAATGGTTGGCCGTATATATAATTATTTTACTTGATGAGAAATGAAATAAGGGTTAATGTCCTACTGTTCTGCTTCCGACTGGACTAATGAAGATGGGCATACAGTGTCCTATGAGGGTAATTTTGCCCTTACAGCAGCGCTATAACCTACTCTTATATCGAGTTTGAACTACCAAGGGATCTTTTACGTGTAGGCTAATGTGTACACAGGACCTTGATTTTTCTTATCAGTCCAAACGACTAGATACCTGTTCTTATCAGGCCCTCCGTCTTGCACATCTGACAGGGGAAAGCCAAGAGAAAAATCATGATGATCTATCTTAGGAAACACCGGGATCGAACCTGCGCCCTCCAAGCTAGCGTGCAAGTGTCTTACTCACTTAGCCACAGTGGCTCCTTACTTGATGAGATCAGGAAAGATGGTCATATGGTTTCTTAATTAGATTTAAACTTATATTGTGATCGCATCAGTTAAGCCTCTTGTGTTGTGCAGTTTCCTTTGATTGCCAAAGACATTTACGTGCATGTGAAATATTGAAAATTAAGCTTTCCTTCTCAGTTACATACAATATGATCAGAATTTTCAATGTATATTTATTTTTACATTATATCATGGCATAAATTTGTAAACAAACAAAGTCATTGATTTAGAGTTATGAGTATATATCAATTAAGTAATTCCATTCATTACAATTATCTTAGGTATACTCATTACAGTAATCCTTGAGGCAAACTATGATATACTGGATGGTAATCTAATTACAAAGCATTGATTTTAACCTATTATCAGTTAGGTTTTAAGAGATTTAGGGTATTTGTTACTATGGCCCCCAGTTATAAATATTACATCAGAAAACTAACTGAGTCAGCTATATATCTAGAATAAACTAAAAAATCTTATCTTTTATTCTGTTTGATCAAATAGAATATACAAACATGCTTTCCTTTCAGAAAACATGCATAGTCAGCTATCTATTATTAACTAAAAAATTCTATCATTTATTCTATTTAAACATAAAAAATATACACAAGTGGAATCTATTTGTGTCATAAACTAAACTAAAAAAAAAACTTTTTTTATTCTATTTAAACAAGAACTACACACATACAATCAATTTATGTCATAAATCTAAAAATTGAAATAAAGTAGGAGGTTGGCTTACCTATCTGCACCAGTCATTGTAATTAAGACAGGCAGAAAGTTTTATGATATGAACAATTAGATAAGTGGTGTAAAACATTAGATATGCTAGGTCATCTTATGCAACAGCTAAATCTGCCAATTGAAAGTCTTTATTTATGCCTTAATTGTTAAAGAATTTAATTGACATGCCAATACCATAATCAACTCTCGGTTTTTCAACAGATTTATATACTATTTGCAGTTAAGGATAATTGAGACTTTGTTTATTATCGTAAAAACGGTACAAATGACAATCGAGACTGCAATTTGACTGAAATTTGTCCCTTTAAGGGTTCTGTCATGTTGAATTTTACAAAGGATGTCTTTCATCATAAATTTGAATAAAAATTCGTGTAATTCTATCTTTTAAAATTTTTTTATCTGCATATGATTAATTTTTACAAGAGATAAACAAGGAAATGAAACATTATGAAAAGGAAACTTGTATCACCGGATGGGTGGCTGTAATCAAGATGTTGATAAGATAAAAAGTTTGAAATATTTGAGATAAATGAGTCATTTTATTTGTGAAATTCATTTAATATCTCATGCCACGTAAATTTTCCAAATGATTTTCGATCAACATGCTGCTTACGTAAAATTATTCATTTAAAGTTTGATGACTGGATATGGTAGATCAACATATTTTATTGGGTGCAAATATGGCAACATACCTTGAAATAAAAATAGACGTTGATTTAAAAAAGCTCACATCTATAAATAGTGATAAGTCTCATACATGTGACTTAATATGCTTTCTCTTCTAGAACATGTCATACCACTTATCATTTCGTGAGTCATAACTAACAAATTGTTGCCTTTTTCCAAGAAGACTATTCAAATGAAAAATAAGTGTGTTTACCATCAACACTTAATAGAGATCTTTTTGAGAATAACAAATAACTAATTTTTTTTATGACTAAGTGTGAATTATAAGAGGGGAATTTTGTCTAGGCAATGGCTTTTCCACCAACCCTAATATCTAAAGGCTTTGGACTCTTTTACATATTTTATAGTTTCGGATGACGGACGTTGACACATGAATGACTAGACATGCTTTCCATGTTCTCTCTACAGGCTCCGCACTTAAAATTACAGAACTGACCTTGACAAAATCATGCTTGATAAAATCGTGATGGTTCTTTCCAGAATTTGAAATGATAATAGCGGTCATGGATTAATATGAACAAAATAGAATTTTTTTGTGAAAGAAAAACATGATTTATTTATTTATAGAAGGTTGTATATTAGGAAGCACAGTATTTTATGCCATATTTAAGGGATTTAGCTCTTAAGTTCTGGTTGATGATTTACATGTTGTGTTTATATGGGTAAGAGTCTTATTATAAGTAATGTTTATATTTTAACAATAGATATATGACGTCTATAGGCTAAGATTGGAATGTGGTCGTAGATATATAATACATAGCAAGATCAATAGGGATTTACATCCTATATACAGCAGGACTGATATAGAATAAGATAGGGGATAATTTATGATTTTAATAGCAGATATTGTTGATGTATAAGAAATGATATAAACAGATTATTTGCACTATTGCACTCTATTTTAACATGCATTTGGGCAATGATGTGATTTGTTTGATAGAAAAAATTATAAAATGATCCATCATAAGGTCTGCCATTACGGCAACTGGCGTAGTTTCAATGCCCTGGTTGTACATGGCAAGGAGTAGTGTTGCCTGTCCAACTTCATGGGTTTTCTCCATGTCTTCCGGATTCCTCCCACTGCTAAAGACCCCTAAGCGCAAGGGAATTGTTCAAATAAAATTGAAGTATGTGTTAGTTCCGAAATGACCTAGTTTGTGTCGAGTGGATGTAAAGTCGCTGTGTGTTTCGAAAAACAGTAGGTCCTGTGTATCCATTGGTGTGCACGTAAAAGATTCAATGACAGTTGCAATTTCATATAAGAGGAGGACGTAGTGCTGCTGTCTGGGCAAAATTTCCTTCATAGTATGCCCATCTTTATTAGCACAGTTCAGAGCAGAACAGTAGGATGTTAAATTTCATTTCTTTTACGAAATGCAGTTTAAAGAATTTCACAATTCATAGTATGTGTTTTATATTTTGAACTGATAACATTCATTATTTTAAGGTGTGTGTTACTAGCCCTTTATATCTTCACACAAAAGACATGAGAGCAATCCTTTAAAATTCTTTAAGCAGTTTTAAAAAATATGTACATTTCTACAATGCAGAGTCATGGTCTTAAATCTTGGCTTTTTGCACAGATAAATTTTTAATGTTCATCCTTGATGTCTGCCATAAATTTAGTTTAAATTAATAATGCAAAGATTTATGGTTCAAGGAGCTGTGTGGTTGTTTTGAATGAATGTCAAGTGACAGTTAGATATATTTTGTTTTATCCACATGCATGACTTTGTAACATGGTAACTCTTGTTCTTTAATATCATATTACAGACATGCTTCTTTATTTTTCTGTTTATAAACAGCATGCTATTCATCTAGACAACTATCTGACTCAGATTTATGTCAAACTAACATTAAAAGGATTTGAAATGAAATAAAATGGGGTATAACGTCCCACTGTTTGCTCCGAACTGGGCTAATGAAGATGGGCACACACCATACAGTGTGTTACGAGGAAAATTTTGCCCACACAGCGGCACTACGGCCTACTCTTATACTGTCAAGGGATCTTTTACGTGCACACCAATGTGTACACAGGACCTCAGTTTTTTTGTCCCCTCCAAATAACATTAAAAGAGACTTTAAGCAACAACTTTCTTTAAGCCAGATTTAGAGTAGGAATTTTGCTGTTTACTGCGACTGCCAATGTAGATGGGGATACACCATCCAATGTGCTATTAGGCTCAGACAGCAGCGTTAAGGCCTATTTTTATCTTGAATCCCAACTTCCATGGGTTCTTTTACTTGAATGCCAGTGTGCACACAGCACCTCCATGTTTTTGCACCATCCCAATGACTATGCATTGCCTCTGTCCTACACCACTGACACACCATCCTAAGCATAAGTGAAACAATATAAATAAAGAAATATTATATGTAAGTGGATGGTAAACCTTATAACATTTAAATTTAATTTCCGTGGTGGAAAGTTAGCTTTGTTCATTTCATTTCCACACTGTTGACGGCCTGTGGCTACAGAAATAAATGTAATGGAGATACATAGGATATCAAATTGAATTTAATTGATACTAGAGAAGATAGGCCAATCTAATGTTGTATGTAACTATTGGAGTTAAAATGACAAAATGTAATATATGGGTCATGAAACCTATTGTTAGTGACTGACAAGACCTTATGTTCTTCTTTCTGTGGTCTTCAGGTCTATTAAGACTTTCAAAGTCGTACCAAAGGAGAAAGGATGATTATCTTGTGTAACACGATCTATTTCTTTGGTTTCAAATCTTAACTTTAAATGGAGTAACAAGATTGTGGATTATTTAGGTTTCTGAAATTAGCTTAGGTTTATTAGATAGCTGGATATGTGATAGACAAATTGAGCTGAAAACTTTGGTGTATAGCCTTCCGTGTCTAGAAAAAGCAGTGGTCCATACATAGTATACATTTCAGTGGTAGAACCTGCTGAGTTGACCATTAAACTAGCTGAGTTGTTCGTAAAGGACAAAAAGTTAAGAATCGCCTGTGTATGTTTCTGTGCACAGTAGGCAGAAAAACTTCTGTCCCGGCAAAAAAAAAAATAAAGTAACCGCAGCTTACTCTCAAAATGACTGAAGTATGGCGTTGACGAGACATTACACTTCATCCCCTTTGTAATTGTCCTGTATTCCACTTCTGGTTTCAAAGTAACAAGCAACTTGTTTTGATACAACAAAGACATTGGGTGTATTTAGTAAATTTATACAAGACAACATGTAGTAGTAAAAGAGCTGTACAAAATGAAAGTTGTAAAACAGTTGTTTACACACTTGTAGGAATATTGACTCTAGTGAAGATGTCTCCCATCTTTTTCAGCAAATAATGGAAAGTTTCATCTCTTTGAAAGTTTGTCTGTCTTATCGTTATCCAACTATTTGTTTTTTATAAAAACTTCCAACCGATGGACAATGACCGACAGTTGAAAACAGGTGTTAAAGAGACACAAGCAAGAAAGTTTTTTCCTGGTTTGGGATGTTGGATATTGTTGATTATAATTGTACCATCATATTATTGAGACAGGAAATTGTCTTGTTCATTAGATTAAGATATTATCTTTAGTTTTATTTATAGTTCTGGGAATACAGCCTACGTATATTTCATTATAAGGAACTATAGATCTGGCTCTGTGCTTGTGTTTTGTTATATAAGGTACTGTATTTGTAATGTTTTTCAGATTCTATACAAATATTGCTGTGTAAAATAAGGTTTCAGAAAGTCATTATGGTAGCTGTAGTGTACTTTACCTCATTGTGAGTGTGTAATGTTGTATAGTCTCTGGCTGTGTATTATAGTAGTGGTGTATATTCTCTTGTTGTGTATTATGGCAGTGATGTATATTCTCTGCTCTGGTTGTGTATTATGGCAGTGATGTATATTCTCTGGTTGTGTATTATAGTAGCTGTGTATATTATGATTGTATATTATGATAGTATGTTACTACATTAATTGTAAACCCAGTAGTAGAACTATAGGCCTACTAATTATAGAAGTGTGTATCGCATGTGTAAAGGAATTAAATTAGCTATAAACCTATAAGTATGACTAGACCGTTTGTAGATCACAGAAAAGTGAACGTGATATCACCTATGTCATTACTATAATTAAACAGATGATGACAAATATATTGTTTAAGGTGTACATTGCACCAAACCTACCTCTAAAGATAACACTATCCTAGATTGTTGAGTAACATAAGTATTGAGTATATACTCATTATACTTATATACAGCAATAAAAATAATTAAAAAGGGGATAATCAGGGATTTATTTATTATTTTGATCAAGTGATCACGATTCCAAGGGTTCTTTGAGTGTATTTGTATTAGATATATAGTCCGTTTAATGATCTATCTTGTGAGTTTGATTATCAAAAACCTAATAAGTCTGTAATCTAGTCTCTTATATGAACAATAAACGGAACAGAAAACAGAAAAAGGGCATTTAGTACAACATACTTAGCGATTTATTTGATTTGTTCAGTTTAATATAAGGTAAAGGATAGTGTTGGTTTGTGTTGAATTATTAAGAATAGAGTCTAATTTTTGGTGAGTTAATATCAACTTCTATATGTAAATATTCATTCATTTAGTCTGTTGAAACATAATGCATGAATAACGTGCATTTTGATTTATGGGTGGATTGTTCAGTTGTCATGTATGTTTTATTTCTTTTAGAGCAAGAATCAGTTTTATAGTAAATTTTTCAGATTTTGTGGTTTGCTTTATTTCATATATTTAGTCAATGACCCAATGATTGTGGTTCTTTTTGGACATTTATTCATGAGTTATTTGATTATTTAACATTGATTTTTAGATGTGACAAGGAGTAGGGTTGCCTGTCCAACCTCGTAAGTTTTCTCTGGGTCTTGCAGTTTCTTCCCATAGCTAAAAACCCTAAGCGCAATGAATTATTGAGATAAAATTGGACCATATGCTGGTCCCAAAATGACGAAGATATATCTCTCCTCTCTTTTAGAAATACAAATTTTACAAAGTTATATTGTACTTTACAAACAATTATCAGCTTTAAATCATTTTGTATTGAAGCCAGGTGTTGAAATTATCTTATAATCAGTGAATAATAATTCAAGACATACAAATTTTTTTGGAAATTTCAGTGTTTTTCCTGACCCGTTAATAAACCGGTCTTGGTTTTTGTGAACATTATTCTTGCAAGAACAAATTGAATTTTTTTTATGTGGTAATTTATTTAATGTTTTTCTAGGTTTTTTTATATACCGGCTATGTGTGTTTTTTTTTTACTTACGGCTTTGCTTTTCATCAGAAAAATGTAATATGTGTGTGGGTTTTTTGTGCCATGTTTCTCAAGATAAAAGAAGTTGGTCTTATCATTTAATTACATACCTTGATGTATGTTGATATTAACAGGTGTACTAGCGAGTACAGGTTTACCTGAACATATAATTCTATGCACGTCGTAACATCCGATGCCTTAAGATATGGTGATGTTTCACAACATGAGTATATCCAAAACAGCAGAATTATTAGCTGTTTATTCAGAGATAATGATTTATGCAATTTCTGTTAATATTTTCTGCTAGATGTTATATTAAACATATGGTGAGGATGTATGGAATTCAGTACATAATTTTTAATTTTGATTAGAATGACAGAGTGTTACATCAACCCATAACTACTCCAAGCTGCAAATGTTTAATTTTTTTTTGAATGTGGGAGGATGAGTATGTGGTTTATATCATATTTTCTGGGATTGTGTGAGGGGGTTTCATTCCAGAAGTTTAGTTACCTGCCTAACCTTATGGGTTTTCTGAGAATTCCCTTTGTTACCCTTTTCTGTATGCATCCAAGATATTTTTGTATGTATCCAAAGATATTTCTGGTATAGTAAAAATGGTTAAGGAAGTCAAATTACAGTTTTTTTATTTCTGAAAAAAAAGAAAAGAAATTTAGACATGAACATAGTTATTTTACTTATTCACGTGAACTCCAATTACAATTCCATCATTGTTAGAAGGGAAAAAAATACAAGATATTTAACAGGTCATGGTTCAATTCTTTTGTATTTGTTACAAGATTAAAAGATGTACACGACTGATCATGATTTAACAAAAGGTTAATGTCGACAACTGGTTGATCAAGCATGTCATGTCACCATGTCAGACTATACACACTTCAGGATAAATTTGCTAATAACCTTCGGGGCTCATTTTTTTTTTGCCATTGTAAAAAGCCAGAGGAAGTAGTTAACATGTGTCTATTCGTATAGAAATAGCCCTTAATTATTTTTACCTGTGGAAAAAAAGTTTATCAAGATCAGATACAAAAATAATAGGTGGGATAATTAAGGTATCAAGTATAGTTTATGGAGAAAAAACCACTTTGATTGTCCGTCTTCAGATCTGATATCAGCTAGATAATGATATAAAGTTTTATTTGGCTAAAATTAGTGAATATTTTCTCACTGATGTTATTAATTTTTATTACATCATGAACTAAATTAACATTTTTTTCGTACTCTTTATTATTTTTTTTGGATGCCAATTATTTTTTTTTTATTTGGAGGGGTAATTACATGTCTGCCTTGTGAATTATTGCCAAAGATAGATGATAAACAATCTGTCAAATTTTCTTTTAGGAGGGCTATGTTTATTTATTAGGGGAATGTAATTGGTAAAATACCTGATATTGGTGATAAGGCATAGATAAGAAAAGTTTTTATTTAGAGGATTAAATGTTGATGGTGTGTTAAGATGTTTTTTTGTCCCCCCATGTAAGAAAAAGATTATATAATCTGTGTACTTATATATTAGTATAAGTAAAAGCTACATGTTGTCTATCTGAGTTTTAGTATTACTTATATCACATGTAGAGTTAGTCGAGTGAGGGTGTATATTACTGCAGCTCTGTGTTGGTATGTGTGCTGAAACTTTATAATAGTATGTCAAGTCTAGCTTTGGATTTTATTTTCAGTGATTGTTTTCAAGTCGATGGAATAATTGTTTCAAAAGGGCCATTTAATATTCAGTGATTTTTTTTCAAATGGATGGAATAATTTTTTCAAAAGGGTTAAAAGGCCATTTGTGAATTGAATAGGTTTGGTATATTGTAGAGCATTTTATTCAAGATATTAAAATGCTTAAGATATATTGAGTTATTAAGTCAGTTTTATTATGGTAATGTCTCCATTTAATAATGAGTACTTGACATCATAAGTGAATTGAAATTAAGACGTTGAACACTATTTCATTCATTATGGGAAGTACATATTTTTAAATGGAAGAATCACACAATAATGGATTACATATAGTTCTTTTAGATATTTTAAAAAGTCATTCATCATTTAAACACTCTGTTTATTTTCGTTTGGTTTTAGTTTTTAACAAATTGATTAAAAATTAAGAAAAATAAAGGTGAATGATCTTTTTATATGTAGGGAGCTTTTTGTGTGGATCAATCACTTTAACATATATATAGACACACAGTGTGTTTTTGAACTTGAAACTTATTTATCAAATGTGAACAAAAGATTTAAAAATAATTTTGATTTTCTGAAGGATGAATTTAATGGATTAATTCACAATTTATCAATCTTAGGACAGACCTATATATTATTTAGTTCTTTGGAGTTCTTAGTAAATAAATTAAAGTATTGTTTGAAATTTAAAAACTTATAAATTTGGTACTGAAAGTTTTTAAGAAGAGCCCAAAGTGCTTTACTTTTATCAGTTATTTCTTTTACCCATGACGAAACAGGAAGCAAACAGGTGTTTCCAAGGAAAAAATTTCATATTGATAAGAGCCTTGATGTGTCTGGAAATTTTGTTATAAGATATGAAGTTGGTGTTCAGTTTATATTTCATGAGGATTTAGTTTAACGATGAAGTGATTGGTCATGATGAAAAGTTCAAGCAATCAAACCTATCTTCCTTCAATGATTAACTTAGTTTTACTTGATAAAACCTACTTGCTCTACATGATTTGTGGTATTAAGGAGACATGTTTGATACATGTAAATCATTTATATGTATGAGTAACTAATCATGTGATAGATTTGAAGTCTTTTCAAATTCAAGAAAGCTCTTTATTCAAAGTCCAGTTTCAGTGTTGTGAGTCAAGAAATAGTTTCAGAGAGGAAGTTTTTGATATTGGTCATTGACCGTCATCTTTAATAATAGATTAAATTTTTACAGATTTGGATTAATATGTGCAGAGAGAATATAAACTTTGTACTGACAGTTTCTTACAACAGATCTTAATGTAACTATTGAATAAACCTTCACCAAAAGTGCCTTAAAGTAGCAGATATTTTTAGAAAAAAAAACCAGTTGAGAATTTTAATTGATAGTTTTCATGGACAATGCTAATTTAAAAAAACATCACAATCACAAATTGGAGTGATTATAGTTAAACATACTTTTCTGTGTTCAGAAGCTAAATGACTATTTTGGAGTGATAAGGGAAGTGATCGAATGTTTTCTAGCGGAGGAGCACCAGAGGTCGTGAGAAGACGACCTCACTCAGTGAGATCAAGTGCTCATTCAATCTATAGGAGATCCTGGCCTTTGGCACCAAACTTTAAATATAAGGTAAGACCATGTTTTGCTCTTTTCATATATTATTTACATGAAGTTGCCAAGTACAAATGATTTCACCTGATAAGAGATTAAATTACAAGATATTTTCAATTTTAATGATCAGAAAAGGTGCCAAAACCAAACCTGTAAGGCAACATATATTCCAATAACAGCCTCCCTCTTCAGGGGTATTTTTCAACACAGGAAAATGTGTCTATATCATCTCTTTTACCAAAATTATTAAAGTTTAAGAACACAACTCTTGTTCAGCCCTAATTATAATCTACTGGAATATATTTTAAGTTACAAATGTTTGAATAAGACAAACTATTGTTCGCAAGACTCAAATGGATGGTTATGATGACCCACGTGAAGTATCAATTAAAATGGTTTTTACCTAATGAGGAAGTTTAGAACTTCAAAATCTGTTAATTTATATTGAATGGAAAACCCCATAATCTGTTAATTATGAAGTAAAAGTGACAGTTGTATGACCGAAACTGTCACCTGTGATGCTAGGGGTGTTACCATGATCCTGTCAAAATTTGACCACTGTATTTAACCCCTTTCTGACCTTTCATGTCATGTGGAAAGGAAAGGGGACATAATTATGTGAAAATTGGATCTTGTGGTTGTCAATCATGGTCTTTCATCTTGTCCACATTTAGACTTACGAAATATACTAATAAAACATTGAAAAGTCTTGAAACCTCTAATAAAACACTGGGAAGTCTTGAAGCAGATCTATAAAGGGATACCTATCATTTCACCCAATGGTTCTTCTTACCAGTAACATTTTATGGATATTTGGTTTGAAAAGGAATCTATTGAGAAATTGTTTGGGATCAAACACTATTTGCAGAGGCGTATATCTGGTGAAAAATTTTATGAATGAAAGAGGAAGAAGATACATGTTACAATTTCTGTTATGACATTTAAAAGTAGGGATATAGCATCAGTACAAAACAAAACCTATAAGAGTACTGAAACGTTGCATGAAATAAATTAAAAGCAAATCCATAAACTTGTGTTTTTATGTAGAAAATCTGGATTTTAAAGTCTAATCAGTGAAAAACTAAAAAATTATTGTAGAAACTGATGTATCTTCTCAATTTATTTTGGGAGCTACATCTGATGTATGGAAATACATTGACTGTAAACTTGAGAATTAGTATATTTGTGCACTTAAAAACATGATGGTAATATTATGACATCAAAGACTGTAAGAGACTTTTAAAAGCACCATAGACGATATTATTATTAGATTGTTTTATAACTTTCTATAATAACCACCATATAATAGTCACCATTATGATTATAATCAGTCATTATATCTCATGAAATCTCTCAGTAAGATCTTAATGCAGAGATTAACATATGATCATATAATAATTTATAATCCACTATATATGTGAATAGTAATCATAATTATGATGATAAATGTAATAGCTGTAAGGGTTGTCTTTGATCTAGTGAATATCAGTCTTTGTTTTGGTCTGGGGTATATTAAATATGGTTATGTTGTATAGTTATATATAGTTACCTAATCTAAGGTAATTTCAGGTAAATGTCAGGTGCTTGTGGTTTACATATATACCTGCAAGCTAAATATTCTATATTTGAACAAATAATGGATTATTAATTTTGATTTCTAAACTGGTTCCCTTTGAAAGAATTAATACATTTAATCTGTGATAACAAATCTCTATCTCAATGCTTGTTGTCAAACAATAAGGACATTGGACACTTCACTATATTAAATCCTGGCCCAAATAGTATTTCAGCATTTTTCATACAACATTTCTACTGATTAGAGGTCGCCTCTAGTATCTAGTGGTTCCAATGGGATGAAAAAATGAAGTTCATTAGTATACACAATGGTATTCACATATGAAATAAAGGATTGACAGTTGGAATTTAGAGAAGAATAAACGGAAATCAGAAAAACATTGCCATAACTTACAGTGACTGTACATTCAGTCTTACAGTGACTGTACATTCAGTCTTACAATGACTGTACATTCAGTCTTACAATGACTGTACATTCAGTATTACAATAACTGTACATTCAGTATTACAATAACTGTACATCCAGTTTTACAGTGACTTAACATCCAGTGTTACAATGACTGTACATCCAGTCTTACAATAACTGTACATTCACTCTTACAATAACTACATCCAGTCTTACAATGACTGTTCACCCAGTCTTACAATAACTGTACATTTTGTCATACAGTGACTTTATTCAGACTTAAATGACTGAGGTATTGTGTTGATGAGATATTAAACACCATTTCTTCCAACATCTGAAATAATTAGCATATTTAAAAGAATGTCTTTGATCATATCAATTCTTAGAAATACAAGAGAACAATTTTATTGCACTGGAAACTAATAAAGAAAGTTAGTTATATTTTTGTTAAAACGAGAACGTAGTAGCTTGGATAAACATAAACTTAAAAAATGCTCATACATTTCGTAATTTCAGTCTTATTCAAACTCAAAATGATGTAAATCTTGTGTTGATGTGACTTTATGCTTCCGTACTTATTTTCCTAAATTCATGTTATTCACGTTGACTGCTGTGTTTTACGTCACAACAGATTGTAATTATACAGGACGGGCGTCAGAAACAGGAAGAAAACTACCTGTTGGTTTTTAGACATGACATCATCGTTCATGTGTATTCTGATTTATATTCTTGCTGCGTTCCATGTAATATGACATGGAAATGTTGTCTGACGTATCTCAGACATAAATTTAATAAGATGGAAATATTTGTCGTTATTTTATAACCTTTCTGCCACTAGTATACATACTGTTTTATTTGATGTGGCATGTCAGTATAGCGTCAAACAAATGTCAAATTGACACCTTCATGAATCTTTTGATATCAGAAGTGGTTCAGTTTTGACATAGTTAAATCAGCTTTAGTCACTTTGTAATAAAAAAGTTTGGGTGGCATTGAGTCAAGTGGCATGATTTTGATTCCCACTTTAAGTTTGTGACTGGGTCGTCGGTCAATCTCAGAGGTTTTCTCCTGCTATTACGGTTTCCTCCCACTACTAGGCAAAGTTACAGAAATTGAACTATGTTAGTTTCTCTCTCTTTCGTACAGAATTCCGACACAAAATTGCTATGTCCTACACTTTGATAGTAAACCCCGCCTAACTTTTATCACTCTCACATACTAAAGAGTCTTCCTGTAAGAAACAATAGATATATACTATACAAATATTAAGATAAGATATCCTCCATGTTTGTTTAGATTAAAGGTGTATATTAAGACATGAATAAATAATGAAGTTTGTTATCTTTTACTCGAGATATTTCTAGTGTAATGTATAAAATGTATATTTTAGACGTATATTTACAGTGGTGTAACTAGGTTTTTACCAAGGATGGGACTTTGTACACAAGTCTGATCCCTCACTTCCTGAATATCATGTTTTCGAATGATGATCGACATCCTTTTGGGGCAGCCTATTTTATGTTATTGCGTAAATGAAAGGGTTTAGGGATGTGGGACTGACGTCCTGTTTTATTACGTAAATCAAATGTCAAAGTGTGTCTTTTTACCAGTCTGAAAATTTCATACCAAAATATTGTGCCATTCCAAAATGATTGCCAGATTTTCTTAAAAGAGTGATATAACTCATTTAAGGAAATACATTCTTCATAATGGCACCCATGCGAAAATCAGCGAGTATCTTCGACCAGTTGAACAAGAGCAATGAAAGGATAATAATGGTTAATTAGGGCGAAGATAATATGAAACAAGATGGTCACCGTGTGTGTGAAATAGCTTTATTTAACGTCCGCTTCCACCGAGGTGATATCGCAGACAATAACATGTTATTTGTGTATGGTGAGAATATTTACAAAGTGATTAGTGGAAAATAGATAATTGAATATATTTATATATATATGTACAAAAACATTGACTAACTGGTGTAAAGTAAAAAAGTGCTATTTGAGACGATCACAGACATAGACAGATGAGCACAGTGCAAGACATACATAAACATGGACGAACATATAGACAAAATGGACAATTACGAACAGACAAGAACATTTACATACAGAGACATGATATGTACATATATATATATTTGGTCATTTTGTCGGTCTGGTCGTTCTGTTCGGTAGAATGGCAGGGCGGTGCAACTCTTCCTTGGGGCTTGTCGGTGAGTGATAGGCCTGATCCATTCTTCCTTCCATTTGGTTTTGTTGTCCGGTATGGTGGTTCTGTTTCATCTTCGTTTTTTGTGTTCATTCCTTTTGTTTGTTGGTTCTCTGAAGGAAGAATCCAGCACCTGAAAAGAAAAAAAAAAAAAAAAAAAAAAAAAAAATATCTGGTCTTACAGCTGATCTGGGATTATTTCGTCTGAGATAAGGCTTCAGTGGAGGGGGGGGGGGAATGGTGGCAAAGAAAAAAAAAAAAAAAAAAAAAAAAATGGAATGGAATGAAAGGTAGAATTAAAATAAATTGGATAGAGTCCGGTAAGAGTAGTAGTAGGCATAAGGTTCAAATAAAGCATAGTATATTCATAAATACATTTTATAATTCTTTATTTCAAATCCATTTGTAATTACAATACAACATTATGTGAAATTACATGGATGTACAATCAATCATGATTTAAGTATATAATTGATGATAAACGATAATAATAATAATTTTATTTCTGTAGGACGGTGCGTTTCCCTCGAGGGGACATTTTTGCGCACCGTCCTGCATTGTGTTTTTTAATTGATTAGTTAAGTTGCCAGATGGGTTACGCTTCTCTCTAGGAGACATTTTTGCGTTCCACCTGGCTTACGCATGGTGCTATATATGTTTTGTTAAACCTATTTCCTGTATGAAGTCCCAGATGAGCTGAGAGGTCCAGTATCTGTCTTCTGGTGGTGGAGAAAGTAGGGAATTGAGATTAAGTGATTTCCCCCTTTCTATCAGTTTGTCTATTAGCGGTTGACGTTCTGCTTTTAGTTGATTGCAGTTGATTAACAGGTGTGAAGTGGTTGCAACATGTCCACACGGGCATTTGATTGGTGTATAAGTGTAATCTTTGACTACCTCTATTGTTTTGAGCCTCGTGATGAGTTTGCATATTTTGATAGAAGGATGATTGATGTAGACCCTGTCAACAAGATTGCTGTCTAATTGATAGCGATGTGTATTTTCTTGTTTGAGACGGGCTTTCCATGCATTTTTAATCTTCTCTTTTGCTATGCTTGCAAATTCCTGACTGCTGTATTCTAGAATGTCTATTTCGTTTAATGATAAACTCTCTTTGGCCAGTTTGTCGGCCTGTTCATTTCCTAAGATGTTTACATGAGAGGGGATCCATGCTAGGATCACCTCTCTCTCCCTATTTTTGATTGTTTGAATGATTTCCCTGATTTGGTGGATTATAATCTGCCTGTTCTTAGTGGAATTTGTTTCTATTGATTTGATGCAACTCAGGGAGTCCGACAGGATAACGGATTTTTGATGCTTCTGCGTAGCTAGCCATTCGAGTGCAGTTTTAATGGCCATCAGTTCTGTGGTGTATACCGAACAGTGTTCTGGTAGCCTTTTCCTGATGTTTAGCTTTTCTTTTGGGATGTAGATTCCGTATCCTGTGGCTCCCTTCGTGGAATCCTTGGACCCGTCTGTGAATATTTTGAGATGGTCACTCCATCTTGAGTCTATAAGTTCCATTGCTAGTGTTCTTGCTTCTGTTGGGTTATTATGCTTGTTAGTGGTTTGGCTTAGTTGGGAATTGGTTGTTGGGTTATTTAGTTGCCAAGGAGGAGTATCGGGGAAGATGGTCACCTAGTGAATCTTGTTTTTATAGGTTCAAGGACTAGGATTATCTGTTAAATCTCATGGATTAACTTCATCTTCTGCTCTCATC